>JANAVB010009398.1:16438282-17022325 GCA_029216955.1 Iris pallida | reverse complement strand
AAGCGAGAAAGATAGTAGCATCAACCAGAAGAAGAGCTGCAGACATGAAGTAGCAAATTGACAATCTGATTATCCTCCTCTTCTTGAGTAGAACTTTTGTATTTTTTGTGTTGGTCACTATTGATGCGTTTTTGTAATGCCTCACATTTGGATAAATAAAAGACATTTTTGTTGTGGCTCCATTATTTATTGCATATTATTCAGATAAATAATAGAGATAGAAAATATATTCAGGTGCAAGACATGATAGATTTCTTGTAGAAAATAATTATATTCATTATATCTGCTCAGAGGTAATATGGAGTGGCAGAATATATTGAATACTATTATTTCGATTGGACAACTTAGTCGAAAAATGACGAGTGCTGATATGAACGATGTGAATCGTCAATGAATGAACGGGTAGACCATCAAGTGATGATGAATGAACGAGTGAACCGTCGAGTGGTGAATGAAGAACGGGTGAACCGTCGATGAATGTAATAATGAACGGATGAACCGTCAGTAGTTAATGAACGGATGAACCGTCGAATGAATGTAAATAAATGAACGGACGAACCGTCATGAGTTTAATGAACGGATGAACCGTCGGATGAATGTATCGCTTCGTTAGTTGAGGAACTTCTGCCTATAAATATAGCAGAAATCTGACAGGAACGAACACTTCTGCTCTTTTAACATAAAAATGTCGTCCGGAGAAGCATCTAAGAAGGCTGAGATCGCCTCGCAGGTTGAAAAGGGCACTGAAGAACGCCCTGCCAATCCAGTTCAGCCGAAAGAGACAGAAACAAGCGAAGGTCCGTCTGCACCCCAGCCACCACGGGACATTTTGGACTTCCTGCTCGAACGGGAAGGACTGAAGAAGAAGAAGCCATGAGGATGGCCGCCTGCAAGTTCCTCGTGGGTTCCAGAAAGGAGGTTCTCGGTTCTTTTGCTGATCACGTTTTCGAGAAGGACGGCAGTGGCCCGCGTCCCAATGTAGAGAAAGATGATAGTGACCTTTAATATCATGTACTATCATATAATAAAATAAAATTTGAATTTTATTTATGAACTTGATTCTGTCTGATGATTTTACAAGCATTTACATTTATACATAATACTTCTTAAGGAACTTGCCATTGATAGGCATCATAGCAACTCGACCATCAAGTTCTGAGAGCTGATAAGCTCCATTTGAGAAGACTTTGCTTATAACATAGGGATCTTCCCATTTAGCATCGAATTTCCCTTTGCTCATATGAGTCATAGTCATAGGACGTCTGACCGCTAGAACAAGTTCTCCTTGCTGAAACGTTCTGACTTTAACTTTGCGGTTAAAAGTCTTCGAGATGCGGGCTTGGTATAACTCAATATGTTGTTGAGCCATTAATCGTTTCTCATCAAGTGCTTCCAACTCTTGAAGTCGAAGAAGATCGTTGTTCTCTGTAGTAAGCTCGTTAGCAATGGCAATCCTTAAAGAAGGAATTTGCAATTCTAAAGGAAGAACAGCTTCACAGCCATACACCAAAGAGAAGGGTGTAAAGCCCGTAGGATTGCGGACCGTAGTTCGGTAGGCCCAAAGACATTCGCCAAGTTTCTCGCTCCAGTTCCGTTTGTTAGTGGATACAAACTTCTTGAGGAGTTTAATGATGGTTTTATTAAAGGCTTCAGCTAAACCATTAGCAGCAGGATTGTATGCTGTTGAAGCGACATTGTCAATCCGATGATCATCGCAGAATCTGGTGAACTTCTGGCTGATGAATTGAGGTCCATTGTCATGAATGATTCTTCGAGGTACACCAAATCTATAGAGGATGTGGTGTTTAACGAAGTTGATGACACTGCTAGTCTTGACTTCAGCCAGAGGTATAGCTTCAGCCCACTTGGAGAAGTAGTCGGTTATCGCTAATATGAACCGATGTCCTCTAGAAGAAGGAGGGTTAATAGGACCTATGATGTCCATACCCCAAGCTTCAAAAGGCCAGGAAGCAGCAGTCGGGTGTAGGAATTATGATGGTTGATGAATGAAGTCTGCATGGATTTGACAAGCATGACATTTCCTTACATATTCAATTGCATCTGACACCATAGAAGGCTAGTAATAACCCATGCGTCTAATGCGGTTCTGTAGTTTAGGACCAGGTTGATGTGCTCCATAAACACCATCGTGAGCTTCATGCAAAACTTGTTTAGCTTCGTCACCAGCGAGACAGCGTAGAAGAAGACCATCATAAGTTCGTCGATAGAGGGTCTTGGTAGTTTGATTGTAATAGAATCGGAGAGATCGTCGACGAACGCTTGTAGCCTCCTTAGGATCTTCGGGGAGTATGTCATGAACCACAAAGTCAATGAAAGGAGTTCTCCAATCTTCATCAATAACATTGACTTCAGCAAAGTTGCTGAATTCAATATTACGATTATTTTCGATGCAGAACAGTTCTCGGTTGGAGATAACCACGACCTGCTGTCTTTTGATAGGGATGGCTAAGACAGCTGCAAGATTTGCCAAAGCATCTGCTTCGGTATTACAAGCTCGCCGAACATAGTCTATGAAGAAAGCTTTGAATGATATAGCTATGTTGATCGCTGCTTCATAATAAGGCACTAGGTCTTGATGACGAACTTCATAAGTTCCTCTAACCTGATTAACAACCAGCTTAGAATCACCGTAGACTTCGAGATATTCAACATTCAGTTGTTTGGCTAACTGAAGACCGATGAGTAGAGCATTGTACTCCGCTACATTATTGGAGCAAGGTTCATCAAGAGAGTAGGCTCTTTGGATAGTTGATCCGTCTGGAGAAACGAGGACCACTCCAACTCCTGCTATAATAGCACCATTTGGTCCAATTCTCGATGCACCATCAAAGAATAAACGCCATGTTGGAAATTCTTCAGAGATCATGTTGGCTTCCAATGTCTTGTCTGGAATTTCGTCATAGAGCTTAGATGTCTCAGGCACAGGATGAGTTGCTAAGAAGTCCGCCAGTGCTTGACCTTTAACAGACTTTTGTGGAACATACACCATGTCATACTGAGCTAGCAGGATTGCCCACGTAGCCAGCCGAGAATTGAGTGTGCTGGGCTTCTTCATGAGCACCCGAAGAGGATTAACTCGGGATATAACATGAATAGTTTGGCCAATGATGTAATGCCTTGTCTTCTGCACAGCAAACATGAGAGCCAGGTATTCTTTTTCGACCGGACTATAACGGTGTTTAGCACCAATCATAGTACGGCTAAGATAATAGATGGCCTGCTCATGACCTTCTTTATTCTTTTGGGCAAGTAAAGCACCCAATGAATGGTCCATAGCACGGACGTACATCAAGAATGGAATGCCAGAGATAGGTGGCACCAAAACTGGTGGGTTCATGAGATATCGCTTGATATCATCGAATGCTCGTTGACACTCTTCAGTCCAAACGAAAGATACACCCTTCTTCATTAGTTGAGTGAATGGTCTACAGCGTCCAGACAAGTTCGAAATGAATCGCCTGATGTACGCAAGTCGGCCTTGAAATCCTCGTAGCTCTTTTAGGTTGCGTGGAGGACGCATCTCTTGAATGGCTTTGATCTTCTCGGGATCCACGTGTATACCCTTAGAGGTAATGACGAAGCCGAGAAACTTGCCACTAGAGACACCCAAGAATGACTTGGTAGGATTCATCTTGAGTTGATGTTGGCGCATGAGATTGAAGATTGTTCTCAAATCTTGGATGTGATCTTCTTTTAGACGACTTTTGACAGCAATATCGTCAACATAGTATTCCACAGTTTTACGAAGATGGTCTTTGAAGATAGTGCTCATAGCCCGTTGGTAAGTTGCACCAGCGTTCTTGAGACCAAATGGCATCACCGTGTAGCAATAGACACCACGAGGAGTGCGGAAAGAGGTATGCTTTTCATCTTCAGGATTCATCTTGATCTGATTATATCCAAAAATCCATCCATGAAGGATATTCGCTCAAACCCACAGGTATTGTCGATCATGACATCCATGATAGGAAAAGGAAATTTATCTTTTGGACATGCTTCGTTAAGATCCCGAAAATCGATGCAGACTCAAACTTTACCGGTTTTCTTTAGAACTGGAACGACATTGGCCATCCAGTCAGGATGTTGTTCTTCTCGAATAAAACCACAAGCAATGAGCTTCTTGACTTCATCATCGATTGCGTCCATCATTTCTGGTTTAAAACGTCGTTGTTGCTGCTTAACTGGTTTTGCATTAGGCAAAATATTCAGTTTATGCGTAGCAATTTTGGGATCTAAACCTGGCATATCTTCATAACTCCAGGCAAAGACGTCGATGTATTTTTTAATAAGAAGAATTAACTCCTGTTTGTCTGCTTCTGGAAGATTATTGCTGATGAAGATTGGACGAGGCAACTCGCTCTCCCTACATCAACTTGAACTAATTGATCTTCAGTAGGAGGTTCACGTTGTTCAAAGTGAAGTACCCATTGATTGTCCATATGTTGAGCCCAAGGATCTGTTTTAGTATTTTCTTCAACGTCTTCACCATAGCCTTCTGGTAGTTCAGCGGAGACCATGTTAGATGATACGATCAGCCTGTGAACTTCACCAATGCAAATATCAGAATCCCAAGATCTAGAATCAGATGAATTAGAGCGTTCTTCACTGTCTGAGTCAAAGACTACTGGGGCTAACAGTGGAGGAGAAGTATATCCGAGACCTTTCTTAGTCCTGTTGTAATACATTTCCGACTTTCCTTCCGGAACAGTCGTACGGATAGGAGTTCGTCTACCTTTACCATAGTTGAGGCCACTTTTAAAGTCATAGCCCATTTTTCGGATGATGTCTTTTGATTGTTGACTATAACGATGGAACTGGAGACGTCCTGTATCGTTAAGTTTGCTATCATCCGTATAGCTGAATTGTTTTTCTGGTCCTTTACTAAAAAGTGCTGGACTTTCACCTTTCTTTAGAGAAGGATGAATACGGTAAGAATCATCTGGATCTTCAAGTGATACTTCTGTCTGAAGAGATTGTACAACTCCCATTGTAATTGATTGGAAGCTATCTATCATATCTAAATAGCATTTAGTATAATAAATAACATCAGTATACTGGAAAGTAGGTGCTTTTTCATTCATTTGTACATCAGTATTTACAACAGGACCTTTAGCCTTAGCAGGCTTGGTCAGATTAATTACAAGAGGGGGAGAAGAAGAACGTGGGGGAGGTTTGTTACGACGGAGGTCGATAACAAGTGGCTCAGAGGAGGTGAGCTCCCTTTTTTCTTTGTTGCGTATAAGATCAACAACAAGTGGCTCAGAAGGAGTGAGCTGCTTTTTGTCCTTGTTATGACGTAGGTCGATAATAAGTGGCTCAGAAGAGATAAGCTCTTTTTTGTCCTTGTTACGACGTAGGTCGATAACAAGTGGCTCAGAAGAGGTGAGCTCCCTTTGATCTTGATCAGCATCAACTGATTTTTTTTGAATTGGCAAGTAAATAGCCAGTGGTTTAGAAGACTGAGGATGTGAAACTCGCCCTCTGACAGGTATGATAAGAGTGTCTTTAGGCACTGCTTCTGGTTCTTCTTCAGTGTCTAAAGCTAACACAATCTTCATGAATTCATCTTTGTACATCCGAGCGTCGTTGCAGTATGCTTCAACGCCTTTGAAGGGATAAAGATCTGCAACTTCCTTATGGACCTCTCCCTTATCATCAACATATTTGAAACATTGATGAAGGGTTGATGGAACAATATTATGCTCATGTAAGAATGGTCTCCCCAATAGAGCATTATAAGAACAACCATGATTGTCAATGATATAGAAGGTAACTTTTGTGCGAAGATTGCCTATTTGGAGTTTTAAGCGAATCTTGCCCAAAGGTTCACTCCTTCCCTGATTGAATCCAAAGATGGTGGTGATTGTAGTAGAGAGACTATGTACAGGAATTTTCAGAGCATCGAGCATTGTTTTCGGTATGATGCTGAGAGCAGATCCTGGATCTATCAGGATACGATCGACTTTCATCGAATCAACATATCCTGTATAGTAGAGAGGACGATCATGCCTATTGTCTTCCATCAGCATGTCATCTTGTGTGAAAGTAATGTTCGGAATCAACTCCATAACACTATGACAATGTAGACAAGAGACTGGTTCTGCTTCTGGCTTCTTGAGAAAGGCTAAACAAGTCTCAACTTGCATAAGAGCTTCACTTAAAGTTTCTCGCGTCTCTCTGGAAAGACGCAAGAGCTCAAAGATAGATAGCCTTGCTGGGGTATTAGCTAGTTGAGCCAATATATCAAAGTTGTAAGGCTTCTCAAGCCCTGTAGGGGATGATTTCTTCAAGGGTTTATCAAAGCGGACTTGTTGTTTGTCTTTATCAGAAGCCACTGGTTTAGGAGGAATAGGAACCACAACTGGTGAAGACGTAGAAGAAATTTCTTCAATAGCGACAGGTTGTGCTGGAACAGGTTCAGAAGAAGAGGCAGGATTCTCTTGAGATTCAGAGTAATCTTTCAGATAAGTTTTCCCTGATCTGGTGCCCAACAGAATTTCTTCATCAACTATGGGGTCAAAAGACACCATGTTGCAAATCTTCATCTTGCCTTTAGAGCGACCTTTCTTCTTGGAAGAAAAAGAATCCTCGAACTCTGAAGTAAGATCGGGATGGATCCACATAACCTCGCCATTGTCAAGAGACAAAGAACGAGACCTTCGTTTGGTGGAGAAGGAAGATTTTCAATCTCGAGAGTAGCCTTCGGAATAGGAATGACACCATGCTGTATCATCTGCGGGGGAAAGTCACCAAACTGGACTGAAACCATATTGGCAGTAACAGTCTTCTCATCTTGTTGCAGAGTAACAACTCCATCATTGACAAGCTCTTGAATCTTACCCTTGAGCACATAACATACTCGAGTAGGATGTCCAATGAATCGGTGGTAGACACAATACTTAGGATGATCGGTCTTACCGACTTCATCAGGCTTCTTTGGGTCTGGAAGCTGGATTTTATTGCTTTTGAGTAAACACTCAAAGATGCTTGCTGTGTCATTTTCATCAAACGAATACTCTACCTTAGGACGAGGTTCCCTCGATTGAGGTGCAGCAGGAGTAGAAGTAGATGTAGGCGGAGCTACATTGACAGCCAAGGATTCTTTGCTTTTCAAGTTAATGTTCAGAGTTTTCTTGTTCTTGCGGTTGTTTTGACGATTACCGCCACCTGATGATTGATGTTTATCCCGATCAGGGTTAGACATCTGTACCCCCAGCTGTTTGAATTTCTCAGCACTCACTTCAGCTGCTTTGGCATTGACAATAAAGGATGGCCAGTCTTGGAACTGAGTTGAGCCTGTCCACATACTAATAATAGGCAAGAGATTTGCCTTGCAAGTGTCTATGGTAACAGCAGCAGGAGTCCCCGGAGGCATCTTCAAGGCTTCTCGACGGAAACGTTCGATGAAACTCTCAGCAGTTTCATTATGTTTCTGTTTAATTTTATTGAGGGCAGACATAGTCATGTCATTGAATCCCTCATAGAATCTTTACAGAAAGATCTGCTTAAGTCCTGAAAAAGAAGTAATACAACCATCGGGCAAACTTCTGTACCAGTCGTATGCTACGCCGGCTAAACAACCGACGAACACCCTGGTAAGAAGAGCGTCATTTGGTTGGAGTTGAACAGTCATTACCTCGAAATGATTGATGAACTGGCTTGGTGAGGTACTGCCGTCAAAAAGAGAAATTGTTGGAATCTTGTATTTGGGAGGAAATGGAACTTCCTTCCATTCAACTGGGTATGGCTGCTTGATTCCCAACCTTTGCAAATTATCCTTCTCTTTGAAGGCTTCGAACTGAGTTCGCAAGAGTTTAACAGCTTCATTGGTGTCTTCAGATGATGAAGAAGGAACCGGCGGAGTCAGAGTAGTAGGAGGAGGAACAGCATTGTAAGCACTACCCCCAGCAGACTGACTAGGTGTAGTTTGAACTTGCACTTGTATATGAGGCATTTGAGAAGGCATTACTCCCAACCCAGCATTGACAGGTATTGAAGATGTTATGATCTCCGGACTTGCGGTAGGTATAGTTGGTGGTGTGGCATATTGGGCCACAATGATAGAATGCATGCTAGCGACCATTTCAGCCATGGTTTTTAGCTTGTCTTCAAGTGCAGCGATTCGCTGTTCTTGATTTGCAGACGTTGAAGCATCTTGATCATCAGTGACAACATAAGATGTCACTTCTCTTGGTACAGTGGAAGATACTGTCTGTTCAGAACTTTCGCTGTATGCATCATAATCGGAGAAAGAGTCATCTCCTGACTGAGAAAGAGGAAAATGACCAGAAGGATCTTGAAGAAGATTCCTTTGACCGATTGTATCTCGGCTTCGGGAACGGGTATGTTGGAATACTCCCTCAGAAGATTCTTGAAGTAAATCCAGATACCGTTGACTTGGTTTCCGAGGTTTGTCGTGCTTGGAGCATCTTCTACCCCCAGTGTCGCGAGAAGTCATGTTAACAGAAGCATATAGGACTTCATCTTCACCCTCTGACATTGGTTCAGTTTTAGCAAAAGTCAAACGATCGAAGACAGATCGTTTTGTTGTTTGACAACAACATTGGATGATGACTTTATGATTGCAATGATGATCAGATGATTGAACTGAAGGAGTTGATGCATTATCTCGTTTCTGTTTGAGATATTCTCGGAGATCAGAAACCATGCCAGGATGAGGAAAGGTTCGAGGAATATGTTCTTTAACAACATTCGGAACATGGTTCCGATTCTTCAAATGTTTTGTCTGTCACGCCCCAGAACCAGAATACTGGAGAGCGGGGGCAGACATAGCCAGCTACGTATATTGAAATGGATTCCATCTCGCTATACGGTCACGGCTGTCTAGATACATGAGGGTTTACTACAAGCCAACAGTCTCCTATGGTCATGAACAAGCCTAGTGTCTCAATCACAAGCAAGTAAGTAAATGTTACAAGATGTATGATCATTAAATATACAATAATAAGGCGTCCCAAATATTACATATTCAGCTGATCATGAAGCTAGTCGTTACAAAATGTGAGGACTAGCAAGAGTTTAGTCATACATGATCAACCCTAGGATCTGTCAATCATGTTACAGCCCGTAGGCAGACAGTAAGTAAAGTGCAATCGAACTAAACAGGTGCTCGTCGGCTAAGCGCCTCAAAAGAATATTTTTACAATAAAGTGGGAGATCAAAAATAAACCCACTCGTTGCCAGGGTTCCGTCTAGTGGCCACCATCTGGCTGGAAGGTCGGTAGATCCTCTGGAGCTGCTCCGAAATCTGGCCATACAAAACCAGCTGGGTCAGATCCCAGAAAGAGCAAGTGCCACAAAGGAAGCTTCACTTAGGAACTAAAACCAGCAATCAGCACAGGATATAAATAAAAGTAAGAACTGGAAATAAAGAAAATACATCAGGATGATATACGACGAGATAACCATGGAACTATTCAGATAGCCAGGTTACAACCCGTAAACCAAACAAGGACCGGGGTTGTAACCCTTCGTCTGAACAGAACTTGGAATTCTCACCATTTATCGGTAAAATAATACAAGCATTCTGGTCATTCAATAATCTGGAACAGTATCAGGGCAAGACTAGACTGGTTAGACTCCACCCAATCATTTCACGGCCAAGCAAGAATTACGGTTTGATACTTTAACTAACTAGGGTTGTCACAAGCCTAATTACTAAAAAGATGCAGTGAGATTATTCTACAGCCACAAGCCCTGCAGACCATCCAGGTTACCCAGGTCGAAATTAGGGGTTGAATTCAGGTGGGTACAGCGTCCAGGAAACGCATGTACCCTTATGTAGCTTGAAGGGTGCAACACATGATAGTGTGCTGGAAATGTGCCCTACTCGACGGCAGGCTACAGATCCCAGGCGCGCCCAGGTAACGGGATTGCCTGTAGCTGGGAAATCTCTTCATGACTAATATATTAATCTAGTTATTAGCCTTAGTCCATTTCAATGGGTACTCCTGACCGTGGTACTCAGGAGTCCCCTCCTAGACATAATGCAAGACAGGACTGGATTATTTGTACAAGCACAATCGCCCACGGTGTCCAGATAATTATACAGGTCATGTCATGTCAGGTAGCCGTCGTAACAGCTGTTCAAGATAATCATGTCAGGTTTATCATATCAAGTGTACTAGTCCGGAGTGCGCCACGACAGGCCACTATCAGGTCATGTCAGGTTTTCTTGTCAAGAGTGCACCGCTACGGGTCACTATCGTGTCATACTCAGGTATCATTTCCAAACATATTAAAGAAATCCATGATTATCAAGTTCATGACAAAAGGCGTAAGGATATAAAATGGACGTAAAATATCTAATAAAATATCAATATTCAGGGCTATAGAAGAGTCATGCGGCTAAGTCATATGCGGTCAGGAAAGGGTAGACTCATGCGGCCCAATTAGGAGAGCGCATGCGGCCAGGGTCACTGGATCCCATGCGGCTAAGACAAGGGGGCGCATGCGGTCAGGAAGATAGGAAACTCATGCGGCTGGGGGAATGGGTCTTTATGCGGCTAGCTGGCCAATCAGATACATGCGGCCGGGGGGGAGTGTGGTTCCATGCGGCTCGAGAAGAAGCAACCCATGCGGCTACGGGGAGCAATGCCTATGCGGCTCGCGAGTGTTGAGTTCATGCGGCTCAGGGTGAAGTCCTCATGCGGCTGGGTCAAGCAAGTCTCATGCGGCCAGCGGGAATGGCGTATGCGGCTGCAGAGTTCAGAACTTATGCGGCTGGGAATTGAGCGAGTTATGCGGCCAGATGAGTTCGGCCCTCATGCGGCTCAAGTACTTCCAGCCATGCGGCTGAAGAGAACACTTGCCGCATGAATATTCGTGCGGTCAAGTCAAGCACTGTGCATCTTCTCCAAAATTTCAGAGAAGAAGAACACCATGAGAGCCAAGTCCTCAAGCTCCATAACTCCATCATCCGGAGCCTAAATCCGAACTTCCATAGGTCAAAATGGGATAGAACGAGATTCTCTACAACATGGAACCATCAAAACTGAAAAATAACAATGTTAACTAGATCAAAACCCAGGAATTCGGAAAGTACTATAAACTTAGATCTATAAAAATTTAACCATGGAAATTAAAAACACCAAGTACTAAAGAGTGCTAAAATCGCATGAGGAAAAGAATAGACAAATAAAAGGTGGGTTCCTCCATGAAGCAAGATGCACTTGCCTAGACCTCTCTCTTCTCTCTCTGGTAGGTAAGGAAGTAATGGGAAAGAAGAAGATGAGTAATGAAGAGAGAGAAAGAAGAAAGGGCAATAAATATCAAAGGTGGTGGTAGGTAGGGTGTTCTCCTTATAAAACCAATCCCAAACCAAACCCACATAAACCGAACCGAACCAAGCCAATGAAATGCAAATGCAAAAATAAACCAAGCTAGGAACAAGATAAAATACGTACACGTATTCCAAAATACGTAATACGAACAACAGGCATTACAACTCTACCCACCTTAAAAGAATTCCATCCTCGGAATTTAATCAAGAGGCTAGAGGAGCAATGACAAGCTATACTAATAACAAGCAAGCTATTCTAGACAATCAATCAATCATGCAAGCAAGGAATCGAAGGCATGAGGCATAAGAAAGACATTATACCTCACGAGTCAAACAAGTCGGGATATCGCGATCGGATATCATCCTCACGCTCCCACGTTGACTCCCCCAAAGAGTGATGACCCCAAGCAACTCGGACTAACTTGATAGTCTTGTTCTTGAGGATCTTCTCTCTCCGGTCCAATATAGACACGGGCCTCTCCTCATACGAAAGGTTGGTACCAACAACCAATTCCGAATGATCTAGGATGTGGCTCGGGTCCGGGATATACCGTCGTAATTGGGATACATGGAACACGTCATGCACATCGCTTAGCGACGGTGGGAGAGCGAGACAATATGATACATTTCCTACTCGCTCCAGAATGTCAAACGGTCCTATATACCTAGGACTAAGCTTTCCCCGGACGCCGAAACGAATGACGCCACGGTTAGGTAAAATCCTCAGGAATACATGATCCCCGACCGAAAACTCGAGAGGACGCCGATGAGAATCGGCCCAATGGCGCTGGCGATCTTGGGCAACTCTAAGATGATCTCGGACTCTCCTGACCACCTTAACTGTCTGAGCGATCATTTCTGGACCAAGTATTTGTCTCTCTCCAACATCATCCCAGGCTAGCGGGGATCTGCACTTCCTACCATACAGTGCCTCGAACGGTGCCATCTGGATACTGGCCTGGAAACTGTTGTTGTACGAGAATTCCACCAGGTGCAAATGATCTTTCCATGAACCACCGAAGTCAAGTGTGCAGGACCGTAACATATCTTCAAGAGTCTGGATCGTGCGCTCCAACTGGCCATCTGTCTGCGGGTGATATGCTGAACTGAACTGGAGACGAGTCTCCAAACTCTCTTGCAAGCTACGCCAAAAGTGTGACATAAATCTAGAATCTCGGTCCGAGGTAATACTGACTGGCACACCGTGCAATCTGACAATCTGCCTGAGGTACATCTCCGCTAGCTGAGCCGTCGACTGACCAACTCTGAAGGAAAGAAAGTGAGCCACTTTCGTGAGCCGATCAACTATAACCCAGATAGCATCTCTACCAGCTGGGGATCTAGGTAGTCCAGTCACAAAATCTATGGTCACATGCTCCCACTTCCATTCTGGAATCGGTAAGGGCTGAAGAAGTCCAGCCGGTCTCTGATGTTCAGCTTTAACTTGTTGGCAAACCAAACACCGAGAGACAAATCGAGCTATCTCCCGCTTCATGCCATTCCACCAGAAGTGCTGACGGATATCTCGGTACATCTTCGTACTGCCAGGATGGATGGAATACTGAGAACTGTGCGCCTCTGACATGATCTCCTGCCGGATATCTCCACTAGGTACACAAAGACGCTTCCCATGTCGAAGTGTACCGTCCTCGTGAATGCATAACTCTGGTCTTCGTCCTGCCTCACACTCTGCTCTGAGTCGCTGAAGCTTGGAATCTGCTGACTGCGCCATCCGGATCCTCTCGACTATGGTAGACTGAACCTGCATACTGGCCATCAATGCTACACTGGAAGGGAGAACAACTTCTATACCCATCTTCTGAAGATCTGCTAACAGCTCTGGTTGCGCTGTTAGAAAATAAACTCCGGCTCTTCTGCTCAAAGCATCTGTAACAACATTGGCCTTCCCAGGATGATACTGCAGGTTGACATCATAATCCACAAGAAGCTCCAGCCATCTCCTCTGACGCATGTTAAGATCCTTCTGAGTGAAAACATACTTCAGACTCTTGTGGTCGGTAAAAATCTCCACCCTGTCTCCATACAAATAGTGTCTCCATAACTTAAGTACAAACACTACTGCTGCCAGCTCCAAGTCATGGGTTAGGTAATTTCTCTCATGATCACGAAGTTGTCGTGACGCATAAGCTATTACCTTCCCATGCTGCATCAGAACACATCCTAAACCTCTGCCTGAAGCATCACAGTACACTGAGAATCCTCCGGTCCCATTTGGAAGCGTGAGAATAGGAGCTGTTATTAGGCCTCGCTTCAACTGCTCAAAAGAACTCTGACACTCCGCTGTCCAAGCAAACTGCGCATCCTTGCGAGTCAACTGGGTCAATGGCGCTGAAATTCGGGCAAAATCCGAAACAAACCGCCGGTAGTAGCCGGCCAATCCAAGGAAACTACGAACTTCTGCAACTGTGCTGGGCACTGGCCATGACTCAATAGCCACAATCTTCTGGGGATCCACTTTCACTCCTCCTCTGGTGATGATATGACCCAAGTACGAAATACGATCGAGCCAGAACTCGCATTTACTGAACTTGGCATATAACTGGTGCTCTCTGAGAATCTGAAGAACTATACGGAGATGCTGCTCATGCTCCGCCTCACTCTTGCTGTAGACCAAGATGTCATCCAAGAACACAATCACGAACTGATCCAAGTAAGGATGAAGATGCGATTCATGAGGTCCATGAATACTGTCGGCGCATTGGTCGCTCCAAAAGGCATAACAAGGAACTCCCAATGCCCATATCTCGATCTAAAAGCTGTCTTCGGGATGTCCTGCTCTCTGACTCTGATCTGATGATAACCTGAGCGCAAATCAATCTTCGAGAATACTGAAGCCCCCTTGAGTTGATCAAACAAGTCATCTATCCTCGGAAGAGGGTATCTGTTCTTGATTGTCACTAAGTTCAAGGTACGATAATCAATACATAACCTGGACGTACCATCCTTCTTTTTCACAAGAAGCATCGGGGCTCCCCAAGGCGATCCACTTGCACGAATGAATCCCTTGGTTCTGAGTTCCTCAATCATCTTGTATAATATCTCCAATTCTGAAGGCGCCATCCTGTAGACTCTCTCTGATACTGGGACTGTCCCAGGAATCAAGTCTATAGTGAACTCGATCTCCCGCTCTGGAGGCATACCTGGTAGCTCTTCTGGGAAAACATCTGGGAACTCATCCACTATTCTGGGCAACTGCACTGCTGCTACTGCCATCTGCAATACTGGAGGAGAAGGCTCAACTGTGCCCCTGGAAAATGAAAACTCTGGCTCGCCTGGAATGCTAAAAACAACCCTACCAATGTGGCAGTCTATTCTAGCATACTGGTTCCTCAACCAATCTATCCCTAAGACCACATCATAATCGGCCATCGAAAATTCTATCAATCTAGTGGGGAACTCTCTACCGCTAACTACGATCCGACACGAGAAAAACACACTATCTACTCCCACAAGTCCGTTACCAGTAAGTATATTGAGCCTTACTGATAATGACTCGGACTCCAATCCTACCCGTGTCGCGAATCGTACAGACATAAATGAATGCGATGCACCAGAGTCAAATAAAGCTGAAGCTGGAAATGAGTTGACGAGAATAGTACCTGCCACTACCTCTCCTGGTGCCAATCCTTCCTCTGCGGTCATCACCATAGCCTGACCGTGCCCTCGGGGTGCTGGTCCCCTCTGCTGAAATCCTCGCTGCCTGCTCTGACTCAAGGCTTGGGCTTGAACATGCTGCTGGGGGTTCTGCTGCTGGAACATCTGGGACTGAGGCGGCAAGGGCCTCGGTAATGGGTACTGCTGCTGCTGCTGGACCGGTGCTGATCCTCTCACCGAAGAGCTAGAAAGGTTGGATGATGATGAGCCACCCCTATTCGGGCAAGATCCAACCCTATGGTCTGCTGCTCCACAAGCCAGGCACAATCCCTGCACCCTACGACATTATGCCACTACATGGCCTGGCTTTCCACAATGAGAACATCCCACTGCGGAAGTCTGTTTCTGCTTCTGCTGCTGAGGGTACGTCGGAATGGAATGCTGAACCGACGTTACTGAGGCCGCCCGCCTCGGAGCTCCAATAGTCAAGGCCCTGGCTGCCGGGGCTGGTGCTGAAGACTGATTCATCTGGCCGTGAGATCTCTTTCGACCCCCGGCCCTATCCACGATCCTCTGGGAGGTATACTCATGCCTCCTAGCTGCTCTCAAGACTGCATCAAAAGTCTGATGCTCAAACTGCTCGACTGCCAACAAGATCTCCAGGTGAAGTCCCTGCTGGAATCGCTGGGCTCTATCATACTCGGTTGCCACCAAGGTGGGAGCAAACCGACTGAGTCTCGAAAATTCAGCCGCATAGCCATCGACCGTCCTGCCTTCTTGCTTCAGATTGGTAAACCTCGTCTGTAGATCATACCGAGCCACGGCATCGAAATACTTGGTCTGGAATCTCTCTCTGAACACCGCCCAAGCAATAGGTGCTGGTAATCCAATGGCCTGAGCTGCCCACCAGCTGCGGGTAAGATCTAACAACTGCAGGCGTACAACTGCCACCTTCTCGTTCTCTGGAGTCCTGGCTGCTTCTAGAACCACCTCTGTGTCCTGAAGCCATGCATCTGCCGCGATAGCATCTTCACTACCGTCGAAGAATGGAGGGTTCAAGCGCTTGAAGCTGTTGGCCGCGCTGTTACCCTGATGACCTCCTCTGGTCAAAGCATCCGTCACTGCCTGTTGCAAGGCATTTCCACGACGATCTTGAGAAGCTATCAAGGTCCTGACGAGTCCTACTAATGTGCCATCATCAGGTTCGGCAGGCTGAGCTGGCTGAACTGGGGGCTCTTCTCCAATAGGCTCGACTCTGGAGGCTCCTCTGGAGTGCTGGACTTGATCTCCAGGTTGCTGCTGGTCCGCGAGAGGTGCTTCGTCTTGCTGATCGGTAGGACCACGAACAATGCCGCTGAAGAAGACGACATAGGGAACAATAAGGAAGGACCAGGACAGATCAACGATACAAGCATATGATCAAGACAAGAATCCAGGGATTCCGAAGATACAAGCAGAGATCAAGGACGAATACTGATTGAGACATCTATTCGGTAAACCCTCACATATCTTGATTTATAAGACCTGTATGGGCCACCACTTAAACCATGTCACGCCCCAGAACCAGAATACTGGAGAGCGGGGGCAGACATAGCCAGCTACGTATATTGAAATGGATTCTATCTCGCTATACGGTCACGGCTGTCTAGATACATGAGGGTTTACTACAAGCCAACAGTCTCCTATGGTCATGAATAAGCCTAGTGTCTCAATCACAAGCAAGTAAGTAAATGTTATAAGATGTATGATCATTAAATATACAATAATAAGGCATCCCAAATATTACATATTCAGCTGATCATGAAGCTAGTCGTTACAAAATGTGAGGACTAGCAAGAGTTTAGTCATACATGATCAACCCTAGGATCTGTCAATCATGTTACAGCCCGTAGGCAGACAGTAAGTAAACTGCAATCGAGCTAAACAGGTGCTCGTCGGCTAAGCGCCTCAAAAAAATATTTTTACAATAAAGTGGGAGATCAAAAATAAACCCACTCGTTGCCAGGGTTCCGTCTAGTGGCCACCATCTGGCTGGAAGGTCGGTAGATCCTCTGGAGCTGCTCCGAAATCTGGCCATACAAAACCAGCTGGGTCAGATCCCAGAAAGAGCAAGTGCCACAAAGGAAGCTTCACTTAGGAACTAAAACCAGCAATCAGCACAGGATATAAATAAAAGTAAGAACTGGAAATAAAGAAAATACATCAGGATGATATACGACGAGATAACCATGGAACTATTCAGATAGCCAGGTTACAACCCGTAAACCAAACAAGGACCGGAGTTGTAACCCTTCGTCTGAACAGAACTTGGAATTCTCACCATTTATCGGTAAAATAATACAAGCATTCTGGTCATTCAATAATCTGGAACAGGATCAGGGCAAGACTAGACTGGTTAGACTCCACCCAATCATTTCACGGCCAAGCAAGAATTACGGTTTGATACTTTAACTAACTAGGGTTGTCACAAGCCTAATTACTAAAAAGATGCAGTGAGATTATTCCACAGCCACAAGCCCTGCAGACCATCCAGGTTACCCAGGTCGAAATTAGGGGTTGAATTCAGGTGGGTACAGCGTCCAGGAAACGCATGTACCCTTAAGTAGCTTGAAGGGTGCAACATATGACAGTGTGCTGGAAATGTGCCCTACTCGACGGCAGGCTACAGATCCCAGGCGCGCCCAGGTAACGGGATTGCCTGTAGCTGGGAAATCTCTTCATGACTAATATATTAATCTAGTTATTAGCCTTAGTCCATTTCAATGGGTACTCCTGACCGTGGTACTCAGGAGTCCCCTCCTAGACATAATGCAAGACAGGACTGGATTATTTGTACAAGCACAATCGCCCACGGTGTCCAGGTAATTATACAGGTCATGTCATGTCAGGTAGCCGTCGTAACAGCTGTTCAAGATAATCATGTCAGGTTTATCATATCAAGTGTACTAGTCCGGAGTGCGCCACGACAGACCACTATCAGGTCATGTCAGGTTTTCTTGTCAAGAGTGCACCGCTACGGGTCACTATCGTGTCATGCTCAGGTATCATTTCCAAACATATTAAAGAAATCCATGATTATCAAGTTCATGACAAAAGGCGTAAGGATATAAAATGGACGTAAAATATCTAATAAAATATCAATATTCAGGGCTATAGAAGAGTCATGCGGCTAAGTCATATGCGGTCAGGAAAGGGTAGACTCATGCGGCCCAATTAGGAGAGCGCATGCGGCCAGGGTCACTGGATCCCATGCGGCTAAGACAAGGGGGCGCATGCGGTCAGGAAGATAGGAAACTCATGCGACTGGGGGAATGGGTCTTTATGCGGCTAGCTGGCCAATCAAATACATGCGGCCGGGGGGGGGAGTGTGGTTCCATGCGGCTCGAGAAGAAGCAACCCATGCGGCTACGGGGAGCAATGCCTATGCGGCTCGCGAGTGTTGAGTTCATGCGGCTCAGGGTGAAGTCCTCATGCGGCTGGGTCAAGCAAGTCTCATGCGGCCAGCGGGAATGGCGTATGCGGCTGCAGAGTTCAGAACTTATGCGGCTGGGAATTGAGCGAGTTATGCGGCCAGATGAGTTCGGCCCTCATGCGGCTCAAGTACTTCCAGCCATGCGGCTGAAGAGAACACTTGCCGCATGAATATTCGTGCGGTCAAGTCAAGCACTGTGCATCTTCTCCAAAATTTCAGAGAAGAAGAACACCATGAGAGCCAAGTCCTCAAGCTCCATAACTCCATCATCCGGAGCCTAAATCCGAACTTCCATAGGTCAAAATGGGATAGAACGAGATTCTCTACAACATGGAACCATCAAAACTGAAAAATAACAATGTTAACTAGATCAAAACCCAGGAATTCGGAAAGTACTATAAACTTAGATCTATAAAAATTTAACCATGGAAATTAAAAACACCAAGTACTAAAGAGTGCTAAAATCGCATGAGGAAAAGAATAGACAAATAAAAGGTGGGTTCCTCCATGAAGCAAGATGCACTTGCCTAGACCTCTCTCTTCTCTCTCTGGTAGGTAAGGAAGTAATGGGAAAGAAGAAGATGAGTAATGAAGAGAGAGAAAGAAGAAAGGGCAATAAATATCAAAGGTGGTGGTAGGTAGGGTGTTCTCCTTATAAAACCAATCCCAAACCAAACCCATATAAACCGAACCGAACCAAGCCAATGAAATGCAAATGCAAAAATAAACCAAGCTAGGAACAAGATAAAATACGTACACGTATTCCAAAATACGTAATACGAACAACAGGCATTACATTGTCCCCTGTGTGTACAAAGAAGTGCTCACCTCATTGGCATAGGTATCAGGATTTTTGTTCCTGGAGGTTTGTCTTTGAGGCTTGACCTTCGGCATAGGTTGTTTACGTTTTGTCGAAGTTGGCCGGTTAAGATATGTTCTTAGATCAGCAAATTCACCCCCAGGGGTTTCTATTTGAGACACCAACAATTTTCCCTGTTTGGAACGGGATATTTTAAATATCGGAAGATCTTGGAATTCTGCTACTGGGGTAGACAGAATACCTCTTTGATCAGTACAAGTTCCCTTGTCATGAAGGAAAGAAGAATCCTTGTTTGTAGGAGTTCTTGTATTGATAGGTGCCGAAACACGTTCAATTTGATCTTCTTCGGTAAAGACCGAGGAAGACTGAGAAAAGACCAAAGGGCCTTTTCCTTTATTCTGAGAAGAAGGGTTAGCTAAAGAGCGTTTCCCTCTATTGTCTTCCAAGTCATGAGACAAGGAAGTCTGAGAAAAGACCAACGGGCCTTTTCCTTTATTTTGAGGAGGAAGAGGAATAGCCAAAGGACTACCCCCAGTAGATTGTGTAGGAACAGCAGAGTGTTTAAGGGGAGGAACAGAAGTTTTCCTTTTGTTATTAGAAGAGGAGAGTTTAGCCAAAGGGCTGTTACTCTTGGATTGCGTATGCTTGGTTTGCGCATGGGTGGATTGCGCACTGGCCACTTGTACATTAGAAGCTTTGGCAGAAAGTGCATTGGTTCTAACCACAGAAGCTATGGTTTGCGCATCAGGAGTCCTTGCTTTAGAGTGCTTGGAATGTACTTTGCTGGCAGGAGTGTTGGTTTGCGCAGGAAAAGCCACTGCCAATTGCGCCAGAGTCATAGGAGTCTTGTGTTTTGACAAGGCAGCATATGAAGTAGCCTGTGCAACAGTTGCAACAGATTGTGCAGCATTAACTGCAATAGATTGTGCAGCAGTTGTTGAGATAGACTGTGCAGCAGTTGGCACAGCAGATTGTGCAACATTCTGACTAGCAAATTGTGCAACAGAGTGTACAGCATCTTTAGTAGCAAAACTGCCAGATTGTGCAGCAGTCTTGGAGATCCATACTGAACGCACTTTGCTCTTGGCAGAAGTAGCTGCAGTACGGGGAGTGGTCTTGGAGTTGAGCATCGCCTCGTAGGCTGTCTGGTTGACCTTAACAACCAACGTCTTCTGCGTCTTTCCGATAGACGCTATGTCACATTGAGTTGCTACTTCCTCGTCGGAGGAGAAAGTTGTCCCCAGCAGAGTCGCCATTTTGTTTGCAAAAATAAAAGTATAAAACTTTATTGATACAAACTGTGTAATAAAGATTACAAGAATTTTGGGAAAATTGCAACTATAGGAATCCAATCTAGATGACGATTGCTTTATCCCTTGGACGATGTGAACTTTTGAAGACGAAGCCTCTGAAGTTGAAAACAACTCTGGAAACTGAAGGCAAAAGCCTCGGAAGTTGAAGGCAAAAGCCTCGGAAGAATGCAGCAGCACTTCGGCAAGAACTCCTGAACTCTCTGATTTCTGAACTTTATGTCTGATCTTGATCCCCTTTGAAATGAAGACTTGAAAATCTATTTATAGAGTTCTGAAAAATAACTAACTTTTAGTTATTCTGGACTGCGCAAGATGATTTGCGCAGCAACTAGTTTGCGCAGCATTGGACTGTACAGGCAGTTACTGGATCGTGGGCCGACTATCTGGGACACATGGCATCATTTGATTGAAATGTACATGATCGTGCATAGACAGTTGCTACATAATGAGCAATTGATGGCATGAATGCCACATGTACTTTATCAGTTATGTTGGTGGAATGCGCAACCTGAACTGCGCAGAGTTTGGTTTGCGCAGACTCAGACTGCGCATGAATGGTTTGTGCAGACTCAGTTTGCGCAGGATTGGTTTGTGCAATCCTGGATTGCGCTGCCATCTGTCAGCCACCTTCGAGCACTGTACGGCGCCAAAAACGAACAGTCTCCTCGTTATCCGTGCTGTCAGTTGTCAGAAAGATTTGATTTGATTCAGGTAATGATAACTTTTGCCACGTCAGCCTGCGCAATTGGAAGTGTGCGCAAACCAGTGTGCGCAATCGGATTGCTGTACAATCTGTTGCCTGCGCAATTCATCAAAATAATGTATATATTGATTCTTTGACATTGTTGATTGATGCAACTTGATTTTTTTTAGGACCTACAATTACCTTGACCTTCTAATCGCTTTCTTAATCGTGCCCCAACCCACTCTCAAGGAACCATGTCTTTAAGTCCTCAAATTATTTCTCTTGATACCGTACTATTCTTTATTGCATGTTATCTCGATTAAACTCTAACCTTAACCATTGCCCTTCTAGCGTTAGTTAGCCATATCCATGATTTAATTTTCGTCATTATTTGTTCATCGCAATTTTCTAATGCATGTTGCATTGAACGTCGTTTCTTTGCCTCGTCTAGCGACTTGATCGTATTCATGTAACCTTCTCACCCAACCCCAATTATTCTTAATTTCGAGGACAAAATTCTTGCAAGTTGGGTAGGATATAAAACCCCTAAATTTTTACTGTATTTTTTTATTTTTGGTGCTGATTTAAAAAAATTTTTATTGTACGTCGCATAGTCGTATTGTACGTCACGCACGAAATTTTGATTTTCGAAATTGCTCGATGAGTGCGTGTCACTCCCCGTTCCCAGAATGCGTATTTTTGTACATGTATAACTCATGTATATTTATTTATTTAATATTTATCATATATTATCCTGTAATTAAATTCCTTTAATTTTATGTTAATTAATTATCTGTATTTTATTTCCTGCAATTTTATTCCTGTATTTATTTTTTGCTTTTAAACCTCTCTGCTTTGCTTTCGGGTTGCCTTGGTTGGATCCGATGGAACCCGGTCCAATAACCCCACCTACCACCACCCTTCCTATTTAAGCTTCCATCTCCTTCTCTCTCCTCATAACTCTCATTCTTCACTATTACTTCTTCTTCTTTCTCTCATCACTTCTCCACCTACCAGTAGTAGCAGCAGGCAAGTGCAATCTTGCTTCTTGCTTGGAGAACCATTTTTATGGTTCATTTCTCTTCCTCTCATGATTCTGAGAGAGTTTAGTACTTAGCATTTTTGATTTTTGTGGCTGGTTTCTCCCAGATCTGAGTTGCTGTGTTCTCGGTTGTTCTTAGATTTTGATCTCCCAACTTAGCGTGGATTTTCAGTCACGCACACGTTCTTACGTGTCTGCGTGGATTTTCAGTCACGCACACATTCTTACGTGTCTGCGTGGATTTTTAGTCACGCTCACGTTCTCATGAACGTGCGTAAATTTTCAGTCACGCACACGTTCTTACATGTCTGCGTAGATTTTCAGTCACGCACACGTTCTCATGAGCGTGCGTGAATTTTCAGTCACGCACACGTTCTTACGTGTCTGCGTGGATTTTCAGTCACGCACACGTTCTCATGAGCGTGCGTGGATTTTTAGTCACGCTCATGTTCTTACATGTTAGCGTGAATTTTAGTCACGCTCACGCCTGTACGTGTCAGCGTGCATTTTAGTTACACTCACGCCCTTACATGCCAGCGTGAATTTTGAGTTACGCTCACGTCTTACGTGCGTGCATGAATTTCTTATCCCACTTTTCACGCTCACTTGTGCGTGCGTGAATTTCTTATCATTTTTCACGCTCACTTATGAGTGCGTGAATTTTCCTTCACGCTCACACTGTGCGTGCCAACGTGAACCACTTTTCACGCTCACGCTGTTTACACGCTCACTCCAACCTGCTAGACTTGGCGTGACTTTTTGGCCTTAGCTTAGACTTGTTGGCGTGACTTTCTAACCAGGGTATTTTTATTTGTTCTATAACTTATTCATTTAATGATGGCATGATAATTCTTCTATTATATCCTTACGCCTTTTGGCATGAACTTGATAAAATCATGGTATGTTAATATTGTTAAATACGGATTGTTATGTGGAATGCGTCTTGTGTCCTGATTGATCCATGGATACCCAGTAAGGCTGGAACTTAACTCTGAGGAGTTATAGACTCGACCCCATTTAATACTAATTGACTCTCATGCCTTGTCACCATTGATAATGATTGTGACATTGACTAAATATTGATCATGCGTTCCTAGTTGGAACTAAGAGACTGGCTGGTCGTCTTATTGAATGAAATGAATGAGACACGTTCATGTAATGAACTATTGTACTCGATTAGCCAATCCCGAATATTGGCATACAGGCACATGCAGGCTTCAAATTATTTATTTATCTATTTTACAAAAACAGCATGTGTACTTTATGGTCAAGGCATGATTACCCCGTGGTTAGATTTGATTGTTGCATCACGCTATGTAAAACCTACAACCTAGCCGCACGGGTATCGTTGTAGATGTAGGATGTGGAAAATTATGACACGCTGTCATTTTCATCCATACGCTTAAAGACAGATGTCAGTTGAAGCCATACGCTCAATTCAAGTTGTACGCTCATTCAAAAGCCATACGCTCAGTAAATATTTTATTATTTACTGAAGTGACAGCACAGCATATGTTTAAATGAGGAATGAATCTGACACTTCATCTTTCGTGCAAAGACAGCTGTCACGAGAAAAGTAACCGTCGTATAGGTTTTCGAAGAGTCGGTTTTGTCTTTTACGAGGACAACTCAGCAGCCTTCATAAATACAAAAGCCATCATTACTGTCAGTCTGTCAGCCGTCAAATCCGCAGTCACGACGCTCGAGAAGATTTTGTCAGTTATGGGAAGATATGGTGTACCAAAGAAGATTGATGATAGCCACGTGGCCACTTCTCCAGTGAGCGTATCGACCTCACATGACTCCTTCTTCACACAGTCAAGTGAGCGTATGGACCTCACATGATTCCTTGCTAAACAAGCGAGCGTATGACCTCACATGACTCCTTGCCCATAAAGTGAGCGTATGGATTTCCTATGGCACTACGCTGTCCAAGTCAGCGTATAACTCTCCTTCAACGAGGCAGCGTATTACAGCAACCATATCCAGGATTACAGTCAACACACGTTCTCACGTGTCCTGTACCAATTATCCACTTCTCTAGAAGTTATGCAACGTGGCATCCAGGCCATCAATCTCTCCTGAACATGCTCCACTACTTTCAACCGCACGCTAATGTGTCTCCATCAAAATTCGCCACGCGTCCCTGCAGTTATGCACACGTCAAGTAACTACCTGAGCGTATGCTTAAGGACAGTTATCCTGAACTCTATAAAAAAGAGTTTCTTCATCTTCATCAGAGACTACAGGTCATTTTCAGAGAGAACAGAGAGATTGCCCAGTTGCTGTCCAAGTTCTTCAAAGTTCGAGTTTTCTTCATTGCATCGTCCAAGGGATAAAGTAATCGTCTTCTAGATTAGATTCCTACAGTTGTAATTTTCTCAGATACAAAATAAATAAAGTGAATTTATTTATGGAAAACAGTAGAGTTGCGCATATCGTACCCCGTACGAAGGTACTCATTTGAATGACCATGATCCACGGTATGGAACTTCACTCAACGTAAAGACTATTAAGTCAAATAAAATAATGATGGCATGGAGAGAATGGATTCCCGAGTTCTTACATGGCAGCCCTCTTCGGGACTATTAAAGTGCCCGACAGGCCGGCTGGTTCCCACAGATACTGTAAATCTGTCACACGGGCAGGGAACGGTATCTGCTTATATTATTGTACATGCTATATTAACGGCGGGCTTTCCGCTGGGACTCGTCTAATTACATGATTGGCACAGTTGATTGATTGGATAGACTAGCCTTGCTCGCACATAGTAAGAACTGAGGAATCCCTATTTGCATAATTCCAGGATAACTTGGGACTCACAATAGCAAGCCGTAGGAGTTGATTGGCCGTTCAAGATGATTTGTTTGTGTACTGTACCTACTCTGTTGCCTAAACTGAGATGATCAGAATGTCAGGACATGACGGGCCAACTTCTGTCCTTGTTTGGTTGGGAGGTTGGTTCGAAGTGTCGTGATGTTATGTGAATCCTAGTGAAAAGCAGAGATCTATTATTATATTCTCTTACTTACTGGTTTAATCCTTCATATCGTGCTCCCTTGTGGTACTTGCTATTAGAGGTTTAACCTCTCTGGTTTTGCATGGCCAGATTTAGAGCCAGTCCTCGAGGATTCAGCTTACTTCTACCTCCAAGATGGTCAATACTAGGGGAATGATCGCAGGAGGACTCGAGTGGGTTCCTTGCTCCACCGCTCATTTTGTTATTTACTTCATACTTAGCCGTTTGGCACCGACATGTTAGTCGGATTGTCTTGCACTTACCTTTACATAATTATAATTAAGTCAGACTGCAGCTGATAACAATTGTGTATATGTTACTATACCATCTGGCTATATTTTGTAAAGCCAGATCTCAAGAACACTTTGACTAAGCGTTTGGGATGCCTTACTGCTTTATCTTACATGTTCTCTATTTTTGCTTCTTGTTTGAATGATTGAGACAATAGATGTGAAGTGACCATAGTAAGACTTTCATGTAGTATGCACCCCCTCGTCTGGTTAGACAGCATTAATCGTATTATACGGTATTCATCTACCCGTAATACGTAGCTGGCTGAGTCATTCTCCCGCTCTCCAGTATTCTGGTTCTGGGGCATGACAAGGTTTTAGTGGTGGCCCATGCAGGTCTGATTTCAGACTTGTGGGGTGTTTTGATTTATAGGATGTCTCAATCACACGTGTTCCCCCCTTGATCTCATGATTCGTTATTCTCAACCCTTGCTTGACATTCCGGTATCTTTTGACTTCATTGATCCTTCATGTCCGGTTGTTTGATTGTTCTCTTGTCCCTTTTCTTAGGGGCACTTCGTCCGCATCGGTCAGAGCTGGACAACATCAGGGGCAACATGGACAACCTGACCCTGTTGGTCAGTAACAAGGGCCAGTACTAACTCAAGAGGCTACCTAGGAAGAAGTGATAGTGGAACCAGCAGCTGGATCGCAGTATCCGGATGTTCCACCACCGCCGACAGTTCCACCTACCCAAGTGGACACACCAGCCCTTCTGGAGATCATGAGAGGAATGATGGCTACTCAGCAACACCAGATGTTGGCCCAGCAGCGCATGCACACTCAGCTACAAGAGCAGAATGTGTTGCTCAACCAAGGATTGCAGACGGTGGAAAGAGGAGAGAGGACTGATTCAGGAGCATCAGCCAGGTTTTGCAAGTACAACCCCCGCCGTTTCGAGGGCACGGAGGATGCCATATCAGCAGATACATGGCTTAAGGACATGGAGGCTATTCTGACAATAGCTAAGGTGTCGGCAGAAGAACGTGTGGATCTAGTGAAGTTATTACTTCAGGATCTTGTACGTGATTGGTGGGAATCAGAGGAAGTGGACATCAGGCGTCCTGTGGCTTGGGACGATTTTACTGCAAAATTCAAGACCAAGTACTATAGAGTTGTGGCGCAGTTTGAGCTACAACAGAAGTTTATCAACCTCAGGCAGGCCGGCAAGACTGTAGATGCTTATGCAGCGGAGTTCTGCAGATTGAGTAGATTTGCCCCAGAGATGGTAGCAACGGAGCGCCAGAGGGCTATGAGGTTTCAGCAAGGGTTTCATCTTGAGCTCTTACAATTGATAGAGGGGCACAATTATCAAACTTTTGACGAAGTATTGACGGCAACTCGAAGGCATGAGATCATCATACAGAGACTTGCGACAAGGACTGGGGGTCAGAAGAGATCCTACAGTCAGATTGAAGGAGGAGGGGGAGCAGCGCCCCGAACAACAGCAACGTCCACTGGCATTCGTATCCACGATGTGGCGATACGAGGACCAGCACCACCACCCAGGCAGCAGCAACAGCAACAGAGGAAGAACCAGCAACCCCCGACGGGCTGCACTTATTGTGGAAAGATGGGGCACACTAGAGATGTGTGTCGGACATTGAATGGACTGTGTCTGATATGTGGAAATCCAGACCATTGGGTTACCACGTATCCTATGAATTCGAGGTCAGGAGGACCAGGGCAGCAGTTTCCTGCTCTGCCAGCACCAGGGGCAGGCCAGTATCGAGGACCAGCAGTGGCAGTGAGGCCGTTGGCACAGCATCCGTTTATGATGCAGGCTCAGATGTTTCGGCAGCAGGGACCGCCGATGCAGCAACACCAGCATAGACCACCCCAGCATCATCAAGGAAGGGGCCAGCAGCAGCATCAGGCTAGGCCGTAGCATGGAAACCAGTAAGGAGGTCGAGGGAAAGCATTCACTCTATCCTTGGAGGAGGCATTGGCATCGGGAGATGTTGTGGCAGGTAACATTCTCGTCGCCTCATATCCCGCAGTAGCATTGTTTGATTCGGGAACATCCCATTGATTTATATATGCACAATTTACGACACGAATAGGAATGGAGTTCGAGGCATTGCCAGGGAGGTTGAATATACTCACTGGTAATGGGCTCGTAGGGGTTAGTAGAGTTATTTTAGCATGTAGCGTTGTAGTTTGCGGGCATTCCTTACCCGTCCGGTTGATAGAATTTCCTGTTGGAAATTTCGACGTTATCTTAGACATGGACTGGCTGAAAGACAGTCATACGATAATAGATTGTCGTAGAGGGAGTGTGTCTTTTGATATTCCAGGCATAAAGCGGTTCACCTTAGTCAGATCAGAGGCAACTCAACAAGAGCAGGGAGTAGTAACGGCAATGGAAGAAGTTCATATTCCGAAGGTAGTTGAAGAATTTCTAGACGTATTTCCTGAAGAACTTCCAGGTCTACCACCGGTTAGAGATATTGAGTTCAGTATAGAATTGGCATCAGGAACTAAACCGATATCAGATCGAGTTTACAGAATGGCGGATTCAGAGCAAGCCAAGGTATATCAGCATATAGAGGAACTAAAGGAGAAGAAGTCTATCCAAGCTAGCATATCGCCGTGGGCAGCACCAGTGGTACTTATGGGGAAGAAGGATGGGTCATCCAGATTGTGCATTGACTACAGGAAGCTTAACGCGGCAACAGTGAAGAACAAGTACCTATTACCCAGGATCGACGACTTATTTGATCAGTTGAGCAAAGCTAGAGTTTTATCCAAGATAGATCTTCGTTCAGGGTACCATCAGGTGAGGGTTCGGAAGGAGGATATTCCCAAGACAGCATTCAGGTCGAAGTATGGGCATTATGAATTCTTAGTAATACCGTTTGGTTTGACCAATGCTCCAGCAATATTCATGGATTTGATGAATCGTATCTTTATGCCATACTTAGACCAGTTTGTCGTTGTGTTTCTTGACGACATTCTCGTATACTCTGCTAGTGAAGAGGAGCATGAAGACCACCTCAGAAAAGTATTGCAGGTTCTGAGAGAGAACCAGTTGTATGCCAAGCTCAGCAAGTGTGAGTTTTGGTCGGATCACATTTCATTTTTAGGTCACATCGTATCAGGAGCTGGAGTAGCAGTAGATCCCAAGAAGATAGAAGCAGTAGAAAGTTGGCCAGTACCCAAGACCGTAGCAGATGTGCGAAGTTTCTTGGGATTGGCAGGATATTACAGAAGGTTTATATCAGACTTTGCGAGGCTTTCAGCACCCATGACCCGCTTGACCCGGAAGGATGTACCATTCGTTTGGTCGGCAGAATGTCAGGCATCATTTGAGACTTTGAAGCAGAAGTTGATATCAGCACCTATTCTTATATTGCCAGTTGGACCCGGAGGTTTTACAGTATATTGTGATGCGTCAGGTAAAGGACTTGGATGTGTCCTTATGCAGCATGGGAAGGTGATAGCATATGCATCTAGGCAGCTTCAGGACCACGAGAAGAATTACCCAACTCATGATTTGGAGTTAGCGGCAGTAGTATTTGTTCTGAAGCTATGGAGGCATTACTTATATGGTGACCGAGTGGACATGTACACAGACCATAAAAGTCTGAAGTACATCTTTACTCAGAAGGAACTAAACATGAGACAGAGAAGATGGTTGGAGTTGATTAAGGATTATGACGTGGAGCTTCAGTATCACCCAGGCAAGGCTAATGTAGTAGCAGACGCTCTTAGCAGGAGGGACGTCGCATTTATGTTGACAACACAGAGACATATCTTAGAAGACCTTCAGGAGATGGGCATCGAAGTTATACTTCCTAGTGATGTAGGAGTTCTAACAAGTCTGCAAGTTCAATCCGACTTGGTAGGCAGAATCAAGGCAGCTCAGGCACAAGACCCAAGGATTCAGAAGCTTAGGACAGAATGTGAGTCAGGACTCAGGAAGGAGATGAGAATTCATGAAGATGGTACACTTAGGTTTGGATCACGTCTATGTATACCTAGTGGAGATATCAGACAGGAGGTTATGGCAGAAGCTCACAGTTCTCAGTATTCTATTCATCCTGGAGGGACCAAGATGTACCAAGATATCAAGCAGCATTTCTGGTGGAACGGGATGAAGAGGGAGATAGCTAGATTTGTTTCCCGTTGCTTGGTATGTCAGCAAGTGAAGGCAGAATAGCAGAGGCCAGCTGGGTTATTGCAACCGCTTCCTATTCTGGAATAAAAATGGGAGCATATTACAATGGACTTTGTGACCGGTTTACCGAGATCACCAAGTGGTAAGGACGCTATTTGGGTAATAGTGGACCGACTTACGAAGGTAGCATATTTTCTTCCTTTCAGAGTAGGGCAATCTACAGAAAAGTTGGCAGAGTTGTATATACAATAGATAGTCAGGCAGCATGGAGTCCCTGTCAGTATTGTGTCGGATCGAGATACCCGCTTTACGTCACATTTTTGGAAGAGCTTACATCATAGTCTGGGTACCAAATTAAGGTTTAGCACGGCCTACCATCCGCAGACGGATGGGCAATCAAAAAGAGCGATTCAGACTTTAGAAGACATGTTGCGAGCTTGCACTCTAGATTTTGGAGGGTTGTGGGAGAGTCATCTGCACTTAGTCGAGTTCTCCTACAATAATAGTTATCAAGCCAGTATCCAGATGGCGCCATTCGAAGCACTATATGGTAAGAAGTGCAGGTCGCCGCTTGTATGGGATGATATCGGAGAGAGAAAGATGTTAGGACCAGAAATGATTGTTCAGACGGTTGAAGTGGTTAAGGGAATTAGAGAGCGACTTCGAGTTACGTAGGACCGGCATCGTCATTGGGCGGACCAGCATCGTAGGCCGTTAGAGTTCTCTGTTGGGGACCACGTATTCTTGCGGATCTCACCTACTCGTGGGGTCATTAGATTTGGCGTTCGCGGGAAATTGAGTCCGCGGTACGTAGGCCCATTTGTTATCCTTGATCGGATAGGCGATGTTGCTTATCGTTTATCCCTCCCACCTTCGTTACGAGAGGTGCATAACGTGTTTCATGTATCTCAATTACGTAGGTATGTATCGGACCCAAGCCATGTCCTCGATCATTCGGAGTTGGTTGTTGGTACCAACCTGTCTTACGAGGAACAGCATGTGTCCATTTTGGACCGAAGAGAGAAGATACTCAAGAACCGAACAATTAGTCTTGTCCGGGTTGCTTGGGGTCATCACTCATTGGGAGAGTCAACGTGGGAACGTGAGGATGATATCCGATCACGGTATCCACACCTGTTTGACTCACAAGGTATATCTCTTTCTGTATACCTTGATTGTCCTGATTCTTCATGCTTATCACCTTATGGGTAGAGCTACTTGATATCATGGATTGATGAATTTACATATATAGTACTTGCTTTAGATATGGTAATAATGATTGCTTGTTCACTAGAATTTCTTGTATTAGTTTAGCTCCGATATTTCTACCTGCTTGGATTTGAAATTCCGAGGACGGAATTTTTCTAAGGTGAGTAGAGATGTCACTCCCCGTTTCCACAATGCGTATTTTTGTACATGTGCAACTCATGTATATTTATTTATTTAATATTTATCATATATTATCCTGTAATTAAATTCTTTTAATTTCATGTTAATTAATTATCTGTATTTTATTTTCTGTAATTTTATTCCTGCATTTATTTTCTGCTTTTAAACCTCTCTGCTTTGCTTTCGGGTTGCCTTGGTTGGATCCGATGGAACCCGGCCCAATAATCCCACCTACCACCATCCTTCCTATTTAAGCTCCCATCTCCTTCTCTCTCCTCATAACTCTCATTCTTCACCATTACTTCTTCTTCTTCCTCTCATCACTTCTCCACCTACCAGCAGTAGTAGCAGGCAAGTGCAATCTTGCTTCTTGTTTGAAGAACCATTTTTATGGTTCATTTCTCTTCCTCTCATGATTCTGAGAGAGTTTAGTACTTAGCATTTTTGATTTCTGTGGCTGGTTTCTCCCAGATCTGAGTTGTTGTGTTCTCGGTTGTTCTTGGGTTTTGATCTCCCAACTTAGCATGGATTTTCAGTCACGCACACGTTCTTACGTGTCTGCGTGGATTTTCAGTCACGCACACGTTCTTACGTGTCTGCGTGGATTTTCAGTCACGCTCACGTTCTCATGAACGTGCGTAAATTTTCAGTCACGCATACGTTCTTACGTGTCTGCGTGGATTTTCAGTCACGCACACGTTCTCATGAGCGTGCGTGAATTTTCAGTCACGCACACGTTCTTACGTGTCTGCGTAGATTTTCAGTCACGCACACGTTCTCATGAGTGTGCGTGAATTTTTAGTCACGCACACGTTCTTACGTGTCTGCGTGGATTTTTAGTCACGCTCACGTTCTCATGAGCGTGCGTAGATTTTTAGTCACGCTCATGTTCTTACATGTTAGCGTGAATTTTAGTCACGCTCACGCCTGTACGTGTCAGTGTGCATTTTAGTCAAACTCACGCCCTTACATGCCAGCGTGAATTTTGAGTTACGCTCACGTCTTGCGTGCGTGCGTGAATTTCTTATCCCACTTTTCACGCTCACATGTGCATGCGTGAATTTCTTATCATTTTTCACGCTCACTTATGAGTGCGTGAATTTTCCTTCACGCTCACACTGTGCGTGCCAACGTGAACCACTTTTCACGCTCACGCTGTTTACACGCTCACTCCAACCTGCTAGACTTGGCGTGACTTTTTGGCCTTAGATTAGACTTGTTGGTGTGACTTTCTAACCAGGGTGTTTTTATTTGTTCTATAACTTATTCATTTAATGATGGCATGATAATTCTTCTATTATATCCTTACGCCTTTTGGCATGAACTTGATAAAATCATGGTATGTTAATATTGTTAAATACGAATTGTTATGTGGAATGCGTCTTGTGTCCTGATTGATCCATGGATACCCAGTAAGGCTGGAACTTAACTCTGAGGAGTTATAGACTCGACCCCATTTAATACTAATTGACTCTCATACCTTGTCACCATTGATAATGATTGTGACATTGACTAAATATTGATCATGCGTTCCTAGTTGGAACTAAGAGACTGGCTAGTCGTCTTATTGAATGAAATGAATGAGATACGTTCATGTAATAAACTATTGTACTCGATTAGCCAATCCCGAATATTGGCATACAGGCACATGCATGCTTCAAATTATTTATTTATCTATTTTACAAAAACAGCATGTGTACTTTATGGTCAAGGCATGATTACCCCGTGGTTAGATTTGATTGTTGCATCACGCTATATAAAACCTACAACCTAGCCGTACGGGTATCGTTGTAGAGTTGCGCATATCGTATCCCGTACGAAGGTACTCATTTGAATGACCATGATCCACGACATGGAACTTCACTCAACGTAGAGACTATTAAGTCAAATAAAATAATGATGGCATAGAGAGAATGGATTCCCGAGTTCTTACATGGCAGCCCTCTTCGGGACTATTAAAGTGCCCGACAGGCCGGCTGGTTCCCACAGATACTGTAAATCTGTCACACAGGCAGGGAACGGTATCTGCTTATATTATTGTACATACTATATTAACGGCGGGCGTCCCGCTGGGACTCATCTAATTACATGATTGGCGCAATTGATTGACTGGATAGACTAGCCTTGCTCGCACATAGTAAGAACTGAGGAATCCCTATTTGCATAATTCTAGGATAACTTGGGACTCACAATAGCAAGCCGTAGGAGTTGATTGGCCGTTCAAGATGATTTGTTTGTGTACTGTACCTACTCTGTTGCCTAAACTGAGATGATTAGAATATCAGGACATGACGGACCAACTTCTGTCCTTGTTTGGTTGGGAGGTTGGTTCGAAGTGTCATGATGTTATGTGAATCCTAGTGGAAAGCAGAGATCTATTATTATATTCTCTTACTTACTGGTTTAATCCTTCATATCGTGCTCCCTTATGGTACTTGCTATTAGAGATTTAACCTCTCTGGTTTTGCATGGCCAGATTTAGAGCCAGTCCTCGAGGATTCAGCTTACTTCTACCTCCAAGATGGTCAATACTAGGGAAATGATCGCAGGAGGACTCGAATGGGTTCCTTACTCCACCGTTCGTTTTGTTATTTACTTCATACTTAGCCGTTTGGCACGGACATGTTAGTCGGATTGTCTTGCACTTACCTTTACATAATTGTAATTAAGTCAGACTGCAGCTGATAACAATTGTGTATATGTTACTATACCATCTGGCTATGTTTTGTAAAGCTAGATCTCAAGAACACTTTGACTAAGCGTTTGGGACGCCTTACTGCTTTATCTTACATGTTCTCTATTTTTGCTTCTTGTTTGAATGATTGAGACAATAGATGTGACGTGACCATAGTAAGACTTTCATGTAGTATGCACCCCCTCGTCTGGTTAGACAGATTAATCGTATTATACGGTATTCATCTACCCGTAATACGTAGCTGGCTGAGTCATTCCCCCGCTCTCCAGTATTCTGGTTCTGGGGCGTGACAGTGCGAATATGTGCGAGCGTACATATTTCTTTCAAAAACATTTTTCTATTTGTATTATTTCAAAATAATATATATAATTATTTTTAGCTATCGTATCAAAATTTTTAATTTTTAATTTTTATTTATAAAAAGCCTTTGGTTTATACAGTTATTAATAGTAAATAATATTCTTTGTACATACATATATATTTCATAAATATTTTATTAGTTTATTTTTTATAATATTTATTATTTTCGAAATTAATATTATAGGTATTTTTAGAAAATATATTTTTGAATTATTATGGCGATTTAAATCTTGATTTGATTCCATGGATTTATTTAAATAGTTAAAATAATATCTATATTTTGAAATTGATTTACCTTATCTAATTTTAAGCTAAATGTTGAAATTTAATTGGATTTGTATTTGGATTGGATTTGATTGATTTTAAATTAAGTTGGGAATTATCTATATTGGGTTTTAAATAAATTCTAATATTTATCAAACTAGGAATTCCCACATCCTATAAATAGGCAGGTACTCCTCCATAAATTCTCACATCCACAAAATTCCACAAACCAAGATGTGCATCGTGTCGGTGTTCCCTTCCTCCATTATATATTTCTTTTACATATACAATTATCATTTGTGTGTCCGTCCCGACTCCCCTCTTCGAATAGCCAACCCAGACCGGCCTTGCCCGGCGACTGACCCCATCACCAAAATGCAACGGCCATCACCGGACCCTTGTCCTGTCAGCAAACACACCAGCCAGTCGTCGCTAAAAACCTAAATTTCCCATGCCGTTACCACCACCTCTTCCTCTCCTCACCACCGCAACCACCACCGCCACTGCGGCCGGCGCCGGCGCCACCACCGAAAACTCACCAAAGAAATAAATCAAAAACCCTAACTCTAACCCATACCTCTCTGGCCGCCGTCGCGTCTCCTCCGCGAACGCCGCCGCCGGCGGAGCCCCTCTCCCTCACAGCCCAACTCCCGCGACCTGAGCGCTCCGTCGCGCTCGGCACGACCACTGCCCCGGAGTCATCGCATGGCCCCTTTCTTCGGTCTTCCGCCGCCCAACGAAACCCCCAAAACCCTAGTTCCCGTGTCCTTCCTCCACCGCCGTCCGCCGTGACTGATGGAACCGCCGCCCGCGTCCTCGGCCAAGCGCCCCATTCGTCGGATCCGAGCTTCCTCTTCCTTGAACTCCTCCGCCTCTGTCTCTGTTCGCACGCCACCTCACCGCATCCCCTCGCCGAGACTGCCGTGCCCTTCCTCCCATCGGCCGCCGCGACGACCCTCAGCTCCTACGTGAAACCCTTCACCTCCGCCTAGCTCCGCCACCGCGTTCTCCTCGAAACCCCCTCTGCCACCTCGCCTCCGCCCCATCCTCCGCTTCCGCCGGCCGCCTCGCCTAGCGCGCCCGCGCCCCCGGCCGCCTCACCCTCTCTTTTCGCTGTGTAAATTTTATTTCATCTCTCTGGAGAGAGAGATGTTACTGTATAAATTTTTATTGTTTTTATTATTATTATTATTATTATTATTATTATTATAAACTTTGTTTTTTATATTATTATTATTATTATTTTATTCTGTTGTTGTTTATATTTATAATTATTATTATTATTATTATTACTATAATTATTATTAAAGATATTTTGTGTGTTTGTAGGTATGTATTATGTAGGTACATTAGTAAATTAATTTTTGTAAAAATATATAGATGACTCTATTTTACTGATAGGTTGTTGCCATTATTATTATTTCTACTACTTTATTTTTTTTTTATTTTGGTTGATTATTTTTATATAGTAAATATTCCTAAGTTATTTTGGTAGCAAAAATATAGCATTGAAATTTTAAATTTAGGATTTGGCTTTTACATATATTATTATTGTAGTATTTTTAGACCATGTTTTTACCCAAAATTTTATTATGAGTATTAGCCTTAAAATAATTTATTAGGATTTCAAAACATATTATATTCTTCTAAGTATATATCTAAAAGTGATATTTTAAATAGTATAAATATTTTTAAATAATATAAGTATTCCTCCTCCAAATCTCATCGACTATCCGTTTCTTGATCATGACCAAACCTATTCTCTATCCTCTTCTGAAATCCTGTACGACCTCATGTCAACTCTTAACCAATCTGACGGTACTGAACCCGAGGGAACAGTCCATGCCATCACCCGAGGCCGTCATGCGTAGTTGTAACATCACAGTCATACTTCATGCCATAGGATCATAGCCCCACACCAGGCGTCACAACAGGCAAGTATACCTTGCTATATTTACTGTTATATTATTTATTTTCAGTATTTATTTACTTTGTTTCATATTTTTATAAACTGTGTGTCCAAGTCACACTTGGGTGCAAGCGACTTTATCAGTCGTTTCTTGTTTTATTTTATTTGTTGCATGTCGACTTAGTTATAGTGGACTACCTTTCTATTTTGGGATATTCTTATATCTCCATTGGCCATGACACTCATACTACACGGTTTGAGACATGTTGCTAGGGGCACGGCTTGCATATTGACTGGCCATCTTTATGTAAGAAGTCGTATGACGGATAGATGATCGTAACTGCTATGACTAGGGTTTTAGAGACTCAAGCAGTTACAAAACTGGACGAGCCATGGACATGACTTGAACAGTGTGGAAAATATTGGGGGAGGAGTGCGTATGGGAAGCCAAACAAGTAAACCACAGTCTCCGGATGGAACTATGGCAAATTATTTGCAGATACCCTCTGACATTTTGGACGTTACAGCCGGATACGGATCACTGGATGCCAGTTACGTACTTATAGCCAAAAATCCCACCCATCACTACAACAAAAAACCCTTTTAATGACGCTCGATAAGACGTATTGATGACGGCTGATAAAGAAGCGTCATCAAAGTTCGAAATACCTTTTTTCTATGACGGTTTGGGCTAATTCTGGGCTTTTTATAACGTTTATAAAACAAAGCGTTATTAATATTTTAGAGCGGTGGCAAACTTGTAATATTTTACAAACTTATTCATATTATAAGAATTCGAAATAACTTCTTCTTCTTCTTCTATTTTCTCTCTCCTCCTCCTCCTCCTCCTCTTCCTCTTCCTCTTCCTCTTCCTCCGCTCCCATGTTCAGAATTAGGGTTTGGTCCAGCGCGTCCGATCCCCTCCGCCATGGACTCCGACGATGGATCTCCCGATCGTGGACCTCTCCGCGTACCTCTCGTCCTCAGCGGCGGCGGAGGAGGATCTCGCCGCGCTGTGCTCGGCGGTGAGCGGGTCGCTGAGGGAGACGGGCGCGCTGCTGGTGAAGGACCCGAGGTGCTCGGTGGAGGACAACGACCGGTTTCTCGACATGATGGAGAGGTACTTCGAGAGGTCGGAGGAGTTCAAGCGCCAGCAGGAGCGGTCCAACCTCCATTACCAGGTCCTCCTATTTCTTTTTGTTTTCCCCAAATTTCTGTACTAATTTGATGCCTAGGGTTAGAATTCGAGACTCATAGTTGAATTTTGCAGCATACGGACGGTCCAGATCAGCAGAGGAGCAGATCTATCGCTCCTGACCACCCTATATAAACCACTCGAGCTGGAATGTATCACTCCTTCTGGAGCAAAAACCCTAGGCGCTCGTTTCCTTCTTTCTCCGTCGGCGGCGCGGTTCGTATCTGATCGCTCTCGCCCAACATGAAGGTCCTCCTCGAAACCCTAACCCTAATTTTCTCTCCATTCTTCTTCGTCTTCGATTGATCCCTGATGTGATTACTGTGCTAACTTTACGATCTGGAATTTCGCAGTTCAACATCGCGAACCCGACCACCGGGTGCCAGAAGAAGCTCGAGATCGACGATGATCAGAAACTGTGAGATCTCTCGACCGATTTTAGTTTTAGCCGTTTCTTTTATAGATATCCTAATCTTGTGATTGTTTATTGATTTTGGAACGAAAGTTCATAATTTGTAGCGTTAATTGGATGATTATATGTGTTCGAGAGTAGTGTTGTCGAAAAAAGGAAGTCTGTGGCTTTAAATTCATACTGAAATTTACATCTTTCATAGTTGGCCTATGATTATTTGCAGTTTCATCTGTTTATGATGGGCGATTGATCGGTTTGTGCAATTTTTTTAAAAAAAATGAATAGGCACTTTATATATTTAAGCCTGGGAAAAGAATCTATTGTGTTGCAAGAAGTAGAATTTACCTACGACTAAGTGTAACGAAGTTGTGATGTGAAGATGGAGATTGAGATGTTGATATGCTGGATTGTGTTTGAGTTTGGATTTTTCAAGCTTGGCTATCAATTTGAAGTATCACGTTATTGCACTGGATTCTAGTTAAACACATTAGAAAGTCTGCCACTGTCTACGAATACAAATTATGATGACACGATGAAAATTTAGCTAGGTATACTTCAGAGTAAAGAAAAATCTGAAAATTTGTATCTGTTATCTTTTAACAAACATACTTTTGAGAACAAATTGAGATATAGCTAATGCTAATTCTTGTTTGATTTGAATTATTACTCCACTTGTATATATGCTATTTTCTGTCTTTAACATGTTGGACTCTGCTTGATTTTCAGACGTGCATTTTATGACAAGAGGATTTCCCAGGAAGTCAATGGGGATGCTCTGGGTGAGGTATATAATTTATATCTCCCTGCCAATATTTTAGAGGATTTAACTAATTTACATAGTGTATTAAGATTGTTTAAGGGTTTTCCCATGAAGCAGGGAGTGTTGACACCAGGACGTGTCCGTCTGCTGCTCCACAGAGGTAATTAGTCTCTTCTCTTTCTTTATATTGTTCATATTCCTTGGTTTATTTTTTTCACTACATAAGGCATTTTCATGAAGAATGAGATGGTGGATTAAACTTCCGGCAGGATTTGTTACATGTATCTGTAGAGTTGGTTTCTTTCGTCTTACATTTTTTTTACTAGCGGTATGGTTGTCCCTTTTTTGCAGGTACTCTTTGCTTCCGTGGGTATGGCAGGCGTAATGGTGAACGCAGGAGGAAATCGGTTCGTGGCTGCATTGTTAGTCAGGATCTTTCAGTTCTGAATCTTGTCATCGTCAAGAAGGGCGAAAATGATCTTCCAGGATTGACTGATATTGAGAAGCCAAGAATGAGAGGACCAAAGAGGGCATCAAAGATCAGGAAGTTGTTTAACCTCTCCAAGGAGGATGATGTTGAACACATATCGCAGAACATTCACTTCCAAAACAGGTTAGCTAACTATTATTTTTGTATTGATCTTGGAGTTGAATTTTGAATATTTTTGTTTTTGTTTAACAAATTGGTTTTGTTGGCTAGTTTCTAATGTTGATCTGCAGAGGTCTGCTATATTTTCTATTTGGTCTCTAGAAACCTTTGGAAGCAATAAGACTAGTCTAGAAATATTTGTTGTGTTCACTTCAACCATCGGAATACTTGTTCTGGAGTTAATAGTTGTCGCATTCACCAGTGGATTTTATTAGATCTTTATTGAGCACTTGAAATAGATGCATTTTATTTATTTATTTATTTATTTTTGTTAACATTATTTTTTGAACTGTGTTGGAACCAAGATGCTAGTCTTGAGATTTTGTATTTGTTCAACATATAATGTTATGGTTTTAATTTATTTTTCAATTTTATGTGATTTGTACAGATTTTGCTCTAATGCTCATTTCACTTCAGGAACAAACTAAAAAAGTAGTAATTTACTTGGTGCCTCTGCTGCAGTTCAGTATGTGAAAAGTACCATTTCTGATCTTCTGATGAACCGGATGGACTTGTTCCTTTTGAGAATCAAATCAGCAAGGTCAGATAACTATGCATTATAGGGCTTATAGTAAAGCCACCACCTTGAATTAACTTTCAAATGTTTCACTTTTGCAGCCACTTAGAATATTTGAGCCTATTATGAAGAATGCAAGTAGAGAGCTTCTTCATGGAAGTCATACCAGATCAGTATCTATTTCTACTCCTTCAAATAGTGGGATAATGAAATACTGCTCGTTCCTGGACGCAGAAGTATGCATACAATTTGGTTGTCTTCTCTTTTTCTCAGGATTTCACTGGTGTTCCGGCTGTCGTTGATTTTTCATGATTATTGGTTATGTGGCTAAGTTTTGATGTAGACAATTTTGGTAGTTGTAAATATATATATGTATTTGGATATTCTATTTTGAGAATGTAATGAAGATGTTGATATGTACTCTATTTTGAGAAATGTAATAAAGATGGTGATATATAATGTTAATTTGATTTTTAGGCCTGACAATTATATGGACTGATTTGGATATGCTAATTTGAATTGTATAAAGTGTTATAAATGTGCTGTATTGAGCCTATACATATTATCTATTCATAACGTTTTACAAATGTCCCGAATTTCGCACTATATATTAACTATTCATAACGTTTTTATAGAAACTATTCATGACGGTTATTTTATGACGCTTTTAAAAAATATTTATAACACCCGTTTTTATGACGGTTGCTGTAGAAAAAAAAGCGTCATGGTTCATCATTAATGACGCTTTTTAGCCGTCATTAAAAGGGTTTTTTGTTGTAGTGCATGTGCATGAAAGTTGTCCTCTAAATTGCACATTAGGCGGTTAGAATCTCCTTTGCATATTTGTGTCTAGGATAGTCTTATATATATTATTTTATTATTCTGACAGTTCATATTAGCTTGTTCTTTCTGTATCTTGCTACGTCCGTCTGAGGACCTGGTTTTTCCCCAGGTGTGTGTTCATGTCTTCCGCAGGTATCCTAGCCAAGGCCGTGGACTTCTCCATTCTTTCGAAGACACTTGCGCTTGGTTCGTCTTGCCATTTCTGATTCATGTACATTTCTTTCATTGAGATAGTTGGTAGTGGACTTTGTCTCCGCCCAACGATTGTACCATAAATATTCAAGTTAATTTTATATTATTATTCTTTTTTTTGTGGATGAGATTTAGTTTGTCTTGGATTACTGTATTTTACAGCTTATGTATTCATACGAGACCTACGTACTTCGTATGAATACAGCTGGCATGTCTACGTACTTAGTCCTACGTATTTTGGGACTGGGGCGTTACACTAGCCCGACACGCATGGCACGAATTCGTCGTGTCCACGCTCACCACTGGACTCCTCGACACTGGATGACCCCACACACGTGTATACGAGACACGATACGAACCACGGGAAGAATGACACGTACGTTTCCGACGAGAAGAAGCTGTCGGGGGTGCTACACGGCGGAGGAGGCGTCGGGGTGCGTCGAAAAATATATAGCCGAGTTCGTCTCGTCGAGACGAACTGATTGGTGGTGGTTGGAGGTGATGGTGACGGCTAGGGCGGCCGGAATCCTAGATCTAGGGTTCCGGTGGTCGTCGAGGAAGAATAGGGCTAGGGCGGTGGCTAGGGCGGTCGGGAATGGAAGTCGGGTTAGGGTTTTGGTCGGGGGGTCTATTTATAGGGCTGGGCTGGGTTTTGATTAGGGTTTTGATTAGGGTTTTGGCCATAAATCTAGGAATTAGGGTTAGGGTTTCGGTCGTCGGTCGGGGGATTAGTCGGAGACGAAGGCGGTGGTTACAGGATTTTTGCGGAAACCCCCCCTTATTCGATATTACACTAATTACCCACCGCCTTACTATTTGCAAATATAAATTTGCAAACCGATTATTAAATAATTTAAATAATTACAAACTGCTTTAAAACAATTTAAACAATTATAAAAAGCTATTAAAATAATTCAATAAATTATAAAATGATATTTTTAGGCTTTAAAACCATTTAAAAATTCTAAAAAATTTGTAATAATTATAATAATTTATTTTAAGGAAATAAATGCTATTTAAAATTAAAAAACCTTATTTAAAATAATTAAAATATCTAGGGGCTTACAAGTGTTGTCCGTAGCAGGTGTTATTAATAACATCGAGCGAGATATAAATTGTATGGTGAGGTAGAAACCAAGTTTTATGCTAGTAAGGGTTTTAAAGAGATGTACACAAGCTTTCTTCAATAAAATTACCCATTCTCTTAAAAAAAAATTATGTTTCTCGATTTTGTGCTTTCCTACCTTTTACTTTACTTTTATCTAAGAGGCCCTATAGGGCATGATTGGTGGTTAATTCGGTTCAAATCGAACCGAATAACTGAAAATTGAATTGGACCAAAAATCGAATAAGCAAAATCAAAACCGAACCGAATTGGCCCATAACCGAATCAAACCGAACCGAATTAAATCGGTTTGGATTTCGGTTTATTCGATTTTTTGGTTTATTTGCACTTTTTATATATATAGTAACTAAATATACCTAAATTTATTTAGTATATACCTATAGTATATACACTATTAATGTTGTTGATAATGTTGTTGATAATGCCCGAGACAGTTGTTTTCCTCCCTTCGAATATCCTCCTATTTCTCTCGCGCCATACGTGCCATACCGCGGAAAGAAGTTTGATTCTCCCTTTCTCATAAGCATCTGTACCTTTTGTCTTCAAGGCCCGCACCTCTTCGATCGTTTTCTTGGAGACCTTCTCTTCAACTGTTGTCCATGCCCAGTTGTGCTTTGTAGTGCTGCCATATGAATCCAGATGTTTGACACATAAAGCATAGGTGGTCTCTCGTCTCGATCTCCTCCTCACAAAGGACGCAAGTGTCGCTGGGTATTTGAACTCCGAATCTGGTCAATCTCTCTTTGGTGAGTAGCATGTCCCAAACTGCTTTGTAGCAGCACAGTTGTATTTTGATGGCTGTACCCTTTGCCCAAACGACGTCCGCCCATTCGGCCTTCGCCACATGGGGACGTTCCTGTTCGAACACCCTGCTACTTGAGAACTCTCCATCCGATGACTCCTTCAACATCCATCGATCCGCACTCGTCTCCCTTTCAATTTTGATATTTAATATTTCCTCTTTGAACCAATTTCCAACCTGCCTTGCTTCCATCTTCCAAGTGCCATTCTGGATAATGGCATTTAGCGTCTCTGTGCTGCCTATTATTTTGAATGTCGGCCATCCCAATTTGTCTAGTAAACTCTCATGCCCCAACCATGGATCCAGCCATAAACTAGTATTTCTCCCATCGTGGATGACTCGCTGAATGTATTTCTTCAGCTTGCCCAGGATGCGTAAAATGTTCTTGAACGTCACCGAGAAGTTATTATGTATCAATGCCTTGTACCCAAAAATTATTGGATTGAAGGTATCTATTCGTCGTCCACTGCGCCCATATAGATTTTCCTTCTATGGGCTTCCATGCTAACTTTAGCAAGGCTACTTCGCGAAGAATACTGAGGGAACGCAGTCCGACTCTCCCTTCTTCCTTCGGCAAGCACAGCTCATCCCACGAGATAGCATGCAACCCTCCTCTCCATACGAAATTGGCGCACAAGGCTTCAATTCGCTTTATGGTTTTACTAGGAATATATAGCACTTGCATCCAATATGCCATTATTGCTAGTATCACCGCCCGTACCAACTCTATTCTGCCTCCGAACGATAGCAGTTGTGACTGCCATCCTTCCAGTCGAGTATTGACATATTGCACCAAGCCATTGCAGTCAACATCCTTCATATAAGTTACTGAGAGTGGTAACCCAAGATATTTCACTGGAAGTTCGCCCAACCCAATGTGTAGTAGCTTCGACCATTTCTCCTTTTATGGGGAATCTTTATTAACATATAATCGACTCTTCTCTCTGTTGAGCTGTAATCCCGACACTTGCTTGAAATCTGCCATAATGGATAGTAGTGTATTGATTCCTCTATCTGTTGGTTCTATAAAAACCAATAGATCATCAGCGTATATTAGGTCGATACGCTAGGCGAGACTCGATGGTATAATGGTCGGATTTGCCCTTGCATTACTGCCAAGTCCATCATGCACGTGAATTGCTCCATCACCGTGGTAAACAAGTAAGGGGAGAGAGGATCGCCCGGGCGGAGCCCTCGGTTGCTGTCGAAGTAACCTGTTGGTTGCCCATCGATGAGAATCGAAAAAATAGGCGTCGTGATGCACCCTCTGATCCTATCTACCCACCATCAAGCAAATCCCATGCTCTGAAGTACCTCGTACACGAACTCCCTATTCACCATGTCGTAGGCTTTTTGCAAATCCAGAGTGATACACCCATTTGTTCCTCCTGGTTTGTTGAACTCACGAACCAGTTCATGTGCTAGTAGGCAATTTTCGGCGATCGATCTCCCCTTTATGAATGCAGAATGATTCATCGAGATGAGTTCCTGCATTAGACTTTGCATTCTGGACACCATAATGTTAGCAATAATATATATATATATATATATATATATATATATATATATATATATATATATATATATATATATATATATATATATTTATATATATATATATATATTACAATATATATATATATATATATATATATATATATATATATATATATATATTACAATTTCATATATATGGTTTGGATGTTGGTGTCATAATGTTGTTGGTGTCATAATGTTGTTGGTGTAGGAATAGAGGGGTGTTTGATATTTGGTATTTGTGATTGTGTTAGTGCATTGGTGTTGTGCTTGATAAGGGAAGTGTGTGTTGTGTGTGAGAGTGTGTCATTTATGGGTGATGCTTATAGACATAAAAGTGTGGTATCAATTGAAATTTAGAGTACTTGGTATTAGTGTGTGTATAGATGGTGTGTGGGAGTGTTGAGTGTGTGTGTATACATATTAGTGTGTGTGTGCATGCATGTGCATTGAGATTTGTAAGGGAGTTACTGCTGATAAGCTGTAGAACAACAGTGTATATATAGCTTATTGCAGCTTATTGCAGCTTATTGTGAGTTACTAGTGTGTGTGTGTGTGTGTGTGTGTGTGTGTGTGTGTGTAGGGGAAATATATATATATATATATATATATATATATATATATATATATATATATATATATATAGGGGATCAGGAGCCCGTCGTCCTCAACCGTTGGATTGAACGGGCGCGCATGCGGACCCCACGCAGCCCGTTCGACCACACGCATCCCCTCCCCTACCACACCCCCCACCCCCTCCCCTACCCCGGGCCCCCACCCCCCTCCTCCCCCACCCCGACCACCAAGACCCCACGGCCGCCCTCCGCTCCCCTACCCTCCTCTCCCCCCCCCCCCCCCCCCGCCGACCCTCAACCTAAACACCCCCCTCGGCCGCCCCCCTGTGACCTCCCCACCCGCCGACCCTCCTCCCTCGGCTCCCCTAAGCCTCCCCCCTCCCCCCCCCCCCCCCGCGGCCACGATTCCCCCTACGGGGTGTACCTCCCTGACCACCAAGAGAGAGAGCACGAGAGAGAGAGAGAGAGGTGAGAGAAATTTTTGGGGGGAATAAAAAATTTCCCCCCCTCCCGTCGGTTCGTTTTATCTTAGGACATAGTATTTAGCGACGGATTAGCGACGGATATATCCGTCGCCAGATCGTCGCTATACCCCCGCTAGTTTGCCGACGGATAATCCGTCGCTATGTGTCACGACCCGTTACCCAAATTATTGGGCCGGGCCGAGCCATGTCCAGCCTACGCTTGGTTAAAGCGTAGTAAGCTGTTCTAAGAATAGATAATAAAAGGATCTAAGCTGCTTAACAGTTCTAATATCACAATTAAAAGGTTCATCACAACATAGCATCTATAAGCGAAAGTAAAATAAGTACAGACTTAATAATACACTTCCAAAGTATCAAACTGGAGACAAAGTCCAGTGACTACAAGATATAGTCTAAATAGTTCAATAACTAAGCCAAAAATAATCTAAGCGAGACTACCAAACGAGGTTCCCTGCGGGGACGTCCTCGGGAGCAAAAGTCTGGTCCTCTGTAGTGGGTCCATAAAAAAGATCACAGAGCAAATCTTCCTCCAAAAAGTATGCCTACAACGTTATTCTGTCAGGACGGGAGCAAGTATTGATTCTACAAACTAAACATACCGAGCACGGAATGAAAAGAGATGTAATAAATAAGAATCGTGCCATATCTCATGCCGTATCACAATTATGTCATATCACAGATCTATTATGTCAGGAATACATTTGTCATGGCGACATATGTATATCTAGAGTTTAAAACTGGAGCAGGTACGTGATCGTCAATATGTGTACAATGTGCGGAGGGCACATGTAAATGAAATGTACTTTCGTACAAGTGATAAGGCGATAGATGTACATACGCACAAATACAGCTTTGAGAAATGCCTACGATGCGGTAACATATAAAATGCAACCTTGCTCGAGTTCGGTAGAGGGGGCATGATCACGTACTCAACTATCAGTTTTTCCATAACCCAGATTCTAACATGTGAGAGATACGAGAATAGTTTAAAACATGTGAAAGATACCGGGAGCAGTATAAGCATGGTAGGTACTGAGAGCAGTATAAAACATGGTGGGTACTAAGAGCAGTATAAAGCATGTTGAAGGTCCTGAGTGCAGTATAATTAAAGCATGTTAAAGATCCTGAGAGCATATAATTAAAGCTTGTGAAGCATACACTAGATATATAGAAACCTGTAAGATATGGTTTTCAGTTTAAATCACTGTATTAACATGGCAGTAAAAAAAGTTTGTAGGGGTACTCACCTCGAGCAAGGCAAGAATACGAGTATAAAGATATAAATGTCCAGTGTTCTGTCAAAATGATACACAATCTCAGTCTCTAAACTATGTTCAAGATTTTACATTAGTGGTATGACACGACTCCTAACTGGACACTAGCTAAGTGGTGACCTAGCATAAAATTCCAATATGGGGTGACACTTTATCTAAACCAATACTTAGGGTCCTTAGAAACACAAGGGTCACTTTAGAGTTTCACAAAAACCAAACATATAAATATATATACTAATAATAATAATTAATTACAAATTAAGGATGATACATAAGAAAAATCTACAGATGTCGTTGGATGACAAAACAAATATCACCAACGCATTCAGAATGATCAAATTAGCTAGGGTAGCCTACCAATAAGTTAAATTTGGGCACAGAAACAAAATGGTAATTTTATGTAAAAATTATGTCCGTCGTTGGACACACTTTGCACCAAAAAATATGCCAGAATAGAAGTCTACAAAACCTAGCAAATTATATGTTCACAAATCCAGAATGATGATACGAACCCAACGGTATGTCCGGAATGGAATTCCGATGACCTGATCACAAAATGGTCTGTTGACCTGGATATTGGTATCCGATTTGCTCGAAAATATATGTCAAAGCCAAAGTCCACTAAATCTAACAAAGTATATGTCAACGAGTCCAGAATGATGACACGAACTCAACGGTATATTCGGAATTGGATTCCAATGAGCCGATCTCAAAATGATACGTTGACCCGGACATTTGGAATTCGGTTTGCACGGAAATGTATGCCGGAGCCAATGTCTTCAAAACTCAGCAAATTATACGTTAACGAGTCCAAAATGACGATACGAACTCAACGATATATCCAGAATTGAATTTCGATGAGCCGATCTCAAAGTGACCCGTTGACTCGGACTGTGGGGCCCCTTTGCACCGAAATACGTGCCAGGGCCCACGTCCTCCAAATCAAGCAAACTTTATATAAATTCGTGCCAGAATGACACCACGAGTCTACTGGTGGTGTCAAAAATTATAGTGCCCCGTCCCTACATCGTGCCCCGTCCTTCGTCCACGGGGTGCGTGAGAAAAGAACACTGTCGCTATCGACTCGGTCGGGACCGATAGGTCGGGATCGATCGAATCGATCGAACGGAAACGGTTGAATTAAGATCCATTCCATATTATGGAATGGCTTCTTCAGAACCAAGCCCCATATTCAGCGGGTAGCACCTCGAGGATTGACTCTGCGGCTGAGTCGAGAGACTTTCCGTTGCTCTGTTTTTTACGCCGCTTGCGTTGGTTTTGGCTTTGGTTTTCTGAATGCGTTTTCGTGAATGTTTTCGATGGTTTTCATGGCTTACATTTCGAACTCGCATTTTTTATCGAACTTTTTGCCTAATACAGTGTTCTAATCGGTTGCTTGTGCGATTTTAGGCAATCGCGTAGGCGACGTCTAGCGCGGCTAGGGGTGGCGATGGGTAGGGTAGGGTAGGGTAAGGGCAGGAAGAGGGCAGGGAAGGGTAGGGTATTAATATTTTTTTGATACCCTAGAGGAGTCATGAGGGTAAGGTAGGGTAGCCCTCTTCCAAAAAACCAATACCCGTTACCCGTCCTTGCCCTTTACCCTCACAGGGTAGCTGAGGGTCAGGGTAGGGAGGGTAAGGGTATTACCCTTGCCATTTCAGTTTTTTTAACTTTAAAAATCATTTTTTTTACGAGTAAACACCTTAATACTTAAGATTTTTACAACATTCAAAAATCATAATAACTTAACAAGAAATAACAGGGGGAATATTTTTTTTTACTAAAGGCGCTGAACCTAGTTATATAGTGGAACCTGGGCTGCCTACATACCCAAGGAGGGGGCTAGACCTGACTCCTTAGGATCAAGCACTATGTAGTTCTCCTAATCCTAAGTACTAACTAATTACAAAAAACTACAAATATGTAGTAGTAATTCAGGGTAGGGTTACACGGCAGAGGGAGTGTTTGACTATACAAGTATGTAGTAGTAACTACAGTGGGAGTGTGGGACTATACAAAATTATAAAGCACAAATTTACAGGGTCGTGGGTAGGGTAGTGATTCAGGGTAGGGTAGGGTTCAGGTTAGGGTTACAGGGTAGAGGGTAGGGCGGGTACCCGGGTAATTGTACTAGGGTAACAGAATAAAACCCTTATCCTACCATAAATCTAGGAGGGTAAGGGTAGGATTGCCCTCCTAGGGTAGAGGGTACCCGTGGGCACCTGAGGGTACAGGATACCCGCCTAGGGTAGAGGGTACCAGGGCAAAATCGCCATCCCTAAGCACGGCCAACCAGTCTCTCGCCTCAAGCATAAACTCAAGGTGAGTGGCTGACCTCCTTCTTCTCGACCCTCTATTTCAAAAATGAGAACTTGGGTAATGGTAATGAAATTGAATGATTCGCTTGAAAAACACAAGTCCTATGTTTGAGAAGAGAAAAGATGAGTTGTGTAGAAAAGAGATAGAATTATTTTAGGCCTACAAAATAACCAAGTAAATGAATCGATTACATAACAAGCCCTAACGGTACCCCAAATATACCTTGTTAACCTATCAAGGTCATGGAAAACTTGTCGACAAGGGCGATGGTTTTTTCGAGCGGCAACCCGGGGCCACGGGACCGACTCGGCCTAGGAAGAAACAGGTTATAGTCGAGCTGGGTATGAAGCAACCGGTAATACGGGGACTTGCATCGGAGCTCGCTACTTGCGTTGCAAGGGTCCCGTTTACCAGGCTATGTCCAGGATGGCTAGTAAATGCCATTGACCTCCACATCAAACACTTGATATAAATCGTTATCAACTAATAGGGAAGGTAATGATGAGTTTTATGTTGCACGGTGCGCTCTGCCGAGAAAAATGCTGGTGTAACTTACTTGGGTTATGTTTCGTCAAAAATGCTTCGTATGAAAATACCTAGGATGGTTAGAAAGATCACGAAAAGCAAGTTGTGTAAATTTTTATCTAAATTCTTGAACCAAATGAGAGCCTAGAAATTAATTAGCCACTCGTCTGTACATGTTGATTGTACTGATCCTCGCTCTCTCTACAGGTACGATAAATCAAGAGGAGCGTTCCGCGTGAGGGGAGGCTACGCTCGTATATTTTGAAGCTTCGTCCGTACGGTCGAAGCTTGGATCCAATCTCTTTTGAAGACTCTGCTGTCGAAGGCTAGAAGACAGATGGAGCGACTTTCCGTCATCCCAGGTGGTTTTGTAATGCTGGTTGTAATCAAGGGATGAAATGTATGGAATGGCTATCTCGTCGACGTTCATTTTGTAATGGAGTCAGTTTGTAAAAAGCTCGCATGGTGCCCTTGTATCGAGTCTGTAAAATAATGTTCATTATCAATAAAGCTTAAGTTTCTTTTTTTATAATGTGTGTTCAATTTACTCTGCGTATTCTCTTGTTGTTGTGTTTCGGATAACCTTATGACTATGCCTTGTGCGAGCGCAACTTAGGCTTGCACGACATCACGCCCGGGGGACGACTATCGATTCTACGGAATCGGGGCATGACATAATGGTATCAGAGCACGGCTTTACGTCCTTGGCCTCCAGTGTCGAGTTTCTAGTCTCAAAATTGTTGGTCTTATGTCGATGAGATATGTCGTTCCATACGAGGGAGTCCGTAATAAGTTTTGTGACTAATGCATTTTGCTTTCAAAATCCCAGAAGGCGTGGCGGTGAACGTGGCAGTAAACGAAGAAAGTGCTTCGAGCGACTCGAGTAGCTCGAGGCCCGAGCCCTCTAACGATGCCATGGAAAAGATGTTGCGTATGCTGGAAGCACAACAACAACAAGCTCAGGAGAATCAACGTCTGAATGAGCAACATCGACAGGAGAGTCAATGCCTGAATGAGCAACATCAACGGGAGACAGAGGCACGCCAGACTCATTTCGAGGCCCGATTCGATGTACAATTCAAGTTACAGCAGAAGCAGTTTGATACTCTCCAGCAGATTGTCCAGACAGTGGTGGCCAACAACAACAACTCCGCGACAACCCATACCGTAATCGAGCCTGCGGCCAGACAAAGTAAAGTCGAACCGGAGGTACCCGAGCTCATGCCTGCAGCACCGAGAAGTTCTAACTTCGACGTGTCAAAATTCACAAAAAGCTTTCGCACTTCCTTCTGTGGTACCGAAGACCCTTCGTTGGAGATCAATTGGCTGGAGGAGTTGGAAGACCGGTTTGAGCTTCTGGGCGTCGATGAGTCCAAGAAAGTCACATGCGCTCAACTTCTACTCCGATTGAACGCGCACGACTGGTGGGCCATGCAAAAGCGAGCAATCAGACGCGACGACGAGACAACAGCAATTTCTTGGGCCACCTTCTGAGAGGCGTTTGAGATCGAGTACCTTCCCGAAGCCGTTCGACAAGAGAAGGAGAATGAATTTATACAGCTAAGGCAAGGGAATATGACGGTGCGGCAGTATGCAGCAGAGTTCAACAAGTTAGCCAAATTTGCTGAAGAATTTCTGCCCTTCCTGGTGAGTTGTGCTCGACGGTTCGAAGTGGGTCTACGACCATCTATTTACGCCCACGTGTCTGTTCCGAAATATTAAACGATGGGGAGTCTCTCAACCACGCCCTCCGCCTTGAACGCCAATACCCTCCAGGTGCTGCCGACACTATGCATACATACAATCACAAACGCCCTAGCCACGTGGGAGGAAACAATGTTACCAAGCGTCCAAATAATAGACAACAAGGCGGGTATCAAGGGCATAATCCATGGCCTTACCGCATCCATTATCGCCAGTCCGGTCACACTATCGTCGATTGCCGCATACCAGAAGAGGGATGCTGGAACTGTTGCAAGAAGGGCCACGTTCGTGCTGATTGTCCGACCAGAAGGCCGAACCCAATGGTGCCCCAACAGCACCGTCCAATGGCGCCCCAACAGCACCGTCCAGGGAATCAAGTCCCAACGCCTCGAGCCCATCAACCCGCACCGTAAAATGGCCAAGACCGTCGCCCTAATGCCCAGGGTCGTGTCTACGCCATGACTCGAGATGAAGTGCATGCATCAGATACGGTCGTGATAGGTATACTAAATTTTAATAATGTTCCTTCTTATGTACTATTTGATTCAGGCGCTTCGCATAGTTTTATATCGGCAGACTTTGCCGTTGAGCACAAATTTCCTGTAATATTATTAGATCTCGACCTTAGCGTAAGTACACCATCGGGCACACCAATACTCACAAACTTAGCCTGCGTCGATGGGATTATCTGTATCGGCGGTCAAAAGATCGGTCTTGACGTGATAGTTCTAGACATGAAGGACTTTGACATCATTCTGGGAATGGATTGGCTCGGACCGTGCAACGCAACCATAGACTGCATCGAAAAGACGGTCACCTTCCGCATACCAGGAGTGCCTAAATTCTGCTTTTCGTGTGGTGAGGCATCGTCGACCTGCATGCTGATCTCGGCAATTTTCGCTCGGAGGATGCTGCATTCTGGGTACGAAGGCTATTTGGCATCCATCCGAGACATACGACAAGATGGTACAAATGCGGGTCAGACCGACATTGTGGCAGAATTCCTCGATGTGTTCCTGGACGAGCTACCGGACATGCCCCCCCGACCGAGAAATCGAGTTCAGTATTGATACATTCTCCGATACTCGACCTATTTCTAAGGCCCTGTATAGAATGGCCCCCGTCGAGCTGAAGGAAATCAAGGTCCAGCTACAAGAGTTACTCGACAGAGGATTTATTCGGCCTAGTTTTTCACCGTAGGGAGCGCCCGTATTGTTCGTGAAAAAAAGGATGGGTCCATGCGTCTGTGCGTCGATTACCGAGAGCTGAACAAGGCCACTATCCGGAACAAGTACCCATTGCCCCGTATAGACGACTTATTCGATCAACAGCAAGGCGCCTCGGTATTTTCGAAGATTGATCTCCGCTCGGGCTATCATCAACTCAAGATTAAGTCAGACGACGTGCAAAAGTCAGCCTTTCGCACTCGGTACGGCCACTACGAGTTCCGGGTGATGCCATTCGGCCTGACGAATGCCCCTGCCGCCTTCATGGATCTGATGAATCGGGTATTTCGACCATATCTTGATAAATTTGTGGTAGTCTTTATTGACGATATTCTCTTCTACTCGAAGGACAGGGCGTAGCATGCATAACATCTACGGGCCATGCTCCAGACACTTCGAGAAAATGAGTTGTATGCAAAGCAGAGTAAGTACGAATTTTGGCTAAGCAGTGTATCCTTTTTTGGTCACATCATTTCGTCCGAAGGCATTACAGTCGACCCGAAGAAAGTGGAAGCTGTTGCTGATTGGAAGCGGCCTGCGTCTGCTGGTGAGATTCGAAGCTTTCTTGGTTTGGCGGGATACTATCGACGCTTTGTGAAAGACTTCGCGAAGATTGCATCGCCATTGACTCGTCTCACTCAAAAGGGAGTCGTGTATGAGTGGTCGGATGACTGTAAAGATTCATTCCATGAGCTAAAACAGCGACTAATTTTGGTACCTATACTCGTACTTCCGGATGGGCTAGAGGGTTTTTAGATATTCAGCGATGCTTCAGGCCAGGGCTTAGGATGTGTGCTCATGCAGCGAAACAAGGTAATATCCTTCGCCTCCAGACAGTTAAAGACACACGAAAAGAACTATCTACGTACAACTTGCAGTTAGCGGCGATTGTGTTTGCATTGAAATTGTGGCGTCACTATCTATATGGCGTGGTGTGCGCAATTTATACCGACCACAAGAGCCTCAAGTATCTCTTCACCCAGAAGGAATTGAACTTGCGACAGAGGCACTAGGTCGAACTGATCAAAGACTATGACTTGACGATCGACTACAATTCAGGCAAGGGAAATGTGGTGGCGGACGCTCTAAGTCGAAAATATCTTGTCTCGCTATCCATCAACCGCAGACTACTACAAGATCTAGAAGAAATGGGCATCGATCTCCGGGTTTGATTCAGGGATGTACGGTTGGCGCAGCTGCAGTTAGAGCCGAGTTTGCTGGAAAGGATCATGGCCGCTCAGAAGGATGATCCGTACCTGAAGAAAATACGCGAGCGAATTTCGACAGGTAGTGCGACCAACTTTACGGAAGATAAGACCGACGTGCTGAGATTGAATGGCCGACTATGTGTTCCGGATGATCCAGAACTACGAAAGAAGATAATGTCGGAGGCGTATTATGCGAAATATACCTTACATCCAGGCAGTACCAAGATGTATAAGGACCTCCGTACGACCTTCTGGTGGCACGGGATGAAGAGAGATGTGGCGCTCTTCGTGTCGCAATGCATGGCCTGTCAGCAGGTGAAAGCTGAGCATCAGCGACCGGGCGGGGAGATACAGAACCTTGCTATTCCAAAGAGGAAATAGGATCACGTCACTATGGACTTTATTGTTGGCCTGCCGAAGACACCACGGGGGAACGACGCCTTCTGGGTCATCGTCGATCGATTAACCAAGTCAGCGCACTTTATTGCCATCAAAGTTACTTGGAGCGTTGATCGCCTGGCACATATTTATCTTGAAGAGATAGTACGGCTGCACGGAGTTCCAGTATCCATCGTCTCTGATCGGAATTCACGGTTCATGTCGCGATTCTGGAGTAGCCTTCAGTCGGCGTTGGGTACCAAGTTGCAGTTTAGCTCAGCTTACCATCCTCAGACCGACGGCCAACCGGAGCACATTAATCAAATTTTTGAAGACATGCTACGACTCTTCGCAATTGACTTCAAATCAAGTTGGGCCGTCCACCTACCGCTGACGAAATTTTCATACAACAATAGCTGCCAGTCCAGCATCCAAATGGCACCGTATGAAGCTTTGTACGGTCGAAAGTGCAGATCATCCATTTGCTGGGATGAAGTCGAGAAACGACAGATACTCGGCCCGGAGCTGGTAGAACAGACTGTGGAAAAGGTCAAGCTAATTCGAAAAAGACTAAAGATTGCATAGAGTCGTCAAAAGAGCTACGCCGACACCCATCGAATATCGTTTGAGTTCCAGGTGGGCGATCACGTGTTCCTGAAGGTATCGCCCATGCGATGAGTTACTCGGTTCGGCGCAAAGGGGAAGCTGAGTCCGAGATTCGTTGGGTCATTCGAGATACTCGAGCGGGTCGCCCCAGTGGCCTATAAAATTGCCCTACCATCGGCGCTCGAAGGTGTGCACAATGTCTTCCACGTCTCTCAGCTACGGAAGTACGTGCACGACCCTAACCATGTGGTAGATTTTGGCCAGCTGGAGCTAAAGTCCGACTTGTCCTACGTTAAAGAGCCAGTTCAAATCTTAGAACGTAAGGATAAGCTGCTGCGAAGTCGAGTGATCCTTCTTTTTTACTTACTCTGGAGGAACCATACGACGGAAGAGTCGACATGGGAACTCGAGTCGGAGATGAAGGAAAAGTTTCCTTCATTATTTTCCTAGAGGTAGGTTCTGTTCTTAAGTTTCGAGGACGAAACTTTTTCTTTGTTGGTTACGGTATAGTGCCCCGTCCCTACATCGTGCCCCGTCCTCCGTCCACGGGGTGCGCGAGAAAGGAACACTGTCGCTATCGACTCGGTCGGGACCGATAGGTCGAGATCGATCGAATCGATCGAACGGGAACGGTTGAATTAAGATCCATTCCACGTTATGGAATGGCTTCTTCGGAACCAAGTCCCATATTCAGCGAGTAGCGTCTCGAGGATTGACTCTGCGGCTGAGTCGGAAGAGACCTCCCGTTGCTCTGTTTTTTATGCCGCTTGCGTTGGTTTTGGCTTTACTTTTTTGAATGCGTTTTCGTGAATATTTTCGATAGTTTTTATGGCTTACATTTTGAACTCGCATTTCCTATCGAACTTCTTACCTAATACAGTGTTCTAATCGGTTGCTTGTGCAATTTTAGGTAATCACGTAGGCGACGTCTAGTGCGGCCAACCAGTCTCTCGCCTCAAGCAAAAACTCAAGGTGAGTGGCTGACCTCCTTCATCTCGACCCTCTATTTCAAAAATGAGAACTTGGGTAATGGTAATGAAATTGAATGATTCGCTTGAAAGACACAAGTCCTATGTTTGAGAAGAGAAAAGATGAGTTGTGTAGAAAAGAGATAGAATTATTTTAGGCCTACAAAACAACCAAGTAAATGAATCGATTACATAACAAGCCCCAACGGTACCCCAAATATACCTTGTTAACCTATCAAGGTCATGGACAACTTATCGACAAGGGCGATGGTTTCTTCGAGCGGCAACCCGGGGCCACGGGACCGACTCGGCCTATAAAGAAACAGGTTATAGCCGAGCTGGGTATGAAGCAACCGATAATACGGGGACTTGCATCGGAGCTCGCTACTTGTGTTACAAGGGTCCCATTTTCCAGACTGTCCAGGATGGCTAGTAAATGCCAGTGACCTCCACATCAAACACTTGATATAAATCGTTATCAACTAACAGGGAAGGTAATGGTGAGTTTTATGTTGCACGGCGCGCTCTGCCGAGGAAAATACTGGCGCACTACCAAAATAAGTTATATCTGCGACGTATTTAGCGACTCCAAGTTAAAACGTCGCTAAAATTTGGGGGTTTAGCGACGTTTATCAAAGACGTCGCTGTTTGTCGCCAACAGCGACTAAAAGCAACGTCTAGCGGCTACAATTTATTAAATGGGAATCTGCGTCGCAAGTTCGTCGGTACACGTCGCTGATATAGCGACGTGTAGCGACGCATTTTAAGTAGCGTCGCCGTTTATTAAATATCAGCGATGTTTAGCGACGGAAGAGAAGGACGTCGCTAAATATTTCATATAGGCGGCGAGGGTTTCCTTTTCGATCATTCACAAATTTTTTCCCCTAATTTTTCGCGCGCTCCTCCTCCGCTACGCTCCTCCGACGATTTCCCTCCTCCGGCCTCCTCCTCCGCGGCGCTCCTCCGGCGATCTCCCTCCTCCGGCCTCCTCCTTCTCCTCCTCCTCCTTCCTCAGGTAGCTTCTCCTCAGGTGATCCCCTGTCTCCGCTTCCCAGTTTCTCTTCAGCTTTTAGCTCTCTCTCACGCTTCTAGTTTGTGTCCACGAGAGCGTGGACTCGCTGCGGGGGACACGAGACTCACAGTGGACTCTCTACGGGGGACACGAGAGCGTGGACTCGCTTCTAGTTCGTGTGACACCTATTTTGTTAATTTGGAGACGTCGTGTCCCACTGTGTGGACACGAGACTCACAGTGTGACACCTATATACTGATACTGAGAGTTTTTTGGGCATATCAACTGTCAATTTGATGTTTTGCTTGGATTCGAATTCTAATTTAGGGTTCGAGCCCTATTTACTGATACTGGGAGTTTTTTTGGCATTTTCAGGGTTTTGAAATGATGAATAAATTGACTAATAATTATTATCGAGCCCTATAAAATTTTAGCTATGTCACGAAGGATGGATACCAATCCTGTGAATGAGTTTTCTCCTAAGTATTCTCGACAGTTGAGTATGATTTAGCTCACTGACTTTACTGAAATATGGAATGATTGGTGTAGGGTATGTTGGTCAGGTTTTGGCAGAGTTGGGATATGATAGTATGCATGTTACAATTAACAAGGAATGCTGTTGACACCAAATGTTGCACGACAGGTTACTTGAGTAACCTGGAATGTTTTACCTACTGAAACAAATGGTTTGGGCAAGGGTGTGTATAGGTTTGGAAAAATGGTGAGATACACCAAGTTAGACACTGTCCCTACAGCCTTTAGACTGGCGAGGTAGAAATCTATGTACGACATTTGCTATAAGGACTTTGCATTAATCAACGGTACGACATCGTGATCAGGACATAGTTCCTGCAGCCATTCGACTGGCGAGGCAAAAATTATGTAGCCGTAGATAAAGTTGACTATCCTCCGACCCTCATCCCTCGGCAATGATGATACGACAACCTATCACTATATCTTATATAGTAGTACGTAGATGATGTCTTAGTATTACATTATATGAGTTCATCTTGATTCTGTTACATTCTTCAGATACTAGATGCGATAAGAACATATACTACACCATATGTACAGAACATAGATGATTCACACTAATGTATGCTAGAATGAATCTTGGGTTGTGTTCTGAGCCATCCGTTCTCACACTTGGCAAAAAATTGAATTTTTTGTACTTTATCTGCTTTCGAAAATGTACTCAAATTACATGATGGTTCCTTTAGTTAGCTTGCTTATGTTATAATTATATTATTTGTGAATATCGATCTTACCAGATGGCGCCCATGACCCGAGGAGCGACACGTTGTTTGAGAAAAACAGTGAATGCTGAGGTGGCTCCTCCTACAGTTAAGGAGGAAGTGGCACCGGTTGCTAGTGAGACCGGGAGTTCTATTCATCCAGCACCGGTAGCTAGTGAGACCGGGAGTTCTATTCATGCAACACTTGCAAGGGACGACATCTATCCTCACGCCAAAGATCTCGCTTTTTCGAGGTGGTTGCGTGATCGTATCATTGAGCGTTTGCGTGAGCTGCGTGGTTCTCATTAGATATTAGTACTTATTTGTATTGGACTATTTGTATTGGGTTGTTTTTATATTAGACTATTTGTATTGGACTACATATATGAATTAGTACTGTGTCAATCTCTGAATTGTATTGGTACTACGACCCTCATCCCTCGGCAATGATGACACGACAACCAACCAGAGAGGATACTCTGAGAGATCCATCTGAGTAGGACGTATACTCTGAGAGATCACCATTACAAGTATGATATCAGTAGTGGGATTGAGTGTGTACGTCCTACTCAGATGGGTCTCTCACCGTTACTATTTTTTTCTGACAGCATGGTGGACGTGCTCCGTCAACAGATTCTTGCTCCGAGCTAAAACTTTGCCCCGGAGCTCAAGTGGACATCCTTCGTGTAGAGCTCGAGTGAGAGGTTCCTGACAGCATGGTGGTCCCCTTTGTCAAAGTATCCGTGCTCATCACACATTGTATCGAGTCTGTAAAATGATGTTCATTATCATTAAAGCTTAAGTTTTCTTCTCTATAATGTGTGTTCAATTTACTCTGCGTATTCTCTTGTTGTTGTGTTTCGGATAACCTTATAACTATACCTTGTGCGAGCACAACATCATGCCCGGGGGGACGACTATCGATTCTACGTAATCGGGGCGTGACAGAAATTGAATCCGGAGTCCCGGGTTCAAAAATAGAATTTTATAAGTTGAAAATTACGAATTCGAACGACCAACTTTAGCGTCAAATTCAACCAATCAAACGCGCTCATAATGAAACAAAACTGAAGGAGAAGGAAGAGGGTTATACCAGCTACGCATATGAACTGGTGACACGCCAAACGGAGCTGCGACGACGGAGTTACGAGCTGACGAAGTAGGCTCCGCAAAACTGTCCAAAAATAGTACAATTTAAAGTATCAACTTGGTGGCCGATTTTGATGTATCAAACGACAAAATTAATGGACGAACTTGAGGGGAGTGAAGAGCTATACACCGAGATTGTGATGGAGCAAAGAGTTCGTCGATCCAACGGTCGGATCTCTCGAAAAACGTGCGCGAAGTCGCTGCGACGAAACACGAATTCTGAGTTCAAAACTCGTGCGCGCCGACGGGATCTCGTGCCAAACGCATGAATCGTCTATTGTATGCATCGGGGAGGTCGGGGACACACCTGGGGTGGTCGCCCAGGCTCGTCGGAGGCAGGAAAGCTCGCGGTGGAGGGGGCCGGCCACGCGGCGGTAGGACACGATTGCCCGTGCGCGCGCGGCTGCTGCGCACACTGCTGCTGCTGGCCATACGCGGTGGCGCACGACGGGGCGACGAGGCTGCCCACGACGACGACGGTGGTGGTGCTCTAGTGGTGATGGTGATGAGTAGTGATGGTGGTAAAGATGGTGTTTGTGGTGATGGAGGTGGTATTTGTGGTGGTGTTGGTGTTGATGATAATAATGGTGATGGTGGTGCTTGTGATGGTGGTGATGTTGAAGAAGAAGGAGAATGAAGGGGAATGTGGCTATCGGCTAGGGGTATGTGTGTGAGTGATGAGAGAGATATTTGTGTGTGTGAATATATATTATATATAAAAAGAGAGAGCGAGTGAGAATAGAGAGAGATATTTGAGAGGAGAGAGAAAGAGGTCGGTTGGGGGGGGAGAGTGTGCTGGTGATGGGGAGAGGGGGGGTGTATGTGTGGGAATGTGAAGTGATTTAAGGAGGAGAGAGAAAGGAGAGAGTTATATATATATATATATATATATATATATATATATATATATATATATATATATATATATATATATATATATATATATATGAGATAAAAATGAGATATTTATGGAAAGTTGAGAGAGGATGAGAGATATTTTAGATAGAAAAAAGGGTGATGTATTTGTAGGGTATTCATGTGGGGACAACATGAAGCTTGGGTTGGCTCAATGGAGTCGGGTCGGGTCAAAATCGTGTTTGGCGAAATAAATAGATTAATTTAGTCATTTATGGACACGGGTAAATAAGTAGCATGCGGGGGCTAAACTAAATGGGACATAAACATCATGTGGGTAGTAGGCTTCATGTGGGCTAGGTCCATATGTTGGGTTGACAAGTTTGGGTCGAAAGGGTGTCCCCAATTCGAGTTAGAAAATAAATGTGACTCCGTGGAACGAATTAAAATTAGGTCTCATGTCTGAAAAGTTGTGCGAAGCAAATGAAGCACAAGATGGTGTGTCTGAGTGGGACATGAAGATCATGGATGTAGGATGTCTCGAGTAAATCATTTATGAGAAGTTGGTTTGGAGAAAACGACTAGTCTTGTACTCCTAAATTAAAAGTCACGGTAACGTGCATACGATGATCAAGGATAAAAGTGAGAAATTAATTAATAATTATTTAACGATCAAATGGTCTAAATTGACCCGAAGTTGCGAGATGCAAAAAGAGTACAAAAAAACGAGTTTGAGTGGGACACATTATACCAAAATGAAGATAATCTGGTCTACTATAAAACTCATGAAAAGAGTTTTCAGAGATTGGCATCCCTGACGCTCCAGAAATCAAAGTCACGAAAATGAACATTTAATGATAAAAAAATAATTAAAATAAAATATTTATTGAAATAATTCATTTAGAAAATTTAAAATAAATCCTAAAATTCAGGGGGCTTACACTATGTGGTCGCCAAATTTTGTGCCAATGTTTTCTAACATTTTTTCACAAAATATTGACAACTGGACGACGACATCGCGATGGGTTATTAGTCCGTCGCTATATTTTCGACGATATAGCGACGGATGTCCGACCGAGATTTACCCTTAAAATTAAAAAAAAAATGGCTGCAATTCGACGGAAAACCATCGCTGTTTCGTCGGTAGTCCGTCGCTATTAGCGAAGGAATACTTCCGTCGCTAAATATCCATCGCTAAAGCGCTGTATTTTGGTAGTGTTTGAGTTTATATGGTGCGATGCCAAAACTTTAAAGTGGATCTCTCTATCAACGTTGCTTCTCCGCTTTCGACGTTGACGTCCTCAACGGCAATCATATTATTATTTTGCATTTCTATTATAATTTTTGAGACAAATTTATAATAGTTATTGTTCACTCTTTAGTTAAAGCTTCTGCACCAAAATTTTCTCAAATTCCTAATTTTATACTAATAATTTATTTTTTGATTTTCGTCCCGCGTCACAATATTTCTAAAATCATAGCAATATAGGAGACCAATTGGTTTTTTCTATAGGATTTACTTGTATTGTTAAAACATTAGGTCCAATACGAAATATTGTGGGGCCCATTTTTATATGTCACATATAAATAATTATTTTTATCAAACGTTACATGTAGAGTTTTCTTTATTATTATTATTTTTATCTACGATAGAGCCTTAGATAGAAATCTCCCATAGACATTTTGTTTTTACGTGGAAAGACTTTGTTATAGATTTTTTTTTTTAAAAGAAAAACTCCTCCCATTAGATAATGCCTAATATAAAATTAATTCCGAAAGAGAATATCTTAAAATCACTTTAGGCCATATGGCTAGTATTTATTATTTTGCTAATACTTATTACAAAATTATGATTAATACTATAAAAGTTGTTTCTATCTCAAGTGTTATATTGTCTTGTATTTCAATAACGCCATATAAAATTATCCCAACGTCGTGTTAGCAACAACAAATTGTGTTCTAGAACCGAACTCGAGTGGCTTTCGTGATTACCGAGGAGAGGTATAAGATTCCGGCTGAATGACGGAAGATCAGTGGATCGAGCCATATGAACGTATTATTCCTTTCATTTATTTGGTAGAAGTTGAGGGACAGTAGGCCCAACAGACATACAATACAGTGTGCACTAAGTCCCGTGAGTATCGCCGGACATCTCAAAAAATTGTGTCCTAGAAAAGTTAAGTTTTAGAAATACTTTAAAATACACATTTTTTAACACGCATACACGCCTCACTCACGAAAAGGAACCATATATATATTTATAATTTATATAAGAAGAAAAAAAATGGTAAGTTCCGTGAGTATCGTCGGACATCTCAAAAAATTGTGTCCTAGAAAAATTAAGTTTTAGAAATACTTTAAAATACACATTTTTTAACAGGCATACACGCCTCACTCACGAAAAGAAACCGTATATATAATTTATAATTTATATAAGAAGAAAAAAATGGGCTGAATTAGAATCTCACCACTTATAAATTAGACAACAATTTACTTATAAATACTTATGAATGTACCATAGAGAATTAAGTAATGAATAAATAAAAAAAATAACTATCTAGCCATAAACTGAAAATTCAGATCCATTTACCTAAGCTCCAGCCTCCAAGCCATCTTTTACTATTACCTAGCCTAGCCACATCAACACCCAATTATACCACCCACCTCGTACTATTCCTCCATTGTTGTGGGAAGTAAAGTTCAACTAAATAATCGGAACACCATTCATATATATCTCAACCTCCTAAATTTATTACTAGTATGGTTGGATTTGTACTATCAATCTTTTTTATTTATTTATTTCACTAGTTAACCACAACAGGAAATTGCTGAGAAATTCAATTTCGGGGTTGGTTTTTATGAAAAATCCACTCGCAAGATGGGTATTATGAAATGTCCAGAATTATATATTTCCACGTTAAGTATTCCAAGATTCCATTTAGATGCTCTGTATTTACAAAATTAATACCATAACTACCCCTCCGCACAAACTCAGATTTGGATTGCGATTCTCGTCGTCGTCTTCTTCTTCTTCTTCTTCTTCTTCTTCTTCTTCTTCTTCTTCTTCTTCTTCTTCTTCACGAGAGATCTGAATTTCATTGCTCTCATCTTCAGCAGAGATCGCAAAGATCATTCGTAGTTCACCGTGCTTTTTTTTTCAGTCGAACTTCGATCATCGCTCTTCTTCTTCTTCTTTTCCGACAATTAGGTCAATTATGGAGAGAAGATCTTCTTCTTCTTTTTCATAAGAGTTAACATCGTTTTGAAAGAAGAACGAAAACTCTTGAATATTTATTCATGTCAAAAAAATTTCCACAAAATAAAAAATAAAAAATTAGATTTCTGTCAACTGTTCTCCGTCGATATAACACGAAGAATAATCATTCTCCTGCATTTTAACAAGGAGAATGCCATTCTTCGTGTAAATTAACACGGAGAATGGCATTCTCCGTGTTACTAATACGGAGAATGGCCATTCTCCGTGTCATTTAACACGGAGAATATATGGCCATTTTTCGTGTAATTTAGCACGGAGAATGCCCATTCCCATAGTGTAAATTAACACGGAGAATGGCATTCTCCGTGTTACTAACACGGAGAATGGCCATTTTTCGTGTAATTTAGCATGGAGAATGTCATTCTCCGTACTAAATTACACGAAGAACGGTCATTCTCCTACGTTTTAACACTGGGAATGGCCATTCTCCATGTAAATTAACACGGAGAATGACATTCTCCGTGTTTCTAACACGAAGAATGGCTATTCTCCTGCGTTTTAACACTGGAATGATCATTCTCCGTGCTAAATTACATGGAGAATGGCCATTTTTCGTGTAAATTAAGACGGAGAATGGCCATTCTCCATGTAATTTAGCACGGAGAATGGTCATTCTCCGTGTAAATTAAGACGGAGAATGTCATTCTTCGTGTAAATTAAGACGGAGAATGCCATTCTTCGTGTTACTAACACGGAGAATGGCCATTCTCCGTGTAAATTAAGACGGAGAATGCCATTCTCCATGTTACTAACACGGAGAATGGCCACCCTCATGCGAAATTAACATTCTTCGTGTTCTAACACGGATAATAGCCATTCTCCTGCATTTTATAGTCAATTGAAACTTTGGAGGGCTATAACTTTTGACTGGGAGGTCGAAACGAGGTCCGGTTTATCGCAAAATAAGCGTATCTTCGAGGAGCCTGAGATAAACAGTTATACTTTTTGTCGGCCTTCAGAAATTTTAGAATCGCAAAAAAATGATGTTTGTGTTGGTGCTTTCTTTACATGGAGAGAGCTTGCACTCAACATGCATTGTAAATTTTAGTCCCACATCGGAAATGCACCATGAGTTATCTCAACATATATACTTGGGTGTGTTGTTGAGAGATGCACATGGGGTGGTGACCCTAAGGAGGGAACCATGTGGGTAATTTTACAAGAAGGTAAGAATAAGGCTCCAAGGATTAAGCATTAATGCTTTTGTCATTCTCTTGGATTAATTCCATTTGGAGCTAAGCCCCAAAGGGGCTTAGCGACTCGGACTCGGACTCGGGCTCATGGGCTCATGAGGCGTAATATGGCATTTTGTTGGCGCACTTAGCACGTCAGCAGTCATGCGGCACATGCGGCACATACGGTCCATGCGGCTCATGCGGTCCATGCGGCCATTAGGCTCATGCGGCCAGGCTGCTGCTGCTGCCGCATGGAGGGATCCGCTGACTGTGCAGATCCAAATCAGTTATGGAAAGGCTGAATCAATGCGATTAAATTAGATCCTATCTTTGTGGGACTTGAATTAATTCAGATCCTATCTTTGTGGGATTTGAATTAATTTCGTGGGATTTGAATTAAATCTTGTTGCTATCTTTTGGGATTTGATTCAATCTTTCCATAACTGAAGAGGCGGCTAGGGTTTCCACCCTCTCTCTATAAATACTCTCTTCTGGCCTCCTTTGTGACCACTACGAAAATTACAAGTCAAAAAAGGAGAAAGAGAGAGAGAGTTGCTGCCGCCATTGCAAGTCCATCCGAGGAGTCAGAACAGAGGTGACTTCGAGCGTTCCACAAGTTTTTCAAACTTGCTGGTTCCTGGAAGCAGATCGTGTGGGACGAATCTTGCTTTGAGCAACGGTGTTTTGACACCCCAGCATTGTTCTTCTTTTTATCTCTCTCTAGTTTTATTGTAACTCGTTCTGTCCCAATTGCAACACGTTTGTAAGGAAGAACGAGAGATCTTCTCTTTTTTCCTCCTTCAGATTGTAATTTGGCTATTTGATTTATTGTACCATCGTAGATCTTGAGTTTGATCACTGCAAAGTTTTGTGTGACATCTCAGATCTCGATTGCATTTGTTTTTCATCTTTGATCAAGCCCCGGGAATAACAGTTTGGACCTCTGTTTTAGCACTTTTGCCGTTTGTCTCGGTCTTTCCGAAATTTTTCGACGAGTTTTTGAAGATTTTTGAGAAAAAAAATCTAGATTCAAAAGTGAGCAACGTATGGAAGAAGATGAAGTATCGAAATATTTTTTTAAAGAGTAGTTTCGTGTGTGTTTTCAATAAATTAGAAGGAAGGGCAAAAAGGTCATTCAGAACCCTCTTTATATATTTTTTGCTAATTCTGGGCACGCGATGAAATGTTATTGCGCGGTGGGTTTTTCATAAAATTTTTTCTTTTTTTGGGCATTTCATAAATATTCCCACAAATTCTATATCATTTTAATGTTATAAAATATATATATATATATATATATATATATATATATATATATATATATATATATATATATATATATAAGGGCAACTCGAGTTTGACTCCAACCCCAGTATGTTTAAGATTGTTGGGAAAGAAGCGCGGAAACCTTTCCCCAAACCGGAGAGTACCTGCGAGAGAACCGAGCAAACAACGCACGAACCCAAAAACAACCACACAAAAACAATCACGCAGACACAGAGAATTTTTGACGTGGAAACCCTTGCGGGAAAAACCACGGGACGATCGGAGTCCAACCCTGAGAAGCCTCCACTAATGGAATAGAAGAATTACACCCTCTACAAACTCCTCCCGATCCAAATCGGATCCCCACAACACTCAGAGACAAGAACAATGATCACAAGGCTACGAAGAACGAGAACGACGAGTAGAGATTACCCGAAACACGATCTCCTTCGAAAACGACCTTCGATCCTCCGTCTTCTTCTTCGAAGTTGCAATGGCACTCTTGCCTCCTTCTCTCTCAAACTTGTGTTGTCCAATGCGATAATGCGATTATGAATTAGGGTTGAGAAAACTCAATATATCTCCCTAATCCCGCAACCAACCTGGACCGTTGGATTAAATCCAATGATGAAAACTCATCCTGAAATCCGCTTCAGCCCCCCGACACATAGAGTTCGGCCAGAACTCTGTGTGGGGCAACCAGCACCTACTGGCCAAACCCTGGAACGGCCAGACCGAGTTCGGCCCGAACTCGCCATGGGACCGAGTTCGGCCCGAACTCGGATCCCCTGCTTCCAGCAGCTCCAGCAGCAACAGCAGCAGCTCCACGTCTACTTTCCGAGCTTCTTCGACACACGAACGGCGCTCGTCGCACTCCGGGGTCTTCTCCACATAGGTTGGGAACCCCACCCACTCCAACAAATTTCCCCCTTCACAACTATGGGGAGGACGTCGTCATCCCGACGATCTGGCTGCAGTACTCGAACTTTCTCCTTGGTAGAATCTTCGTGAACATATCAGCTCCGTTGTCATCTGTATGCACCTTCTCAAGCTCCGCGTCCTTCTTCTCAACCACATCCCGTATCCAATGATACCGAGTCTCGATGTGCTTGGACCGGCTATGAAACGTCTGATTCTTCACAAGATGGATAGCACTCTGACTGTCGCAAAGCAAAGTATATTGCTCTTGCTTCAGTCCCATTTCCTGCAACAGTTTCTTCATCCACAACAGCTCCTTGCAAGCCTCCGTCGCCGTAATGTATTCCGCCTCCGTCGTCGACAAGGCAACACACTTCTGCAACCGCGACTGCCACGACACTGCTCCTCCCGCAAACATCATCACGTAGCCTGAAGTCGATCGCCTCGTGTCTACATCTCCAGCCATATCAGCGTCGGTATACCCAACCAGCTTCGGCTCGTCACCACCAAAGGAAAGTCTCCAACCAGCAGTGCCCTGAAGATATCGTAGAATCCACTTGACCGCACTCCAGTGTACCCTTCCAGGATTCGAAAGATACCTGCTAACCGTACCAACTGCATGAGCAATATCTGGCCTCGTACACACCATAGCATACATAAGGCTTCCCACAGCTGAAGCATATGGAACCCGCTCCATATCTTCCTTTTCGTCCTCGGTAGATGGACACTGCTCCTCAGTGAACTTAAAGTGAGCCGCGAGGGGGGAACTCACTTTCTTCGACCCGTCCATCCCGAAACGCTGAAGTACCCGGTGAATGTACTTCTTTTGGGACAAGTGTAGCAGCTTGGACTCTCTCTCTCGGCTGATCTCCATCCCAAGAATAGTCTTCGCTGCGCCCAAATCCTTCATAGAGAAGGCCGCGCCCAGTTGGCGCTTCAACTCCGCTATCCTAGTGGCATTCCGATCCACTAATAGCATATCATCAACATAGAGCAATAAGATGATAAAATCATCATCGGCAAAATACCTCACAAATGCACAATGGTCCGACGTCGTCCGTGCATAACCATGCTCCTCCATAAACGACTCGAACTTTCTGTACCACTGCCTCGGAGCCTGCTTCAGACCATACAAGCTCTTCCTCAACCGGCAGACCAAATGTGACTTGCCCTTCTTACAGAATCCCTCCGGCTGCTCCATGTACAACTCCTCCTCAAGATCACCGTGGAGGAACGCCGTCTTCACGTCCATCTGCTCGACCTCCAAGTCAAAACTGGCTGCTAATGCTAGCACCACCCGAATAGACGAATGCTTGACGACAGGCGAGAAGATTTTATCATAATCCACGCCTTTCCGCTGACCGTAGCCCTTGACTACCAGCCTCGCTTTGTATCGAGGGCGAGTAGCATCATCCGTCTGCTTCACTCTGAACACCCATCGATTTTTCAAAGCCTTCTTGCCCTTTGGCAACCGCACCAGATCATAAGTAGAATTGGTGTGCAAGGAACTCATCTCCTCCTGCATAGCCACCATCCACTCCTGCCTGTGTTCGTCTTCCATAGCCTCTGCGAAACTTTCGGGCTCTCCCCCGTCAGTCAATAGCACATACTCATCCGGCGAGTATCTCGTAGATGGTCGACGATCCCTGTTGCTCCTTCTCAGTGGAGCCACTGGTGCTGGCTGTATACCGACAGCCTCCTCCCCTTCAGGAACTACCTCTCCGGCATACTCATCCTCCTGAGGGACACCCTGACCACCATCAGCAGGCTGATGATCAAGGTTGGGAGCAACTCCATGTACCGGCTCCCCCATAACTGGATCCTCTGCGATGTCCTCTGGAAACTGCTCGAAGCGAAATGACTCTAACTCAGGCAATTCCTCAGCCTCAGAAGGCGTCTCGGAATCCTGAGTGTTGGTCATGGTCTGATCCTCGACGAACACCACGTCCCTGCTTCTGTAGAGTTTTCCTTCCACTGGGTCGTAGAGTCTATAGCCAAACTCATCCCGACTGTAGCCGACAAAGACGCATCGCCTCGTCTTCGGCTCAAGTTTGGTCCTCTCGTCCTTCGGTACATGCACGAAGGCTTTACAACCAAACGCCCGCAGGTGACTGTATGACGGCTCTTTGCCGTACCATACTTTGTCAGGCACATCACCCTGCAAAGGAGCACTAGGAGACAAATTAATAATATAAGCAGCTGTGAGAAGAGCCTCACCCCAATAACTGCCTGGCAAGTTTGCTTCTGACAGCAAACACCGCACCCTCTCCATCAGTGTCCTGTTCATGCGCTCCGCTACACCATTGAGCTGAGGTGTCTTTGGCGGAGTCTTCTGGTGTCGTATCCCTTGCTCTCTGCAATATGCATCAAAGGGACCGATGTATTCGCCGCCATTGTCGGACCGAACACACAACAACTTCTTGCCCGTCTCCCTTTCAACGGAGGCCTGAAACTCCTTGAAAGTAGGCAGCACCTGATCCTTGGTCTTTAAGGCATAGACCCAAACCTTCCTGGAACAGTCATCAATAAAAGTCACAAAGTAAGAAGCACCACCAAGAGATTTTACCTTCATAGGACCGCAGACATCCGAGTGAATCAACTCGAGCAACGCCGGCTTCCTCGAACTTGGGTGACTCTGGAAAGACACCCTACTTTGCTTCCCAGCCAAACAGTGCGTGCACTTCTCCAACTTTGTAGACTTGAGCCCCGGAATCACTTTCCTGTTCACCAAGTAGCTCATCCCCTTCTCGCTGATATGGCCGAGCCGCCTGTGCCACAACTCGGTAGACGCGTCACTGACTGCGTTCACCTCATGTGCCCCCTCTGCGCTCCCCTCCATATAGTAGAGACCGGACTTCTTGCTTCCTCTGGCAATCACCATCGAACCTCTGGAAAGCTTCCACTGACTATTCCCGAAGAGACTGAAGAATCCCTCGTCATCCAACCTTCCAACCGACACCAGGTTGAAACGGATATCAGGGACATGACGAACATCCTTGAGAACAAGAACCGCACCCGTCTTCGTTCTCAAATGCACATCTCCAATGGCAACCGCCTTCGACACATCTCCGTTGCCCATCTTCAACACGCCACAGTCGCCTGTCGTGTAAGTGGCAAACAGTGCCCTATTGTGAGATACATGTGCTGAAGCCCCTGAGTCCACCAGCCAAGAATTGTCATCGCAGGCGAGGTTAGTAATGACCTCATCACCTACGACGATCACATCGCCTCCATGTACCGAGGCCGCCGCTGTAGTGTTCTCTTCTTGCTTCCCCTTGTCGCCCTTCTTCTCCTTCTTCCAAGCGAAACAATTCCGCTTGATATGGCCCTTCTTACCGCAATGGTAACACTCTGAGTCCTCGTACCGACCCTTGGACTTCCCCCTGCTCTTGTCTCTGCCACCACCTGGACCCCTGCTTTTGCCCCTTCCGCGGCTCTCTGAAACAAGTGCCTCTGAGTGGTAGGATGTGGATGAAGTACCCTGAGAACGTCTCCGCATCTCTTCATTCAACACCCCGCTCTTGGCAAACTCCAGACTGACCACGCCCTCTGGAGCAGAAGCGATCATAGATACTCGTACGGTCTCCCACGAGTCTGGCAAGGTACACAGCAGCCACAGTCCCTGAACTTCGTCGTCGAACTTGACTCCCATAGAAGATAGCTGGTCAACCACGCCCTGGAAATCACTCAAGTGATCCGTAATAGACGCCCCATCCTTGTACCGCAGACCCATCATCGTTCGGATCAGGAACAACTTGCTTACCCCGGTCTTCTTCGCATACAAGGATTCCAGCTTATCCCACAACGTCTTCGCGTGCTCAATATTGGCAACGTGGTTGTACACGTTCTCATCAACAAACTGCCGTATGTACCCACACACCTGTATGTGCTCGAACTTCCAGTCCTCCTTGGATTTATCACTGGGCCTCTCAGATGCAAACACAGGTAGATGCAGCTTCTTGACAAATAGCAAATCCTTCATCTTGCTCCGCCAATAATGATAGTTTGTGCCATTAAGGTTCACCATGCGCACCGGCTTCGCGTCCATCTCTCCTCTCTGGTTCCTCTGTCAACTCCTGACACCCTTTGAACTCAAAGCTCTGATACCACTCTGTTGGAAAAGAAGCGCGGAAACCTTTTCCCAAACCGGAGAGTACCTGCGAGAGAACCGAGCAAACAACGCACGAACCCAAAAACAACCACACAAAAACAATCACGCAGACACAGAAAATTTTTGACGTGGAAACCCTTGCGGGAAAAACCACGGGACGATCGGAGTCCAACCCTGAGAAGCCTCCACTAATGGAATAGAAGAATTACACCCTCTACAAACTCCTCCCGATCCAAATCGGATCCCCACAACACTCAGAGACAAGAACAATGATCACAAGGCTACGAAGAACGAGAACGACGAGTAGAGATTACCCGAAACACGATCTCCTTCGAAAACGACCTTCGATCCTCCGTCTTCTTCTCCGAAGTTGCAATGGCACTCTTGCCTCCTTCTCTCTCAAACTTGTGTTGTCCAATGCGATAATGCGATTATGAATTAGGGTTGAGAAAACTCAATATATCTCCCTAATCCCGCAACCAACCTGGACCGTTGGATTAAATCCAATGATGAAAACTCATCCTGAAATCCGCTTCAGCCCCCCGACACATAGAGTTCGGCCAGAACTCTGTGTGGGGCAACCAGCACCTACTGGCCAAACCCTGGAACGGCCAGACCGAGTTCGGCCCGAACTCGCTATGGGACCGAGTTCGGCCCGAACTCGGATCCCCTGCTTCCAGCAGCTCCAGCAGCAACAGCAGCAGCTCCACGTCTACTTCCCGAGCTTCTTCGACACACGAACGGCGCTCGTCGCACTCCGGGGTCTTCTCCACATAGGTTGGGAACCCCACCCACTCCAACAAAGATTTGGGTTATGACCTCTGGGTCCGATTCGAATAGGAGTTTCTAGCCGGTTGGCTCGATCAGGTGCATGTCCGATAAGATATGATCAAAATTGAGCTCGATGGGTCCGCATAGACCACTCAACACCTTGATATATATCTATAAATAGTAATATCTAGCACACAAATCGAGGTATGTATTCTTATGTTTTGACTTATTTCCATCACCTTTAGTTTATCGACTTCCATTTATGACTTGATTGTCGAAAGTTTTTTCAATGATTTTTTTTTAAATTTTTTAATAAATTCCTTTGTCCAGATGACATGAGGAGATTACACCGGTTCTTCAAGACGACCATAATGCATACCTAGTCCAAGACTGATTTAGAAGTTAGAAGTCTAAGTCACTCATTTTAAGTTGAAACAACTTGAAATTTTAGATGTTTCAAGATAAACCTGAATGTCACCGTGAGAAAATCTGTTGTCTTCAAAATGGATATTCCAAATTTTCAATAATTTTTCTTGTTCTATGCATACAATGCATATTTTTTATTTAAAGAACTGAATAATTATGAATATAAAAAATGATAGAAAATATTATTAGGATATTTATTTTGGGGCCTACTAGGGAAGCTCTAAAATTAAAAAATAAATAAAAGACTTTGACTTTTATTATCATATATATATAATTAAAAAATTTGAAAGGCATGCATTATTATCAGCAGTGTTATCATTGTCTCAAAACTTTTTTCCCGTGCTAGGGAGGGGGGACGAGCGCTCTACCAATATTGAAACGTTTTTTTGGCCCGTTAATAATAAATCATTCTTTCTTTCCGCATTGAAGCCGGAGCGACCCATCAATTCGTTCCTCCGTTAAATAAAATAAAAAAAAGAAACGAAAAGGGGAAGACCCGTAAGTAGTGGGTCCCACCCGCTGCTCCAATTTAGATTCTTTGCCGCGCAAATCGCTCCGTGGCCCACGAGGGAGAGGTGGAGGGTTTCTGGGTGTTCTTTTGGGCGGGTGTTGTTAGATTTTTGCGAGGAATCCCGAGTTTTCATGGGTACTCGAGTCGACATCGTGGGGCCCACCGTAATAACGAATTAGAAAAGACGGATGACGAATCAACATAGAGGTTTTTGTTTGCATATGAGCCCCTTGACATCTTACTTTGTTTTTTCCTACGTAAATTCCATTACTTTTGTTATTTGCTGACCAGTCCCTCAAATCACTTACTTTTGGACCCATCTTGGAACAAATTAACTTAATAGCGCCCGTGCGCGCGCAGCGCGCGCGCGCGCACGCGCGCACACACACACACACACACACACACACACACACACACATATATATATATATATATATATATATATATATATATATATATATATTAAAATTTGGATTCTTAAAATTGACTGATGTTAGGATTTGAGTCTCGAAATCATTGTTCATTAGTCTATGTGAACAATAATTTCGAGACACAAACTCCAACATCGGTCAATTTTTGAGACCAAAATTCTAATATTCATATATATGTGAGACCCTGTTATTAAATATCTCTCTATTTTTTTTCAAAATGCCTAAAGAATTAACGTTGGGTAAAATAACTTTAGTTGATATTTTTGATAATTAAACAAAATAATACTAACAAGATATATTAAAACTATTTTAAAATTATATATTTTTTTTGTCATTTTCTTCATGTTGCTTCTCTCTCATGACATGTATTTTACATGGGACGAACTCATATGTGCTGCAAGCAACAAATGAAAGGAAGAGACAAAGATAAATGAGAAGAAGATTTTTTTTAATGTTATTGATGTAATATTAATGTTATCTTTTTGGACTTACAATTATACGGATTTGGTATTGCTTATCTTGGTTGTTTTTGTTTTTCTTTTACAATGCACTCTAAAAGTTAATTTATAACAACATTTATTGATTTTTTTTGGAAAATCTACTTCACGTTTTAAAATAAAAGTACTTCGAACAACAGTTTCGACTAGTTGTTTTTACTACTTTGTGGAAGAGCATGTACAATTTCAAACAAAATAGTATAAATGTTATTAAAAATATATTTAAAATTTGAAACAGTTTCTGAAAATAAGTAATTTTTTATTGTTATTTTCGAAAAAGAAAGTACAATTCCAAACCATGTAGCAGAAGATTTATTATCAAGTGACATATTCTTACGATTTGAGTAGGGGAACCTGCATACAAAAATAAAATAAAATAAAATAAAAGTAAAAAATTATAAAAAGTATAGCAACTTGTATGCAAATAACAACATCTTGAGGGTAATGGTATAAAACTAAGAGGTAATTCATGGTAGTTGTATGTAAAAAAAAAGTAATTAAAAAAGGGAAAAAAGAAAGAGAGAGAAAGAGAGAGAGAGAGAGAGAGTGGGCTTCTTTACACTTTGCAGCAGCACCACTCCAAAAGAGTACACACCTCTTCCTTCCTATGGAAACACCGTCTTCTTGTACGAATTAGACACACACTCACTTCTTTTCTTTCACTTCCCCTTTCTTTCTCACTCACTCATTCTGATTCTTCCTCTCTCTCTCTCTCTCACAACAGCATTAGAGAGAGAAAATTAGGGTTAGGGTTTGGGGATGATGTCGTCGGAGGAAAACTCCGACGAGGAGCGGAGCGAGAGGTGCGGCAGCTACAGCGTCAGCGCCGACGTTAGCGGCTACGAGACCTCCCCCGACTTCTCCGGCCGCAGCAGGTTCCCCGCCGCGTCGGCCGTCGCCTCCACCTCCTTCGCCTCCTCCTCGCCGCCGCTCAAGTCCCCTTCCTCCTCCTCCGCCGCCGCCGTCTCCTGGGACGGGAAGCTCCAGAAGCGAGACGCCAGCGACTTCTCCGGTTCGATCTCTCTTCTCTCTCTCTCTCTGGAAGATCTACTGCTCCAGAGCAGTTTTTTTTTCTTTTACATTTTATTGTTACTTTTCCTAGATTTACTTATATTTGCTTGATTTCCTTTAATCAGTGATAGGAAATTTGGAGTGTTGTGAGAAATACAAATGTATGAAGCACTGCAATTTTAATTTTTAATTTTTTTCCCCTCTCTTTTGATGCCAGTTTTATTTTCTTCATGTTCATATGAGAATCAGAGAATGTGGTAGCAAAATGAAGATCTTAACCAAGATATATATCGATTTATGCTATTTTGATCTGCAACCATTCGGTAGGAAAATGTAGCTTCGATGAAAAAGAATTTTGGTTGAATTTTGTCTCATAGGTGGTACGAAATTGGAAATACTTGACAATATGCATGTTGGATGGACTCAGGAAGAGGTTTTAATGTTTTAAGACCTTGAAATTTACTTTCGCAGAGGTTGAGATGATGAAGGAACGATTCGCGAAGCTTCTTCTTGGTGAAGACATGTCCGGTGGAGGAAAGGGAGTTTGTACTGCCCTTGCAATCTCGAACGCGATCACTAACCTTTCTGGTGATTTGAAAATTTCTTCCACATCCGACTTTTTGAATGAGTTTTTTTAATCTAATTCATTTTCTTACTGTTTATTTCAGCTACTGTATTTGGGGAACTATGGAGGTTAGAACCCCTAGCGGCGCCGAAAAAGTCGATGTGGCTCAGAGAGATGGACTGGCTGCTGTCTGTTAGCGATTCCATAGTAGAGCTCTTTCCTTCCGTCCAAGAATTCCCTGGCGGTGGGACATTTGAGGTGATGCTCTCTCGACCACGCTCTGATCTCCACGTGAACCTACCGGCACTCAAGAAGCTCGATGCCATGCTAATTGGGATGCTAGATGGTTTTAGGGAAACCGAGTTCTGGTACGTCGATCGGGGTATTCTAGTTGCGGATGCAGAAAATGAGGGAGGTGGGGCCTACCCATCTTCTTCTTTCGGGAGGCCATCGTTGAGGCAGGAAGAGAAGTGGTGGCTTCCCTGCCCACGGGTCCCACCTAATGGTCTCTCGGAGGAAGGAAGGAAAAGGCTGCAGCAGTGTAGAGATTGTGCAAATCAAATACTCAAAGCTGCTATGGCGATTAATAGTGGAGTGCTTGCAGAAATGGAAATCCCAGATGCCTATTTGGAGACATTGCCTAAGGTATATATGGGATGAGTTTGCTTTATAAACTTACCTTATTATACTAAATGCTTGCGTCTGTGTCGCAATGTAGCAATTAGATAATAGCTGATAACTTGCGTGGCTAATTGATTCTTCCTAGCAGCTTTTGTGCACAGATGCTTTTAGATAATAATTCTCAATTTGTGAGTTTCACTGTGTTGTTAGACTATTTTGTAAGATGGTTCCTCATTGTTTCTTAGTTCATTATAGTAATCTTTAGACACATTACCTCAACAAAGAATCATGTACACATAAGTAATAGACTGGAATTATTGCATTTAAGCTCCTGTTTTTTTTTTTTTTTTTTTTTGCATGCGGCAATGTGCCATTAATTCGGTTGATTTATCTTCATTTTATTAGAAGTATCTTGCTCTTTTCTTTTGTTAGCTACATCCAGCTTTCATTCTTTTCTACTTAAAAGTGTCATTCATTAGCATTTTCCTGTTTTTTCAATATATAGGTCGGTGTTCCCAGTAAACACACATTATTCCTCAAGTGGTTGACTCGATATCATTTGGTTTGACATTTGGTTCTTAGGCTTATAGTTACTCAAACTTTACATGAAAGAATATTAATATGAAGATAGACAAAAGAGGCTATCTGTCAATATATTGGAGTGAGAGAGCAATCACAAGTTTGACAGCTAAATTTGATGGGGTTGACTATTTCTTGGACTTACTACAAGAGTGTTACAATGTCCAGGTGTTTTTGCTTGTTCACTCTAGAGCTTTAAGTTAACCAATTAATTTGGCAAACCTGAATCTTGTAGTCATGCAAGTATTATGTGAGACTGATAATTTAAGTGATGAATAAATATTAGGACATAACTGGTTTGATATTGAAGAATCAGTCAAGATTCGCTGTATCGGTATCAGACCCTTCATGATCATCAGCATTGACTGTTTTAGATTGGAGTATCGAATTCTTTGGTGTCGGAAAGCAAATAATTAGTAATAAATCATTAAAAAATTAGATTTTTTTAATACATTTAGGCATAGTTTTAAGTTTTTTTTTTGAAATTGAATGAATAATAGTCACACTTGCTGATTGGCGTACGTGCGATAGATGTTTTTTACATGCTTTTACAACTTCACTGTGCTTTAACGTCCTTGTTGATTGGTCTTTTTCGTTCAATTTTCTCTGCCGAATTCACAGGAAAGAGACCCCCAACGTCGTTATTGGTTGGTATTGGATTGAGAACATGCCAAATCGTATCGGTATCGGCCATATCGTATCAGTATCGACCGATACTGCAAACTATGGAATTAATATGACCTTGACAGATTATAAATTGATCACACAATGTTGGATGCACATAATACATCTAATTTTCACCACATGATGGATGCACAAAAACACCATACTTTTTTGTTTGGTTTGTTAAAAAGACTGTTTACTATACATATTATACCTTTTGGATTCCAGTAGGTATTTGCTTTTGGGTGGATTCACAGCCAAATTATAATTATTTGGTATTAGTTCTATTTTTAGAACCCGAAGAATATAATTTAACTAACAAGGTTATCTATGACTCAGGATGCAGCTAAAACTCTGAAAAGTTGTATCACAGCCATGGTGTGACGTGTCTAAAACATTGAATGTATTCGATGAATATAAAATGCAGCTGCTCTTTACACTGTGCTGTCATTGCTGTCATTAGCTGTTCAAAAAATAGGCATTGTGCACATTACGCACACAGATGGATTTTTTTTCTTTTTCTTTTTTTCAGTTTGGTCTCCTCTCTCCTTTATTTAAAACAAGATTTTTGTGTGTGTACAAGTTCCTCAAATCTACTATAATATTTTTATTTAAAACAAGGGTTCTTCCAAATGCATTCATGAGATTTTTAATCTGTACGAGTGCAATGGATACTATGTCTTGTGGATGTTTCCATCCACAGATGCCACGTGACAGTTTTCCGGATGAAGAGCTTTCAAAATTGTCAATATTGTGCAAAATAAAAGCTCAAGGCGGGTATGACTACCAATAGAAGACTATTGCATAAATAGAAACCTGATGCATATTTTGAGATCTCACCTAAGGTATATGGATGTAATTAATTTACATTCTATCTGGCTAGGGGGTATATAGCACTATTCCAAAAGACAGGTCTAAGCCCCATCTAGATGGCTGCCTACATGATCCATAACCCAGACTGTGGAGCCTAGGGCCTTGGATATAACCTTACTGTTCTTTTACATCCTTGCTGATTGGTCTTTTTCGTTCAATTTTCTCTGTCGAATTGATTGAGAAATAGATACCCAACCCAACCTTTTTATCAGTCACTATGTGTCAGTATCGGTGTCGGATCGGGACATGCCAAACTGAATCGGTATCGGCCGATACTGCAAACTATGATATTAAGCTCCCATTCTAGGTCATGCATCAATATGGCATGATATGATCTTTTTTTATTCGTATTATTTGCTATTAATGTATTTTGGCTACTGCAATATGATTTCACATGCCCGAGTTTATTTGAAGGAGTTGCCATCCCCCGCCCCCCTGCCCCCCTTCCCCATAAGGGTTTTATATGAAGATCAAAATGACTCAATTACCAACTTCTATTATCAGCTATCTGCCACAGTTATGCCAATTACCTGCCTTATCTAGTTCCCCGCTTGGTGCATTTTCAAGTGGGCCCTTCATTTATATGTCAAAAACTTCCTGAAAAGTAAAATGTCAAGTAGTAGCCAATTTGTGGTTTTGGATACATTCCAAGCCCTTCACGACTTTCTTTTGCAAATTCAACTCCTTACCTCCTATCTAGAAGCTGCTAACAGTTGGATTTCTGGAAATGTCTCCTGCAATGTTGTTAAAGCTGCCGTCTAGGCACCCAAAAGGCGAGGTGATGTCTCCCCGCTTGGTGCATTTTCAAGTGGGCCCTTCATTTATATGTCAAAAACTTCCTGAAAAGTAAAATATCAAGTGGTAGCCAATTTGTGGTTTTGGATACATTCCTAGCCCTTCACGACATTCTTTTGCAAATTCAACTCCTTACCTCCTATCTAGAAGCTGCTAACAGTTGGATTTCTGGAAATGTCTCCTGCAATGTTGTTAAAGGTGCCGTCTAGGCACCCGGAAGGCGAGGTGATGTTTCACCGCCTAATCCAAAGGCAAACAAGGTATCTTGTCTATGTGACGACTGGGCGAGAAAGATGCCAAAGGTGAGATTAGGCGAGCCTAGGCACACACTTAAGAGTGTTGGGTGTTTTATGGATTTTTTTTTTTTTTTTTTGAGTTTTATGGGCTTGTTTCATTTTATTGGTTTTTAAAGTTGTGGGCTTAAGTTTAAATGCCCAAATAGAGGTTTTTTTAAAGTGTTAATGCTACAAGTTACTAAGTAAATTTGAAATAAATAAAAAAATAAAGAAAGAGAGAAGAATACCATGTGACGACGACAAAGAAGAGAGCAACGACATTCCTTTGGCAACGAAAAAGAAGGGAGCAACGACATTCCTCTCGCCTGACTCTTCAAAAGATTTTTTGGGCAGCTTTCACCATTGTCGGCCAAATTAAGGTGATTTCATCTCCTTTTTTTATGCTTCTTTGATGATTCTATTCTTCTTTGCACTCATCTACAAAAAGTTATGGTTTGTTTATTCTCTTTTTCTTCCAATGTTTTTTTACTTTATCTATTCTCTTTTCTTTAGGAATGTGGAACATTGACTCGTTGATTATCTTATGTTTGTTTATCCATTTGAACAGTTTGTCTTCTATCATAATGACTTGTATATATGTTATTGTTTTTGGACTTAATGTTGTGTTTCATAGAGTATTTTGTGATTTTGTTAAGTGACTTTGTCATTCTATTGGTAATTTGATATTGCTTTTGACTATTTATTTATTTTACTGTCTAAACTCAACTTTGATGAGTTTTTAGGGATGTCATATTTGGATAACATACCATCAGCTACAAAAGTAACAAAAGAGGTTATGAAAATCGGATTTGAGAAGCTGCTCGGTTGTCGCTTTTCTTCTCCGGACAAGGCTAGGCGCACCTAGGCGCTCCCAGGTGATGAGGCGAGGTTCCTTGCCTAGGAGCGCCGAGCTTTTTAAAACACTGTTCTCCTGAAATTTTATGCCTGCAGTAGTTGAAACAAATGTGAATTTTTCATATTATTCAAATCAAAACACATTAAACTGTAATAATAATGGTTACCTTGACATCCTAGCTGTTAAGTGTGATCTGATGGAACATAACACAACTGGATGGTTCATGATAGAGAGGGTACATAAGATAGTCGTGCATAAGTTTTCAATATCGATTTTGGCATGATAATAAGGGTTGGCATTTGCATCCTCGACAATGTAGGTTGGAACCACAAAACAGCCTTTCCCATATAGATGAATTATTCATACATCTGACCCTTCCAGTCCCTGTTATTTAAGTTACTCAAAGTTCTTCCAGTCCCTGTTATTTAAGTTACGCAAAGTTTCTAGTGAGTTCCATAGTAAGTTTGCGGGTGTACTATAGTCAATATTAGGATATTTTCATATAATCACTATCAGGACATATTAATTGTGAATCAGCATTCCTATATATATACCTTGGAGTCAAGGCGATTGTTATTCAATCTAGGAGTTTAGAGCTTGCTTCTATAACTATTATTTAGTTCTGCTTCTCTTTTGATTACTTTTTTTTGTCATTTTTACATGCAAATAATGTTTTGTAGACGACATTAATTTGCTATGTTGAAGTTCACTATCTTCAAATAATAGTTTATTAGATTCTTTGCTCATCAGATGGAGTTTCTGATCCTAAGTGCTAGGTATTCTTCTTTATTAGCTGGCATTTGTCTTTTCATGGTTGTCACTACCAACTGTTTTGGCACTAATTTCTAGTCGACATATTTCTGGTACAGTATAATTGGACAGCTTCGTTGGTAAACTAAATGTCAAATTCTTATTCATAGTATTCAATATAATGTATATTGTCTAACCTCGAAATGCCAAGGCTATCATTTCAATAATGTTGATTTCTTATCTTTCAGAGTGTAATTTCTCTTGCTAACATGTTTGTTAACCGTTTAGTGTTACATTTTCCTGGACACTATATCACTTTTAGATCATATTCTCATGTTTCAGTAAAATCAAACTTGAATAAATGGTATAAACATTTGAAGCAAAAAGTTTCTGATGCAAGATGAAGTATCCCTTTATATATTGTGGAATGCCTACATGCGAAGAAGAAAAGTGTGCGTGAGTGTGCGCCTGTTTTTGTTTGAGATAAGCACAGTCATAACGACCGTCCCTGTTCTGGCCTACTAGCACCAAGTAGAAGTGTCCCCTCCCATTTAACTTATGCCTGGTCAGGGATTTGAACCCATGCCCACTCCTCCCTTCCTTTACCAGTGCTACCACTGGAGCAACCCCTCTGTGGTAAGAAGAAAGTTTTTGCAGCAAGATAGTGTCCCTGATATATTTTCTGAATGCCTATAAGTATGTAATATGAGATGAGATTGACAAAGAGGTACCTTTATTGGTTTTGACATCTCTGATGTAAATTTTGCTTACAAACCTATGAAAAGTCTACAAATAGTAGTTGTTAACAAGCTTGATGTAAGCGGTAACTTTAGTATACCTCTGCTACTATTCTTTGAAAAGGATGTCTTGGTTGTATGGGAAATTGTGGAAATCTCTGATTCCTATAGCCTCTTTGTTTCCCATACGAAGTTAACAACTTGAGTAAGCCTAATGCGATATGGAAAATATGCGGTTTGCTCCAGACATGACTGGGTAGTTGTATGCCTGAGCATATAGATCACTTGTACACTTGCAGTCATGTATGAAAATGAACTGGGATATGTACACGATCTTTAGTTGCTTTAGCAACTTCACGAGAATGAAAACTGTAGTGTTCAAATGTAAAATTCCGTCAACTGTTTTTCTTGCCTTCTAATCTTCCATACATATGCATACATATGCTTGCTTTGGCAACTTCACGAGAATGAAAACTGTGGTGTTCAAATGTAAAATTCCGTCATTTGTTTTTCTTGCCTTCTAATCTTCTATACATATGCATACATATGCTTGCTTTGGCAACTTCATGAGAATGAAAACTGGTTTTCAAATGTAAAATTCCGTCAACTGTTTTTCTTGCCTTATAATCTTCTATACATATGCATACATATGCTTTCTTTGATAGCTTTAGTTCAGTGTATTCTTATGGTTAATAATCAAGTATGTGAATCAAGTGCCTTTTTCTGCTTATCATACCGAGCCATGCCTATATCAGATCATCTTACAATCATTTTTGCTATTTGCTACAGAGTGGCAAATCTTGTTTAGGTGAGATCATTCATCGCTATTTAACAGCGGACCAATTTTCTCCAGAGTGTCTACTTGACTGCTTAGACTTGTCGTCTGAGCACCATACTCTGGAAATAACAAACAGGATAGAGGCAGCCGTGCATGTCTGGAAGTTGAGAGACCGGAAAGGGCATCCACTCCATTCAAAGGCGAGGAAATCATGGAGTGGGAAAGTCAAGGGACTTGTTAATGACACAGAAAGGAACAAGGTTTTGGCACAACGGGCCGAGGGCCTCTTGCAGAGCCTAAGGCTTCGGTACCCTGGTCTTCCTCAGACAGTTCTCGATATGAACAAGATCCAGTACAATAAGGTCTTTACCTATTTATGTGATTTTCTATAAAAGATGCTAGGACCACATGAAGTGTTATTTTTGTTGTGAACCGTTTTATTTTTTCAATTTTTTACAGGATGTTGGTCAGTCCATCCTTGAGAGCTATTCTAGAGTCATGGAAAGTTTGGCATTCAACATAATGGCAAGAATTGATGACCTAATATACGTGGATGATGCGGCAAAGAGGTGTCCAGCCGTCGAAGAAGTCGCTTTGTTCAATCGTGGAGGGTTTGGAGGACTTCCTATTCAGAAGAGAATGTCACCGAGCCCATTCTCCATCCAAAATACCCCATACGCCTCACCCTTTGCCACACCGGCGTTTTGTTCTACCCCAGTAAGCGGAAGCCCTGAAAGGTCACAGCCTTCCCTAAGCAAGCACAATCTTCCGGGACAACAACAGGATAATAAGTTGGGAAAAAACATTTCTGGTGATGTGGAAAGGGTGTGGTCTTACACTGGGAACCTGAGTTCAAGAAAGGATGCTGGGGATGCTCCTGAAAGGGACTAATTTAAAAGGATATATATGTTAAGGAATTGCACACCTTTGCACGTCAAATAGAAAGCGAAGAAGAGGCTGCAATGCTCAATGCCGTCATCTTCCGATTGGGTGGCTTTGGCCTTGTATAGTCTCAAAAATTAGGAACATACTCAAGTTTTGTTTTGTATTTTCTCTCTCGGCATAATTGAGCAAGCCCTATTTATGTGCCTTGGTTTATCATATCACATGAACTCTTAAGTAGTTACCATCAAGATTGCTTGGCATCTCTTGAAACTAACTAGTTCTTGATTGAGGGAAAATTGTGGAGTTTCTTGGCATCTCCTGAAACTCAAATGTATATATGTATATAGCTATTTGTTTGGCATCTTTTTCTTATTGCACTCGTTATTTCTCTTGCGTTTCTGGCGGTACTATGTGACTGTTTTAGTTGCTACACTTGTGGAAATTCTATAATAGTAGCGACACAACTGCCCCGACGTTTTTTTTCTTCGTCAGGTTTATGCGTATGTACTCCTGTTATCAGTATACTTCTTGATGCAACTTTTGGGTTCTCGATCCTTGATTGATTCTTCAGTGGTGAAAGCTTGTTAGGTGGAACTCAGCGCTGTGCCATAATCCAACGTTGAATTGATCAGTATTGCTTCCCGTTGAACATGAATACAGAGTTCAGACAAAGCAGGCGGCTGGAAGAATAACAAGGAGAACAAAATGTGAGATGGCAGACCGATATTGGTAAGAAGTCCATTTGCTTAAGGAACCTACATCGGGTTATTTAGTAATAGGGTCTGACATGTATATATATATTAGGATTTGGGTCTACCAACGTTAGAGTTTGGGTCTCAAAATTACTGTTCACGTAGGCTAATGAACAGTGATTTCGAGATCCAAATTCTAATATTGGTCATTTTCGAAACCAAAATCCTAATTTTCATATATTTGTGAGACCTTACTACTAAATATCCCACCTACATCCCGTAAGTATTGTAGGTTTTACTATAGTATAAGGTTAAAGCTTTTCTTGCTTTAATGAGCTAGTTTGGAAGTGAAAATTATTTGGCAATGTTCTAAAGATCAAAACTACAGGTAATTTTCACTGAAATACCTTGGATATTGCCCTATGTTCACTTGATTACCATAACCTATTTTTTCTCTTTTTCTATTGTGTATTGGCAACGGCATCTTAAACTTTTTAATCATTTAATACCATGACAACTAAAGGGAGAAGCATCGACCATGGCACCAAGAAAGAAAACACGACCACGACCTCCTATGTAAGACCAAGCAAAGATAAATATGCATGATATATGGTGGCTATGGCCACCCTGAAAGTCCTAACCTTTTTATATAATAAAATACAATATATAGATCGGCTCCCTTGTTGCAACATTCGCTTCACGGCGTTCCAAGGCATATAACTAACTGTATACTATAAGTTAGAAATAGTGTACCTTCAAAAAAAAAAAAGAAGTTAGAAATAGTGTGTAATATGCCTCCATTATAGTTTGGATTGCCATTATATGACATTTATAATATAAATAATTTTCATAGATTTTTTAACGTTTATTTGTAAAATTTCGACCCAAGTAATTTCAGGTATCTGTCACGTTCCAGTCCCAAACTATGTAGAACCAACATGTGATTAGGCCAGCTAATACAACTCTGAAGAACATTCCAATCCGATGGACCCGTTGAAATGTACTCCGCTATCTAAGTTGGATTCCAGTCAACTATAACAATATATGACAAGTAGGAAATCTAGATCTCATCCTCAAATGAATATGAGGAACCATTCAATAAACTAAATAAATGTCGAATAGTAACTACGGAGTATCAAATATATAACAAGAAAGTATGAAACAGTTCGGTGGAGGCAAATCCACTCATAGTAGGCTGGTAAATAAAGCAAATAACCAAGATAAGCGAGTCCATGATCACAAAAACTCTAAAGGGAGAATTTGAATCCTTCGCTGAAGCTTCTATGACGTCAAAATCTCCAGATATCTGGTCGTCTAAATCTAGAAAAAGTCTATATTCTCAGCGGGACGTAACAAGTACATACTATACGAGCCTAAAGTAACAATATATAACATGCAAAATAGAGACAAAATAAATACATAAAATAACTACATCTACAGATAATGATGTGTCTAGTATAATGATAAAATTCGTGGCTAACAAATAAATAGTAATAACTGCAACCTAGTGCGTGCTAACGATATTATATAAAGTAGCTCGAAGCGTGTTCCCAGTCTATAATAAATATCTATTGCAGCTCATTGCATGTTCATGATCAAGGGTAGTCACATAGCCAACGCCTAATAACGATCTCCTCACCTAATTAACAATGGGGCCAAGTCAAGTGATATGATCAAGTAAAACATAAATCCACGATCAACCGGTAAACTCTCACAAGTTGAATAATATGAAAATCGATGACAACTATAAGAAGCAACTCTATAAAAGACAAGTATCAACTTTACTGCTTCCCAATGAAGCTTTCTTAGATTTGACATGTACAGAATGACTATTGATCGCATATGATAAATTCGACTTAATGCATATAATAGTGTATATGAGTGAACCCATTGCGCTAGTATATGGTACCTGATACATCCTTTTTTTTTCTTCTTCTTCTTCTTCTTCTTCTCCTTCTTCTTCTCCTCTGTTTTCTAACATTTATTGAAGGATAAATTGAAATGACATTCACTTATTTTGACTTTTTCATGTTTAATCTCTTCAACACACTTCCTTGGGATAACAATAAATTTACATCCTTCATGTTTTGATAGATTTCCATCACGAAAATTTTTCATGCCCCACCGAAAATTTTTATGTCAAATTTTGCACTCATTCAAGCTTTGAGTGCTCTTATTTCCGCCATACTCTTAGTAGCAATTAACATATAAGAGGAGATATATCGATGAACCATCCTTGAGTCGTTATGAGTACACACAACTGCCATACTCACATCGATCGAGGTTTGTCTTGAACATCAATGAGTCGAAGTGCTTATGCCTAGGTGACTGACCGATTGTCACGCCCCAGAACCAGAATACTGGAGAGCGGGGGCAGACATAGCCAGCTACGTATATGAAATGGAATCCATCTCGCTATACGGTCACGGCTGTCTAGATACATGAGGCTTTACTACAAGCCAACAGTCTCCTATGGTCATGAACAAGCCTAGTGTCTCAATCACAAGCAAGTAAATAGATGTTACAAGATGTATGATCATTAAATATACAATAATAAGGCATCCCAAATATTACATATTCAGCTGATCATGAAGCTAGTCGTTACAAAATGTTAGGACTAGCAAGAGTTTAGTCATACATGATCAACCCTAGGATCTGTCAATCATGTTACAGCCCGTAGGCAGACAGTAAGTAAGTGCAATCGAGCTAAACAGGTGCTCGTCGGCTAAACGCCTCAAAAGAATATTTTTACAATAGAGTGGGAGAGTCAAAAATAATCCACTCGTTGCCCTGGTTACGCCTGGTGTTCACCATCGGGCTGGAAAAGCGGTAGATCCTCTGGAGCTGCTTCGAAATCTGGCCATACAAAACCAGCTGGATCAGATCCCAAAAAGAGCAAGTACCACAAAGGAAGCTTCACTTAGGAACTAAAACCAGCAATCAGCACAAGAGCATAAAATAAGGTAAAAACAGGAATTAAAGTAAATATATCAGGATGATATACGACGAGATAATCATGGAACTATTCAGATAACCAGGTTACAACCCGTAAACCAAACAAGGACCGGGGTTGTAACCCTTCGTCTGAACGAAACTTGGTTTCCCACCATTTATCGGCAAGATAATATAAAAAAATCAGGATATGTAACAGGATCAAGACAAGACTAGACTTGGTTAGACTCCATCCAATCATTTTACGGCCAAGCAAGAATTACGGCTTGATACTTTAACTAACTAGGGTTATCACAGGCCTAGTTACTAACAAGATACAGTGAGATTACTCCACAGCCACGAGCCCTGCAGACCATCCAGGTTACCCAGGTCGAAATTAGGGGTTGCATTCAGGTGGGTACACCGTCCAGGAAACGCATGTACCCTTAGATAGCTTGAAGGGTGCAACACATGACAGTGTACTGGAAATGTGCCCTACTCGACGGCAGGCTACAGATCCCAAGCGCGCCCAGGTAACGGGATTGCCTGTAGCTGGGAGATCTCTTCATGACTAATGTATTAATCTAGTTATTAGCCTTAGTCCATTTCAATGGGTACTCCTGACCGTGGTACTCAGGAGTCCCCTCCTAGACATGATGCAAGACAGGACTGGATTATTTGTACAAGCACAATCGCCCACGGTGTCCAGGTAATTTGTACAGGTCATGCCATGTCAGATAGCCGTCGCAACAGCTTATCAAGATATATCATGTCAGGTGTACTTGTCAGGAGTGCGCCACGACGGGCCACTATCAGGTCATGTCAGGTTAGTCATGTCAGGAGTGCACCACTATGGGTCACCATCGTGTTATGCTAGTTCCTTGTCATACCATGTCATGTACAATAGTCATTCCAAACATAATAAGTAAAAATCAAGTTCATGACAAAAGGCGTAAGGATATAAAATAGACGTAAAATATCTAATAAAATATCAATATTCGGGGCTATAGAAGAGCCATGCGGCTAAAGCATATGCGGTCAGGAAAGGGTAAGACTCATGCGACTCAAATATGAGAGCGCCTGCGGCCAGGGCCGCTGGATCTCATGCGGCCAAGTTCAGGAGGGCGCATGCGGTTCCAAAAGAAATGGGTCTCATACAGCTGGAAGGTGAACAACCCATGCGGCTAGGCTAGGAAAAGTCCATGCGGCTGGAAGTGCAAGGGCACATACGGCCAGGAAACTAATCCCCATGCGGCCAGAAAGAAATGGGACGCATGCGGCCAGGGAGGTGATGACGCATGCGGCTCCAAGATGTTGGGCCTCATGCGGCCAGCGGAAGAGTAGGCTTCATGCGGCTGGGAGGGAGCAAGTTCATGCGGCTAGGGAATGACGGCGCATATGCGGCTGGGATTAATCAGGGTCATGCGGCCCGGACTAAGAAGTCCATGCGGCTGGGTCTGGGGGTTCTCCTGCGGCTCGAAGATCAGGGCCTATGCGGTCCGCAAGTGCTAGAGTTCATGCGGCTGAGAATGAGACTCAGCCTATGCGGCTGAGAGTCTCATGCGGCCAAGAATCACTTGCCGCATGAATTGTCATACGGTCAAGTCAAGTCTAAGCACAGTTCATCTTCTTCTAATTTCTGAGAAGATGAACACCATGAGAGCCAAGTTCTCAAGCTCCACAACTCCATCATCCGGAGCCCAAATCAGAACTTCCATAGGTCAAAATGGGGTAGAACGAAATTCTCTACAACATAGAACCCTCAAAACTCAGAAATAACAGGATTAAGTAGATCAAAACCCAAGAAATCCAAAATTAATGTAAATATAGATCTACAAGAATCTAGCCATGGAAAGTGAAAATGCCAAGTACTAAAGTGCTTTAGTATGTAGTAAGGAAGAGAATGAAGTAATAAAATTGGAGTTCCTCCATGAAGCAAGTTGCACTTGCCTAGACCTCTCTCTCCTCTCTCTCTGGTAGGTAGGGAAGTAAATGAGAAAGAAGAAGATGAGTAATGAAGAGAGAGAAAGAAGAAATGGCAATAAATATCAAAGGTGGTGGTAGGTAGGGGGTTCATCCATGGGTTCATGATGAACCAAAATAATCCCAACCGAACCAAGCCAACCCGGGCCAAGAATAAACCAAGCCAAGCCATGAAGAAAAACTAAACAAGGAATCATGCAATACAAGAATAAATACGTACACGTATTCCAGAAATACGTAATACGAACCACAGGCATTACAACTCTACCCACCTTAAAAGAATTCCGTCCTCAAAATTTAATCAAGAGGTTAGAGGAGCAATGACAAGCTACATTAATCACATACAAGCTATAACTAGGCAGACAATCACTCATTCAAGCAAGGAACCGAAGGTATGAGGCATAAGAAGGACATTATACCTCACGAGTCAAACAAGTCGGGATACCGCGATCGGATATCGTTCTCACGCTCCCACATTGACTCACCCAAAGAGTGATGACCCCAAGCAACTCGGACTAACTTGATAGTCTTGTTCTTGAGGATCTTCTTTCTCCGGTCCAATATAGATACGGGCCTCTCCTCATACGAAAGGTTGGTACCAACAACCAGTTCTGAATGATCTAGGATGTGGCTCGGGTCTGGGATATACCGTCGTAATTGGGATACATGGAACACGTCATGCATCTCGCTTAGCGACGACGGAAGAGCGAGACGATAGAATACGTCTCCTACTCGCTCCAGAATGTCGAACGGTCCTATATACCTAGGACTAAGCTTGCCCCGTACACCGAAACGAATGACGCCACGGTTAGGCGAAATCCTCAGGAATACATGATCGCCGACCGAAAACTCGAGAGGGCACCGATGAGAATCGGCCCAATGGCGCTGGAGATCTTGGGCAACTCGAAGATGATCCCTGACTCTTCTAACCACTTCAACTGTCTGGGCAATCATTTCTGGACCGAGCATCTGTCTCTCTCCAACATCATCCCAGGCTAGCGGGGATCTGCACTTCCTACCATATAGTGTCTCGAACGGTGCCATCTGAATGCTGGCCTGGAAACTGTTATTGTACGAGAATTCCACCAGGTGCAAGTGATCTTCCCATGAACCACCAAAGTCAAGTGTACAGGACCGCAACATGTCTTCAAGAGTCTGGATCGTACGCTCCGACTGACCATCTGTCTGCGGGTGATAGGATGAACTGAACTGGAGATGAGTCCCCAAACTCTCCTGTAGGCTACGCCAAAAGTGCGACGTAAATCTTGAATCTCGGTCCGAGGTGATACTGACTGGCACACCGTGCAATCTGACGATCTGCCTAAGGTACATCTTCGCTAGCTGAGCCGTCGACTGACCAACTCTGAATGGAAAAAAGTGAGCCACCTTCGTGAGTCTGTCAACTACAACCCAAATAGCATCTCGACCAGCTGGGGACCTAGGCAATCCGGTCACAAAATCCATGGTCACATGCTCCCACTTCCATTCTGGAATCGACAAGGGCTGAAGAAGTCCAGCGGGCCTCTGATGTTCGGCTTTAACTTGTTGGCAAACCAAACACCGAGAGACAAACCGAGCTATCTCCCGCTTCATGCCATTCCACCAAAAGTGCTGACGGATATCTCGGTACATCTTCGTACTGCCAGGATGGATGGAATACTGAGAACTGTGCGCTTCTGACATGATCTCCTGCCGGATATCTCCGCTGGGTACACAAAGATGCTTACCATGTCGAAGTGTACCATCCTCATGAATGCATAACTCTGGTCTTCGTCCTGCCTCACACTCTGCTCTGAGTCGCTGAAGCTTGGAATCTGCCGACTGCGTCATCCGGATCCTCTCGACTATAGTGGACTGAACTTGCATACTGGCCATCAATGCCACACTGGAAGGGAGAACAACTTCTATACCCATCTTCTGAAGATCTGCTAACAGTTCTGGCTGCGCTGTTAGGAAATAAACTCCGGCTCTCCTGCTCAATGCATCTGCAACGACGTTGGCCTTCCCGGAATGATACTGCAAGTTGACATCATAATCCACAAGAAGCTCCAGCCACCTTCTCTGACGCATGTTAAGATCCTTCTGGGTGAAAACATACTTCAGGCTCTTGTGGTCGGTAAAAATCTCCACCCTGTCTTCATACAAGTAGTGCCTCCACAACTTAAGTGCAAACACCACTGCTGCCAGCTCTAAGTCATGGGTTGGGTAATTCCTTTCATGATCACGAAGTAGTCGTGACGCATAAGCTATTACCTTCCCATGTTGCATCAGAACACATCCTAAACCTCTGCCTGAAGCATCACAGTACACTGAGAATCCTTCGGTCCCATCTGGAAGCGTGAGAATGGGTGCCGTTATCAGGCCTCGCTTTAACTTCTCAAATGATTCCTGGCACTCTGCTGTCCAAGCAAACTGTGCCTCCTTGCGGGTCAACTGCGTCAATGGTGCCAAAATTCGAGCAAAATCTGAAACAAATCGCCGGTAGTAACCGGCCAATCCAAGGAAACTACGAACCTCTGCAACTGTGCTGGGCACTGGCCATGACTCAATAGCCACAATCTTCTGGGGATCGACTTCTACTCCTCCTCGAGTGATGATATGACCCAAGTACGAAATACGATCGAGCCAGAACTCGTATTTACTGAACTTGGCATATAACTGGTGCTCCCTGAGAATCTGAAGAACAACTCTGAGATGCTGCTCATGCTCTGCCTCACTCTTGCTGTAGACCAAGATGTCATCCAAGAACACGATCATAAACTGATCCAAGTAAGGCATGAAGATGCGATTCATGAGATCCATGAATACCGCCGACGCATTGGTTGCTCCAAAAGACATAACAAGGAACTCCCAATGCCCGTATCTCGATCTAAAAGCTGTCTTCGGGATGTCCTGCTCTCTGACTCTGATCTGATGATATCCTGAGCGCAAGTCGATCTTCGAAAATACTGATGCCCCTTTAAGCTGATCAAACAAGTCATCTATCCTCGGGAGAGGGTATCTGTTCTTGATTGTCACTGAGTTTAAGGTACGATAATCAATACATAATCTGGACGTACCATCCTTCTTTTTCACAAGAAGCATCGGGGCTCCCCAAGGCGATCCACTAGCACGAATAAATCCCTTGGTTCTGAGTTCTTCAATCATCTTGTACAATATCTCCAACTCTGAAGGCGCCATCCTGTAGACTCTCTCTGACACTGGGGCTGTCCCAGGAATCAAGTCGATAGTGAACTCGATCTCCCGCTCCGGAGGCATACCTGGAAGTTCTTCTGGAAAAACATCTGGAAACTCCTCGACTATCCTGGGCAACTGAACTGCTGCTACTGCCATCCATAATACTGGAGGAGAAGGCTCAACTGCGCCTCTGGAAAAGGAAAACTCTGGCTCCCCTGGAATGCTAAAAACAACCCTACCCATATGGCAGTCTATCCTAGCATACTGGTTCCTCAACCAATCTATCCCTAGGACCACATCATAATCGGCCATCGGGAACTCTATCAATCTAGCGGGGAATTCTCTACCGCTAACTACGATCCGACACGAGGAAAATACTCTATCTACTCCCACAAGTCCGCTACCAGTAAGAATATTAAGCCTTACTGATAATGACTCTGGCTCCAATCCTACCCGTGTCGCGAATCGTGCAGACATAAAAGAATGCGATGCACCAGAATCAAATAAAGCTGAAGCTGGAAAGGAGTTGACGAGAATAGTACCTGCCACTACCTCTCCTGGTGCCAATCCTTCCTCCACGGTCATCACCATAGCCTGACCGTACCCTCGGGGTGCTGGTCCCCTCTGCTGGAATCCTCGCTGCCTGTTCTGACTCAAGGCTTAGGCTTGTGTATGCTGCTGGGGTTGTTGCTGCTGGAATACATGGAACTGAGGCGGCAAGGGCCTCGGCAATGGATACTGCTGCTGCTGGACCGGTGCTGGTCCTCTCACCAAAGAGCTAGAAAGGTTGGATGATGATGAACCACCCCTGTTCGGGCAGGATCCAACCCTATGGTTTGGTGCTCCACAAACCAGACACAATCCCTTTGCCTTGCGACAATCTGCCACCACATGGCCTGGCTTCCCACAATGAGAACATCCCACTGCGGAAGACTGCTTCTATTTCTGCTGCTGCTGCTGAGGGTACGTCGGGGTGGAATGCTGAACCGACGTTACTGAGGCCGCTCGCCTCGGAGCTCCAATAGTCAAAGCCCTGACTGCCGGGGCTGGGGCTGAAGACTGATTCATCTGGTCGTGAGATCTCTTCCGACCTCCGGTCCTATCCACAATCCTCTGGGAGGTATACTCATGCCTCCGGGCTGCTCTCAAGACTGCATCAAAAGTCTGATGTTCAAACTGCTCAACTGCCAACAAGATCTCTAGGTGAAGTCCCTGCTGGAATCGCTGGGCTCTATCATACTCGGTTGCCACCAAGGTGGGAGCAAACCGACTGAGTCTGGAAAACTCGGCCGCATATCCGTCGACCGTCCTGCCTCCTTGCTTCAAGTTGGTAAACCTCGTCTGCAGATCATACCGAGCTACGACATCAAAATACTTGGTCTAGAATCTCTCTCTGAATACTACCCATGGAATGGGTGCTGCTAACCCAACGGCCTGCGCCGTCCACCAGCTGCGGGCAAGATCTAACAACTGCAGGCGCACAACTGCCACCTTCTCGTTCTCTGGAGTCCTGGCTGCTTCGAGAATCACCTCAGTGTCCTAAAGCCAAGCATCTGCGGCGATCACATCTTCACTACCGTCGAAGAAGGGAGGGTTAAAGCGCTTGAAGCTGTTGGCCGTGCTGTTACCCTGATGACCTCCTCTGGTCAGAGCATCCGCCACTGCTTGTTGCAAGGCATCTCCACGACGATCTTGTGAAGCTATCAAGGTCCTGACGAGTCCTATTAATGTGCCATCATCAAGCTCGGCAGGCTGAACTGGCTGGACTGGTGGCTCTCCGCCAGAAGGCACAACTCTGGAGGCTACTCCGGAATGCTGGGCTTGATCTCCAGGTTGCTGCTGGTCCGCGGGAGGTGCTCCGCCTTGCTGATCGGTAGGACCACGAACAATGCTGCTGAGGAAGATGACATAGGGAACAATAAGGAAGGACCAGGACAGATCAACGATACAAGCATATGATCAGGACAAGAATCCAGGGATTCAGAGGATACGAGCAAAGATCAAGGGCGGATGCTGATTGAGACATCTATTCGGTAAACCCTCACATATCTTGATTCATAAGACCTGCATGCGCCACCACTTAAACCATATCACGCCCCAGAACCAGAATACTGGAGAGCGGGGGCAGACATAGCCAGCTACGTATATGAAATGGAATCCATCTCGCTATACGGTCACGGCTGTCTAGATACATGAGGGTTTACTACAAGCCACCAGTCTCCTATGGTCATGAACAAGCCTAGTGTCTCAATCACAAGCAAGTAAATAGATGTTACAAGATGTATGATCATTAAATATACAATAATAAGGCGTCCCAAATATTACATATTCAGCTGATCATGAAGCTAGTCGTTATAAAATGTTAGGACTAGCAAGAGTTTAGTCATACATGATCAACCCTAGGATCTGTCAATCATGTTACAGCCCATAGGCAGACAGTAAGTAAGTGCAATCGAGCTAAACAGGTGCTCGTCGGCTAAACGTCTCAAAAGAATATTTTTACAATAGAGTGGGAGAGTCAAAAATAACCCACTCGTTGCCCTGGTTACGCCTGGTATTCACCATCGGACTGGAAAAGCGGTAGATCCTCTGGAGCTGCTCCGAAATCTGGCCATACAAAACCAGCTGGGTCAGATCCCAGAAAGAGCAAGTACCACAAAGGAAGCTTCACTTAGGAACTAAAACCAGCAATCAGCACAAGAGCATAAAATAAGGTAAAAACAGGAATTAAAGTAAATATATCAGGATGATATACGACGAAATAACCATGGAACTATTCAGATAACCATGTTACAACCCGTAAACCAAACAAGGACCGGGGTTGTAACCCTTCGTCTGAACGGAACTTGGTTTTTCACCATTTATCGGCAAGATAATATAAAAAAATTAGGATATGTAACAGGATCAAGACAAGACTAGACTTGGTTAGACTCTATCCAATCATTTTACGGCCAAACAAGAATTACGGCTTGATACTTTAACTAACTAGGGTTATCACAGGCCTAGTTACTAACAAGATGCAGTGAGATTACTCCACAGCCACAAGCCCTGCAGATCATCCAATTTATCCAGGTCGAAATTAGGGGTTGCATTCAGGTGGGTACACCGTCCAGGAAACGCATGTACCCTTAGGTAGCTTGAAGGGTGCAACACATGACAGTGTGCTGGAAATGTGCCCTACTCGACGGCAGGCTACAGATCCCAAGTGCGCCCAGGTAACGGGATTGCCTGTAGCTGGGAGATCTCTTCATGACTAATGTATTAATCTAGTTATTAGCCTTAGTCCATTTCAATGGGTACTCCTGACCGTGGTACTCAGGAGTTCCCTCCTAGACATGATGCAAGACAGGACTGGATTATTTGTACAAGCACAATCGCCCACGGTGTCCAGATAATTTGTACAGGTCATGCCATGTCAGGTAGCCATCGCAACAGCTTATCAAGATATATCATGTCAGGTGTACTTGTCAGGAGTGCACCACGACGGGCCACTATCAGGTCATGTCAGGTTAGTCATGTCAGGAGTGCACCACTATGGGTCACCATCGTGTTATGCTAGTTCCTTGTCATACCATGTCATGTACAATAGTCATTCCAAACATAATAAGTAAAAATCAAGTTCATGACAAAAGGCGTAAGGATATAAAATGGACGTAAAATATCTAATAAAATATCAATATTCGGGGCTATAGAAGAGCCATGCGGCTAAAGCATATGCGGTCAGGAAAGGGTAAGACTCATGCGGCTCAAATATGAGAGCGCCTGCGGCCAGGGCCGCTGGATCTCATGCGGCCAAGTTCAGGAGGGCGCATGCGGTTCCAAAAGAAATGGGTCTCATACAGCTGGAAGGTAAACAACCCATGCGGCTAGGCTAGAAAAAGTCCATGCGGCTGGAAGTGCAAGGGCACATGCGGCCAGGAAACTAATCCCCATGCGGCCAGGAAAAAATGGGGTGCATGCGGCCAGGGAGGTGATGACGCATGCGGCTCCAAGATGTTGGGCCTCATGCGGCCAGCGGAAGAGTAGGCTTCATGCGGCTGGGAGGGAGCAAGTTCATGCGGCTAGGGAATGACGGCGCATATGCGGCTGGGATTAATCAGGGTCATGCGGCCCGGACTAAGAAGTCCATGCGGCTGGGTCTGGGGGTTCTCCTGCGGCTCGAAGATCAGGGCCTATGCGGTCCGCAAGTGCTAGAGTTCATGCGGCTGAGAATGAGACTCAGCCTATGTGGCTGAGAGTCTCATGCGGCCAAGAATCACTTGCCGTATAAATTGTCATACGGTCAAGTCAAGTCTAAGCACAGTTCATCTTCTCCTAATTTCTGAGAAGATGAACACCATGAGAGCCAAGTTCTCAAGCTCCACAACTCCATCATCCAGAGCCCAAATCAGAACTTCCATAGGTCAAAATGGGGTAGAACGAAATTCTCTACAACATAGAACCCTCAAAACTCAGAAATAACAGGATTAAGTAGATCAAAACCCAAGAAATCCGAAATTAATGTAAATATAGATCTACAAGAATCTAGCCATGGAAAGTGAAAATGCCAAGTACTAAAGTGCTTTAGTATATAGTAAGGAAGAGAATAAAGTAATAAAATTAGAGTTCCTCCATGAAGCAAGTTGCACTTGCCTAGACCTCTCTCTCCTCTCTCTGGTAGGTAGGGAAGTAAATGAGGAAGAAGAAGATGAGTAATGAAGAGAGAGAAAGAAGAAATGGCAATAAATATCAAAGGTGGTGGTAGGTAGGGGGTTCATCCATGGGTTCATGATGAACCAAAATAATCTCAACCGAACCAAGCCAACCCGGGCCAAGAATAAACCAAGCCAAGCCATGAAGAAAAACTAAATAAGGAATCATGCAATACAAGAATAAATACGTACACGTATTCCAGAAATACGTAATACAAACCACAGGCATTACACCGATAAAGAGATCGCTTAAGTTTACATACATGATCATCCTTGTCGGGCTCTATCAAACTTTCAGGCTACCTCATGGAGATCTTCTCTTCCAAATCCACATGCATAAAAGCCGTTTCACATCCCTTTGGTACAACTCAAATTTTTTGAATCGCTACTGGTGCTAACAAAACTCAAATATAGACATATACATGACCACAAACAAGAAAATGTTATTGTATTCAATCTCTTCCTTCTGAGCATAACCCTTCGCAACTAACCCCATCTTGTATTGCTCATTATACGTTTTCCTAATGCCCAAGTTGTATCCAATAACCCTCTTTCCTTTCTATAGCTCAACTAAGTTCCATGTTATATTCTTCCGAAGCGACTCCATCTCCTAGGCCACGGCCACATCCATCGATCCATGTCCTCTTGCCCAATTGTCTCATTACAATCGCTTGAATTTCATGTTTTCGTGACTACTGTAAATGAAACCATGTCCTCAAATCATACATGACTTATGTCTTACATGGACACCATGATCTTCTTAATGCTATTGTCTCTGGGTCTTGCTGGGATTGGTTCTCATTTTCTATCTTCATAAAATGTTCATCCCCTTTCGTATCAATCAATAGACTGTAATGGTTTTTCAGTTCCTCTTGAGTGCTAGAAACTTCCACCTCCACTAAATCCCTATCGTTTAATGTGCCACTAGCCTCTTTAGACTCTTTCTCCACGTCTTTTGTAAACCCCCTAAAATTTCTACTATGATTTTTTATTTATTTATTTGGTATTGATTTTATATTCGTAATTGTACGTCGCGTACGAGCTCGCGTTATTCGTATTTGTACGTCAGCGCGAATTACGTTTTGTATTTGCTCGTCGAATGCGAATTACGTGCGAGGTACATATTATTTGAAAATTATTTTTATAGAAATATAGCTTTCGATACTATATGATAAATAATATATTTTGCTTAAAATTGTAAAAAGGTGCCACAATAGATTTTTCTCAAATTCGTATCATTTCATTTGTCGTAAAGGATATTTAAATTATTATACAAATATAAATGGTGGCTTTGGAAAACTATGTTTTGAGGCAAATATTCTTTTGCATATAAAGTACATGAATTTAAATTTATTTTCAAAATTATTAAATACTATTATTTTATTATTTGGAAAAAGGTTATTTTTAAATTAGTTTATTTTGAATAAATTGGTATTTGCTTTTATCAAATTTTTATGAGTTTTCAAATTTAATAAGAGGATTTATCTAGTTTAAATCTATAGGAAAAGATATTTTAAATTTTGTTTTACTAAATATTTGAATTATTTTGATAATTTAAATTGGAAAATATTGTATTTGTCTAAATTAAATGGCTTTTAAATTGAAGATAGGTTTTTGAAATTAGATTTTAAATCAATTTAAATTAGTATGGAATCTATCTATTGGGAATTTAATCAAATCCCCATACTTATCCTAATGGAAATTCCTACCTCCTATAAAAGGAGAGGTACTCCTCCATAATTCTCTCCACAACCAAATTCTCCACAAAATTTGTGCATCGTGTCTGTGCCTCTCTACATCCACTATATTTTCCAGTGCATATACATCGTTCTTTTCCGTGTCCGACATGCCGGACACGACCTTGCTCCCGTGTCTCGTAGGACACAACCACCGACCCTTCACTGTCGTGTCAGGACAGTCCCCGACACGACGACGTCCCCCTACCCATTACACCCGTCCTCGCCACAACCTTTTCCTTCCCGTTTCGACCACCGCCTCCATCGTAATCCCCGTCACCATCAAAGCTGGCAGCACTCGGCAACCACCACCACCTTGCTCCGACCATCCCCGTCACCTTCGTCGCCAACACCACCAACCCGTCAGTGACAAACTCCCCATCACAGCCACCGCGGCAACCACCGCGGCAGCTCAACCCACCACCACCGTCAGCAACAGAAGAAAACCCAAAAATATAAAACATCACCACCACCACCAACACGTACCTCCGCCTGCGGATCGGCGGTGATCGCCTCGTCCCCGACTGCGTCGCCGTAGTCCCTCCGCCGTGCTTCACCTTCAGCACTGCCTCGTTCGGGCCGCCTCCACAGATCCGCCCTCGATTTCGCCCCCTCCTCCTTCGCTTTGATCGGCCACCGCCACTTCCTCGCGACGGAGCTCCGGCCGCGCGTACGGCCTCCACCGACCTCCACCGCGCAGAGCGCCCCGATCGCAAGGAAACCCCTTCGCCACCATCGCGAGGCTGCCCCATCTGCCGCCGCCCAAGGCCTTCCTCCGCCGCGATGCCCGCAGCGCCGCGCGCCATCGACTTCGCGTGGCCGCCCTTCTGCCTTGCTCGGCGCCGAAGACCCGCGAGCGCCGCCCTCTGCCGCGTTGACCGACGAGACGAGCGCCGTCCTCCGCCGTCTCGACGTCGTCGCGAGCTGCGCTCCCTCCGTTGACGCCCCACTGGCGAGAGCTCTCCACCGCCGGAGACCTACCCCGACTGCCGCGCCGCTCTCACGTCGGCGACCCCCTCTCTGGTAAACCCCCTCTCTAACTCTTCCCCTCACTTTCGACTCTCTCTCCTTTCCTTCTTCTGTAACTTTTGGAACATCATCTGCTGTCTTCTATTATTATATGTTTTCTTATTATTATTATTATTATTATTATTATTGTTATTATGATTAAGATTATTATTACTGTTATTATTAGTATTATTATTATCATTATATAGTGTTATTATTATTATCCTTATTATTAGTTTTATTATTATTATTATTAATATTAATATTCATTGGCTATATTGATAAGTATATGTATACATTATTATTTTTACTATTATTTAATTGAACAAATGTTTTTAGCAAACTTCAACTTAAAATTTTCTTTTTTTTGAATTATATGTACATATATTTGACCGGTTATATTTTTTTGAAGTATTTTAAATTATGAAATTTAATTTCCCCCTTAAACCTATTTACAACTTGGAGTAATTTGACTAATAAGATATAATGTTCAAAATTATTATATATACATATTTTTCATAGTATTTCCGTAACTAAATTTTTAAAAGTAAACATGTTTTAAAGTAGTATAAATCTTTTCTAAGAATTTGTATACTCCACAAATTCTTCTAATTATCCTCATTACTCATGACTAATCATGCTTGCCTATTTTCTCGCGGCCGCGGACCCCTACACATCGACCATGGCTATTAGACAAGACTGGACTTGTCGGATCATCGCACCACATCAGACGATACACCAGGCAAGACACCTTGCCTTTACTGTTTAAATTTCCTGCTCAATATCATGCATGTTGTATTTATTTTCAAGTTGTTTCTTTCTAAATTATATGTAGATACAAATTACTATACTTTATAAAATTGGCTTAGAGTTAAGGGACCACCGTAGGTTTAGTGCATCTCATAAACTGTCATGATGTGCCACGGATTATGTGTGAGTTGTGAGTCGCATATAGATGCGGACTTGCGTGCTGACTGATCATTGGCGCGTACAGGTCGTGCGTTAGGATATAACTGCTAATAGATTTGTGTAGAAGACTTGGCAGTTATTAAGGATTAAACAGTGTCGTGGAGTCGACACATGCATAGTATCATTGGGAGGAGGGGACAGTTATTAGCGTAGGGGCTACATTTTATTTTTACACACATTTTGGGGCGAGGGTGACTCTCATGAGCACTACCTTCTGCCCAGGTCGATAGCGTCTCGGATGAGCGCTACTTGCTGGCCACTCTCTATTACTTGCTTGCGTGAATCCGTTACAGCCCCTGCGTAGAACGTTGTCCTCTAAATTACAATCCACATAGAATGGTTAGGAACCTTTACGCATGTATATTTTCTATTGAGCTCTTACTATTCAGCTTATGGCATGATATTATGTGTCTTGTTACGTCCCTCTGAGGACCTGGTTTTTCTCCAGGTGTGTGTTCATATTTTCTGCAGGTGTTCTAGCCAAGGACGTGGTCTTCTCCACTCCTTCGAAGACAATTGTGCTTGGTTCGTTTTATCGTTTTGTCGATCGCTTTTTTGTATATTTATATCATCGAGATAGTTGGTAGTGGACTTTGTCTCCGCCCAACGATTGTATCATAAATATTCAAGTTGAATTTTTCTATTATTATTCTTTTCATTGTGGTTGAGATTTAGTTTGTCTTGGATTACTACATTTTACAACTTATGTATCCATACGAGGCCTATGTACTTCGTATGAATACAGCTGGCATGATACGTATCTAGTCCCAAGTATTTTGGGACTGGAGCGTTACATGTTTTTGTGGTGGCCCATGCAGGTCAGCTTTGCCGTTTCGGTTACATGACTGTACCGAACGGGCCTGTAATATAGGATTAGAGTCTAGAATCTCATCCACCGACTTGACATCCTTCGTGACTTTAAATTCCGAACTCTCGTTCGACCTCCTTGATTTGCATCTTGCTTGACACCTTCTACCGTAAATTCCTAGTTTGTGCTTAGTACGATGACTACACTAGTACATGCTCATAGGTCAAACACATGGCTAGGAAGATTACAGTGACAATTGGTATACATTGAGGTCTTATCTGAGTTATACAGACATTTTTCCTAAAAGTATGACTTTAAGGATTAGTTTATTCCAAGTTGGGTAGTAGCAAATTACCGCCATCAAAGGATAGGTTAAATTTTATTTTTACAAGGTGGTGTACACAAGAGGATAACTTGATCGAGAAAACAAAATTTTGATTTACGAATTTTTGAAATGGTGAAATAGTTATGATTTATTATGGATATGAAATCAATCGAGAAATAACTTAGGTTTTTATATTGTGACGCATGATTTACGGTTAACTTTGAAAGTTTGGATTGTAATATTATAAAGTTTATCTCGAGATTTTTGGAGTTTTAATTATGATTTTTAGACAACTAGAGAAGACGAAAGTTTAGTTTGAGAGAGCTTGAGGTTTAAAATTGAGTCGTACGATTTATAAGTTATTTAATTTTGAATTGAAGAAACGATGGTAAAAAAAAAAAGAGAAAAAAAGGTATGTTTATTTTGCGATATACAAGGACTATTTTGAGATTGATTAGAGATTTAAATTAAACTTGACAGTCTAAGATAATTGGTAATTATGGCGGAGTATCTTGAAAATTTATTGAGAAACTTCGAGGAACGTGAAATTTAGATTAGATCACATTGGTAAAGGACCAAGAAGCAAGAAAGGTTACCCTAGTGAGATAGAAGTATTGTACATTAGATTGCCATACCACCTATGATTATGATATTGCATATACACAAGTATAGTTAGTCATCGACCAAACCGATGAACATATCTTTTGGCTTACTTGACCTTCCCTCAAATCTTGACCTTCATTCGTGACTTTCTCATACTCCATCTAAGTGGCTATCATATCTTTAGAAACTGTATTTCTAACTTATTTTACCTTGATTTACTCGAATCTGAATTTTTTTTATTTCATGTTTTTAACTTGTTAATTATTTCGTGCGTTAATTATTATCTCATGAACTCCCACTTTCTATTTAAATTTTTTTGTGTCCTTTATCGTGACTTGGATAATTGGAGCACAACACTAGACTTTTCCTTTCCACAACTTTCACATGCAAGACCTAGACGAGCCCACCTTCATGTAGGTATATCATGTCCCACTAAAACACGTCCCCTTGTACTCTATTTTTATGGTACAACTTTCGGGTCATAAAGACTAACTGTGACCTTTACCATGATATCGATATATTTATCAACCATGGATCTCGACTCAATTCTTTCGACCCGATATATGATTTTGTTCTACTTAATTCCTTACATGCTTAACCTTGCATTTTATCCTGATTGCTGGACCTATCACACTACTAGTTTAACTCTTATAAGTTGGGCAGAATACCTCACGACCTAACCAACATTTTGTGGACCACATTGATAGGTTCACTTGGACCATAGAATTCAGTGGACCCTAACTTATCTAGTCAACCAAGCCGGCTGTATAGGCCCAAACCTTGGGCAAGACTTGATTTTAAAGAATCTAGGACTATTTAATTCTCCTTTATCATGGTTCCTTACGTATACTTTGACTATTTTTAATGCTAACTTAGCATAAATTTTGCAAGCTTATTTTCTTATCAAACTTGATCATGACGTATCTTACTAGGTTGCTCCCACTAACATACTGTCTAATCAGAACCGGTGCATGATGGTCTGATCAACTTATTGCACTTTGGTTCGCCTTTCGTATATCATTCTACGTAGATGGAGACATAGTAAACTTGCCCTAGAGTCTCCTCCGCGATTACCTTGGCAATTCTCTTAGAATTATACAACCGCCTTAGAATCATATATTGGCATTCGAAAACATCTACTTTGGACTCTTGTTGGCTTTCGTCTTTAACTATTCTAGACAAAGCTTGTGATTGTTAGATAGACCAAACCATTCTCCTATGACCATAATATTTGTATATACTTGGGGATAGTTAACCACTGACCAACCAATATGACTATCTCCGCCTTAAGCTACTTTCATCGTACTATCATGATTTTTCACCTTGACTAGCAACCCTCGTTCAATTCCAAAAAAAAATCGTGAATTATTTCGTCGTTATCGAAATCACGATTTTCTAAAGCATATTTATCGTTTCGTTGCCTCGCCCAATGATCTGTGTTGTCTTACCCTTGCATCTTCTCACCCCTTACTTATTCTTAATTTCGAGGACAAAATTCTTGTAAGTTGGGTAGGATGTAAATCCCCTAAAATTTCTACTATAATTTTTTAATTAATTTGGTATTGATTTTATATTCGTAATTGTACGTCGCATACGAGCTCGCGTTATTCGTATTTGTACGTCAGCGCAAATTACGTTTTGTATTTGCTCGTCGAATGCGAATTACGTGCGAGGTACATATTATTTGAAAATTATTTTTATAGAAATATAGCTTTCGATACTATATGATAAATAATATATTTTGCTTAAAATTGTAAAAAGGCGCCACAATAGATTTTTCTCAAATTCGTATCATTTCATTTGTCGTAAAGGATATTTAAATTATTATACAAATATAAATGGTGGCTTTGGAAAACTATGTTTTGAGGCAAATATCTTTTGCATATAAAGTACATGAATTTAAATTTATTTTTGAAATTATTAAATACTATTATTTTATTATTTGGAAAAAGGTTATTTTTAAATTAGTTTATTTTGAATAAATTGCTATTTGCTTTTATCAAATTTTTATGAGTTTTCAAATTTAATAAGAGGATTTATCTAGTTTAAATCCATAGGAAAAGATATTTTAAATTTTGTTTTACTAAATATTTGAATTATTTTGATAATTTAAATTGGAAAATATTGTATTTGTCTAAATTAAATGGCTTTTAAATTGAAGATAGGTTTTTGAAATTAGATTTTAAATCAATTTAAATTAGTATGGAATCTATCTATTGGGAATTTAATCAAATCCCCATACTTATCCTAATGGGAATTTCCACCTCCTATAAAAGGAGAGGTACTCCTCCATAATTCTCTCCACAACCAAATTCTCCACAAAATTTGTGCATCGTGTCTGTGCCTCTCTACATCCACTATATTTTCCAGTGCATATACATCGTTCTTTTCCGTATCCGACATGCCGGACACGACCTTGCTCCCGTGTCTCGCAGGACACAACCACCGACCCTTCACTGTCGTGTCAGGACAGTCCCCGATACGACGACGTCCCCCTACCCGTTACACCCGTCCTCGCCACAGCCTTTCCCTCCCCGTTTCGACCACCGCCTCCATCGTAATCCCCGTCACATCAAAGCTGGCAGCACTCGGCAACCACCACCACCTTGCTCCGACCATCCCCGTCACCTTCGTCGCCAACACCACCAACCCGTCAGCGACAAACTCCCCATCACAGCCACCGCGGCAACCACCGCGCCACCACCGTCAGCAACAGAAGAAAACCCAAAAATATAAAACATCACCACCACCACCAATACGTACCTCCGTCCGCGGATCGGTGGTGATCGCCTCATCCCCGGCTGCGTCGCCGTAGTCCCTCCGTCGTGCTCCGCCTTCAGCACTGCCTCGTTCGGGCCGCCTCCACAGATCCGCCCTCGATTCCGCCTCCTCCTCCTTCGCTTTGATCGGCCACCGCCACTTCCTCGCGACGGAGCTCCGGCCGCGCGTACAGCCTCCACCGACCTCCACTGCGCAGAGCGCCCCGACCGCAAGGAAACCCCTTCGCCGCCACCGCGAGGCTGCCCCATCTGCTGCCGCCCAAGGCCTTCCTCCGCCGCGATCCTCGCAGCGCCGCGTGCCATCAACTTCGCGTGGCCGCCCTTCTGCCATGCTCGACGCCGAAGACCCGCGAGCGCCACCCTCTGCCGCGTTGACCGACGAGACGAGCGCCGCCGTCCGCCATCTCGACGTCGTCGCGAGCTACGCTCCCTCCTTTGACGCCCCACTGGCGAGGGCTCTCCACCGTCGGAGACCTACCCCGACCGCCGCGCCGCTCTCACGCCGGCGGCCCCCTCTCTGGTAAACCCCCTCTCTGACTCTTCCCCTCACTTTCGATTCTCTCTCCTTTCCTTCTTCTTTAACTTTTGGAACAGCATCTGCTGTCTTCTATTGTTATATGTTTTCTTATTATTATTATTATTATTATTATTATTATTGTTATTATGATTAAGATTATTATTACTGTTATTATTAGTATTATTATTATTATCATTATACAGTGTTATTATTATTATCCTTATTATTAGTTTTATTATTATTATTATTAATATTAATATTCATTGGCTATATTGATAAGTATATGTATACATTATTATTTTCACTATTATTTAATTGAACAAATGTTTTTAGCAAACTTCAACTTAAATTTTTCTTTTTTTTTTTGAATTATATGTACATATATTTGACCGGTTATATTTTTTTGAAGTAGTTTAAATTATGAAATTTAATTTCCCCCTTAAACCTATTTACAACTTGGAGTAATTTGACTAATAAGATATAATGTTCAAAATTATTATATATACATATTTTTCATAGTATTTTCGTAACTAAAATTTTAAAAGTAAACATGTTTTAAAGTAGTATAAATCTTTTCTAAGAATTTGTATACTCCACAAATTCTTCTAATTATCCTCATTACTCATGACTAATCATGCTTGCCTATTTTCTCGCGACAGCGGACCCCTACACATCAACCATGGCTATTAGACAAGACTGGACTTGTCGGATCATCGCACCACATCAGACGATACACCAGGCAAGACACCTTGTCTTTACTGTTTAAATTTCCTGCTCAATATCATGCATGTTGTGTTTATTTTCAAGTTGTTTCTTTCTAAATTATATGTAGATACAAATTACTATACTTTATAAAATTGGCTTAGAGTTAAGGGACCACCGTAGGTTTAGTGCATCTCATAAACTGTCACGATGTGCCACGAATTATGTGTGAGTTGTGAGTCGCATATAGATGCGGACTTGCATGCTGGCTGATCATTAGCGTGTACAGGCCGTGCGTTAGGATATAACTGCTAATAGATTTGTGTAGAAGACTTGGCAGTTATTAAGGATTAAACAGTATCGTGGAGTCGACACATGCATAGTATCATTGGAGGGAGGGGACAGTTATTAGCGTAGAGGCTACATTTTATTTTTACACACATTTTGGGGCGAGGGTGACTCTCATGAGCACTACCTTCTGCCCAGGTCAATAGCGTCTCGGATGAGCGCTACTTGCTGGCCACTCTCTATTACTTGCTTGCGTGAATCCGTTACAGCCCCTGCGTAGAACGTTGTCCTCTAAATTACAATCCACATAGAATGGTTAGGAACCTTTACGCATGTATATTTTCTATTGAGCTCTTACTATTCAGTTTATGGCATGATATTATGTGTCTTGTTACGTCCCTCTAAGGACCTGGTTTTTCCCCAGGTGTGTGTTCATGTTTTCTGCAGGTGTTCTAGCCAAGGATGTGGTCTTCTCCACTCCTTCGAAGACAATTGTGCTTGGTTCGTTTTATCATTTTGTCGATCGCTTTCTTGTACATTTATATCATCGAGATAGTTGGTAGTAGACTTTGTCTTCGTCCAACGATTGTATCATAAATGTTCAAGTTAAATTTTTCTATTATTATTCTTTTCGTTGTGGATGAGATTTAGTTTGTCTTGGATTACTACATTTTACAGCTTATGTATCCATACGAGGCCTATGTACTTCGTATGAATACAGCTGGCATGATACGTATCTAGTCCCAAGTATTTTGGGACTGGGGTATTACATCTTTCAATATGAAAATCTCATCGAAGATCACATCAAGGTTCGTTCCTTTCTTCTTTCTGGATTCCATAACTTGTAGCCTTTAACTTTATGTTTGAATCTCAAGAAAACGCACTATTTTGACTTTATCTCTAGCTAGTTGTGTCCTTCTGATTCACGAGTTAATAAACAAGGCACCCAAAACACACGTAGATAATCCTAATTGGCTGGCACCAAACTTGCGTCGACCTTCTGGAAGCGCATTTAAGTTTCTTGATTAGTTTAGAGTTTTTCTTTTTATAATTTAGACATTTGGGTTTTGGGGGAATTGATAGTTTCTTGAATTATTGAGTTAGGGTTGGTTTTGGTCGGGGAGAAATATATATTGGACAATTTAGTTGTTCTTTAGGGTTAGAGTTAGTTTTGATTAGGAATTGGAACTTTAGGCTTTGAGGAAAATGAATTGTTTATTCTAGATCAATGAGCAATATGTATTTAGTTATTGTGTTGTTCACTTTATGTTATATTTAATAAAATTTAGTAGAATATTTGACTTATTTATTATTGAGGTGGAGCTACACTTATATAGGAGAGGCTAACCCCTCTCCCTATTATTCTACCAGATGTAGGACTAAAAGCCCATTAATACTCTCAACACTCCCCCTTAAGATGGGCGATAAATATCAATCATCCCCATCTTGTTACATAGTTTAGCGAGACTTAATGAATTAAGTCCCTTAGTAAGACAATCTGCAATTTGTTCTTCTGAGCGAACATGATCGAGCTTTAGTATTCCTTTCTCCAGCTTTTCCTTGATGAAAAACCGATCGATCTCGATGTGCTTCGTTCTGTCATGCTGAACTGGATTGTTAGCTATACTCAGTGTTGCTTGGTTATCACTCAGAAGACGCAATGACGTTCCTTGGTCCAGCTTTAACTCTGTCAGCAATGCTTTTACCCACAACAATTCTGACACTCTCAGAGCCATAGCTCTATATTCTGCTTCAGCGGTTGGTCGAGCTACCATAGACTGTTTCTTGCTTCTCACTAAGACTAGGTTATCCCTCACAAATACACAATATCCTGAGGTAGACCTTCTGTCATCCATACAACTAGTCCAATCTACATCACAATATCCCTCAATACTAAGGTGTCCAAGTTCTTGAACCATATCGCTCTTTCAGGAGTCCCCTTTAGATATCTCAAAATATAAAAAACTGCATCCAGTGGGCCTTCCTTGGATCGTGCATGTAACGACTCACTACACTCGCAGCAAATGAGATATCAAGGCGAGTGTGACCCAGATAAATCAATCTGCCAACAAGTCTCTGATATCTTTCACGATCAACCGGCTCTCCTGTCTCTGCCCCCAATTTATCTTTCTGGTCAATCGGAGTGACTGCAAGACGACATCCCAGCATACCAGTTTCGGTGAGCAAGTCTAGTACATACTTCCTCTGAGAGAGGACGATCCCATCTTTTCCTCGAGCTACCTCGATCACAAGAAAATACCTCATCATTCCTAAGTCCTTTACTTTAAATTCTTTGAAAAGTTTATTCTTCAGCTGGATAATCTCCTCTTCCTCATCACCTGTGATCACTATATCATCCGCGTATACCGCAAATATGGTAACGTGGCCTCTTACATGTCAGAAAAAGACTGTATGATCTGCATTAGTCTGGCTGTACCCCATATCCGTGATAGCTTTTCTGAATCTTTCAAACCATGCCCGAGGAGTATTGCTTGAGTCCATACAGTGATTTCTTCAGCTTGTACACTTTTTCTGCTGACTGCCTCGTACAAAATCCAGGAGGAGTCTCCATGTATACTTTCTCCTGTAGATATCCATGAAGAAAGGCATTCTTCATATCTAATTGATGAAGTTGTCACCCATGGTTGGCTGCAAGAGAGACCAGGGTTCTTACAGTGCTCATCTTCGCTACAGGACCAAACGTCTAATCATAGTCGATGTCATAGGACTGAGTTAATCCTTTTGCAACCAATCTTGCCTTGTATCGCTCTACCTTTCTTTCTGGCATCTCCTTCACCGTGAAGACCCATTTGCACCCGACTTCCCTTTTTTCTTCAGGTAATAGAACAAGTTTCCATGTCCCATTTCTTTTCAGTGTCCTAAGTTCCTCCAAGATTGCAGCTTTCCACCTTGGATCTTACTTCGCTTCTGCCAACACGTAGGCAAAGAGGTGGTGTCTAACGATGCAATGAATGCTCCATAAGTAGGGGATAGATTAGAGTATGATAGAAAATGAGCAATATCACGTTCATAACCATAACGAATAGAAGATTTTCCTGCATTACTACGAGAAGATCTTCTTAAGGGAATATAAAATAGTGGAGGAGAGATCATACCATCCGAATCAGAGGGATCTGCATCCAAATCAGAGGGATCCGGTGCAGAAGGCGCATCTTTAGGAGTTGGGACAGAATTAAGCGAGGGACATGGCACAGTTGGCACAGTAGGGGCAATAGGCACAGTAGTGGACTGCTGATTCCTTCTTCTGTAGACTTGGAGCTCTGTAGTTCGTTCCTCCCCCTGTTCTGTAGTCTCCCCCTGCACTGGAGCATAACTTCTTTCCTCCTGATTGTATGCATCATCATCACTTTCCTCACTCTCTCTATCTTCCTCTACTTTTTTTGGACTAACTTCCATCATTGGGCATGGAACTGACCCAACAACCACGCTTGGGACTATCTCCCCCTCACTCCTAACACCTCCTGTGTTAGGAGTATTACCAAATACGGAGCCTTCACCTGAACCATTATGATAGTATGGTTCCATCTCTCTGAATGTAACATCCATGCTCACAAAGAGTTTTCGCTCCACTGGACTCTAGCAAGAATATCCCTTCTGAGTCCCTGAGTAGCCAACGAAGACACACTTCACTGCCCGAGGGTCCAATTTCCCTACTACCGGTCTATTATCCTTCACAAAGCGTATACAACCAAATACTTTTGGGGGAACAATATACTTGTTCTCACCTGTGAGCATCTCAAATGGTGTCTTCCATCCTAACATCTGAGAGGGCATTCTGTTGATAAGGTATGCAACATTCAACACGACATGTCCCCACAAGTGTTTCAGAACATTCATAGCAAACATCATCGACCTTGCCACTTCCAACAGGTGCCTGTTCTTTCGTTCCGCACGCCATTTTGTGCTGGTGTATAGGCACATGAAGTCTGATGATGTATCACATTGGCTGATAAGTACTCCTCAATGGCTTTGTTGGTATATTATGTTCCATTGTCAGACCTCAAAATCTTTACTTTGGCACTGTACTGTGTTGAAACCCTGCGATGGAAGTCTTGAAAGCATGCAAAGACATCACTCTTACTCTTCATTAGGTAGACCCAGGTGACACGAGTATGACAGTCAATAAAGGTGACAAACCACTTAAAACCATTAACAACAGTTGTAGGACAAGTTCCCCACACATCAGAGTGTGTCATATCAAAAGCAGCGAAACTTATATTTTCAAAACTCACATAAGAGCTTCTGGTGTGTTTTCCAAGTTCACAAGCATCACAAACCAACTTTTACTTATTAGCTTTTTGATACATAGATGGAAACATTTGACTAAGTAGACTAAATGAAGAGTGTCCCATGCGCTGATGTTGGAGTAATAATTTTTCTTCTACGGTACCTCGTGACTCCTCCGGTTGTGCTTCATCCACCAGCGTTGCCAGTGCTGTATTCAACCCACCCCTGTCCAAGTACCATAGCCCTTTATGCCAAGTGTCTATCACCCCCACTATCCCAGATAGGGGTATTTTAGTCATTTACAATATTTCAATACTTAAAATATTTAATTAAGATATTTATTGTGTAGATGAGTATATATGTGTGCTATTGAGTTTGTTATTATAAAACTTTAATATATTTAATAAATATAGAATATAAAATATTTAGTTTTTAATTATAAATCAATTCAGATTTTTGTACAATTATTAGGATTTTATATGTGTGTGTGTGTGTGTGTGTGTGTGTGTATGTGTGTGTATATATATATATATATATATATATATATATATATATATATATATATATATATATATATATATATATATATATATATATATATATATATAATTTTTTTAAAAAATTTATATATATATATATATAAATTTTTTTAAAAAAAAAAATATATATATATATATATATATAAATTTTTTAACAATGGCTAAAGCCTTCATTGAAAAAGAAGTTGAGAGGTTGGAACCGGGAGATAGCCCAAGTTCCTACAAAATGGGGGTGGAACCCTTAACAAAGATCCTAACGAAGAACGTCATTAACCAGTAACCTTTTTTTTCTTTTCAAAATTTCGTAAACCGAAATTCGAAAAATTTTGAATTACAAAATTCGAAATCACGATAGGCGTGGGGCTCCGGGCCCTGGGGGGGTCTGTTGTGCTGCCCGAGGGGGGAGGCACACAGCCCGAGGTGGCACACTGCACGAGGTTGGCGTGCTGCCCGGAGGGAGGGAGAGGCCGGAAGGGGGACACCGGCGGGGTTGGCCAGCCCGGAGGTGAGGGGCTGACCCGGAGGGGATGCTAGGGGGGAGGGGGAAGCACAGCCCTGAGCCAGGGGGCTCCGGCGAAGGAGGCCGGGAGGGGGGCCGGGCACCGGCCGGGGTGGGGAGAGGAAAGCTCTGGAGGCTGCCGAAGGGACGATGACGACTCCAGGCGGACGAGGGGGCCTACCGCCGACAAGAGGTTTCGACCTCCATCATGCGTTGGAGGGAGCGCCGAAGGGGCTCAAAGCCGGGCGGGGACGAGAGGGGATCGAAACCCGCGGAGGGGAGCGCCGACGACCGGAGGGTGACGAGGGCCACAGGAGGCGTCGGAGGAGAAAACTGAGCAGAAGGAGGGGGAGGCGCCCACTGGGTCCCCGAGGCAGACGTGGGGTCCGAGGCGGATACGAGGGGCAGAGGGAGGGGGGACTCCTGGCCCGCCGGAGAACGGGGCGGGGGCCGGGGGGTTGAAGGAGTAGGCGGCCACGGGGGGGGGGGTGGGGGTCACTTGAGAGCTGGGCAAGCGGACGGGGCCTCGGAGGGGGCCGGCACGGCGGGAGGAGCATCGGGGAGGGAAGGTGCCGGGTCGGATGGAGGCTGGCCAGGCGCTGAACAGCACGGCCCCGGCTGAGGGCCGAGGAGGGAGGCTCTTGGGGTGGCAGCCGGTGGGGAAGGGGCGGGCGGCTTGCGCTTAGCCCGGCGGCGCCGAGGATGATGGGGACGGCGGTGCCATGGGGGGTGGAGGATAAGGAGGAGGGGGAGGATCCCGCCCGGCGGGAGGCAGCCGGCGAGGGGCCAGGCTGAACCCGTCCAACCGGGGGAGCAGGGGGAGTGGAGGGGGGGAGAGGGCCACCTAGGGGGAGGAAGAAATCCTGGGGCGCGGTCGGGCCGAGGCGGTCCGCCGGCCAGGCGAACCACCGAAAAACGAGGAAGTGGGGTGAGGGTGTGGCGAGCAACCCCTCCGGAGGAGACCGGGGTCCCCACAGCGGCCGCATCTCTTATATATATATATATATATATATATATATATATATATATATATATATATATATATATATATTAAAGAAAAAACAAAAAAAACCATACACAACACACACTCACGCACACAGCGCACACCCCCATTTTAACGCGTGACCCCTTCCCTTTCCCTTCCGTATAACCACCACACGAAGAGAATTTTCTTCACAGAACTCAACCCTACGCCACCACCACCTACCCAGCACCACCCGACGTCGTCGTCGACCACAACAGGCCTCCGCACGAGCCCCAACGGCCGGCCAAAGTCACGCCCGACACCCACAGCCGCACGCAGGAACAACTTCCAGGTACCCATCTTCCTCGTCTTGTATCTTCGTGCACACTCGATCAAATCGAGATCCGTAAATTCCTACGTGTAGCCGACATAACCCTCTAGGAAATCCATTAATTAGAATTAATTTAGATGCACTGAATTGACGAAAAAATTGACACGAGATTCACGAAAAACCTGTTCGGAATGAACCAGAAAACCCGTTCACCCGACTTTTGAGGGCAATTTCTCGCAGATCTAGCGACAGATTAAAAACTCTGTTTGAAGAGACTTGTAGACAACCAATAGTGCTTCGTAAATCATATTTTAGCTCCTGATTTCATCAACAGTACATCACGAAAACTGATTTCCAAAATCAAGAAAAATAGCTTTCAAAAACCAAAATTTCAGGAAAATTTTCTCGATACGGTGTGCGTCCCGACAAACCGGGCGACGTGGTCGCAACCCGTAAGCATCGAAAGGCGCATACGAATGTTGTGGACGTGTGTGATATGACGGAACTCAATTTCGTTGGGTGTACACGACGAAATCAAAGCGTATCCGTCAAAATATCCCGTATCGACCCTTTTTTGAAATTGTTAATTATTTTATGCACGTTCGTCATATCGAGACAAAACTTACGCCAACAGGACCGTGTCAATTTATGGTCCTATATGCCAAGTTTGGTCCGATTTTGAGAATGTCGACGGAAACGCTATTTTGGCGGGCTCGCGACCCGATCAAACGGGCGAATTTGTGCACGGCCCACCGGAATCCAACTTTGGACATACGGTTGGGTTCGTCTCATCAAAACAAACCCATAGATATATAGTTTGACGACTTTAGAGACCGTAGATATCGACACATTTTTTGGTGCAAAGCAGGTCCAATGGCGGACATCGTTTTGGTCCGAAATTATCGTTTTGCTCCTGTGTCCAAAATTGGATTTATGGGTAGACTATCCTAGCTAATTTGACTATTCTTAATACGTTGGTAATGTCTGTTTCAGCTTTCGAAGACTGTTGTGCAATTTGACCTTTCGTGGCTCATTTGAGTGATTGGTAGTTTCGATGTTTCTCATCTCAGAAAAGCAGACGAGTACATTCTTTGATAGTTTTTATTGCTTTGATATCTACTATATTCGATTCAGTTGTAGTGTTTTACTTGATTCTCGACACGAGAATACACGGACTAGTATACATTGGATCTTGTCATGAGATGTTATTCCTAGATTACCTGGTATATGGGTACATTATTTGATCTTATTTTCTGTACTTGTATTGTCACGCCCTAGATCCAGAATACCGGAGAGCGGAGGAATGACTCAGCCAGCTAAGTATTACGGGTAGATGAATACTGTATAATACGATCAAAACTGTCTATAAGACAAGGGGGTGCATACTACATACAAGTCTCACTAGGGTCACTCAACCTCTATTGTCCCAATCATTCAATGAAAAATAGTAGGTAGAGAACATGTAAGAATGAGCAGTACGGTGTCCCAAATGCTCAGTCAAAATGTTCTTAAGATCTGACTTTATAAAACATAGCCAGATGATATAACAAGGTATACACAATCGTTATCAGCTGCAGTCTGACTTAGTTACAATTATGTAAAATTAACTGCAAGACAGTCCGACTAACATGTCGGTGCCAAGCGACAAAAAGTAAAGTAGCAAAACGAACAGGGAAGCAAGGAACCCACTCATGTCCTCCTGCGATCATTCCTCTAGTATTGACCATCTTGGGGGTGGAAGTAAGCTGAGTCCTCGGAAGCTGGCTCTAAATCTGGCCATGCAAAACCAAAGAGGTTAGACCTCAAATAGCAAGTACCACAAAGAAAGCATGACATGAAGAATTAGAACCAGTGATAAGAGTTAAGAATATGATAAATAAGTCTCTGCTTGCTACTGGGATTCACACAACATCACGATACTTCAAACCAACTTTCCAACCAAACAAGGACAGAAGTTGACCCGTCATGTCCTGACATTCTGCTCATCTCAGTAGTTAACAGAGTAGGTACAGTACACAAACAAATCAATTTAAATGGTAATACAACTACTACGGCTTGCTAACTGTAAGTTCCAAGTTGTCCTGGAAATATGCAATAAGAGATTCCTCAGTTCTTACAATGTATAAGCAAGGCTAGTCTACCCAATAACAAATTGTGCCAATCATGAATTAGACGTGTCCCAGCGGGACGTCCGTCATCAATATACAGAAAAATATAAACAGATACCACTCCCTGTCCGTATGGTAGATTTGCAGTATCCGTGGGAACCAGCCGACATGTCGGGACACTAATTGTCCCGAGATGGCTGCCATGTAAGAACTCGGAATCCATTCTCTCCATACAATAGTTATTTTATTAAACTTAATAGTCCCTATGTTAATTGAAATCTCATGCCGTTGATCATGGTCATTCAGAATGAGTACTTTCGTACAGAGTACGATATGCATAACTCTACAACGATGCCCATATGGTTAGGTTGTAGGTCTTATATAGCGTAATAAAACAATCAAACCTAGCCACGAAATAATCATGCCTTGATTGTAAGGTACACATACTGCTTTTGTAGAAATAAGTTAAAGTCTGTACGTATCCATATGCCAATGTGTTACGACCCGCACCCTAGAGTAAGGGCACGAGAAGTGGGTACGTCCAGCCTACGCTACAGTGTCGGCGGTAGAACGCTGTCCTAGGTCAATCATCTAACAATATATAAGGTACCTATACAGTATATTCACTCCGAATGGAGGTGACATAGCAGAATACAGTCTCAATCACATCTAAGGTAGAAATGATAAGATAGATATATAAGAAATAAAATGAATCCACAGAGATACAACCAGATAGAATTCTAAGTGTCTAAGATATCACAAATCCAGATAACATCTCAAATCTCAAATACAGTAATCCATAGAGTAAATACAATGAAAATATATCCTAGACAAAAGGTGTGTCATCCACTGCTAAGGGGTCCTGCTGCTGGTCCAGGTCACAGCAGTCCTCTAGGGTAGTCCTGTAATATATGGTACAGAGCGCCTCATCCTCATCCTCTGTAATATTTTTAATAGGTCCAGTCAGGACAGGAGCGAGCACAGTACATCTTAACAAATCATAACAGGTTAGGAAATATAAACATGCTAGAGAGTAAGATACATGAAACTAAAAGAACAACATGATGTAAAAGAGAGACTGTAAGTAAATAGCTACAGTATATAAGAGAACTAATCAGTGCTAGTGATTCAGAGTACAAGATGGTTATGTAAACGACACGATATTGTACACGAGTAATCTACAGAGGTTGTATACGAGTAATCTACAAGATTGAGTACATAACCACTTCTACTCCCCTGCCTCCAATCAATACACAAGGATCCAATCAAGTTATGTTATTATACATGTCACGACCCGCACCCGCTTTTTCGAATACGAGACGTGTCCAAGCCAGCCTACGCCGCAGAGTCGGCGGTAGAACGCTGTCAAGCCGCAAGAAATAAATGCTCAAGAAAATACAACATTTGCTGCTCATTCACATTTCTACATTTATTACAATATTTATAAGATTTATAATTAAAGGAAATACAAAGTTTTATAATTAATAAAAATGATACATTGCTATCTATTTCTAGGTTTCTGTCTGCATGTACACCCGTATCTCCCAAGCTAAGTGAGGCCACAGCTAACCTGAAAAATGTTGGTTTTCAGTCAGGAATGGAACAAGTACACAAAACCGACGACAATGCGAAAACACAATAGAATTAACAAGACATGAAAATAACATATGAGAGATAAAAACTGGAAGATAACTGATGACATAGCACGAAAGAGAAGTAAACAAGGAAAAACTAATAAAAGACATCTATCTAGGTGGTGTGAAATATTCTTTTCGACATGTGAACGGCTAGGGGTAAATCCGGCTCACTGCACGTGTCGTGTGCAGCTGCTATCATGCAATAATAGACATTTTGGGGATATTTCTGGGTAGTTCACATGTGTACTAAGATATTTCCCCTTCCGACTACTCCGTGTGACGAGCGTGTCAACAAGCAGCAAGATATATGTATAGACATGAAATGAAAAGACTACTATGAATCGGAAAGCAATCAGAAAGTGTACTTGCCTGTGGTCCTTAGCTGGTAAAACAAACCATCTTGTTGGGTCCAGCATAGTCCAGTTAGCCTAGGGTAGACATGCAGGAGTCCAAGGTCACAAGTAAATACGGATATAATTAGTCACGATTTAGGATTTTTTTATATCGAAGAGGAATTCGTAAACACTATATGCCTCTATTTTGGAACTTATTTTTGGTATTAGAAACTACATTTATACTAGTCAAATATTGTAGGAAAGTATTTGAAATTTTAGAAATCATTTTAAGACTAAAATCTAATTTTGTCAAAATAACTTTTATGAAAATAATTATAATTGTTGGAAACCAATCAAGATATTTAAGTAGATATTTTTTGAAATATACGAAATTATTTAATGTATATATTTATTTATTTATAAAAGTAATATAACTTTTTAAACTCACAAAATATATCATATTTGTATAGTCAAAAGTTATTATTTAACAGAACCCATACCCGATACTAAATATATGTATATATTTATAGATATATGTCAACCCCAAAATTAGTCTACATAAACTTCTAGACCAAACTCCTATTACCTATATTTTATAGGGCATGGCTTAAAGCCTAGTATTGTAATCAAAATAAAACTAGAAAACACTAATTATACATATTTTTGACAAGAATGATAGTAATAAGGGCTAATATATTATTACTACTAATAATGCTATTAATATTAACTCTAAAACCAAATCCCTTAAATTCCTAATTAAAACCATTCTCACACCTTCCAAACATTTATTTGGGGAAAAGTAGAAGAGAAGGGGAAGAGACTTACAGAGAGAGAAGAGGGAGGGCTCGAGAGAGGGGAGTTGTCGTGGTCGCTCCGGCGGTGTTGGAGGAAGCTCGGCAGCGGCGCGGTTTCACGGAGGAGGCGCGGGTCACGGCTGAGGGTGGTAGCGGTCGTGAGGAGGAGCCTCTGGGCAGAGTTGCGAGGCCGCTCCTCAAAGTCGGAGGAGCCGGAGGAGGGTTCTCGCGAGAGAGGCTCGACGGATCGGTCGCCGCCGAGTTCACGGGGCGCGCGTTGGGCGGAAAACGTCGGAGCGCGGGCGGCGCGCGCTCGCCGAGGGCGGAGGGAAAGTGATGGTGCGCGCGGGATCCAGGGACGGCCGGGCTTGGCTGGCCCGGTACACGACGTCGGGGGAGACGCATGCAGGAGATGATGACTCGGGCATGGCGGGACTCATGCTCGGCGGAGGCGCACGCTCTCAGCGCTGCCAAGGGCACAGCCGTACGCTGGTCGAGTGGCCGGACGGTGCAACGGTGGAGAGGTCGGCGAGTCGAGGAATATTATGGTTAGTCCTTTTGGGTTTGGTTTCTTCTTCTTTTTTTGAGTATTGGTGTCCTGTGTCCAGGTTGTTGGACACAGCGGATGGGTGTTGGTTGGTTTCGTTCCGGCATGTCGGACATGATGACGTGTAATGGTGTAAAGACTGGATGAAGAGTTGAATCTAGTTGAGAAAACAGCCGCCCGGGGTCGGACCCGAGGTAGGCCGGACACACGACTGATATGAATATGATGTTGAGACACCGACACAGGGACTACGACACGGGTCTGCGCTGGGGTGAAAGGTGGTTTGTGTGGTACTGGAAGAGGGGCTGGGAGAATGGGGGCGGTTCGGATGAGTCGGGAAGTGGTGGCGGTGGCAGAAATGTTAGGCGGTTGAAGGAGTTGAAAAGGGTGGTGGTGAAGTCTGCTCTTCTTCTTTGTATTTTTGCTGTGGTGGTCGGGTCAGGATGTCCGAGGGGATGGCCGGGATATCGAGATGTGAACAATGGTGGATGCGGTTGTCTTGGCCGTGACGGGAGAGGTCGAAGGACGGAGCGGTGGAGTCGGGATGGTAGGCCAGTGGTCGAAAGGCCGAGAAGGAAGCATAAGGAAATAGCCAGGGGGATTTCATGAAAAACCGAAGGAAGAGCTCTTAAATAGGAGAAACTCCTAAAGAGGGAAGGATTCCTAGTGGATAAGGACTATACGCCTAATAGATAACTCCCTGTTTTAATTTAAATCAAGTAAATGCATTCAAATCAAAGACTCATTAGTAGATAAATGTATTAATTTAAAATCAATCATTAAATTTACTCAAAATCCTTTTTAAATGAATACTTGATATCATCAAGTTAATTTAAGTCATATTAATTTAAACCTATAAAAATAAATCATAATATTTTAAAATAATCTTTAGTATTTATTAAAATAAGTTTAATTACATATTTTAAATTAAATCAATATTGACTACCCTCGTAAAATAATATTCGATATCTTCGAATAATTTTGAAAATATATTTCTTTATAAACCCAAAGTTCTATTTAAAAATACTTTAACAAATATTTTAATTAACAGAAAATGTTTATCCCACCTTCGAAGTTCACATACTTCGAAAGTCCAAAATATAAAAGATTTTGTGCTACAAAATAATAAGTTTTCAAGAATAAATATTTTATTAATACCAAAATAGTATTTCTCAAACCATAACTTTAGAATAGTTTTGAAATAGAAATGTAATAGCAAAATAATGTCTATATGTTGTAAAGATGATTTATTTCAAAACATGAAAATTTTAGAATAAATAAAAATTTAAAAATTCGGGAAGAGGGTTTACAATACACGAAGTATAGTTGTACACGATGATCATGTGAGCACATGAGTATACACGATTTCACATGATTTGTACACGAGTAACACGAACACAAAGAGTACACGATGCTCATGATAAAGTATACGAACATGAAATATCCGATGTATCCGCTAAGGGGATAACATCGCACGACAATATCCATATAGTACTAATCCATGTTACCAACGTGTCAGCATCAAGTAAAGTAATCTAAAGCAGGAAATATAATCCTAAACAGGATATAAAATGATCAAAGAATGTACTCGCCTGATATACTGAATATCTGAAGAGAATATACTGTCCGAGGAGTGGTGTCTGGCTCCTATAGAACAATACAAGTCACTACATGTCCAAAATAGTAAAATAAACTGCTACAACGTATCTACATGTTGTCTAGGTCAAACTAGACTAAAGTCAACACTTGCTCAACTATAGTCAACCACACTAGTCAAACTAGGTCAAGTCCTAGCCCAAACAAGTCTAACAAGTCTCATTCGGCCTAACCAAGCCTAGGCTAGCACTCACACAATCACAAGGCAATGTGAACCACAACAATGCATACTATAAAATAGATACTTTATATAAATACATACCTTCATACATACATGCATATCCACATTAAATACATATTTAAATATATAGGTATATGTTACATCATGCATATTTACATAGTTACATAGATATATACATTCATGCACATTTACATACATACTTTTATACATTATATATGTTAACATTTATTACAATTCATTATATTTTACTTATACCTTTGATTGATTCATTCATTCATGTATGACATTCATTCATTCATGTTATCACTATATACATACTTGATTCATGTATCCACACATACATACATGGATACACAACATACATGTATACATTCATACATGCTTATATTGCATACATGTATACATACATATCATGTATACATACATACATTGCATACATGCCTACATACATATCATATATGCATACTTGCATTCATTCATGCACCTATACATACATACATAGATGCATACATACATATTTGAATATATTATATACTTGCATACATTATATTCATATATGCATACTCTACATTATATTACATTCATTCCTGCATACATGCATACATATAATATATGCATACAAACTCATATATTTAACTCAAAATATATGTGAATACATACATTACATTACCTTAACACCTATATATATCATTCATTCATATCCCATATGCATGCATACTTCAGTTCAGGCATTATATCCATTCACATATCATTAAGTTGCATATATATACTTATTTTTATTACATACATGTCATTCATGCATATTACATACTTACATGCATCTATATATTATATACATTGTATCCAACATGTAAAAATAGAAGAGAGAAAAAGGGGGAAACACTGAAATGGAAAGGGAAGGAAAGAAAAAATGTAAGAAAAAGGGAAAACAGTAGACATATACATGCTTGCATCATATATTCTACATTACCATACATGCTATCATTATATATTGTATTACATTATGTATACATTATACATTCATATCTATCATTATATGTATACCTTGCATTCATATCTAGCATTCATTATATACTTTCATGCATACATTGTATATCATTCTTTCATTCATGCATTGCTTATATACATTACATTGATTGTATTCCTACATGCTTGCATTCAACCATATATATACATTAATGTAAAGAGGATACATATCATATATATATCATTTCATTCATCTAACATATCATGTATTATATACTCTACATTTATTTAATATCTGTACTACATAGGCTCATAGGTTACACAAAATGTCTATGTCGTATAGTCACTCTTCTACTTAAAACTAATAATGTTCCAATTGGGCCTTCACTAAATTCTAGGATTAAAGTATGTCGTAGCCCTTCGTGTTAGCTTTCTGAAACTTCAAATGGATCACATTTTCGTGTCCGGAAGCTCCCGAAATCGCAAAAATACCGAAACGCGTTTGTCTTTCGGACAGCTGACACTCAAATAATTTTACAAAAAAATTCAGAACGATTTTGGCTTATTAAAATATATATTTGGAAATCTAACTTCGATACGGTTCTTTTAAAAAAAACGAAAGATTAAACGGAGTTCTAAGCTAAAAGTTATGACATTTCTAAGTTGCTTTGGTTAATAAAAACGTGGATGAATATTATGACGAATTTGAGTTATTTTGGACAAAAGAAACACATGTAGGCCAAGATACTTGGATACCAACATAGGTATCCAAATGAAACTCATTCTAACCATTCTAAAACTGACTTTAAATATCTATTTAAACTATTATCATACATACATACACATGGGGTGTCCTAATTTGGGATCTATCAAGTAGGACACAAGACACATATCTAAAGTCGTCAAAAGAGCTCTAAATGGCCTCAAGTTTGAATCTAAAGGGGACACATGCATGAGGATGGATCCTACGGATTCAAAACTAATTTATATGCAAAGAAAATCGATTTAGAGGATGGATTTTACCTATTGGGAGTGGAATCCCAATGAAATCCTTTAGGACACGGCTCCGATACGAAGATCCCTCAAAGTTGACACTCCTCCTTGTACTTCTCTTCCAATCCTTGGTAGCACCCTTCCCTTGGAGAATGGGAATGATTGAGGGAAGATTTGGTGAAGGAATGATTTGATTTGGAGATCAAATCAAAGGGAAGGCTCTCTAAAATTAGGGAAGAACAAAAGGAAAATAAAAGAGGCATGATTGTAATGAATGAAATGAATCATTCTCCCCTAAAGGTGGCTGTCATAAAGAGTCCATTAGGGCTAATGGGAAATGTCCTAATTGCCCCTCTCTAGTCTCATATGGTTAAGTTTAGACTAGGTTCAAGTTTGGGGTCAAAAGGATCTAGTTTTGAGTCTCTAACTTAACCATTCTAACATGATAAAAATTAGTCTAACTAACTAACTTAAATGTTGGATTTTGTGGGCCATGCTTAACTTAAAAATATAAAATTTTCCCAAAATATTAAAATATGAAAAATGACCAAAATCATAATAAATCAATTTAAATATTATTAAAATAATCTAAAATTCACCAATTAATCAAAATCCTAAATAATTCAAAAGTCACAAAATGACCAAAATACCCTTAGCCTAAAAAGTTGTAAACAGTCATTCTAATCACATGGTTTGGTCTCCATGGTCATGGTTAGTCTCTAGGCTCAACAGTTCTAGGGTTCACTAGCTAACACATCAAAATTATAATTCACCAATTTTAAATAGTATTAAATTAATTAAAAATTCCCATAAATCATAAATCCTATTATTAAATAATAAACTTTTACAAAAGTTCAAAATTATCCTCATTTTAGAAAAGTGGGTGTTACAAGTCTACCCTCCTTAGAAAATTTTGTCCTCGAAATTAAGATGGTCGTACTTCTTCTAGAGTCTTGTCCCCAACAATCAAAGTCTCAAAACTTACCTAAATCATACAATTTAAAAAAATGGCATACATGATCATGGCATACGGTGGCAGTTGAAAGTCTCATCTAGGTATACTAGTCATGCTAAACCAAAACGGTCATAGGGTATCAAAATATACAAGCAATCTGGGGTGCTAAACTAAAAAAGTTACAGAAACAACAAATCATCAAGGCTGTAAGGCAGTCTACCATCCTATATGAAAACTGATAATTATCAAAAATAAAATAAAGATAACTAGTAATTATCTATAAAGGGGTACTATTCAAAGAAAAATCAAAATCAAAAGTTTAAAGAACAAAAGTCAATAGTATTGAAATCCAATCACAATATATATTAAAAAATTTAGTCTTGATACGATCTAAGTTGATCAATTCTGGGTAATCAAGATTTGGGCAATATGGAGGACAATGATATATAGGACATATACATATGGAAAATTGGACTAATGCTCAGGTAGAGGCTTTGGATAACTGAACCAACAATGAAAGAAAAGGGTTTGGACATGTATCTAGACAGATGGGCTAAACAGGTATTATCTGTATCTAAGAATGAAAAAGGGTGTAACACCTAGTTTCTGAAATGAGTATATTTTTGAACTTTTATAATTATAATTATTATTTAATTGTATTTACATCACATTATGAATTTTGGTGATTTTTAATCAATTTAAAATTATTTTAAGTCATGACTTGTGATTTTGATGTGCTGCTAGTGAAACCCTAGAGACTGTCTGACCTAGAGACTAACCATGTCATTAGGATGATTTATTTTACTTTTGAGCATGAGGGTATTTTGGTCATTGGCCTCTTGAAATTATTTTATGATTTATTGCATTGGTGATTGTTAATTTTGACTTTTGCTAGCTGTGACTTAAGAGACTGTCCTAGACTTTGACCTTGACTTTGTGACCTAGTTAACATGGTATGGACCCTAGTCTAACTTAAGTCAACTCAAGTTAGGTCACTTAGGATCAAGTTTGAAATAGGAGGATTGGTGATTTGGTCCATAGGGTTGAGACTTAGAAATTGGTTCCATGACTAGTGCAATTAGGCCCACGGCCCATTAGACTAAACCCTAACCCTAATTTTCACTTTATGACCAGCCACTAGGCTCCCCCCTTCCCTATAAATAATCTCTTCCTCGTTCTTGCCTCTTTTATTAGTTTTCCAAGTTTTTAAAAAAGAGGTAAAGAGCCATCTTCCCCAATCCATAACTTTCTCATTTCAAGTCCTTTTTGGCTCAAATCTTTTGCATTAGGTTCTAATCAATCTCTACTTGATGTTCATGGAGAGAAATCTCAGGTTTAAATCAATTTGGAGATTTTGGCTAGCAAGGAGATTTCCTCCTTTTTGAAGCTTTTCATTGAAAGCTCAACCAATAGGTAAACCCTCACAATCACCATTAGATTTTGATTTATTTGCATGAGTGCGTAGCCCTAGGAGTCCCCTAGCCGCTAGCATAGGTTTGGTGTCGATTCATATCCATTTCGTGTCCGTATCGGACACGTATCAGTTTGTATTGCTGTGTGTTTGTTAAAATGCCACAAAGGTTTTAAAATTGATGTTTTTGAAAAGTGTTTGAAAAGATTTTTGTCTTATATATACATATTGATTTCATGCTAGACTGAGCATGATTCTGTGGAATTTTTGTGTCCAAATCGGACACGCACCTCACGCACGACCCGCGCACAGATATCGTACAGTCCCCTGCTGTTCGAGTGTCCTAGCGGACACGACACGGCACGAGACACCACAAAATTTTGTGGAGACGTACGGGCACCCATTGACGTTACTCCCACAAAATTTCACGGGTTCTCATTTAGTGTGCACGAAGAAAATTGACTCGCACTGACCCACACTGTCACTGCCCACGCGTAAAAATGCACACTGATACGCATGTTTAACTTCGACACGGCGACACTGGGATACGGTGCAGGGCCATAGACACGTAGCCCTATATAGGGCAAACACGTGGGCACGAGCACGAGTCGTGTCGTGCCCTGTGTCGCGTGCACGAGGCCGTGTCCTCGCTGCACGAGGACACTCTGATGCTGTTTTCTGACTTTCAGTTTTTAGAATTCTTGAACACTTTGTGTCCCGATTCCTGGACACATTGGGACACTTGGATGTGCATGACATGTCCCCATGTCTGTACCCCTGACACATGAATGTTCATTGGGTTTTTGATTTGGTTTTGGTTTAAAAAAAGAGGTTTTCTGATACCTATTTTAAATGATAGTTTCAAATGAGTTAAAAAGGGTGAATTTGAAATTGGATTTCAAATAAGATTCAATCCTTATTGCCTGAGATTAGTTTGTATTTCAATTTGGTTTTCATGATTTATGGGTTCTTCGAATGAGTAAGATTTACTAAAATTTGTTCAGTTGACTGGTTTGAGATGAGTTGTGTTGGGTTTTCATTGGATTACACTATTTTCTTTACATTTTCCAGTTTGAGTTAATTTGAGATTTGAATATATAATCTGAGAATTTATACATACACTACACCCACACACAGGTACACATATTGCACCCTCGCACATGCCAACTGAACTGTCACATGTGAATCCCGAAAACTGTCAATGCATTTTCCTGAGATACTCTTCACTGTCATGCCATACACGCACATTACTCTACACATTTCCTGAGATTGCTACACTGATTCCATATTCCTGTATAGCCCTACATTGCAAACACATATCCACATACAACCTTAGCCCTCTATCTCCTTAATATATACATTTATGTACACTCACACATGGACTTAACTGAGAATTTATACACTGATTTTGGCACACTCAATCCTGTATTTGATGTCTGCAAACATTTGAGCATGTCCTGCACTTGGCCATGTCTGCAAACATCCATTCTTTCACTGCATTTCCATATACACTACACTTGTTATCATTTTCTGATACTAAAGAGTATCAGACAGTAAGCATTCATTCAGATATTGCATTGGGTGTTCAATCTCAGACTTATCTATACTGTCCTGGGTGTTGGGCTTTAATTTTCTGTACTACTGCATCCCTTAACCCACTGCCTTCACTGTATGTTTGCATAGCCCTTGGTATCAGGACCTGTGCTTTAGTAGCCTCAAGTTCAGACTGAAACTTTCAGTTCAGACTTTGAACTCTTAAGTGAAGTTCCTATTTGGATTTGGTTTTAGAGTTAAGATATATAAGAGGGTTGGCCATGGTATGTTAGGCTTGGCCTTGTTTAGTTGCAATGCATTATAGTAATGCAAGCATTATAGCAGCAGTTTGCAGCAACAAGTTGCAGCAGTAGGCTATATTGAGTAGGCCATGTTGGCTATGGCTTTGGGCCATAGATTTGAGAGAGGGAGTTCAGGTTGAGTGTTTTGAGAATAAAGGGAAGTGGAGGTATAGAAGTTAGTATCATTTAGGTTTGTGTGTGTGGTGGTTGATTGGATGTTAGGCTATATGATTTTGGTCATTAAATGTAGTTAGACTTTGTAATCCTAAGATTAGTTTAGTTAGTAGATGTTAGTTTGATTGTTAGTTAGTATCCTAGAGTAGTTTAGGCTAGTACCTATCTAGTATATGGTTACCTAGAATATTTAGTTAAGTTATGTGTTTAACCCTACTAGCTAGGAAATATAGGTTAGTAAAGGTTTACCTAGATAGATTAAGGAAGAGGATATGGTGGGTAGTAGATGATGAGTTATCTAGCGTAGGGTAATAGATGACCTAGATTGGGCATATCCTATATATGTATATATGTACTTGTATAGAGTAAGGTTGGCTAAGGCTATCTAAGTTAGGATATTTCAGGTAAGTATGACTTGATATAAGATGATTGACCAATTTTGACTTGTTGACTTAGTTAGCTAGGAAGTTGACCAATGTAATCCTAGATGTTGACCAAGTTTGACTTGGACCTAGTTTGACCTAGACAGTTGACCGGGTTTGACTTAGAGTTGACTTTGACCTAGATTGACCTAGAAATCATGTAGATTGTATCATAAACTTTATTTACCTTATTTTAAACACATTATAACCTGTACTGCTCTATTTAGGACATTGTGACTCCGGTGCAGACATCTGATATTATACTACTCCTTTGAGAGTATCAGGCGAGTACATTCTCTGATAGTTCTCTCATCTATTTGTCAATTACTGTACTTCAGTTCTAGTTAGTTGTATGTAATTCTCTGTTACAATACGTATGGATATTTCTGGATTCATGTATGTGACACACATTTATTGTCTGGCCTCTATTACTGGAATCATTCTAGAATCATTTACTGGTATCATCATGTTCTGGCTGGACTCATCTTGAATCTTGTGTCGGATTTCTGGATTCACTTGCTGGAAGGGGAAATACTAGAGTAAGACATGTAGACATACCCCAATTCTGGAATTACCCTCATGCTGGAATCAAACTGGAATGATAGCCATCTCACACCCGGCCAGGTGTGTGATGTGCCGGATTACCTATAGCCGTTTACATGTCGATCTCGATATTTTAAAACACACTGTTAGAGTATAGGCTGGACTCACCCTGGAATCATTTATCACTATGACTGGAATCGTCTTGTACTGGATTCATCTTGTATTAGATTCGTCCCGTACTGGACTTATATTGGAGTTACACTTGTCTTATATTTACTGTCTGGACTTATACCATGTTACTCTAGTTCAGCTAGTTTCTATTTATAGTCCTTATTGCCATGATTCTTCTCTTGTTTAGTTACCTTACTTTTCTTGTACTTTATCTGTCTCTCTATACCATCATCTGAATATAAACTGCCATGTTCATCAATACAACTGTCTATAACTGCTTTATAGTTCTCTGTCATTTACTTGGGCTTTCTAGATGAGATGTACTCGTTCATGTCCTGACTGGACCTGTTGAAATTTTAAAAATGATTGCCCTAAGGACACTTGCCCTACTCATTATGGACCGGACGAGGGATTAGCCACCTTTGGTCCCGACACTTAGCAGTGATCGGGATACAGTTTTAGACTTGCATTAGTTCTTATTTTTGACTTGTTGTATTGATTTGAGACTTGTGTTGTATTTCAGATTGTTGAGATGTTGTTATTATTTCAGTAGTAGTAGTTGTTTTCTATTTCTTAGTTATCTCTTCTGTGTTATCTTATCGTGCTTAGATTGTGATTGAGTTACAATATCTTATACTTTCCTCCATTCGGAGTTGATCATGATGAGTACATTATATACTACATGAGTTGATGGTTAGATAGTGACCTAGAACAACGTTCTACCGCCGACACTGCGGCGTAGGCTGGGCGCTGTTACGTACTCGTACCCTCACAGTGGGTACGGGTCGTGACAGAGGGACAAAATAAATGATCAAGAGAGAACTCTTATTAATAACCCACGTTATATCCCCAATATATACAACTGTCCTAAATAGACTAAACGACCATGCCCAAAAAAGTTTTGTAGGGCAGGTACTGCAGGTTATACTGAAGGATATTGCAGGGCTATCAAGTAAGGTAAATGCTAAGAGATGCAGTATGACACCATGTACAGAAAGTAAGGATGAGTGCAGACCTCTAATATGCATGATACTGACTCTCCAGATATACAGAATATGATAAGGGGTTGATGATTATATTGGTGAGTCAATAATTGGGGTCTGAACAATGGTCCAGTGAAATCTATGATGCAACATGGTAGGTAATAAAATATTGAGTGCGGTAAACAACTTGTACAAGTCTGAACCAAAGGAGCAAGAAATCTAGTTAAGGGTCTGCACACTGCCTATAAAGGTTGATTAAACATGACTGAACTCAACACAAAGAGAACTTAACTAAAATAGAAAACTGAACCAAATATAGGCTAAACAACATGTCAATACCCTATACAACAATTACCTATAGATACCAACCATCCATATTCATATGCCCATATCATCTGCATCTATCTATATACATAGACCTCTCAGTATTAGGTGAAGCTACAACTATACTCAAGGACAGGCTCTGGTCATGGGTGCCTTACTGGAAGGGATAAGGAAAAAATAATAATAAATCATCAAGGCTGTAGGGCAGACTAACATCCTATATGGAAACTGGTAGGTATTATAAATAACAGGAAAATCATCTATAATGGGTTATTATTCTAATGCCAATGCTAACTATCACCTTTAGGGTACAGACACTCTACAAGTCATCATATCATTACACTATGAAAGAATTACATAAGAATAAGCTCTATAAAACTAAAATATCCCTACTCCTAAGTTATTGATGATGGAATACAATTTTATAACAACATAAGGGTATGATAGAGATGATATGTTTAAAAACATTCTCAAGATACAATCTGATAATCGTATGCGTCTGTCCAAAATCATGTTACTCAGAGTCCTCGCCTTGCCAGTAAGCAAGGCTGCGATAAACGATAGATTCCATAACTGGGTATGCACCTCTACAATCATGTCATCTGGAATTCTCGCTATGCCGACTAGTATAGCTGCAAGAAATTCCAAATCTTATAACCAAGATACGTACATCCGAAGTCAGGTCTCTATGTTCCCGCCGCGCCAGCTAATATGGCTGCGATAAACTACATGTTCCATAATCAAGTAGACGTTTTACCATCCCTGTTATTCCCGTCAACACATGTTATCAGAAAATATCGTAACTCAGGCCATAAAATTTATCTCGATAGAAAAATCAAAGTCAACAACGATCCATCAAAAATCAAATTCAATAATCAAGGAGTGAGAGCGAACAAAACAAGGAAAAGGATTTCAAATTAAAGTTTAATAAGATTCTCAAGGATCAACCCAGGAATCTTTCAAGGAATCCTAACTGTGATTGAGTACCTTCAAAAATATATCCTAATCCTACTGCAGGCTGTAGTGATACTCTAGTTCGAATACCACTACATTAACTCGACCTGCATGGGCCACCACTAAAAATGTGTCACGACCCGCACCCTAGAGTAAGGGCATGAAAAGTGAGTACGTCCAGCCTACGCCGCAGTGTTGGCGGTAGAACGCTGTCCTAGGTCAATCATCTAACAATATATAAGGTACCTGTACAGTATACACTCCGAATTGAGGTGACATAGCAGAATATAGTCTCAATCAGATCTAAGATAGAAATGATAAGATAGATAGATAGATAAGAAATGAAATAAATCCACAGAGATACAACCAGATAGAATTCTAAGTGTCTAAGATATCACAAATCTAGATAACATCTCAAATCGAAAATACAGTAATCCATAGAGTAAATACAATGAAAAGACATCCTAGACTAAAGGTGTGTCATCCACTACTAAGGGGTCCTGCTGCTGGTCCAGGTCACATCAGTCCTCTAGGGTAGTCCCGTAATATGTGGTACAGAGTGCCTCATCCTCATTAATATTTTTAACAGGTCCAGTCAGGACATGTCCTGAGCGAGCACAGTACATCTCAACAAATCATAACAGGTTAGAAAATATAAACATGCTAGAGAGTAAGATACATGAAACTGAAAGAACAACATGATGTAAAAGAAAGACTGTAAGTAAATAGCTACAGTATATAAGAGAACTAATCAGTATTAGTGATTCAGAGTACAAGATGGTTATGTAAATGGCACGATGTTGTACACGAGTAATCTACAGAGGTTGTACACGAGTAATCTACAAGATTGAGTACATAACCACTTCTACTCCTCCGCCCCCAATCAATACACAAGGATCCAATCAAGTTATGTTATTGCACACGAAGTATAGTTGTACACGATGATCATGTGAGCACATGAGTATACACGATTTCATACAATTTGTACACGAATAATACGAACACAAGGAGTACACGATGCTTATGATAAAGTACACGAATATGAAATACCCGATATATCCGCTAAGGAGATAACATCGTACGACAAGATCCATATAGTACTAATCCGTGTTACCAACGTGTCAGCATCAAGTAAAGTAATCTAAAGCAGGAAATATAATCCTAAACAGGATATAAAATGATCAGAGAATGTATTCGCCTGGTATCCTGAATATCTGAAGAGAATATACTGTCCGAGGAGTGGTGTCTGGCTCCTATAGAACAGTACAAGTCACTACATGTCCAAAATAGTAAAATAGACTGCTACAACGTATCTACATGTTGTCTAGGTAAAATTAGACTAAAGTCAACACTTGGTCAACTCTAGTCAACCCACTAGTCAAACTAGGTCAACTAGGTCAAGTCCTAGCCCAAATAAGTCTAACAAGTCTCATTAGGCCTAACCAAGCCTAGGCTAGCACTCACACAATCACAAGGCAATGTGAACCACAATAATGTATACTATAAAATAGATACTATATATAAATACATACCTTCATACATACATGCATATCCACATTACATACATATTTATATATATATGTAAATATATATATATATATATATATATATATATATATATATATATATATATATAGGCATATGTTACATCATGCATATTTACATAGTTACATAGATATATACATTCATGCACATTTATATACATATTTTTATACATTATATATTTTACTTATACCTTTGATTCATTCATTCATTCATATATGGCATTCATTCATTCATGTTATCACTATATACATACTTGATTCATGTATCCACACATACATACATGGATACACAACATACATGTATACATTTATACATGCTTATATTACATACATGCATACATACATATCATGTATACATACATATATTGCATACATGCCTACATACATATCATATATGCATACTTGCATTCATTCATGCACCTATACATACATACATAGATGCATATATACATATTTGAATACATTATATACTTGCATATATTATATTCATATATGCATACTTTACATTATATTACATTCATTCCTGCATACATGCATACATATAATATATGCATACAAACTCATATATTTAACTCAAAATATATGTGAATACATACATTACATTACCATAACACCTATATATATCATTCATTCATATCCCATATGCATGCATACTTCAGTTCAGGCATTATATCCATTCACATATCATTAAGTTGCATACCTATACTTATTTTTATTACATACATGTCATTCATGCATATTACATACTTACATGCATCTATACATTATATACATTGTATCCAACATGTAAAAATAGAAGAGAGAAAAAGGGGGAAAAACTGAAATGGAAAGGGAAGGAAAGGAAAAATGTAAGAAAAAAGAAAAACAGTGGACATATACATGCTTGCATCATATATTCTACATTACCATACATGCTATCATTATATATTACATTACATTATGTATACATTACGCATTCATATCTATCATTACATGTATACCTTGCATTCATATCTAGCATTCATTATATACTTTTATGCATACATTGTATATCATTCTTTCATTCATGCATTGCTTACATACATTACATTGATTGCATTCCTACATGCTTGCATTCAACCATATATATATATTAATGTAAAGAGGATACATATCATATATATATATTATTTCATTCATCTAACATATCATGCATTACATACTCTACATTCATTTAATATCCATACTACATAGGCTCATAGGTTACACAAAATGTCTATGTCGTATAGTCACTTTTTTACTTAAAATCAATACTATACCAATTGGGCCTTCACTAAATTCTAGGATTAAAGTATGTCGTAGCCCTTCGTGTTAGCTTTTTGAAACTTCAAACGGATCGCATTTTCGTGTCCGGAAGCTCCCGGAATCGCGAAAACACCGAAACACGTTTGTCTTTCGGACAACTGACACTCAAATAACTTTACAAAAAGTTTCAGAATGATTTTGGCTTATTAAAATATATATTTAGAAATCTAACTTCGATACGGTTCTTTTAAAAAAACGGGAGATTAAACGGAGTTCTAAGCTAAAAGTTATGACATTTCTAAGTTGCTTTGGTTAATAAAAACGTGGATGAATATTATGACGAATTTGAGTTGTTTTGGACAAAAGAAACACATGTAGGCCAAGATACTTGGATACCAACATAGGTATCCAAATAAAACTCATTCTAACCATCCTAACTAAGATCAATCCACTCTCTAACCTTTCTAAAACTGAATTTAAATATCTATTTAAACTATTATCATACATACATACACATAGGGTGTCCTAATTTGGGATCGATCAAGTAGGACACAAGACACATATCTAAAGTCCTCAAGAGAGCTCCAAATGGCCTCAAATTTGAATCTAAAGGGGCCACATGCATGAGGATGGATCCTACGGATTCAAAACTAATTTATATGCAAAGAAAATCGATTTAGAGGATGGGTTTTACCTATTGGGAGGGGAATCTTAATAAAATCCTTTAGGACACGGCTCCGATATGAAGATCCCTCAAAGTGGACACTCCTCCTTGCAATTATCTTCCGATCCTTGGTAGCACCCTTCCCTTAGAGAATGGGAATGATTGAGGAAAGATTTGGTGAAGGAATGATTTGATTCGGAGATCAAATCAAAGGAAAGGCTCTCTAAAATTAGGGAAGAACAAAAGGAAAATAAAAGAGGCAAGATTGTAATGAATGAAATGAATCATTCTCTCCTAAATGTGGCTGCCATAAAGAGTCCATTAGGGCTAATAGGAAATGTCCTAATTGCCCCTCTCTAGTCTCATATGGTTAAGTCTAGACTAGGTTCAAGTTTGGGATCAAAAGGATCTTGTTTTGAGTCTCTAACTTAACTATTCTAACATGATAAAAATTAGTCTAACTAACTAACTTAAATGTTGGGTTTTGTGGGCCATGCTTAACTTAATATTGGGTCCCATCTAGAGTTTAAGCTACCCGGATCACAATACAAGTCGGAACGAGACGAAACTCAAATTCGACTAAACAAATCCAATAAAAACAATATTAAAAATATAAAATTTTTCCAAAATATTAAAATATAAAAAATGACCAAAATCATAATACATCAATTTAAATATTATTAAAATAATCTAAAATTCACCAATTAATCAAAATCCTAAATAATTCAAAAGTCACAAAATGATCAAAATATCCTTAGCCTAAAAAGTTGTAAATAGTCATTCTAATCACATGGTTAGGTTCCCATAGTCATGATTAGTCTCTAGGCTCAACAGTTCTAGGGTTCACTAGCTAACACATCAAAATTATAATTCACCAATTTTAAATAGTATTAAATTAATTAAAAATTTCCATAAATCATAAATCCTATTATTAAATAATAAACTTTTACAAAAGTTCAAAATTATCCTCATTTTAAAAAAGTGGGTGTTACACAATATTCGAGATCGACTAGTCGATCGCAAGGGTTCATGGTTCATATATGAACGTGCCTCATTCAATTCAATAAGATAACTAGCCAGTCTTTTAGTTCCAACTAGGAACGCATGATCAATCATTTAGCCAAGGTAACAATCAATGTCAATTCGTGACAAGGTATGAAAGTTAAACTAGTATTTAGTATGGTCGAGTCTATAACTCTTCGGGTTAAGTACCAATGATACATGTGCCCACAAACCAATCAAGAAACGGGGCACACTCCGCACAATAATATGTATTGAGACACTAACATGCATCAAGAGGCTCAATCCAACGAAATACGCGAGATAAGACAAAATGCTCGAATTCGGTGAATCGTGCGGGATAAGACAGATGGCGCAAATTTAACGAAATGTACGGACTGAAATGACTGTTATGCGCACACATGTGGAGAATGTACTAATTCTCTGTGGGCGCATAGCTGTCCCTCTAGGAGCATAACAGTTCCCTTGGGAGCATGACAGTCCCTTTGGGAGCATAGCAATTCCTTTGGGCGCATAGAATGCCTTGGGCGCATAGCATGCCTTTGGCGCATAGCATGCCTTGGGTGCATAGCATGCCTTTGGCGCATAGCATGCCTTGGGCGCATAGCATGCCTTTGGTGCATAACCGCTCAATTATGTGGGCGCATAGCATAGCTGAAGTTATTATAGGCGCATAAGATGCCATGCGCCCACACACTATTCTTCTTCTCCAACCCGAGAAGAAGAACCATGGAACCCATGAACTTCCAAAGTCCATAAATCACTCAAAATAATTCGAAATCCGGGTTTTCAAAGGTCTAACTTGAGTAAAATCAAATTCTCTACAACATGGAACAATCAAAACTTGAAAATAATGAAGTTTGAGAGATCAAAACCCAAGAAAACCAAAATTTGCATAAACTTAGATATACACACAACCATCTATGGAAATCAAAAACTTCAAGACCTAAACTTGTATAGAAAGAGGAGAGGAACAATCATGGACTAAAAATAAATGGAGATGCATGAAATCCCTCATGGTGTGCAAGATGTACTTGCCTCTCCAAATTGGGTTAGGGTTTTGGTGAAGGAAAAGAAATGGGAGTTGTGAGGAGAGAGAAAAGTAAAGGGGTATAAATATAAAGTCAAGTTTGATCTCCACCACCCATTCCTTCCCCACACAATCTAGGCTATCCACCCCTTATCATGATGAACCAAGCCAAACCAAGTTGGTTCAACATGAACGAAAATAAGCCAAAAGTTAAGCAAAAGCAGAAAATAAAATACAGAAAAATAATTAGCATGTAATTAAAGAAATTAAATGCAGAATAAATGCATGATAAATACTAAATAAATGCAGTCAAGTAGTACACGTATTAAAAATAAGCATCCCGGGAACGGGGAGTGACATCTCTACCCTCCTTAGAAAAATGTTGTCATCGGAATTTCAAATCCAAGCAGGCTAGAAACATCAGGGCTAGACTAATCCAAGTACAAGCAATTCTAGCGAGCAAGCAGTCATCTTACAAATATCAATAGCAAGTAATATATCTATATTTACGACATCAAGCAATTTCTACTCATAGGATGATAAGCATGAGGAATCAAGACAATCAAGGTACACGAAAAGAAATATACCTTGTCAGTCAAACATGTGCGGATACCGTGATCGGATATCATCCTCACGTTCCCACGTTGACTCTCCTAAGGAGTGATGACCTAAGCGACACAGACAAGGCTAATTGTTCGGTTCTTGAGTATCTTCTCCCTTCGGTCCAAAATGGACACATGTTGTTCCTCATAAGACAGGTTGGTACCAACAACCAGCTCAGAATGATCAGGGCTTGGGTCCGATACATACCTTTGTAACTGAGATACATGAAACACATCATGCACCTCTCGTAACGAAGGTGGAAGGGACAAACGATAAGCAACATCGCCTACCCTATCGAGGATAACAAATGGGCCCAGGTATCGCGGACTCGACTTCCCGCGAATACCAAATCTAATGATCCTACGAGTAGGCGAGATCTGCAAGAACAAGTGGTCCCCGACAGAACATTCTAATGGCCTACGAGGCTGGTCTGCCCAATGACGATGCCGATCTTGCGCAACTCGAAGTCGCTCTCTAATCCCATTAACCACTTCAACCGTCTGAACAATCATCTCTGGGCCTAACATCTTCCTCTCCCCGATATCATCCCATGCCAGTGGCGACCTGCACTTCTTACCGTATAGTGCTTCGAATGGCGCCATCTAGATACTGGCTTGATAACTGTTGTTGTACGAGAATTCGACTAAGTGCAGGTGACTCTTCCAAGATCCTCCAAAATCTAGAGTGCAAGCTCGTAACAAATCTTCTAAAGTCTGAATTGTTCTTTCTGATTGCCTATCCGTCTGTGGGCCGTAAATAATAACTTATTTACGACATGCATTTGTGCACATCGTGTATATTTCTATCTATCCGTGTTACCATTCCACGAACATGTATGGAAGTTACAGATATTTTTTCTGTTTTTGAATTAGTAAAAATGCCAACTGATAAGTTCAGTATTTTAGATGGAACACAATGTGTTCCGTACTTTGCATAATTAATATCTTGATATACTTTTGTAGACCTATTTTTGTATAATGCACATATGATCTCACTACAAGAAAAATACCTTTTTATAACACTTTCAAAAATGTTAATCTAACTGTTTGTAAAAAAGTGTTACAACATTTCTGAAACACCCTTAATATGACAATTTGGAAGAATTTTGACTTAATATAACATTTTTTATATAATATGTACGTTTATAACGATTCTGTATAGAAAATAAAGGTACAAAAAAATACATTACTCGCGTGTTTGGCCCGCTCTTTTTTTTTTCATGCCCCATTTTTTTATTGGCAAATGTTAAAGGCCACCCCCTTTTTACTAAGGGCAACCCATCTACTAAGGGCAACCATGCCTTTGGATTTTTTTAGAGAAATTTGGAGTCGCACCCCACTTAAATTACCAAAATTCAAGGTGCACTCCACTGCTTTACCATAATGCAAGGCACCTCCCACTTGCTTTACCATAATGCAAGGCACCCTCCACTTTTGACGATTTCCGTCAGTAACTGACGGTCAAAGGGTTTGACTATTTTTTTGGACCAAAATACCCCCGTCTTCCCAAGCCCTCCCCATTTCCAAGCCGATCCCCCACCCTCCGCCACCATCGGCCCCTCCCCGACCTCGCCCCCCTTCCTCGACCGCCGTCGACCCCCCTACCCCCCACCGCCGCCGCCGCCCCCCCTCCCCGACCGTCGCCCCCCCACCCACAGCAGCAGCAACAGTCGGGGAGGGGGGGAGGTCGGAGGGCGAGGTCGGGTATGGGGGGCGACGGCGGCGGTGGGGGGTAGGAGGGTCGGCGGCGGTCGAGAAATGGGAGGCGAGGTCGGGTAGGGGGTGTTGGTGATAGTGGTGGTGGTGTTGGTGGTGATGGGGAGAGGAGAGGACGGGGAGCGGAGAGGGGGGTTACGGCGGTCGGGGGTGGGGGCGACGACGGTCGGGGGAGGGGCCGGTGGTGGCGGAGGGTGGGGGATCTGCTTGGAAAGGGGGAGGGCTTAGGAAGATGGGGGTATTTTGGTCCAAAAAAATAGTCAAACCCTTTGACCGTCAGTTACTGACGAAAACCGTCAAAAGTGGGGGGTGCCTTGCAATATGGTAAAGCAAGTGGGAGGGTGCCTTGTATTATGGTAAAGCAGTGGCGTGCACCTTGAATTTTGGTAAGTTAAGTGGGGTGCGACTCAAAATTTCTTTTTTTTTACTAAGAGCAACCTAAAGTTCACAAGCTTACTACGGGACACCAAGAGGAGGAGCTCGAGGAGGCGGGGGAGGAGGAGCTCGGCGGACGGGGAGGAGCTCGGTGAACTTGTGAACTTTGCGGACGGAGAGGAGCTCGAGGAGGTGAAGGAGGAGCTCGACGGACGGGGAGACACGCGGTGAAGGGGTTGGGGTCGCTACAGCCCCACCTCCGACTCCCTCACTCCGCCGCAGCCCCCCCTCCGCCCCCCTCCCCCCGCCACAGCCCCAGATCCGCCTCCCTTCCACCGCTGCAGCCCCCCTAGCTCCCCTCCCTTGCCGGTGAGACCCCCTTTCGTTCGTTCAAAAAAGAAAGAAAGAAGAGCAACCGTGGATCGTTCGCGGGGAAGGCGGACTACAGGCCTTGCCTGCAGTCCTGTCTTCACTTAGGATTGCAGGCAAGCCCTGCAGTTACTGTAGGTAAAAAAAAAAGAGAAAAGATGGACTGCAGGCAAGCCCTGCAGTCCCCGATTGACAGGAACGGGGTGACCCTTAGTGTTTTCAAAATGACAAACTTGTAATTTTTTTAAAGTTTTAAGTTGGTGGCCCTTAGTAAAGGCTTTTTATATGGGCACAACCAAATATGATCATGGCTAGTCCGGATTGTGGCTAGCCCAATTTTTTTGTTTTTCATAAAGCTAGCCCAAATTTTTGATCATGGCTATCCCAAATTCCCCCCTCCCAAACCTATTTTTTTCCCTTCATTTGCAAAATCCCTTCTCTCTCTTCCAAAATCCTCACCCCTCTCTTCTTCTTCTTCTTCTTCTTCTTCTTCTTCTTCCTCTTCTCCTCTACCTCTCCTCAATCCCTAATATCTTCCTCTTCTCATCCACAACTCATAAATTTTCAACATCTTCCACTTCTCCTCCACCATCCTCATCTTTTGAAGAAATTAATTCAAGCACACAAATTCTTTCTCAATTTATTTCCAAAACCCTAGAAATTAATTTAAAAAATTCAAGCATCAATTATATTATTTATTTCAATTCTTTGTAGCCCATTTGAATGAATTAAACTACATACGGAGTAGGAAATTATCCATTTAAATTAAACCCAAGTATGAACGAACGAGAAAACTCCGCGTCGACAAGGACTATCCAATTTTTTGGCAGTCCTACAAACTGAATGGACTGCCAGAAGAATGGGCAGTCCAACTCACAACATGTGTAACTTTGGACTGCCCATTCTTCTGGCAGTCCAACATACAGACTAGACTGCCAGATAGTTGGGCAGTCCAAAGTTACACATGTTGTGAGTTGGACTGCCCATTCTTCTGGCAGTCCAACATACAGACTGGACTGCCAGATAGTTGGCAGTCCAAAGTTACACATATTGTGAGTTGGACTGCCCATTCTTCTGGCAGTCCAACATACAGTAAGGACTGTCAGAAAAATAGACAGTCCTTTGTTTCACATGCTGTGACTTAGGACTGTCCAGTTTTTTGGCAGTCCATTCAGTTTATAGGACTGCCAAAAAATTGGGCAGTCCTTGTTTACACTAGTTGAACAGCAATATTATGGTTTCCACAAATATTAGGGTTTGTGCATTATGAGAAGCCTTTGGGTGCCATCAAAATTGGAAATGAAAAAAAAATTAGGGTTTAATTTTTGGATGTTTTCTTCTCATTTTCTTCTTCTCCGTCGATTGAAAATCGAAATTCGAAATGGGAAGAAAAGTAGGTTTAAACCCCATTATACTTGGAGATAGTGAGAATGAGTTGAGAAAGAAAATTAGGGTTTAAACCCCATCAGAATTCTTATTTTTGTTGTTTTTGTTCTTCTTCTTCTTTTTCTTCTTCTTTTTCTTGTTCTTCTTGTTCTTCTTGGATGAGTTGAGGAAGAAGAAGAAGAACAAAATTAGAAAATTGGCTTTTATACCAAAGAGTGGGATAGCCATGATAACTTTTTCTAATGGCAAACTTGTAGATAAATAAAAAAAATGGACTAGCCTTGATAACAATTGGATGTGCCCATATAAAAAGCCTTAGTAAAAAGGGGGTGGCCTTTAACATTTGCCTTTTTATTTCGTTCCCACTCTTTTTATTTCGATCCCATCAAAAAACCCACTCCCCTTCTCCTCATCCCCCTATCTTCTTCAACCGATGTTCTCCTCTTCGTCGTCTCCTCTGCAGCGGAAGAAAGAGCGACAGCCTACTCCGGTCGTCTTCTCATCGACAACATCATCTTCTCCAGGGCTCCCGGCCTCCCATCGTCGACGTCTCCTCCTTACCTCTCTCTAGAGAAACTAAAAATTAGGGTTTCCTTTACTTCTCCTTCCATCATTTTTTTCATGCGTCCTGGACTCTACTTCGACATCGATAAGAGAGCCAGAGGTTAGGTATCGGTGGTCTCTCTTTTTTATGGATTTATTCTGTTTATTTTGCCTTTTTTATTGTTTTAGATCTTCTTTATTATCTCTCTTCGATTTTCTGTTTGTTTGCTTGAATAATTTTTCGGTTAATCTGGCTTATTGTTATTATTTTTTTTCTTCTTCAGAATTTTTATTTATTTTCTTGATTTTTTTGTCTATTTTATTTTACATATCTTTTGCACAAGGACTACCAAACTGATCAAAAGTTTGCTCTGACAACCTTGACCGTGAATGAAGGGGTCAGTTTCTTTTTTTGCAAGTAATTTTGTAGGTATTTACAATTAGACAGATGATTAGTCAAAATTTGAAGAAGGCCTCAAATCTCCACCAGATTAAAAATAATAAAATTTGTGAAGATTATGGGTCCGCTTGGATTGAGGTTTAAGAGGGTTAAGTGAGGGAAAGTTAAGTGAGGAAAAAATAAAACCATGCTTGGTTTGAGGGTGGGGGTTTAGGAGGGAGAGTTATAGAGGATTAAGTGAGGGTTTATTTCACCATCTTTTGTCCATTTTTTTAACCCCCCAAATCGGAGGGTTAAGGAGGGTGATTGAGGGGTTTTGTTTAAAAAGTCATAAATACCCCTCATTCGTTCTATAAAATATCATGATTTTTCTTCCATTTTTTTTGTTTTCAACATGTTGCTCCGTACCTTCCTAATTTGTGAAGTTATTTTGACAAGTTATAATTAAAATTTCAATCAAATTTAATTTTATGACATATGTAATAAGGTTATTTTGGTAACTTTCATACTTTTATTAATTCTCTTCTCACTCAAAACCTCCAATCCAAGCAAGAGTTATTAAATACCCCTCACTTAACTCTTCCTCCAATCCAAACAAGGTTCTGTGTATTGACTCTACTCCCCCTCACTTAACTCTCCCTCATTTAACCCCACTTAACTCTACTTATTTTTTTCCCTCTCAATCCAAGCAGACCCTATAAGTTTTTAAAAGCTTGAAGTGAAAATATATTAAAAGGAAATTAATTTTGATATATTAACGAGGAGAAATATGATTAATTTTAATATTTGAAATTGATGGACGATTTAGATGTATGATGTGTTTGTTGTATACACTGATGATGATTGAGTTGTTCTTTCATTTGAGAGTTGAACTTGTTTCATATTGAACGTCTCTGGGGATGCCTCAAATATATACACGGAGACACAAAAATTAGTCTCTATCAATGTTTACCTTTGATACGTATTGGGAACGGAGCACAATTATCAAATTTCTTCTGCATCTAATTCCCTTCTCCTACATATTTTCCCCTTCCGATACCTCGAGATCCACCACCGACTCCACCTTCTCCCTCTCCACCTAGCGGGTCTTCGAGTCCACTGTCGAGTTCTCCAGGAACATGGGCTTCATCGCCCCCTACTCTTCGTTGTGGCCGACGGGAGCGATGACCAGGTCCTCAAGAGATACCACTCAAACCAGATAAGCAATGTGAGTATCCATAAAAATCTTCAGTATAATGTTTCAATGAAAAGAATATACAAATAACTATGATTCTTTTTGGCTTGCATCTTTATCACTAGTTCTATATCTACCAAACATATCTCATCCAATGTAGGGATCATGCTAATGTGAATGTTGATACCCAAGTTAAGTTCGACAAAATGTCTTAGTTACATAATTCCTTATATTTAATTATTATGTTTATGATAAAATATGAAGTTATCACAATACAAGTTTTCTTGGTGACAATACAAGTTTTCTTGGTATTCTTTGATCTAATTTTCCAGGTCACATTGTTTTCTTGGTGACTTGTGTGTATTTTATGTCTTTAGGTTCATTAATTCCATTATACATGTTGGATAGATATTGAACTTGGACCATACCCAGTCAGGTTCTCTTATACCAAAACAATGGGATTATATTAGTGATAATTAACAAAACCTAGACTCAACTACAAGAAAATAATTCCCACTAAACAAAAAACAAACACAATATACAAACTTGCAAGCTAAAGGAATAATATGTTGATAGCTGATACTTGATAGCCTGCAGCAACTGGAATCCATTGCTTTTGTCGATAAGAATCGAACATCAACTAGAGCTTTCTCGTCTTCTAACAACCCTTCCCTTTTAACAATTTTTTGTATTAGGAATTGAGGTGAGTGTAAACTAAATCGTAGGAAGGCTTAATAATTTTCCTTGTTCACCTTGCCAGTGAGTCTTTAGAGCCGCTTGTTGTCCAAACCATCACCACTTTCATTTTTAGGCTCCTTGATGATCCAACAGATCACAGATTCCCACATTCTGTTAGGCCCTTTGTGTCACGCCCCGCTCCCGTAGGAGCGATCGTTCTCGCTAAGGCGTGATGTCGCACGAGCCTAGATTGCGCTCGTGCAAGGCAGTTTCATAACGACCGATTTCATCGGCTGCGACGGGGTCGTCGCACAGAAGTCCCAAGCAGAAATATTAAACATTGCAGCAGAAATTTAAAGGCAAACACAAGTTATTCAAAAGAACTCTTTATTGATATTGAATACAAGATTGCATTTGTGGGCGCAAGGCCAAATTATAAGTCTCTCGTGCTCACTTTTCTCTCATTTTACAAGTCCCTCTGCTCTCTCTCATCTCTCGATTACAATGCTTGAGTCAGCGGAAGCATCGGAAGGCGATGTCCATACATTATGTCCTATATAAGTCTTTAAGTTCATGCGGTCGCACGCTTCGACTCGCCAAGGAACTCCATGCCTCGACGCATCCAAGCGAGCTCCGCGCCACGAGCTTCTACCTGTGCCTGCACATGGAAACTGTGTGGGTGTCAGTACTCAACTGTACTGGTGGAGTGAGCTCCTTGCTCACCCATACAAAACCGACACGTTCATTTACTTTGTGCATTACAGGCCCCTTTACGATTGTCTTTCTAGTCTTGCCTTAGGATCAGTTTTAAGACTTGACGTCTAACCAACTCGTTATGTGACGACATAGTCGTGCTACCATGTTAACGTATATTTCAATCGAGGCAGTGTCTCGTCGTGCATTTACTTGACCAAACTTGAACTCGGGACGGCAGGGTCGTGCCATACTCTATTCGTAACTTAACATGTTCGAGCCAGTGCTTCGCGGAGGAGCAACTCATACGAACTCGGCCGTGCCAAGTCTTTCACTTAAACTCAAGTGCCTCTAGACCAACTTTCGTTCCAACAACGTTAAGGGGACGACTCGTGCAGGTCGTGCCTAACGACTTCCTGAATTAGCCAACGGTCCTTTCGACTTAAAGTGATGGCACTCGACTTAACTTATGCAAACTTAGGCCAACAATGCCGATACGTGAAAGCCAATACGCGATTGCCAATATTGATATGCGAAAGCCAATATTTGATACGTGAAGCCAATACTTGATACGCGAAAGCCAATACGCGAATGCCAATATTGATACGCGAAAGCCTTAACCTTACTTAGTGCCGAAGCACGTGTCTTGCTGACATAAGCTATAACACATTCCTTCCGTACTGATACATGGCTAGCACTAACGGGATTACATCTTGCTGACTTGATACATGTCGTGCTAGACTGTCTCGTAATTCGACCGACGTCGTGCTAGTACTTGACGCTATCCAAAGGCAAACATGCGGATTGCCGCTCTTGTCGACACATCTATATGAGTGGTCACTAGCAATGTCAAGCTATCATAGACTCGGCTCGAGATCTCGGCTCGTCCCTCCGCGGGTAGCTAGCCCGGAGGCGCTTTGTATCTTCAATGCGGTTATCCAGCATCCTACCGTGAGCCGCCTCGCTTCTCCCGGGCCGACATAATTCTGGTGCCCTGGCGATCATTCGAGAAGACTACACCGTGTCGACAAGTTGTCCAATGACCATGCAAGACTCAACTCGATCTATCAAATCCTTCCTTAACTTGACCATGCTTTTCTTCTATCTGTCGAGACTCCCAAGCTGCAGGACCGATCTCATGTGTTTCCTTTCAAGACATAGCGAGACTCCCAAGCCGCACGACCGATCTCGTGTGCGGGACTTATCAAGACTAAGCGAGACTCCCAAGCCGCGGGACCGATCTCGTGTGCGGGACTTATCAAGACTAAGCGAGACTCCCAAGCCGCGGGACCGATCTCGTGTGTGGGACTTATCAAGACTAAGCGAGACTCCCAAGCCGCGGGACCGATCTCGTGTGCGGGACTTATCAAGACTTAGCGAGACTCCCAAGTAGCGGGACCGATCTCGGCGACAACCAGTCGTGTGGACTTCCTTTGTTCATGGCAAGCTCTTCACTAAACCAACCGTAGCTCGTACCTCAGACAGACCTGGTTCTCTAGACGATGCTAACGCTCAAGTCATATGCTTTATACGACGAGCCTTGTTCTCAAGGGACTACGTGACTTGACAACTGCAGATAGAGCGGGACAGTGCTAGAATTGGCTTCGATAGCCCAGCACAACTCTTGTCTACTTATTCGGGCAACGAATCAACGAGCAAAGGCTACGCCGAGCTACGCATCGAGGGAACGTGCTATGCACGGGGTCGACTTAAACAACCAAGTTCTCCGGTGCCTAGACTTAGCTAACGAGCCATGCAAGACGACTTAACTTACGGGACGTGCGAAGGCTATGCCAAGCCTTGCGGGACAGGACCGTGCATGCTTTATCAAGCATTCAAGTGGACGACGCCTATGACTTAGGCTAATTCAAGTGTTAGGACAAAACGATAGGACCGTGCATGCTTTATCAAGTACTCACGCAGGCGATGCCTAGGACTTAGGCTGATTCGAGTGTCGGGGCAACTTAGCAACTCAAGCCAACTTCCTTCTCCCAAGCCACGGGAATGAAGGATCGAGTGTCATTTAAAAGCACGCTGAGCTGACTTCTATGAAGACTGTGGGACCATTTTCCATGTTCTAAGATATTCTGACGGGTCGGGATTATTCCCTTAGCTATGTGGATGCGTAGCTTTTATATTAGCCTACTTGTACAAGTTGAAAACACGCGAATTATTAAGTGAAGGCTAAGATGAGGCGAGTTCACCGAAACTATCCCACCTAGCGATGTCTTCGAGTCGCCGTTGCGATGGCCAAGACCGAATGCCGTCGGCGTTTCGATTCCTCCGATTGACTTTGCGGGACGGGGCACTACAACATACACCCCTCAGAACAAGTCTCGTCCTCGAGACTTTCCTGAAGACAAGTCATCCTACCATTTTTATGGCCAAGACTTAATCGTACACACTCCGCCTACGCGTTTCCTCGATTCCGAGCCACGCTCGCACTAGTATCAATCCCTTTAACACGATTTTAATTTCTCGACACTCTTCTAATCCTCAAGTCTCGTATGAATTCAACGTATCACTTGGTAGAATCGTACACGCATTCCAGGCGTCCCCAAAATACATGCATTTGGCCAAGCCGTATGATAGAGAATTCATCATTCTCACTCGTTTCGCATCGTGCACATACTCAGGCGTCCTTGAAATATATACATGTCAACCGAATCTCGTGAGGGGTTTCCTATTCTTGATTCACTCTTTTAATTCATGCCAATCCTCAAGATCAATACTTCGATTGATAACTCTTGAAACAGGTGCGTCTCGTCTAACCGCTAGGCCATCTTTTTGATGCTAAGTCAATGTCAGGATTGGAATCATAGTTCTCCAACAATAATGCCAACACTGACCCCAATCCTAGGGTCAAACCAAAGTCGGTAGTATGGGATTTTCTACCCAAGCTCGCGTCACTCAGATTTCTAAACATTAAGCACGATCACCTAGTTCGCATCAATGCATTTGTTGCGCATATTCGATTCTTTTCAAATCACCAATTCTATCCAATTCGTTTATTCGATCATGAGGTCATCTAGCTTGACAATACGTTGCTCCCCAATCTCACGCGAGTTCGATTATCTACGGTGGTTCATGAATCACCATGCAACGCTCCCGCGGAATAATCATTCTCATCGGGGCGTAACTCTTGTTTGAGTCCAGACTATTTCACTCTCGATATGTGGATTGGACCTACACAATCCTCAATCTCAATCCTCAAGCACATCGAGTTATTCCCGAGTCCATCTTCGCGTCAAACCATAAGTCGAAGCATACAAATTGCCACGCCATGCTAGTTCAATCACCCCCGCTGTATGAATTACCATACCAGCGCTCACGCGGAGTGATTGCCCTAATCGACGTAACGCATGTACGAGATTGGAGTTGCGCTCGCATAAGACAAGAGCATCAATGTTGTGGTTATCGACGAAGCAAATCCAAATATTTTGTTTTCGTCCAAGCCAAGATCTCTATTCGATAGTCCGACCGCCATTTATTCAACTAGAAAATCCTCGAGCCAAGTTTATCTTTTCCTCGACACGTTTCAATATCCCGAGTATAGCATCCATCGGAACAAGGACATTTGTACGATCGTCATTCGCCGAGTCAGAGTACCCCCGAGTTATCGCATATCGATCTTTGATACGCCTCAATACCATCGACGATATGCGTAACCTGACGATCTTCCTTTGCAACCAAATTTCAAGTCGTACGACTGATGCTATTGTCCGAAATGGATATGCCACAATTCTATTCGATTCAAATCCGAAATCACAAGTACGATCCTCTAAGCTTTTTTCGATCAAGACATACATTTTTATTCATCATTCCGAATCATTTTCTAACTCGCGTTGTCCATTCACAAGTTGTCCGAACGACATCTCGTTTGGGACACACGAAGTCACGACCCACTAAGCGTGACGCGTTCTAAGGCTCTGCGCGATCGCATCGCCTCGCTGACATACTCGTTGTTACTCGTAATTCTCAACTTTTTCTCGAATGATTTCAAAGACAAATCATACACCACTCGGATTCGAGCCATCCAATCTAGTCCTCAATCATGTTCACATCATTCGCTAACACATCTTTCAGATTCGTTCGACGAATCTCTAGCGTAATCGCTCACGTCGTCTCGACGTACTAAGTCGTTCGCACTATTTCCTCAAAATCCAAGTCAATCTTTCGTGCACACCTAAGCGTTAGTTCGATAGCGTTCCTATCGATATACACTCTAAGTGTATCTCCATTTCCGACCGAGCGGTACTTGATATCGCTTGCAACTCGTTTGCACCAAAAGTCGAGGTGCGCGACACACGACACAACTTAGCCAAAAGGCCGTGTGCATAGCTATCCCGTGCGGACTATATTCCGAGTTTGCACGCTCATTCGCTATTGTCGACATAGGACTATTCGGGCACGCACGCGACTTTTCTAACTTTAGCACGTGTTTTCATTCGAGACAAGTTTGACACCGTTCAGCACAAAGGCCTACCAACGTGTCCGACGATGGCCTACCGATGCGTTCGATGGAACGCTTGCACGAGCTTTTGAAAATATTTAGACTTATTGTATGGACATGTCGAGGGACATTCGAGAGAGAGCGCACACTTCTTTTCCCAACAACGAGCTTTCAAAACTGAAAAATTCGACGTGAAGTCCAAGGACGTAAAGCCGTGCTCTGATACCATTATGTCACTCTACGCTCCCATAGGAGTGATCGTCCTCGCTAAGGCGTGATGCCATACGAGCCTAGATTGCGCTTGTGCAAGACAATTTTATAACGGTCGATTTTATCGGCTGCGACGAGGTCGTCGCACAGAAGTCCCAAGCAGAAATATTGAACATTACAGCAGAAATTTAAAGGCAAACACAAGTTATTCAAAAGAACTCTTTATTGATATTGAATACAAGATTATATTTGTGGGCGCAAGGCCAAATTACAAGTCTCTCGTGCTCACTTTTCTCTCATTTTACAAGTCTCTCTGCTCTCTCTCATCTCTCGATTACAATGCTTGAGTCAGCGGAAGCTTCGAAAGGCGATGTCCATACATTATGTCCTGTATAAGTCTTTGAGTTCACGCGGCCGCACGCTTCGACTCGTCAAGGAACTCCGTGCCTCGACGCATCCAAGAGAGCTCCGCGCCACGAGCTTCTACCTGTGCCTGTACATGGAAACTGTGTGGGTGTCAGTACTCAACTTTACTGGTGGAGTGAGCTCCTCGCCCACCCATACAAAACTGACACGTTTATTTACTTTGTGCATTACATGCCACTTTACGATTGTCTTTCTAGTCTTACCTTAGGATCAGTTTTAAGACTTGACGTCTAACCAACTCGTTATGCGACGACATAGTCGTGCTACCATGTTAACGTGTATTTTAATCGAGGCAGTGCCTCATCGTACATTTACTTGACCAAACTTGAACTAGGGACGGCAGGGTCGTGCCATACTCTATTCGTAACTTAACATGTTCGAGCCAGTGCATCGTCGAGGAGCAACTCATACGAACTCGGCCGTGCCAAGACTTTTACTTAAACTCAAGTGCCTCTAGACCAACTTTCGTTCTAATGACGTTAAGGGGATGACTCGTGCAGGTCGTGCCTAACGACTCCCTGACTTAGCCAGCTTTTACATTATGGTCCTTTCGACTTAAAGTGATGGCACTCGACTTAACTTATGCAAACTTAGGCCAACAATGCCGATACGCGAAAGCCAATACGCGATTGCCAATATTGATATGCGAAAGCCAATACTTGATACGTGAAGCCAATACTTGATACGCGAAAGCCAATACGCGAATGCCAATATTGATACGCGAAAGCCTTGCTTAGTGCCGAAGCACGTGTCATGCTGACATAAGCTATAACTCATTCCTTCCGTGCTGATACATGGCTAGCACTAACGGGATTACATCTTGCTGACTTGATACATGTCGTGCTAGACTGTCTCGTGATTCGACCGACGTCGTGCTAGTACTTGACTCTATCCAAAGGCAAACACGCGGATTGTCGCTCTTGCCGACACATCTATATGAGTGGTCAATAGCAATGTCAAGCTATCATAGACTCGGCTCGAGATCTCGGCTCGTCCCTCCGCGGGTAGCTAGCCCGGAGGCGCTTTGTATCTTCCATACGGTTATCCAGCATCCTACCGTGAGCCACCTCGCTTCTCCCGGGCCGACATGATTCTGGTGCCCCGACGATCATTCAAGAAGACTACACCTTGTCGACAAGTTTTCCAATGACCATGCAAGACTTATCTGTCGAGACTCCCAAGCCGCGGAACCGATCTCGTGTGTTTTCTTTCAAGACATAGCGAGGCTCCCAAGCCGCGGGACCGATCTCATGTACGGGACTTATCAAGACTAAGCGAGACTTCAAAGCTGCGGGACCGATCTCGTGTGTGGGACTTATCAAGACTAAGCGAGACTCCCAAGCCGCAGGACCGATCTCGTGTGCGGGACTTATCAAGACTTAGCGAGACACCCAAGTAGCGGGACCGATCTCGGCGACAACCAGTCGCGTGGACTTCCTTTGTTCGTGGCAAGCTCTTCACTAAACCGACCGTAGCTCGTGCCTCAGACAGACCTGGTTCTCTAGACGATGCTAATGCTCAAGTCATATGCTTTATACGACAAGCCTTGTTCTCAAGGGACTATGCGACTTGACAACCGCAGATAGAGCGGGACAGTGCTAGAATTGGCTTCGATAGCCCAGTACAACTCTTGTCTACTTATTCGGGCAACGAGTCGACGAGCAAAGGCTACGCCAAGCTATACATCGAGGGAACGTGCTATGCACGGGGTCGACTTGAACAACCAAGTTCTTCGGTGCCTAGACTTAGCCAACGAGCCGTACAAGACGACTTAACTTGCGGGACGTGCGAAGGCTATGCCAAGCCTTGCGGGACAGGACTGTGCATGCTTTATCAAGCATTCAAGTGGACGACGCCTATGACTTAGGCTAATTCAAGTGTTGGGACAAAACGATGGGACCGTGCATGCTTTATCAAGCATTCACGTAGGCGACGCCTAGGACTTAGGCTGATTCGAGTGTCGGGGCAACTTAGCAACTCAAGCCAACTTCCTCCTCCCAAGCCACGGGAACGAAGGATCGAGTGTCATTTAAAAGCACGTTGAGCCGACTTCTATGAAGACCGTGGGACCATTTTCCATGTTCTAAGACATTTCGACGGGTCAGGATTATTCCCTTAGCTATGTGGATGCATTTTATATTAGCCTACTTGTGCAAGTTGAAAATATTCAAGTTATTAAGTGAAGGCTAAGATGAGGCGAGTTCACCGAAACTACCCCACATGAGCGATGTCTTCGAATCGCTGTTGCGATGGCCAAGACCGAACGCCGTCGGCATTTCGATTCCTCTGATTGACTTTGCAGGACGGGGCACTACAACATACACCACTCAGAACAAGTCTCGTCCTCGAGACTTTCCTAAAGGCAAGCCATCCTACCATTTCTATGGCCAAGACTTAATCGTACACACTCCGCCTACGCGTTTCCTCGATTTCGAGCCACGCTCACACTAGTATCAATCCCTTTAACACGATTTCAATTTCTCGACACTCTTCCAATCCTCAAGTCTCGTTTGAATTCAACGTATCACTTGGTGGAATCGTACACGCATTCCAGGCGTCCCCAAAATACATGCATTCAGCCAAGCCGCATGATAGAGAATTCGTCATTCTTACTTGTGTCGCATCGTGCACATACTCAGGCATCCCTGAAATATATACATGTCAGTCGAATCTCGTGAGGGGTTTCCTATTCTTGATTCACTCTTTTAATCCATGCCAATCCTCAAGATCAATACTTCGATTGATAACTCTTGAAACAGGTGCGTCTCGCCTAACCGCTAGGCCATCTTTTCGATGCTAAGTCAATGTCAGGATTGGAATCATAGTTCCCCAACAATAATGCCAACACTGGCCCCAATCCTAGGGTCAAACCAAGGTCGGTAGTACGGAATTTTCTATCCAAGCTCGCGTCACTCAGATTTCTAAACATCAAGCACGATCACCTAGTTCGTATTAATGCATTCGTTGCGCATATTCGATTCTTTTCAAATCACCAATTCGTGTATTCGATCACGAGGTCATCTAGCTTGACAATACGTTGCGCCCCAATCTCACGTGAGTCCGATTATCTACGGTGGTTCATGAATTACCATGCAACGCTCCCGCGGAATAATCATTCTCATCGGGGCGTAACTCTTGTTTGAGTCCAGACTATTTCACTATCGATATGCGGATTGGACCTACGCAATCCTCAATCTCAATCCTCAAGCACATCGAGTTATTCTCGAGTCCACCTTCACGTCAAACCATAAGTCGAAGCATACAAATTGCCACGCCATGCTAGTTTAATCACCCTCGCTGTATGAATCACTATACCAGCGCTCACGCGAAGTGATTCCCCCAATCGGTGTGACGCATGTGCGAGGTTGGAGTTGCGCTCGCATAAGACAAGAACGTCAACGTTGTGGTTATCAACGAAGCAAATCCAAACATTTTGTTTTTGTCCAAGCCAAGATCTCTATTCGATAGTCCGACCGTCATTTATTCAACTAGAAAATCCTCGAGCCAAGTTTATCTTTTCCTCAACACGTTTCAATATCCCGAGTATAGCAACCATCGGAACAAGGACATTTGCACGATCGTCATTCGCCGAGTCAGAGTACCCCCGAGTTATCGCATATCGATCTTTGATACGCCTCAATACCATCGACGATATACGTAACATGACGATCTTCCTTTGCAACCAAATTTCGAGTCGTGTGACTGATGCTATTGTCCGAACTAGATATACCATAATTCTATTCGATTCAAATCCGAATTCACAAGTACGATCCTCTAAGCTTTCCTCGATCAAGACATACATTTTTATTCATCGTTCTGAATCATTTTCAAACTCGCGTTGCCCATTCACAAGTTGTCCGAACGATATCTCGTTCGGGACACACGAAGTCACGACCCACTAAGCGTGACGCGTTCTAAGGTTCTGCGCGATCGCATCGCCTCGCTGACATACTCTTTGTTACTCGTAATCCTCAACTTTCGTTCGAATGATATCCAAGACAAATCATACACCACTCGGATTCGAGCCATCCAATCTAGTCCTTAATCACGTTTGCATCATTCGCTAACACATCTTTCAGATTCGTTCGACGAATCTCTAGCGTAATCGCTCATGTCGTATCGACGTACTAAGTCGTTCGCACTATTTCTTCAAAATCTAAGTTAATCTTTCGTATACGCCTAAGCGTTAGTTCGATAGCGTTCCTATCGATATACACTCAAAGTGTATCTCCGTTCCCGACCGAGCGGTACTTGATATCGCTCGCAACTCGTTTACACCAAAAGTCGAGGTGCGCGACACACGGCACAACTTAACCAAAAGGCCGTGTGCATAGCTATTCCGTGCGGACTACATTCCGAGTTTGCACGCTCATTTGCTAATTTCGACATAGGACTATTCGGGCACGCACGCGACTTTTCTAACTTTAGCACGTATTTTCGTTCGAGACAAGTTTAATACCGTTCGGCACAAAGGCCTACCAACGTGTCCGACAATGGCCTACCGATGCGTTCGATGGAACGCTTGCATGAGCTTTTGAAAATATTTAGACTTATTGTATGGACATGCCAAGGGACATTCGAGAGAGAGCGCACACTTCTTTTCCCAACAACGAGCTTTCAAAACTGAAAAATTCGACGTGAAGTCCAAGGACGTAAAGCCGTGCTCTGATACCATTATGTCACGTCACGCTCCCGTAGGAGCGATCGTCCTTGCTAAGGCGTGATGCCGCACGAGCCTAGATTACGCTCGTGTAAGGCAGTTTCATAACGGCCGATTTCATCGGCTGCGACGGGGTCGTCGTACAGAAGTCCCAAGCAGAAACATTGAACATTACAGCAGAAATTTAAAGGCAAACACAAGTCATTCAAAAGAACTCTTTATTGATATTGAATACAAGATTACATTTGTGGGCGCAAGGCCAAATTACAAGTCAATCGTGCTCACTTTTCTCTCATTTTACAAGTCTCTCTGCTCTCTCTCATCTCTCGATTACAATGCTTGAGTCAGCGAAAGCTTCGAAAGGCGATGTCTATACATTATGTCCTGTATAAGTCTTTGAGTTCACGTGGCCGCACGCTTCGACTCGCCAAGGAACTCCGTGCCTCGACGCATCCAAGCGAGCTCCGCGCCACGAGCTTCTACCTGTGCCTGTACATGGAAACTGTGTGGGTGTCAGTACTCAACTATACTGGTGGAGTGAGCTCCTCGTCCACCCATACAAAACCGATACGTTTATTTACTTTGTGCATTATATGCCCCTTTACGATTGTCTTTCTTGTCTTGCCTTAGGATCAGTTTTAAGACTTGACGTCTAAACAACTCGTTATACGACGACATAGTCGTGCTACCATGTTAACGTGTATTTCAATCGAGGCAGTGCCTCGTCGTACATTTACTTGACCAAACTTGAACTCGGGACGACAGGGTCGTGCCATACTCTATTCGTAACTTAATATGTTCGAGCCAGTGCTTCGTCGAGGAGCAACTCATACGAACTCGGCCGTGCCAAGACTTTCACTTAAACTCAAGTGCCTCTAGACCAACTTTTGTTCCAACGACGTTAAGGGGACGACTCGTGCAGGTCGTGCCTAACGACTCCCTGACTTAGCCAACTTTTATATTACGGTCCTTTCGACTTAAAGTGATGGCACTCGACTTAACTTATGCAAACTTAGGCCAACAATGCCGATACGTGAAAGCCAATACGCGATTGCCGATATTGATACGCGAACGCCAATACTTGATGTATAAAGCCAATACTTGATATGTGATAGCCAATACGCGAATGCCAATATTGATACGCGAAAGCCTTGCTTAGTGCCGAAGCACGTGTCTTGCTGAAATAAGCTATAACTCATTCCTTCCGTGCTGATACATGGCTAGCACTAACGGGATTACATCTTGCTGACTTGATACATGTCGTGCTAGACTGTCTCATGATTTGATCGACGTCGTGCTACTACTTGACGCTATCCAAAGGCAAACACGTGGATTGCCGCTCTTGCCGACACATCTATATGAGTGGTCACTAGCAATGTCAAGCTATTATAGACTCGGCTCGAGATCTTGGCTCGTCCCTCTGCGGGTAGCTAGCCCGGAGGCGCTTTGTATCTCCCATGCGGTTATCCAGCATCCTACCGTGAGCCGCCTCGTTTCTCCCGGGCCGACATGATTCCGGTGCTCCGGCGATCATTCGAGAAGACTACACCTTGTCGAAAAGTTGTCCAATGACCATGCAAGACTCAACTCGATCTATCAAATCCTTCCTTAACTTGACCATGCTTTCCTTCTATCTGTCGAGACTCCCAAGCCGCAGGACCGATCTCGTGTGCTTCCTTTCAAGACATAACGAGACTCCCAAGCCGCGGGACCGATCTCATGTGCGGGACTTATCAAGACTAAGCGAGACTCCCAAGCCGCGGGACCGATCTCGTGTGCGGGACTTATCAAGACTAAGCGAGACTCCCAAGTCGCTGGACCGATCTCGTGTGCGGGACTTATCAAGACTTAGCGAGACTCCCAAGTAGCGGGACCGATCTCGGCGACAACCAGTCGCGTGGACTTCCTTTGTTCGTGGCAAGCTCTTCACTAAACCGACCATAGCTCGTGCCTCAGACAGACCTGGTTCTCTAGACGATGCTAACGCTCAAGTCATATGCTTTATACGACGAGCTTTGTTCTCAAGGGACTACGTGACTTGACAACCGCAGATAGAGCGGGACAGTGCTAGAATTGGCTTCGATAGCCCAGCACAACTCTTGTCTACTTATTCGGACAACGAGTCGACGAGCAAAGGCTACGCTGATCTATGCATCGAGGGAACGTGCTATGCACGGGGTCGAGTTGAACAACCAAGTTCTCCGGTACCTAGACTTAGCCAACGAGCCGTGCAAGACGACTTAACTTGTGGGACGTGCGAAGGCTATGCCAAGCCTTGCGGGACAGGGCCGTGCATGCTTTATCAAGCATTCAAGCGGACGACGCCTATGACTTAGGCTAATTCAAGTGTTGGGCAAAACGATGGGACCGTGCATGCTTTATCAAGCATTCACGCAGGCGACGCCTAGGACTTAGGCTGATTCGAGTGTCGGGGCAACTTAGCAACTCAAGCCAACTTCCTTCTCCCAAGCCACGGGAACGAAGGATCGAGTGTCATTTGAAAGCACGCTGAGCCGACTTCTATAAAGACCGTGGGACCATTTTCCATGTTCTAAGACATTCCGACGGGTCGGGATTATTCCCTTAGCTATGTGGATGCGTAGCTTTTATATTAGCCTACTTGTGCAAGTTGAAAACACGCGAGTTATTAAGTGAAGGCTAAGATGAGGCGAGTTCACCGGAACTACCCCACCTGAGCGATGTCTTCGAGTCGCCGTTGCGATGGCCAAGACCGAACGCCGTCGGCGTATCGATTCCTCCGATTGATTTTGCGGGACGGGGCACTACACTTTGCAAGTAGACATCCTTTCCCATTGCGTTAGTCCCCTTTTTATGCCAATTCCCATGCCACATGAATGTTTAGGTCCCCTGCCAATTCGACACCACCCTAATTCCCATCCCAAACTCTTGCCATGTTAACACACCTTGGTATGCTGTTGAAGTCATGAAAAACACTCGACACATTACTTTGATGCTCATCCATTCAACAACAAATCCAAATTTTTAGAGGGGTCTAACTTCATTTTTGGAGTATATAATTCCTAATTTAATTGGCTACCACTTAATGCATCATAGACAAGGCACATCCAATTTCTGATTCTCTACTTCATCTATCAGGGATATCTTTTTTCACAATCTAATGATTGGGACCTTAATAGTGGCTTGAAGGTAGTTATCAATTGGATTACATTGTCAATATCTAATGTCTTCGAATTATAGGTCCTCACACTACTGTGTGTAGATGAGTAGTTATCAATTGGATTACATTGTATATTTTTTCATTGTTGTGTTTATATATACATCAAATTGGATATAATGAACTAAAACACATTTTATGTTTGTGCATGTTATCAATCAATGCAAAAAATCTGGCTATTGTGTTTGAAGCTTCTCTGTTGCAACCATTTGAGCTAAAATTTGTCATAGAAGACAATTTATATTATATTTTTTCTCCAAAGTAGGGCAAAGTATAAAACAAGCTCAATTTGTATTGAAATATTGTATTGTTCTTAATTCAATACTACAATAGTTTTGTAGTTCATGCAACAATATGGCATGATATACTTTGGCATGGTCTTTTGTTTGCTATTAATGTATTTTGGCTATTGAATTCGATTATTTTTTATGATCTCACGTGCCTGGGTTTATTTGAATTACTTTTCACTTTTGCAGTTTGGTTGAGATTATATGTCAGTCAACTATTTCTTTAACTTATTTTTGCTACGTTATATACTTTGTTTACCATTGATATCCTTGTTTAAATAAATAGGGATTGGTATGGAAATAATAATAATAATAATAATAATAATAATAATAATAATAATAATAATAATTTGATAAAAATTTCATCAAAAATTATTTACGGCACGCCAAAAATGTCACAAAATGGTAAACATAATTTTTCGAAAATATCTTTTACGACATCAAACTGAACGCCGTATTTGACCCTGCACGAATATCTATTACGATGCCCAAAGGTATGTCGTGAAAGAGCAATTACGGCACACTAAGTATGCCGTAAATGGTTGTCAAAATTTTGTGAGAAAATCAATTACGGCGTTCATTTGTGATCATTTACCACGTGTATATTAACATTTACGGCGCTCTCCTACGCACCGTAAATAATATGGTCATTTACGGCACAAAGAAGTACGTCGTAAAAGATCATTTACGACGCATTTTGCGTGCCATAAATGATCATTTTTCTTGTAGTGGCGGTAACCCGTACTAAATCTTAACTTGGTACCCAGGCTATGATGTAAACTCTTCCAGAAATGTGATGTAAAACGGATATCTCTATCTGATACAATACTGACAGGGACCCCATGCTGCCTGACTATCTACTGCGTATACAACTCTGCCAACTTTTCTGTAGATTGTCCTACTCTAAAAGGAAGAAAATGTGCCACCTTCGTAAGCCGATCCACTATCATCCAAATAGCATCTTTACCACTTGGTGATCTCGGTAAACCGGTCACAAAGTCCATTATGATATGTTCCCACTTCTATTCCAGGATAGGAAGCGGTTGTAATAATCCAGCTAGCCTCTGTTGTTCTGCCTTCACTTGCTGAAATATTAAGCAACATGAAACGAATCTAGCTATCTCCCTCTTCATTCTGTTCCACCAGAAGTGCTGCTTGATATTTTTGTACATTTTGGTCCCTCCGGGATGTATAGAATACTGAGAACTGTGGACTTCTGTCATAACCTCCTGTCTGATATCTCTACTTGGCACACATAGACGTGAACCAAATCTAATTGTACCATCTTCGTGAATTTTTATCTCCTTCCTGAGTCCTGACTCATATTATATCCTAAGCTTCTGAATCCTTGGGTCCTGTGCCTGAGCTTCCTTGATCATGTACCAAGTCGGATTGAACTCGTAGACTTGCCAGAATTCCTATATAACTAGGGAGTATAACCTCGATGCCCATCTCTTGAAGATCTTCTAAAATATGTTTTTGTGATGTCAACATAAATGTGCCGCCTCTCCTGCTAAGAGCTTCTGCTACCACATTAGCCTTGCCTGGATGATACTGAAGCTCTACGTCATAATCCTTGATCAACTCTAACCATCTTCTCTGTCTCATGTTCAGTTCCTTCTGAGTAAAGATGTACTTCAGACTTTTGTGGTCTGTGTACATGTTCACTCGATTACCGTACAAGTAATGCCTCCATAGCTTCAAAGCAAATACTACTGCTGCCAACTCCAAGTCATGAGTCAGATAATTCTTCTCGTGGTCTCGAAGTTGCCTAGATGCATACGCTATCACCTTCCTATGTTGTATTATGACACACCCAAGTCCCTTTCCTGACGCATCACAATATACAGTAAAACCTCCGGGTCCAACTGGTAATGTAAGAATAGGTACCGTAATTAACTTCTGCTTTAAATTCTCAAATGATGCCTGGCACTCTCCCGACCAGACGAATGACACATCCTTTCGTGTCAAGCGGGTCATGGGTGTCACGACCCACACCCGCTTTTCGGACGCGAGAGCGTGAGCAAGCCAGCTACGTATCGAGCAGACTCCAGCCCGACTCGAATACGTAAACGCTGTCACGGCTAGGGTATGCTGCCAAATCATGGCAAACAAATCTATATCTCAATCCACAATAAGAATAATAAACATGAATGAACACTATGGGTCGTGGTCTGCAGCCCACTAGCATAAATATTCGATAAAACTCTAAAGAAAGTAACAAGAGTCTAAACTGAATCAGGAAACATGATAAAGTAAGAAAGTACGAAAGGATAACAACGTAATAATGATACCTGAATCCCACAAGCGTATCATCACATCTGTCATCCAGAACCACTAGCTAACTCCATGCAATCGCTAAACCTGAAGAGATCATCAGGTCCTCAGAGGACATAGCAAGATACATAATATATATGCCTATCTAACAGTTTTATCATGCGCAAGAGGATAAACAAGAAAACAGGAATGCGACAAATGACCACGAACACGAACACGAACACAAACACTAGAACAACTACGCATAAATAAACTGCCGGATGAATAATACACGAGATCAATGGAAGAACCAAACCCTCATCCGGAGTGTGGACTCACGGGTTTGAACTAAGCACTAACCCTCGTCCCGAGTGTGGACTCTCTGGTTAGCTTACGGCAAGACACCCTCGTCCCGTGTGCGGACTCTCTGGTATAATTGGTCAACTCTCGTCCCGAGTGTGGACTCTCTGGTGCCAATGAACACGACAAACACCCTCGTCCCGTGTGTGGACTCTCTGGTGCACCAAACAACCCTCGTCCCGAGTGTGGACTCTCTGGTTGTGTAAAACAATAATCAAGGCTATGGCAGTTCACTACACGCACTCATTCTATGACACGACTCAAGCAAGTTACGGACGAGAAACTCCAAGTGGGAACCACAAGACCAAACATGAACACGGCTATAAACAATAAAACAACTCCATAGAAAATAACGCGAAAAGCACATGTCCACAAACAATCAAATGACTGAAAAACGAAAGAAAATGCATGTAAGTAAAACTGTAGAGGAAGGCAAGGTATACTTGCCTGTGGTCCTGAGCTGCGGGTATGAATCGAGCACTGAATCAGAGTCCAAGTAACCTGTTATATGTATTAAGTCTAAATCAACACATGAACTAAACAAGATAAAGCTGTTTGAATCATTGCTAAGTACCCGTTATATTTCCAAGTGGCCTTTAGTGGCTCGGGTGGTCTCTAATCTTAGATTTTTACATGGTCTTTCTACACTTGTTACATGTGGTTCCTGCCTCCTTAACTAAACCCACAAATACTGCCCCTAGCCTCTAGTATTGGACACAACCATATGGCAAGTGTAATAACCATAGGTATTACATTAGTAATGTGTATATATACATATCATCTATTGAATCTGTTGCCACACTGACCTACCTTCAATCCTTTACTGTTACTCCTAAGGTACAGGAATGTTGGCACATTGTACTGCCACCCATCTCTATTATTGGTGTTACCTGCCCCTGGATACTCTAAGGTTTCCAGGTGAAGTTCCTAACTACAGGACCTGCTACTAGGTAGGGGGTATACTCACTATCCCATGGATACAGCTTGCATCTGGACATGAGAGTTTTCCCTCGAACCAAACTACAGAAATATAACCAATTCTGGCACTTATTTCCTGGGTTTGACCTATAGGTATACTTCCATTAGGCAATTGATACTCTATCATAAATTACAAAATCAAGCCCTTAAACCAGCTGATTGAGAGAAAAGGATATTGGAATAAAGACTTTGTTCTTGTTGTTGTACTGGCAGGATCCCCAACTAAGAGGGTCAACCAATCTTGAACATTTACCAAGATATTTGATAACTAACAAAGTATGACAACATAGCAAAACATGTTGGTGACTGATACAAAAAAACCAGTGCAGTTCATGTTCTGTAGCTGGAACAGGGGATATATTCAGGAATGGTATGGAAGGTGAACATTACTAAGGATATGGACTTGACTGCAGTAACAGGGAGCTACTGTACACTAATGGATAGGAAGTTGTTGTACCAATATAGACTGATATCTCGTGATCAAATAAAATAGGGTATGGAGATGTTTGCGAGTCACTGCCATTCATGGTCCCCTAATATACGATACAAGTTCACGATTTGAGTCACCAAGTGGCCTCAACTCTCCACTATCCTTATCCTGCATCACAAATAGTCTTAATCTACCAAATTTGCTTTGCCATACCCTATAACGTTAATACTTGCTAATGTATCTGTTCTTTGATTTGGGAAGTTGAAGTCTTCTTATCAGATATGTAGCCATGGATACCCATTATACTTGACATTCACTGCTGCCCAGGTTTTCCATCTAGATGTGTGCCTACCCAGGTTCCTGTTACTAATTGCTCTGCCTCTCTTGTCAATGTGCAAGGAGCCAACCCCTTGCAGGTTCATGATTGACTCTCCTGACCCTACAACTCCTGTGCTAATATCTGGACAACAAAGTCGCTGCCCCAACGTACCCGCTACATAATACACTGATATATAGTAAAACTAACACCATGAAACTAATGTAAGCATTCGGATACGTGTGATCGGATACTAATGGTCCATCCTTGTTTATCATTCATTACCCAAAAGTCAGGTATGTTATACCTATATCGGTTATTCATCAGATACCAACCCAAGGCACAACGTTCAAGAGCCTCTCTATTCCTATTAGAACAGTTAAGTTTTTGGGAAGGGATAGTGAAAACAAAGAAACAGAACAATAGTGAGTTTGTGAAGGAAACAAGCATCTTGATATACTGAAATACAGGAGCTTGTCAGCAGGAATAATGTTTGACAGTATTGTTAGGATACATGCAGGATTCAAAGTTTAATATTTAAAAAGATAATCAAGGAAGTCAGTGATAGATGTTATGTGACGAAATAATCCAAGAAATTTCTTAGAAACACTGGCAGGAATGATAATATGAGTATAAATATAGGAAACCTGTAAATCATATCACTGGAGCACTGCCAACAGTCATAAAGGTATCAATTTGATTTGAACTCAGTACTCTAAAAGGGTCCAACCCATGGTCTCGAGTGATTTCCAATTATTCCCTGTTGCAACTGATACTATAGTTGCTCAATTTGCCTATATCCCAAAACAATATCTCAAAAGTAAGAGCAGTGATTGAACTATACACTTCTAGTGTCTGACAAAATAGATATGGTATACCTTGAGTGCAGAAATGCAAGGGTCTTCTCAGGATCCCCTGCTCCCAATGTTGGCAACTTGCTAACAATTTCAGATATTGGCATATATTGAACATTGTTCAGTGGGGACCCCTTGACCTGTGTCCTCTATAATGACTGAACCAACATTCAAGTAAGGCTGAACAGAAATGAGGGAGAACAAAACATGTAATGTTCTATAAACTTGAAGAGTGGTACCTATTGGTAGTTACTTATTGGGTCAAGTATAAGACTGATACCTGGCATCGAGCATTCATCTACTACCCGAGTTTACACTAGATGCCAGGGTCAGACATGATACTAGTAGGTCTCTCGACTCCCTACTGCCCCTGTTACAACTTGGTTCATATGATGTCCCAATGGAATCACACAAGGGCACAACTAGAACCTGCCCAACCTGGCACATCTGCCATCAGTTTCCAATGGCTCCGGATACTCCACGTGCTTTCAGGTCTCCCTGATAATAAGTGGTCTATACAGATTAATTTATTGTATTTAGAAATTCTACTAATGTAACTCGACCTCTTACATAACCTGTTCTCCAAGATTAACCTTAACGAGACATAGGTTCATAGGGACCCGAGCTCGGCGCTTAGCTCTGATATTCAAATCATAGGGAAAGTTTGCCTACAAGGACACTTGGTCCAAGGTTTCAAATCATTTAACTGATACCTGAATATATCATGAGTTAACTGTAGGGCATACAATCTTTCATGCTCCGAGGATTTCCAACTGGTCACCATATACTCATATCTAACCTACTAAAACAGGGAGTAAAACCTTCATGATACTCTAGGTATCCCATATTGTGTATGCATAGGCCCTAGCAGTAGAGAATCCGGCCCCCACACTGTTCCCTGGAATAATACTCTGATGCTCAGATTAATATTGGACTATTGAAGTTATTTACTGGTGTATCCCCAACCTATTATTAATTTACTAGTCAAACGTCTACTCTGTGCACATCTCTGCTACCATCTATTTGTTTACTTCTTAGGATTTGTGGCAAACACCTAAATTCCCATTAGAACAAGATGAGAGTTATTGAACTCTAAGGAATAGAATGATCTGGAAGCGTGGGAAAGATGATTACCTGTCGAGGGATTCAAATGCCTCCTTCCCACAGGTTCCTCGAAATTGATCTCGGCTTTAGGAAGACAGGGGCGGTAGAAGGGATTAGGGTTCTTGAGGAATAGATGAGTGGATGGTGGAATCGGCACCAGCTCTCTCTATAATCCTTAGATTTAAACCTAAGGGATGAAGGAAGAAGTTTGAATCTAAATTTGATTCAATCTCTAACTGGTCGTTAGCAGATTTGAATCAGGGACTCTTTTGTTTACCCCCTTTATACTTGAATGTTTTGCACAAAGCCCCCCGTTAACTTAAAGATACCGTGTTGATCCTCTATTGGTATAATTTAAGTAAATACAAAAAAAAATCTAAAGCAGAATAAATGAGACAAATAAGAATGGGTTTCAATTTAATAAATTCGAAAGAAAAAAAATAGGTCAAGGGGTTGACAATGGGTGCTGAGAGTCTTGTAAAGTCTGATATGAACCTTCTGTAATATCCTGCCAATCCTAAGAAACTTTGCACATCTGCTACGGTCTTAGGCATTGGCCAACTTTCTACTGCTTTTACTTTCTTGGGATCCACTGCAACTCCAGCCTCTGATATGATGTGCCCCAAGAATAAAATACGATCCATCCAAAACTTACACTTGCTGAGCTTACAACTGGTTCTCTCTCAGAACCTGTAACACTTTCTTGAGGTGATCTTCATGCTCTTCTTCACTAGCTGAGTATACGAGAATCGTCGAGGAACACAATGACAAATTGATCTAAGTACGGCATAAAGATGCAGTTCATCAAATCCATAAATATTGCTAGAGCATTGGTCAAACCAAACGGCATAACTAAGAATTCAAAATGCCCATACTTTGACCTGAATGCTGTCATGGGAATATTCTCTTCTCGAACTCTAACTTGATGATATCCTGGTCGAAGATCTATCTTGGAGAAAACTCTTGCTCTGCTCAACTGATCAAACAAGTCGTCGATCCTTGGTAGTAGGTACTTGTTCTTTACTGTTGCCGCGTTGAGCTTTCTGTAGTCAATGCACAATCTTGATGACCCATTCTTCTTCTCTACAAGTACCACTGGTGCTGCCCATGGTGATTCGCTGTCTCGGATGAACTTCTTCGCCTTCAGTTCCTCTATGTGCTGATACACCTTGGCCTGCTCTAAATCCGCCATTCTGTAAACTCGATCCGATATCGGTTTAGTTCCAGGTGCCAATTCTATACTGAACTCAATATCCCTAACCGATAGTAGACCTGGAAGTTCTTCGGAAAATACATCAAGAAACTCTTTAACTACCTTTGGGACTTGAACTTCTTCCATTACTGTTACTACTCTTTGTTTATGTTGGTCTGTCTCTGATCTGACTAAGGTAAACCACTTCATGCTTGGAATATTAAAAGATACACTCCCTCTACGATAATCTATTGTCGCATAACTGTCTTTCAGCCAGTCCATGCCTAAGATAACGTCGAAATTACCAACAGAAAATTCTATCAACTTGGCGGGTAAGGAACGCCCGTACACTACAACTCGACATGCTAGAATAACTCTACTAACTTCTACGAGACCATTACAGTGAGTATATTCAGCCTCTCTGGCAATGCCTCGAATGTTATTCCTAGTCGTATCGTAAATCATGCAGATATAAATGAGTGTGATGCTCCCGAATCAAACAATGCTACTGCAGGATATGAGGCGACGAGAATGTTACCTGCCACAACATCTTCCGATGCCAATGCCTTTTCCAAGGACAGATTGAATGCCTGCCCTCGACCTCCTTGTTGGTTCCTATGCTGTGGCCTAGCTTGGTGTTGCTGCTGGCCCATGCCTTGGTGATGCTGGGGTGGTCTTTGTTGTTGCTGCTGGATCGGCGGTCCCTGCTGCCGAAACATCTGAGCCTGCGACATCAACGGACGTTGTGCCAACGGTCTCATTGCTACCGCTGGTCCTTGATACTGGCCTTCCCCTGGTGCTGGCAGCACATAAAATTATTGTACTGGTCCTTCTGACCTCGAATTCATGGGACAGGTGGAAACTCGATGATCTGGACTTCTATATATCAAATACTGTCCGTTCAATGTCCGACACACACCTCTAGTGTGCCCTGCCTTCCCACAATAGGTGTAGCTCGCTGGGGGTTGCTGGTTCTTCCTCTGTTGTTGTTGTTGTTGTTGTTGTTGTTGTCTTGTTGGTGGTGCTGGCCCTCGTATCGCCACTTCGTGAATGCGAATGCCAGGAGATTGTGCTGTTATTCGGGGCGTTACTCCCCCTCCTCCTTCAATCTGATTGTGAGATCTCTTCTGACCTCCAGTCCTTGATGTGATCCTCTGGATAGTGATCTCATGCCTCCGGGTTGCCGTCAATACATCATCAAAAGTCTGGTTGTTGTGCCCCTCTATCAATTGCAAGAGTTCAAGATGGAGCCCTTGCTGAAATCTCATAGCCCTCTGGCTCTCCGTTACAACCATCTCCGGGGCGAACCTACTCAGTCTGTAGAACTCTGCTGCATAAGCATCCACTGTCTTAACAGCCTACTTGATGTTGATAAACTTCTATTGTAGCTCGAACTGTGCCACAACTCCATAGGACGTCTGATGCCCACTTCTTCTGATTCCCACCAATCACGTACGAGGTCCTGAAGTAACAGTTTCACTTGATCCACTCGTTCTTCCGTCGGAACCTTAGCCGCTGTCAGAATAGCCTCAATGTCCTTAAGCCATGCATCCACTGAAATAGCATCTTATGTGCCTTCGAAACGACGGGGGTTGTACTTGCAGAATCTGGTTGACGCCCTTGAATCAGTCCACACTCCTCTTTCCAAAGCCGTCTGCAATCCTTAGTTGAGTAATACATTCTGCTCTTGCAGCTGAGTGTGCATGCGTTGCTGGGCCAACATCTGATGTTGCTGAGTAGTCATCATCCCTCTTATGATTTCCAGAAGGGCTAGTGTGTCTACTGCCACAGGGGTAGGCAGAACTATTGGTGGTGTTGGAACCTCCGGATATTGCGGTCCAGCTGTTGGTTCCACTATCACCTCTTTTTGGATATTCTCTTGAGGTAGTACTGGCCTTTGTTGCTGACCAACATGGTCATGTTGTTCGTGTTGCCCTTGTTGTTGTTGTCCACCTCTGACAGATGCGGACGAGGTGTCCCTAAGAAAAGGGACAAGAGAACAATCAAACGATCGGACAGAAAAGATCAATGAAGTCAAAGGATACCTAAATGTTAAGCTAGGGTCGAGAGTAACGAATTATGAGATCAAGGGAAAACATGTATGATTGAGACATCCTATAAATTAAAGCACCCCACAAGTCTGAAATCAGACCTGCATGGGCCACCACTAAAACTTTGTCACGTCCCAGATCCAGAATACCGAAGAGCGTAGAAATGACTCAGCCATCTACGTATTACGGGTAGATGAATACCGTATAATACGACCAATGCTGTCTACAAGACAAGGGGGTACATACTACATACAAGTCTTACTAGGGTCACTCAACCTCTATCGTCCCAATCATTCAATGAAAAGCAGTAAGTAGAGAACATGTAAGAATGAGCAGTACGACGTCCCAAACGCTCAGTCAAAATATTCTTGAGATCTGGCTTTACAAAACATAGTCAGATGATATAACAAGGTATACACAATCGTTATCAGCTGCAGTTTGACTTAGTTACAATTATGTAAAAGTAAGTACAAGACAGTCCGACTAACATGTCGGTGCCAAGCGGCAAAAAGTAAAGTAAGTAGCAAAACGAGCAGGGAAGCATGGAACCCACTCATGTCCTTCTACGATCATTCCTCTAGTATTGACCATCTTGGAGGTGGAAGTAAGCTGAGTCCTCGGGAGCTGGCTCTAAATCTGGCCATGCAAAACCAGAGAGGTTAGACCTTAAATAGCAAGTACCATAAAGGAAGCACGACATGAAGAATTAGAACCAGTGATAAGAGTTAAGAATATGATAAATAAGTCTCTGCTTGCTACTGGGATTCACACAACATCACGATACTTTAAACCAACTTCCCAACCAAACAAGGACAGAAGTTGACCCGTCATGTCCTGATATTCTGCCCATCTCAGTAGTTAACAGAGTAGGTACAGTACATAAACGAATCAATTTAAATTGTAATACAACTACTACGTCTTGCAAACTGTAAGTTCTAAGTTGTCCTGGAAATATACAATAAGAGATTCCTCAGTTCTTACAATGTACAAACAAGGCTAGTCTACCCAATAATCAATTACGCCAATCATGAATTAGACGTGTCCCAGCGGGACGCTCGTTATCAATATGCAGAAAAATATAAACAGATACCACTTTCTGCCCGTGTGGCAAATTTACAGTATCCGTGGGAACCAGTCGGCATGTCGGGGCACTAATTGTCCCGAGATGGCTGCCATATAAGAACTCGAGAATCCATTCTCTCCATGCAATAGTTATTTTATTTAACTTAATAATCCCTATGTTAATTGAAATCTCATGTCGTAGATCATGGTCATTTAGAATGAGTACTTTTGTACAGAGTACGATATGTATAACTCTACAACGATGCCCGTGCGGTTAGGTTGTAGGTCTTACATAGCTTAATACAACAATCAAACCTAGCCATGGAATAATCATACCTTGACTGTATGGTACACATGCTGCCTTTGTGGAAATAAGTTAAAGTCTGTACGTGTCCATATGCCAATGTTCGGGATCGGTTAGTCGATCGCAATGGTTCATGGTTCATATATGAACATGTCTCATTCAATTCAATAAGACAACTAGCAAGTCTTTTAGTTCCAACTAGGAACGCATGATCAATCATTTAGCCAAGGTAACAATCAATGTCAATTCGTGACAAGGTATGAAAGTCAAACTAGTATTTAGTATGGTCGAGTCTATAACTCTTCGGGTTAAGTACCAATGATACAGATACCCACAAACCAATCAAGATACGGGGCACACTCCACACAATAATATGTATTGAGACACTAACATGCATCAAGTGGCACAATCCAGCGAAATACGCGAGATAAGACAAAACGCTCGAATTTGACGAATCGTGCGGGATAAGACAGATGGCACAAATTTAGCTAAACGTGCGGACTAAAATGATTGTTATGCGCACACAGGTGGAGAATGTACTGATTCACTGTGGGCGCATAGCAGTCCCTGTAGGAGCATAACAGTTCCCTTGGGAGCATGACAGTCCCTTTGGGAGCATAGCAATTCCTTTGGGCGCATAGAATGTCTTGGGCGCATATCATGCCTTTGGCGCTTAGCATGCCTTAGCGCATAGCATATCTTTGGCGCATAGCATGCCTTGGGCGCATAACCACTCAATTATGTGGACGCATAGCATGGCTGAAGTTACTGTAGGCGCATAAGATGCCATGTGCCCATACACTGTTCTTCTTCTCCAACCCGAGAAGAAGAACCATGGAACCCATGAACTTCCAAAGTCTATAAATCACTCAAAATAATTTGAAATCCGGGTTTTCAAAGGTCTAACTTGAGTAAAATCAAATTCTCTACAACATGGAACAATCAAAACATGAAAATAATAAAGTTTGAGAGATCAAAATCCAAGAAAACCAAGATTTACATAAACTTAGATCTACACACAACCATCCATGGAAATTAAAAACTTCAAGACCTAAACTTGTATAGAAAGAGGAGAGGAACAATGATGGACTAAAAATAAATGGGGATGCATAAAATCCCTCATGGTGTGCAAGATGTACTTGCCTCTCTAAATTTGGTTAAGGTTTTGGTGAAGGAAAAGAAATGGGAGTTGTGAGGAGAGAGAAAAGTAAAGGGGTATAAATATAAAGTCAAGTTTGATCTCCACCCCTTATCATGATGAACCAAGCCAAACCAAGTTAGTTCAACATGAACCAAAATAAACCAAGAGTTAAGGAAAAGCAAAAAATAAAATACAGAAAAATAATTAGCATGTAATTAAAGGAATTAAATATGTTTACAAAAAAAAGTTGTTCTATTACAAACTTTTGAAAAAGAGTACAAGAGTACAATTTGAATTCTGGGGAAGTACAACTGTAGCAATCTGATCAGAAGATGATCACTTTATCCCTTGGACTATGTAAACTTTGAAGATTAGAGCCTCTGAAGAATGCAACAGCAATTTTGCAAGAGTTCTTGATCTCTCTCTGTGTGTTCTATCAATGATTGGAAACTCTATTTATAGAGTTTTGGAAATAACTGTTTTAGCAGTTATTCTGATGTGCGCGAGGCTAGATTGTGCCACATTGGGTTGCGCCAACCTCATGTTGTGCCAACTTTCATTCAGTTATCAGTCGTGTACTAACTGTATTTAGTCGTATGGCATCATGTGATTGAGATGCACGTGGTCGTGTACAGGATAGTAGACACGTCTTGAGAGATTAGTGGCATGTGCGCCACGTCATCCTGCTTTGGAAATAAAAATTGTCTCAACTTTATCAGGTTGCACGAGCTTCAGTCAACAAGTTAAACTGCGCCTGATTAGACTGCGCTTGGACAGGTGGAAGCTTTTGAGAAGAAGTCGTTCAGATTGCGCCTAGGCGCAACTAAGAAAATTGTTTAGATTGCGCCTAAGCGCAACTTATAAGATGTGCAGGACAGCTGTCAGTCCAATCTCCTCGAGCGACACAATTCGAGGGATTCGAAGTGATTTCCCTCGTTCACTGTGTTGTCAGTTGTCAGTCTTGTCAGGTAATGATGGCCATTAGATGTCAGACGCCACGTAGACTTTGGCACAACATAATTGGGCGCAGTCTGATATCAGGCGCAACCTGTTCAGTGGCGCAGCTTGATCTCTAAGCTTCAAAATAGTGGCGCAGCTTAATTTTTAGGGCACAACTTGATCACTGAGTAGTAGATACATGGCACAACTTGATTTTTAGGCCCTACAAGACCCCCTTCAAAGTTTTTAAAACTTAAAAATATTTCAAAGTTTTGAAATACTTTGAATTTATAAAAGTTTTGACTGGGTCAAGTTGCGCCAGTCAATACTCAGTCATCTCAATTAAATCTCTTTCTCGAAAACACTCAATCTCCTCTTCGTCTTCCCGAGTTTCATTGATGATTTTCAGTTTCCCATGAGGAATATGAAGAGTCAATTTGGTGATATATATGTAGGGGTTGATCTTTGTACTTTATTCTTCACTTCTGTAATTTCGATGGCATTTAAGAAGGAGATGGAGACCAATGCTGTCATCGAAATTGAGTCTCCTAAAGCGAAACCCGACGTCATGCCTTCGACTTATTTGTTGGAGGCTGACTCGACACTGAGGGCGGTAAACTTTCTAGACTGCTTCGGGTTAAACCCAACTGTCTTTAATCGCTCGAGTGGTGGGCCATCCTCTGAAGAGCGCGGCAATTCGGAGGGATTCCTTAATCTGATGCGTCGCTCAAAAATCCACAACATGCAAGAATTGGACGCCGCCCTTCGTCAGACCGATGAAGACAAGAAAAAGGAATAATGTTTAAGCATGACAACTTTTTATTCTCTTTTTTTGTGTCTTTGTCTGTAGGGGTCCACCCATCTTTTATGCGATGAAATCTAAAATTTCTGATATATTGTGTGGCTGTGATTTCAAATGGCGCATATAGATGCATTCCTTTGGCTAATTCAATACTTATTGTTTCATTGAGGGACATATGGCAGTCATCACATGGCTTCAATCGCCTATTGTTTAGTCCTTTTCCAAAAATAGGTACCTAGAATGATGCGCCTGTTTTATCTTTAACACTTTTAAAAGGACAACCAAAAACGAAAGAGTCATTCATACTTTCTCAAAACAAATGGCTTCTCACAAGGTCTTACTATTCATAAGTTCACTTGTGCCACTTCGTCCCGATGCTATTCGTTTGCATGCTGTGCCTTCAAAAATTGGTAAGTCTCAATAAAGGATCAATGGTATGAGTATTTTTCTTTTGCACACTTTTGAAGATAGGTACTGATCTGCATGTTGTAGACACCGTTGATATGCGCTAACTATTTCTGAGAATAGGCGCGCACTGTGGCCGGTCTAGTATTTAGCTTCGATCATAGGTACGCACTGCTGATATGCGCCTGTTGATCGACATACAATATTGATATGCGCCCGTTTGATCAGTACGCTATTTTGACATGCGCCTGTTTATCAGCGCACACTGTTGAGATGCGCCTATTGATTATTACGCTGTTTTGATATGCGCCAGTTGATCAGCGCATACTATTGAGATGCGCCTGTGCTTCTGAGAATAGGCGTATATTGCTGATAGGCGCATATCGATCAACGCACTGTCGATGTGCACACAGTTTTGATTTTACTGACTTTTTTTTCTTTATTCCTATTTGCAGAAGTTTGGTTGACAAGTTTTCTCAAAACTGGCATTGGCGACCCGGATGCTATGAAGAGCATTCTTCTGACACCCACATCAGACAGCTCATGTGATTCTGACACTCAGATCAGACAGCTCAGGACTCTCTGTATTCCAAAGGGGTCTTCCTCAGATGGTAGGAAGAGCTTTTATACATGAGAGTTGGATGGTAGAGAGACAGAATTAGGAATCATATCACAAGGGTGATCTCGTTCCTACTTTCCCTGGCGGGCCGTCTTCTCTCCACCAGTTGTATTGACAGCAGCTTATCTTTGAGCTGCTGTACTCTGTGGTTCTCCTCTCGTCTTTCTGAGAGAGAAGACTAGAGTTGATTCATTGTCTAGCTCGTTGCTTCAGATCGAGACGACAAGGAACTGGCACCAACAAATAAGAAGATCCAAAGATGTAATAGACCTTCATGTTATATTTAGAATGAAAATCCGAGATGTAATAGATTTCCATTAAGATGTATCTATGTTTTTAAAGAAGGAAATAAAGAATGATTTTCTCTCCTTTATGATTTGATTTTTTTTTTGATGTAGTGATAAGGAAAAATAGAATCAAAGAGAAATGGAGATGTGACAAATTGCTGGTGTAAATAAACAGAATTCAGAAGCATGGAGAATGTGAACTCTCGTTATAAAATATGAACAATTACTCCGATTTTCGAGAAAAAGGATACTGAATGAATGAACAGCCACTTCAACTCTCGAGGAAGAGAAACGAATGAACAATCGCATCATTTTTTTTGAAGAGAGGACAATGAATGAATAGTTATAAATGAACGAACAGTTATAAATGAACGAACAGTCGTGCTTCTTTCTAAAAGTCACATCAGTTCTCGAGATTGGCTATCTGGTTGTTTTGTCTATAAATAGAACAAAACTTTCGTAGATATCTTCAATCTCTTTCATTTTCTGAACAAAATGTCTTCCAAAGATTTACTCACTCCGAAGATTGAAGGAGAGACCAAAATGCCCTCTGCTGAGTCTCCAGTGCCTCCTCAGAAACAAAGGGGTGAAGACTCAACTGCTCCAGTACCAAAACGGGACTTGATTGCTGAGCTAGTAGAGCCTGGAAAGACTGCCGAAGAAGAGGCATCGAGGATGGCTGCCTGCAAGTTTTTTATGAGTTCAGACAATGAGATGTTTGAACTGTTGGCAAACTATGTATTTAATCATGAAGGATCGGGGCCTCCTCCCCGACCTTAATATTATGTAATTCTATTATGCTTTTGAAATAAAGTAAACTTTATTTACATTATGTCTCTGAAAATAAAGTATATTTTGCTTTTATACATAATATTTCTTGAGAAATTTGCCATTGATAGGCATCATAGCAACTCTGCCATCCATGTCTGTTAATTGATAGGCTCCATTTGAGAAAACCTTATTTACCACATACGGTCCTTCCCATTTCGCCTCGAACTTGCCTTTGCTCATATGAGTCATAGTCATAGGACGTCTGACTGTAAGAACTAACTCGCCTTCCTGAAATGTTCGTACTCTAACTTTGCGATTAAAAGCTTTTGAGATCTGGGCTTGATAAAGTTCGATGTGCTGTTAAGCTAATAGCCTTTTCTCGTCGAGCGCCTCCAATTCTTGAAGCCGAAGATGATCATTATTTTTTGTGGTAAGCTCGTTAGCAATGGAAATTCTCAATGATGGAATTTGAATTTCCAGAGGTAAGACAGCTTCACATCCATATACTAGAAAAAAAGGTGTACAACCTGTGGGGTTACGGACGGTAGTACGATATGCCCATAGACATTCTCCAAGTTTATTACTCCAATTACGCTTGTTAATAGAGACAAACTTCTTAAGGAGTTTGATAATGGTCTTATTGAATGCTTCAGCCAACCCGTTAGCCGCAGGATTATAGGCCGTAAAGGCAACATTATTGATTCGGTTGTCATCACAAAATCTATTAAACTTCTGGATGATAAATTATGGCCCATTATCATGGATGATTCGACGAGGAACACCAAATCTATATATCATATGATGTTTAATAAAGTTGATGACACTACTAGTTTTTACTTCAGCCAAAGGTATAGCTTCTGTCCACTTGGAGAAATAATCAGTTATAGCCAAGATGAACCGATGTCCTTTAGAAGAATGAGGATTGATAGGGCCAATTATATCCATGTCCCAAGCTTCAAAAGACCATAAGGCAGCAGTCGGATGAAGAAATTTTGACGGTTGGTGAATAAAATCTGCATAAATTTGACATGCACGGTATTTTCTTGCATAGTCAATAGCATCTGATACCATAGAGGGCCAGTAGTAGCCCATACGTCGAATACGATCCTGAAGTTTAGGACCAGGCTGATGTGCTCCACAAACACCATCATGAGCTTCGCGTAATATCTGCTTTGCTTTATCACCAGCGAGACATCTCAAAAGTAACCCATCAAAAGTTCTTCGATAGAGAGTTTTAGTAGTATGATTATAGTAGAATCGAAGCGATCGACGACGGATACTTGTAGCTTTCCTAGGGTCTTCTGGCAATATGTCATGTACTGCAAAATCAATAAAAGGTGTTCTCCAGTCTTCGCTAATGACATTGACTTTAATTAGATTGCTGATTTCAATGTTGTGGTTGTTTTCAACACAAAATAGTTCTCTATTAGAGATAACAACCATTTGTTGTCTTTTGACTGGAATTGCCAATACCGCAGCTAGGTTAGCTAAGGCATCAGCTTCTGTATTGCATGCACGACGTACATGTTCGATGAAGAACCCTTTGAACGAAGAAACTATCCTGGTTGCTGCTTCATGGTATGGTACCAAATCTTGATGTCGGACTTCATATATGCCTTTAACCTGATTAACAATCAGCTTAGAATCGCTATATACTTCGAGATATTCAATATCCAGTTGTTTGGCCAATTGGAGTCTAATAAGCAAGGTATTGTATTCTGCCACATTGTTAGAGCACGACTCATCTAAAGAATAAGCCCTTTGAATAGCTAATCCATTGGGTGAAACGAGAACAATTTCCACTCCAGCAACAAGAGTACCTCCAGGTCCAATTCTAGAAGCTCCATCAAAGAACAACCTCCAGGTAGGAAATTCTTCTGAGATCATATTTGATTCCAATGTTTCGTCTGAAATCTCGTCATAGAGTTTAGATGTTTCAGGGACAGGATGAGCTGCTAAGAAGTCAGCAAGTGCCTGACCATTCACAGACTTTTGAGGAACATAAACCATATCATATTATGCTAATAATATGGCCCATGTGGCAAGCCTGGAATTGAGTGTACATGGCTTTTTCATTAAGACCCGAAGAGGATTGACTTGGGATATGACATGGATAGTTTGGCCTATGATGTAATGTCTTGTCTTCTGAACGACAAACATTAAGGCTAAACATTCTTTCTCCACCGGACTATAACGATGTTCATCTCCAATCATTGTTCGACTAAGTTAGTAGATGGCTTGTTCATGACCTTCCTTGTTCTTCTGAGCTAGCAAAGCTTCCAATGAATGGTCCATTGTTCGGACATACATTAAGAAAGGTATTCCTGAGATCGGCGGTACAAGAATCGGCGGACTCATTAAATACCGCTTTATGTCATCAAATGCTCGTTGACATTCTTCCGTCCAAACGAAAGATACACCTTTCTTCATTAACTGAGTAAATGGTCTTCAACGTCTAGATAAATTCGAAATAAACCGCCTAATGTACGCAAGTCGACCTTGGAATTCTCGTAGCTCTTTTAGGTTGCGTGGAGGACGCATCTCTTGAATGGCTTTGATCATCTCGGGATCAACGTGTATACCCTTAGAGGTAATGACGAAGCCGAGAAATTTGCTACTAGAGACACCCAAGAAAGACTTGGTGGGGTTCATTTTGAGTTGATGCTGGCGCATTAGATTGAAGATAGTTCTTAAATCTTAAATGTGCGCATTAGATTGAAGATAGTTCTTAAATCTTGAATGTGATCTTCTTTGAGACGTCTTTTGACAGCAATATCGTCAACATAGCATTCGACAGTCTTTCGCAGATAATCTCCAAAGGTAGTACTCATAGCCCGCTGGTAAGTTGTACCTGCCTTCTTAAGACCAAATGGCATGACTGTATAACAGTACACTCCACGAGGAGTACAAAATGAAGTATGTTTTTAATCTTCAGGATTCATCCGGATTTGATTATATCCAGAAAACCCATCCATGAAAGAAATTCGTTCGAATCTACATGTATTGTCGATCATGACATCAGTAATTGGGAGAGGGAATTCGTCTTTAGGGCAAGCATCATTGAGATCCCGAAAGTCTATGCAAACTCGAACCTTTTCTGTCTTCTTCAGAACTGGTACAACGTTGGCTACCCAGTCAGGATGATGTTCTTCTCTGATGAAACTGCAAGCTACAAGCTTTTTGACTTCATCATCAATTGCATCCATCATTTCAGGCTTGAATCGCCGTTGTTGTTGTTTGACCGGCTTGGCATTCGGCAAAATGTTAAGCTTGTGAGTTACAATTTGAGGATCTAATCCCGATATATCTTCATAACTCCAGGCAAAGACGTCAATATATTCACGAATAAGATGAATTAATTCTTGTTTATCATCCTCTAAGAGATTCTTGCTAATGAAGATTGGTCGTGATACACCCTTCTCTTCAATATTGATTTGGACTAGTTGATCTTCAGTAGGTGGCTCTCGTTGTTCAAAACAAAGTTCCTACTGATTGTCCATCCTTTGTGCCCAAGGGTCTACTTCAGGATCTTTTTTAATGTCATCTTTGTCATCTTTCGAGAATTCGGCAGACACCATGTTAGAAGATACTATCACCCTATGAACATGACCAATGCTGGTATCAGAATCCCATGAAATAGAATTAGAAGAGTTAGATCGTTCTTCTTCATCAGATTCAGAAGGTTCTGGAGTTGGAAGTGGTGAAGCATAACCTAGTCCCCGCTTCGTTTTACCGTGGTATTGTTGTGATTTTTCTTTTGGAACAGCAATACAAAGAGGAGTTCGTCTCCCTTTACCGTTGTTGAGGCCTGTTCTGAAATCATAGCCCATTTTGCGGATGATTGTTTTGGATTATGGACTATAGCGGCGTAATTATAGCCTTCCTGTATTATCTCTATTATCATTATAGAGCATGATTTTTGGTTCTTCTCTTTTATTGAAGAATATAGGTCTTTTATCTTTCTTTCGAGACGGTACTAAGAAGTACGACTCTTGTATTGAATCCAGTGATACCACATTTCATAGAGATGATACGACTTCTATTGTAAGTGGTTTAAAGCTATCCAGCATATCCAAATAGCATTGAGTATAATAAGAGACATCAGTATACTGCAAAGGAGATATTTTATTGATTTTTACACCATCATTTACAACAGGAACTTTAGCCTTTGCAGGCTTAGTCAGATTGATGACAAGAGGTGGAGAAGAAGAACGAGAAGGAGGAGGGGGCTTCTTACGACGAAGGTCGATTACAAGCGGCTCAAAAGAGGTGAGCTCCCTTTGTTCCTGACTATCACCCTTAGGCTGCTTCTCATGGGAAGGAAGATAGAAAGTCAGTGGTTTGGAAGACTGAGGACAGGAGGTACGTCCTTTGACCGGGATCACTAGAGTATTATTCGGCACATTTTTCTATTCTTCATCTGTGTCCATTGCCAGTACCACCTTCATGAATTCCTCCTTATACATGCGAGAATCGTTACAGTATGCTTCAACTCCTTTGAAAGGATTCAGATCTGAAACCTCTTTTTGGACTTCTCCATTACCATCCACATATTTGAAATATTGGTGGAGAGTAGAAGGTACAATATTGTGCTCATGGAGGAATGGCCTTCCTAACAAAGCATTGTATGAGCCATGATTGTCAATAACATAGAAAGTCACCTTTGTACGAAGATTGCCAATTTGCAGTTTTAGGCGTATCTTCCCCAAAGGTTTACTTCTTCCTTGATTGAACCCTAGGATAGTAGTGATAGTTATAGAAAGGTTATGTACTGGGATCTTCAAAGCGACTAGCAGTGACTTTGGCATGATGCTAAGTGCGGACCCTGGATCAATCAGGATACGGTCAACTTTTATGGTGTCCACATACCCCGTGAAATAGAGAGGACGATCATGACGATTGTCTTCTAACAACATGTCATCTTGTGTAAAAGTGATGTTGGGCATTAATTCAAATATACTATGACAATGTTCACAGCTGACTGGCTCTTTTCCAGGCTTCTTGAGAAGAGTAAGACAAGCATCAGCCTGCATCAAAGCTTCACTTAACGTTTCTCGAGTTTCTTTTGAGAGACGTAAGAGTTCAAAGATTGACAATCTCGCTGGAGTATTGGCCAATTGAGCCAATATATTAAAGTTATATGGCTTTTCGAGTCCAAGAGACGAAGACTTTTCAATGCTTTGTCAAAACGAACAGGTTATTTTCTCTTGTCTGCTGATGTGAGTTTAGAAGGAGTTGGTTCAGCTACCGGCGGGGATGTAGATGGTATATTCTCTGCAGGAGAAGATGATGTAGGAGGAGCATCAGGAGATGGAGCAGGATTCTCTTGATTTTTGGGATATTCCCGAAGATAGGGTTTCCCAGATCTAGTGTCCATTAGAATTTCTTCTTCTGTTACTGGTTCAAAGGATACCATGTTGCAGATTTTTAGATTTAGCTTTGGAGTGCTTCTTTTGTTTAGAAGAGGAAGGCGTTTCAAAATCTGCCACCAGATCTGGGTAAATCCATATAATCTCTCCTCTGTCAGTCGATAATGGAACAAGACCTTCATTTTGAGGAGGTAGGAGATTTACGATCTCAAGAGTAGTCCTTGGAATGGGGACAATACCATCTTGTACAAGTTGTGGTAAAAAATCATCGAATTGTAAAGAAACCACATTAGTAGTCACCGTCTTCTCGTCCGGCTGTAGAGTAATTGTTCAAGAGTTGACCAACTCTTGGATTTTACCTTTGAGCACATAACATGCTCTGGTTGGATGCCCTATAAATCTGTGATAAACACAGTATTTAGGTGATCGGTTTTATCCACCTCTTCCGGCCATTTTGCCTCTGGCAGTTGAAGCTTATTGCTTTTGATCAAGCAATCAAAGATGCTTAAAGTATCATCTTCATCGAAAGAATACTCTTCTTTTGGACGAGTTGTTTTCGGCGGTGGTGCTGATGGAGTGGATGCTGTCTGAGTAACATTGACAGCCAAAGACTTTTTGCCTTTTGTCACGCCCCAGAACCAGAATACTGGCAAGTGGGGACGGACAAGGCCAGCTATGTAATACCAAAGTTTACCAGTACTCTAAAATCACGTATAAACTGTGTAACACCCAGTTTTCCAAATGAGGGTAATTTTGAAATTTTGTAATTATAATTATTATTTATTGATATTTATTTCATATTATGATTTTTAGTGATTTTTAATTATTTTTTAAACTATTTAAATCATGACTTATGATTTGGTGTCTTGTTAGTGTAACCCTAGAGCCTAGCCATGTGATTAGGATGTTTAATTAGTACATTTTAGCCTAGAGGGTATTTTGGTCATTTTAGAATTTATTTGAATTTATTGTGATTTATGGGAATTTCTGTAATTTTAATATAAATTAAATATTGCTATGTGTTATGTTAGTCTTGACTAGTTGAGACTTTGTAGACTAACCTAGAAGTTGACCCTAACTATGGTGACTTGGTTAGCTATGGTAGAACCCTAGTCTAACTTAAGTTAATCTAAATTATTCATGTAGGAATCAAGACTTGGATAGAAGGCTTAGTGATTTGGACCATAGGCTTGATACTTAAAATTTGGTTCCATGACTAGTGCAAATAGGTCCATAGCCTATTAGACTCAACCCTAACCCTAACTATCACTTTATGAACAGCCACCTAGGGCTATTCCCTCTATAAATAATCTCTTCATTTAGGGTTCTTGCCTCTTTATTGAGTTTCAACACTTTGAAGAAAGGAAAGGTATATGAATCTTCCTCAAGCCATAGTTTCCTTGTTTTAATTCCTTTTTCCCTCTAGTCTTTTGCATTAGTTCCTAATCCACCTCTACTTGCTGTTCATGGAGAGGAATCTCAGGTTTGGACCAATTTGGAGCACTTGGCCATCAAGGAGAAAACTCCCCTTTTGAAGCTTTTTCATGCAAATTGCACATATAGGTAACTTCCTATTCCTTCCATAGATTTTCATTTTCTTTGCATGGATAGGAAGCCCTAGGTGTCATCTCTCTGTAGGAATAGATTTTGCTAGGTTTCGTGTCCTTTACGTGTCCGTATCGGACACGTATCATGACACGTGTGTATGTGTTTGATGAAATATCACGTAGGAATTTATTTTCGATTTTTGAAATTGTAATTACATGAATTGGTAGATCTAAGGATGTACATTAATTATTGTGAAGGATGTTAGGTATTTTAGTGTCGTTTTGTGTCACTTTTTGGTGTTGGACATGCGTGCACGACACGAGTGCACTGTCCTGCTACTCGGGCACGATATCTCACTGTATAGGACACGTCGGAACACGAAATTTTATGGGAATATTGGGGCAATCACTGACACTATGTTTCCAAAATTTGGGAGCATATGGTTCACTACATGCGGAGAAATCGCACGCGTACGGATTTGACACTGTGTGCACACGCACGAAAATTACGTCTGATACGCTCACATAACTCGGACACGACACGACCCCGACTCGATTCAGGCACCCTTAGACCTAGCCCTAGACCTACCCTAGCCACGTGCATGAGCACGAGACACCTCGTGCCATGTGTCGAGCTCTATCCTCCTCGACATGGCTGTACGAGGCCCTGTTATGCACTGTGTGCACTGTTTCAGATTTTGGCAACTTGGGACACTTCGTGTCCAGTTTCCTGGACACGAATGGACCCACATGACACGTACTAATGTGGGTGACACGTATGTACACCTGTTTTGAACTTGATTTGGTTTTATGTGATTTTTGGGTTGAGAATTTGAAATTCCTGATACACACTGAGACTGATTGGGATTTTTTTTCCTGATTTCAAATTTGAATTTTTCTTGATTACATTGTAATATTCTCACTGTGATGTAGGTTTGTTATGGAATTTGGTTTAAGATTTTATACATGAGGAGTTCATGAGATTTTGTGTGTATCAGGATGGGATTTCGAATGTGAGTTTTGATGGAAACTAGGGATTCTAAATAGTTTCCTGAGGTTGACCTTATCCTCATAATTTTTCTATTAACAGTTTGGAGTTCAGTCCTTTCCTTGTTTTTTTTGTTTGGTTTTTATTGGACTTGAACATTGTTGTTGATATTCATAGGTAAAATTATATTTATAACATTGTTTCATGAATGAGTTAAGAGTTTAGGGGTTAACTGAGAATGGTTCACTGTCTAAATCCTGAGATGTATCCCAGGATTTGGTTGGGTTTAATTACCTTCCCATGTTGGTATCCAGGTTTAGTGTTTAATTGTTAGGTTCAGCTACTGTTGTGTGTTTCTGTTGTGGGTTTAGTTCAGATTATAGTTGTCAGTTCAATTCTATACACACACACATGTACAAGCCCTCATTCATATTAATCTAGACACACACACACTGGTACACTCCACACACCCTGCTACACCCCTCGACACTATTAGACTGAATACTTGACACTGAGTTCAGAATACACAGGCCTTTTCCCTCATTTCCTGTCACACATTGTACTGTTATAAGTTCGCTGCACATTGTGTGTTACACTGATTTGGTTTAGTTCAATGTAGGCACATTATGCACTGTTTGGTACACTTTGAAATTCTGGGAATTTATACACTGTGTTCTCTATTTTAAAACTGAGATTTTGCTCTTCCTTTGAACTGAAATAGATGGGTGTTTGAGGGTTAACTGGTTTACTGATTTTTCATTTCCTTTCCTCTTTAATTTAACTAAGTTTGAATGGTTTGGATTCCTATAACATGTCAACTATTTTTTCCAGATTTCCTAAGCTTGATTTTGTTTCATATAACTGCCATGTGAACCTAGGATTAGCCATGTTCTTCCTTCTATAAACATTCACTGTCATGACAGTGACACAAGAACACAATGTTCATCACTGATATTCCCTTCATGCCAACTAAATTTCATTTTCATTGCATTGTTTCCATTCTTAAAACTGAACTGTAATTATATGTTAGAAATCTGAGATTTTGAAATTGACTGTTAACACATAGGTTCTGATCTCCTTCACTGGAAAACACAGGTTCTACCTAGACACACACTACATATAATTTTAGCCATTTCATGAGATTCCTACACATGTACAAAACCTGAGATTACTGTGACCCTGTCATTTATATTTCCCTCTTTCCCACACACATGCCACTATGTTAGCACACACACACAAGCATGATTTTTCCCCTATCTTTTATATGTGTACATATGTATATATAATATATATATACCAATGTGATATATGTGAAATATGTGATATAATATAAATATTGCTTTTGTATATATAAATAGTATGTATATAGACATATAGGAATTTGTATGTATATATGGTACTTGGTATATGTGTTGCCTAATGTATGAATTTGGCTCGTGGCCTGTGTAGTGTAGCCTATGGTATCCTTGTGTAGCCTTGTGTATGTGGAATATGCACATGAGTTGGGTTTTGTGAACCTGTGTTACTTGAATGGTGTGCGTTGCTCTGTGATTTGGGAATCATGTTTGATTGACTAGTATAGGCTTGGTTAGGCCTAGTGAGACTTGTTAGACTTGTTGGGCTAGGACTTGACTTAGTTTGACTAGTGTGGTTGACTAGAGTTGACCAAGTGTCAACTTTAGCCTAGTTTGACCTAGACAGCATGCAGATGCATTGTAGATTACATTTATCATCCCATGTATACATCTTGACTTGTGTTGCTCTAACTAGGGGTCAGGTACCTCATCTCGGACAGTACATTTACTTCAGACATTCAGATACGAGGCGAGTACATTCTCTGACCGTTTCATACTTGTCTGGATTTATATTCTTGCTCTAGATTACTGTACTTGATGCTGACACGATCACTATCACGGATTGGTACTATACAGATCTTCTTCTGAGATGTTATCTCCTTGTATTCAATAAATACATATTGTGTTGTGCGTTTCACTTACATATTATATTTATTGAATACCCATATCCTTGTATACTCATTGTGCATATTGTACTCTCAGTATCACATGAGTCCCAGGGATAGACCATTGTACAACTATTGTATAACATTGTACATCTATTGTATAATATTGTACACCCATTGTATAACATTGTACATCTATTGTATAATATTGTACAACTATTGTATAACATTGTACATCTATTGTATAATATTGTACACCCATTGTATAACATTGTACATCTATTGTATAATATTGTACATCTATTGTATAACATTGTACATCTATTGTATAATATTGTACATCCATTGTATAACATTGTACACTATTGTGCAAGATAACGTAACCGGAGTAGATCCTTGAGTATTGATTTGGGGAGGGGGAGTAGAATTGGTTATGTACTCAAATCCTATTGTACAACATTGTATAACTATTGTATATGTCTATTGTATACCCACGTACAATGGAGTTACCATTGCATTTTCCTAGACCGTTTACATAACCATATTGTACTCTAAATCACAGTAGACTTACAGTTCTTATTTATCATATTTAGATATTTCCTGTTATCAAATCTTTACTGTTTTTCCTATACTTCTTTCTTTCAGCGTTTCATGTACCTTACTCTATTGCATGCTTTATATTTCCTAACATGATATGAACTGCGTGAGATGTTTTGTGCTCGCTCCCGTCCTGACTGGACCTGTTAAAAATTTTACAGAGGATGATGAGGCACCCTGCACCCTTACTTGGAGTTTGCCTAGTTGACACTCGCGACCTGGACCCCAGGGGAGGTTCAGGCAGCTGCTGAGGACGATACCTTGCTTAGTATAGATAATTTAGACTGTTTTTCTTTTCATGTTTAGTTGTTGTTCTTGATTCAGAGTTTGTATATTGTAGAGATGTTGAGACTTGTATTTCATTTCTGTTGTACCTCGGTTGAGGATTCTCTTATCTATTTTATCGTGCCGTATTCTATCTCTAGATTGTGATTGAGTTGTACCTCTGTGTTGGCCTCCTTATGGAGAGCATTCATATTATGTTAGTTATAGTTCATGATCTAGAACAGCGTTCTACCGCCGACACTGCGGCGTAGGCTAGGCGTTGTTACGCTCTCGTACCCTCACAGTGGGTGCGGGTCGTGACAAACTGTCAAGACATGGAGGTTACTTCTACAAGCCAACAGTCGATCCTAGGTTAAAACAATCCTAGGTATCTCAATCACAGGCAATTATACAAGGTACAAGAAGTATGATCATCAGACATACAATAATAAAGCGTCCCAAACCATATATACATGGATGATCATGAAGCTAGTTATACAAAATGGAGTAACTAGCAAGGGTATTAGTCATACATGATAGCTCTAACTGCAGTCTAGAATACGCACATCATGTTTATGCCCGTAGGCTAAATGTCAAGGACCAAAACACGAGCTAAACACGTGCTCGAAGGCTAAACGCCACAAAAGAATAATATAAATAACCAGTGGAAGAATAAAATAAGAAACCCACTTGGGTACTCTGGTGCTCTGGATAGTCACCGCCGAGTAGATGATGCGGAAGATCCTCTGGGCTTATCTATTAGATCTGACCAAACAAAACCAGTGGGGTCAGACCCCCAATAGCAAGTACCACAAAGGAAGCCAAACTATGAACTAAAACCAGCAATCACTAACATCAACAATTAGAGATACAAATAAGTATGGGCAGATCGAGACTCGTGCACTACCAATGCACTTATCCCGAACATAGGAAGACAATAAGTAAGCATCTTGGAGCCTAAAGTAATTATCATGCAACATAATGTAAAGTGTAGACATGTTAAGTAAACAGAAGCTTGAGTATATGTAAAAGCAATTGAACATGTGAACTTGTGAGATAGCCGGGTCATGAGAGCATGGCGACCCGGCATAGAAAATCATGTATAGCTTGTGAGATAATTGAACATGTGAGCATGTGAGATAACTGAACATGTGAGCATGTTAGAACAAAAATAGAATGAAAATGATAGGATGACTTAGGAACTATTCCGGAAGTCAAGTTACAACCCTTAAACCAAACAAGGACCGGGGTTATAACCCTTCTCCAAAACAGAACTTAGCCTCCGATCATTCATTGATAAAAGTAAAGCATAAACCATAGTGTACTAAAATAAACATACGGACACTGCCTAGACAAAACTAGACTGGACTGGACGGACTCCATCCATCAATCACGGCCAAGCAATGAGTACGGCTTGATACTTTAACTAACTAGGGTTATCACAAGCCTAGTTACTAACAAGATGCAACGAGATATTTCTACAGTCCCAAGCCCTGCAGCTATCCAGTTATCTTTCCGCAGGTTGAGAGTTGTATTAGGTGGATACATCGCCCAGGAGACAAATGTATCCCATGGTGACTTGGGGGTGCAATACATGACAGTGTGCTGGAAATGCGCCCTACTCGACGGCAGGCTACAAGTCCAATTAAAGCATCCAGATCACGGGATCGCATGTGACTGGGAAATCTCTCAATATGAACTACTTGATCAATCTAGTCATTAATCCTAGCCAAATTCAGTATGAATCCCTGACCGTAGAAAATTAGGAATTCATGTCCTAGACATGATGCAATACAGAATATGTAGCTTGTACAAACACACTCAAGAGAAACACCCACGGTGTCCAAATCATTCATTACTTGTAAGCCAATATAGCCGTCGCAACAGCATTTATAGTTCATGTCTTGTCATGTCAGGTTACTTGTCTGGAGTGCACCACGACGGGTCACTATCATGCTAAGAGTACTTGTTATGGGTGCGCCACGACGGGCCACAATCAGGTTAAGCAAAGAAGTGACATGTGACTTGAGTGCACCGCAACGGGTCACTATCGTGTTAAGCAAAGAAGAAAGACATACACTATGAGTGCACCACAACGGATCACTATCATGTTAAGCAAAGAAAGACATGTTCAAGAGTGCACCACAACGGGTCACTATCATGTAAAGCAAAGAAAAGGCATAAATCATGAGTGCACCACAACAGGTCACTATAAAGAAATTCTAATCATGGCATAGATTGTAAGGTACAATAAATTTGGAAAAGAATAAAAACACATATCATATCACATAAGAAATATTCGAAGGGAATGACATATCCTGATATGTGAGAGAGGATAAGTATAAGCAACTAATTGACATAAAATAATAATTGATTCTGTGCTAGTGTTAAGAAAGTAAGGAGGTACAATTACTCTCTAACTGTACGATATTATCAAATCATGTTAAAAAATTCATTTATTAAAGAAATATCAAGCTATTAAGTAGGGTCGTCGTAATTTAGGCCAAGATAGAAAATATGCAATGCAGTCATAAGCTCCATATCGAAAATGAAAGAAACTTGCATAAAATAATTGGTAACATATTCTTGAAACCAAGGAAAAGATCTACAACTTTCATGTTGGAAGTTGGAAGAAATTCTGGCCACAAATCAGCCAAATAGGACATAAAACAGCCAAAAACAGCAAAAATAGGCTCTATACGGCACTATGTAAGCCATGCGGCACTATTCATACCTGCGGCACTATTCACTCATGCGACACTATGCAAGCCTGCGGTACTATTCACTCATGCGATACTATGCAAGCCTGCGACGCTATTCATGCTTACAGCACTATTCACTCATGCGGCACTATACAAGCCTGCGGTACTATTCATGCCTGTGACACTATTCATGCCTGCGGCACTATTTATCGTCCCTGCCAGAATCAGGACAGATGAACTAGAAAATATCCAAATCTTATTTCGGCCATAACTTCCTCAAAAAAAAGTCAAAATCTAACTTTTCAAATGTCCATTTTGGGTAAAATTGAATTCTCTACAACATGAAATAATCAAAACTTGTAAATAATGAAGTTTAATAGATCAAAACTCAAGAAAACCGAAAAGGCTATAAACTTAGATCTACGAGAATCCATCCATGAAAATCAAAAACTCCAAATTCTAAAGATGCTTAGAATCATGTAAAGAAGAGTTTAGAACAAACAAAATAACACTTGTCCAACATTTAGCAAGGTGTACTTGTCTTAGATTGGAGGAGAAAATGAAAAGGAAGAGATGAAGATAATAAAAATAATGGAGGAGAGAGAGATGAGTTGGATTTTATACAAACCTTCTCATCTCAAACCCACCTAAACCAAACCAAGCCCAATACCAAGTTGAACCCCAAATTAAACCAAGTCAAGTTTAACCTATACTTTGGAAAAAATTTAAAACATTCGAATACCAAAAAATACGAAATACGGCTCAAAATACGTACCCGTACATAAATACTGATACAGTGAGACGAGTCTCACACCTTTGAGATTGATGGTCAGTGTTTCTTTACCCTTGTGATTATTCTGGCGATTATTACCACCGGGTGTAGAATGTTTGTCTTGGTTAGGATGAGTCATTTGAACTCCTAACTGTTTGAACTTTTCGGCACTGACTTCAGCCGCCTTGGCATTCACAATAAAAGAAGGCCAATCCTGAAATTGTGTAGATCCCGTCCACATACTGATAATAGGCAACAAGTTTGATTTGTAGGTGTCTATTATTACAGCAGATGGAGTTCCTAAAGGCATTTTGAGTGCCTCTCGACAGAATCTTTCAATGAAACTCTCCGTGGATTCATTGTGCCTTTGTTTAATCTTAATGAGGACAGACATTGTCGTATCGTTGACTTCCTCATAAAACCGTTCCAAGAACATTTGCTTGAAACTGGTAAAAAAAAGTTATGCAGCCATCAGGCAAGCTACGATACCAGTCGTATGCTGCGCCGACTAAACAACCGACGAACACTCTGGTAAGGAGAGCATCATTTGGCTGTAATTGGTCAGTCATCACCTGAAAGTGATTAATGTACTGACTTGGAGAAGTGCTGCCATCAAACAGCATAATATTCGAAAGCTTGTATTTAGGAGGGAATGGAACCTCCTTCCACTCTGTAGGATAGGGTTGCTTTATGCCCAATCTTTGTAGACCATCTTTCTGCTTGAAGGCTTCAAACTGAGTGCGTAAGAGTTTCACAGCCTCATTAGCATCCCCTGATGTTTGAGAATTGGTGGGCGGGTTAGAAGTGTTAGGAGGAGGAACTGCATGATAATTACCACCCCCAGCACCAGACTGACTAGGATCAGCTTGAATTGGCACTAAAGCAACCTGAGGAGACGGTACCCCCAGACGAACAGGTACAGAAGTTGCTATAAGCTCCGAATTAGGGACAGGATTTATAACCGGTGGTACTGTATATTGAGCCACGATTATTGTATACATACTTGCAACCAATTCTGCCATGGTCTTCAATTTGTCTTCTAGTACAACCATTCGTTGCTCCTGACTAGTTGAAGTAGAGGCATCTTGATCTTCCGTAATGGTATATGTCGTTACTTCTCTTGCTGCTATTGATGAGATAGTTTGTTCAGAACTTTCACTATCTGTTTTAAATTCTGAAAAAGAGTCCTCTCTATATGAGCAATAGGGAGATCTTCTTGATTAAAGACACCTTGGTTCAAATTTCAATTTCTTGATATGGTGTATTGAAAGATCCCTTCACTGGATGCATGAATCCGATCCAAGTATTGCTGACTGGGATTACGGGATGCATTACGTCTTGGACGTTTCCCACCCCCAGTGCCTTAAGAATTCATGTTAACAGAAGCATATAATAGCTCGTCTTCGTCTCCTATTATAGGTTCAGGAGTTGAAGTATAGTTCAGACGATCGAAGACAGATCGTCGAGCTGATTGGCAGCAACAATTGATGACGACATCATGAAGGTAGTGACGATCTAAAGAGTGATTTAGAGGTGAAGGAGACATCCCCGCAATTTCCTGTCTTTGTGTAAGATGTTCCCGGAGATCAGTTACCACTACAGGACGAGAAGAAGTCGGAGGAATATATTCCTTAATGATGTTAGGAACATGTCTCCTATTCTTCAGATGTTTAGTTCCCTGAGTGTATAAAGATGTACTCAACTCATTAGCATAAGTGGTTGGGTCCTTCTTTTCAAACTTTGGCTTCTGATACAGATTGGCCTTTGGCATAGGGTTCTTACGTTTTACCAAAGTTGATACTGGTTGACGCCTATTGAGATAAACTCGTAAATCAGAAAATTCTGCTCCAGGTGTCTCTTTTTGTGATAACCTCAATTTTTCTTTCTTAGATCTTGAAATTTGTAAGGTGGGAAGATCTTCACCAGACCCCATAGGGGTAGGCAAGATGCCTCTTTGATCAGTATTCTTTCCGATATTAGAGATCCGAAGACCTCTGTTTAAAGGAATAGAATCTGATATATCTTCCACTGAGTCATAGACCAGGGAAGTTTTAGAAAAGACCAATGGGTGCTTTCCTTTATTTTGTAGAGGATTAGCTAAGAAGCGTTTCCCTCTATTTTGCTGTTGAACCATCTTAGGCGTAGCTTGCGCGAGTTGAGGAAGTGTCAGAGGACCCTTTCCTTTGTCCTGTCTAGTGTTAGTACTAGAGCATTGCTTCTCCAAGTTCAGAACTGGAGAAGAAGAGGGAATAGCCAAAAGACTAGTTCCCTTGGGTTGTGCCTGAGCAGCAGACTGTGCCTGAGTCACTGATTGCTTAGGTTGCACCATAGTACTATGGGCTACTGGTTGCACCCTAGTAATATAGGCTACTGATGGCGCCTTGGCAGCAACATTGGTAGATTGCGCCTTAACAACGGCCTGAATAGACTGTGCCTTGGCAGTAAAGACAGTAGTAGACTGCGCGCGAGCAGCAGGAAGAGTGGATTATACCCTGGCAATATAAGCAAGATGTGCCTGAGCCACTGAGGCGGATTGTGCCTTGGTCACTGAGCACTCAAGTTGCGCCTGGGCAACAGCAACTGTAGGAGACTTAGGAGTCCACACAGTCCTGTTCTTGGCGATAGCCACAGTACGCTTGTTGCTCTTGGTGTTAATCATGTCCTCTTAGGCTATCTGGTTGACTTGAACAACCAGAGTCTTCTGCGTCTTACCGATCGACGCCGTATCACATTGAGGTGTCACCTTCTCGTCGGAGGAGAAAGTCGTCCCCAGCAGAGTCGCCATTTTGTTTGCAAAAAAAAAGTTGTTCTATTACAAACTTTTGAAAAAGAGTACAAGAGTAAAATTTGAATTCTGGGGAAGTACAACTGTAGGAATCTGATCAGAAGACGATCACTTTATCCCTTGGACTATGTAAACTTTGAAGACTAGAGCCTCTGAAGAATGCAGCAGCAATTTTACGAGAGTTCTTGATCTCTCTATGTGTGTTCTATCAATGATTGGAAACTCTATTTATAAAGTTCTGGAAATAACTGTTTTAGCAGTTATTCTGATGTGTGCGAGGCTGGGTTACGCCATATTGGGTTGCGCCAACTTTTATTCAGTTATCAGTTGTGTACTAACTGTATTTAGACGCGTGGCATCATGTGATTGAGATACGCGTGGTCGTATACAGGATAGTAGACATGTCTTGAGAGATTAGTGGCATGTGTGCCACATCATCCTGCTTTGGAAATGAAAATTATCTCAACTTTATCAGGTTGCACGAGCTTCAGTCAACAAGTTAAACTGCGTCTGATTAGACTGCGCCTGGACAGGTGGCAACTTTTGAGAAGAAGTCGTTCAGATTGCGCCTAGGCACAACTAAGAAAATTGTTTAGATTGTGCCTAAGCGCAACTCATAAGATGTGCAGGACAGCTGTCAGTCCAATCTCCTCGAGCGACACAATTCGAGGGATCCGAAGAGATTTCCCTCGTTCACTGTGTTGTCAGTGTTGTCAGGTAATGATAGTCATTAGATGTCATACGCCACGTAGACTTTGGCACAACATAATTGGGCGCAGTCTGATATCAGGCGCAACCTGTTCAGTGGCGCAGCTTGATCTCTAAGCTTCAAAACAGTGGCCCAGCTTGATTTTTAGGGCGCAACTTGATCATTGAGTAGTAGATACATGGCACAACTTAATTTTTAGGCCCTACAAAATACAAAATAAATGCATGATAAATACTAAATAAATACAGTCAAGTAGTACACGTATTAAAAATACGTATCCCGGGAATAGGGTGTGACATGTATAGACACCGATTTGGGAGTGGGCTGGCCACCTGCTCTTTAAATCCCGTGTCATGACGTGTTATGTCTGGATCCATTATACTATTCGATGACGGAGAGTTATTAGAGGTTATGTGATCATCACCCTACTTGTTACTGCTTGTATCATAGCTCCATCCTTACCACATGTAGGGTATAGCCTGATCTGTTACTACTTGACTCATAGCTTTCCATTTTGGCCGGCCTGATCCCCTATACATGTACTTGTGCATAGCCTGTCAAATGGAACAGCCTGATCTGGTGTCACGATCCGCTCCCGAATAATTGGACACGAGTCGGACACGTCCAGCCTTCATCGTTGGACACGATGAAGTAAGCTGTACCAATCTAGGAAAATCAAACTAAATAAACAGGAATAAGTATGAAGTCACAGCATCTACAAACGAATCCCAAAATCCAGATACAAGTCTAAGAATTATACATTTCCAGCAAATGAAAATAAAGTCTAATAGTCTCAAATACAAGAAATACGAACTATTAATGGATAAAGTACTAGGCTTCCCCAGCCTCTAAGTCCAGAGCAACTCTAGCTGGCTCTACTACATCTACAGGCTCTCGACCATAATAGGTATCACACAAAGCCTCCATCTCACCTGCAACATATCCTAGTCAGGAGCGGAGCAAAGTACAGTTCTAGGTAATGAACAACAACATCATGATATGGAATGGAGTACAGGAGAACACGAAATATGAAATACAGGAAATGAACATAAAAGTACAGAAATGTAAGTACAGGAAATAAAGTACAATAATATAAACCATGAACCTGAAGTACAAGACATGACAAGTGCACCATATTTGAAATACAACTAGCCTATGTCACAGGCTAAGGGGAGTACAGGAGCATGTACAGGAGTACATGAATATTGGTACGGCTTAGGGCCCGCGTGCACGATGCGATGCCTAAGCTATCTACATGAATATGGTAACCGGGGTTTGGTCACATAGCTAGTGTATTTCCCCACCCGACACAAGTAAGTACAAGAATAGGAAATACATGGTACAGGATATCGTGTCATGACGTGTCACAAGAAAGGTACAAGATATGTAAATGTACAAAAACCATAGAACAGTACTTGTCTTGCTCTGGAAAGCTATAAGTAATCAATGAAGCTGGATGTCCTCCTGTTTAATAGGTACAAGTTGATGCATACTTAGATTTTGTAAGAGAAAATGCTAATACTAGGAAGTAGTTTAGAGGATCCATTATTATTTAGAAGTAAAAATTTCCTAACAATTTGTCCAAGGTTTATTTAATCTAAAAGTAGCTGTTCAGTACACTACTATATATAAGTTTCTATGTATTGATCCATACCAAGACCAATCACGCACCACAAATCCTGAAAGCAACCTAACTATACTACTATAATCATTGCAATCAATCTTTATTGACCTCATCTTAACCCAATCAACTTAAGGAAATAGAAGCACAGGATATTAAAGAATTTGTTATAATTCAAGGAAATATTAGAAACATTCATAACCCATAATTATATGTTGCATTCGACTCAATGTTCTGGACACAGCTAATAGTGTCCAAACAACATCCCCCATTCTAATTCTACTCGTTTCCTCCAAAGAATTATTACAATCAGAGAATTAAGACTACAACCCAATCGAAGACAACCATAAACTTCTTTACCATAAGTAACATCAAAAATATATATATAGTCCAGGAACGGACTCAACCTGCAACCCGAACACCCGCAATGTAATAGAAGAGCTGGACACGCCTGAACGTCTTGGTCACGAACCCGTCCCCATCCTGCTCGACTACTGCAAGCCAGACACGACCCGACCCGAACACAGCACGAACGGCTACAAGACCCTGGACACGATCCGAGCGCCAACTAAGAGCAACACGAACTCATATCCCCGATGAACCAGTACAACAACACAATACAACACAACTTCATTATAAATAAACAACTCAGAGAAGATCAATTAGAGTATCAGTTACCTGAAGAAGATTCTCCCAAAAGAAATGCACGAACAGCAACAACGGACACGGCTATTCAATTTGACACAACTCGAACTCCTCTGAAATATCACGCAACAATAATCGATATAGGATCAGGAGAAATAGATCCCACATAAATATGGATTTAAGCAATAATTGACAGAATCGAGCACCACAATTCAACTCACTTGGAAATTAGACACAGTACCCCGTAATTGTGAAACAAATCAAACTCGAATTCAACTCTGCTCGAAAATATCAAAACCACAGTACTTCATCAATATCCTTGAGTCCACAGAACTTCAAATCAAGGAGTCGAACCGATTACTAACAAAATACAAATCTATGAAAAAGTAAGACTCGAAAGGAGTACTTACTGGCAATTGAAGAATCAAAGAACACAGACGCGGACAGGCAACTATCATCCCGATCCGTCAGCTCTACACACGCTGACAAGGTCAGAGAAAAATCCAGAGGATCAAACCAATTCTCAGACGAATCTAGGAGTAAAAAATAGAAGAAAATGAGTTGGAACTCACCACCAGATGGTCGCGAGTCGATCGTGTACTCGGGGTCGTCGAAACCAGAGATTCGAGTCGAAACTGAGCACGAAAGAAGAGCCGGCTACCGTCGTCAGAGTGTCTCACCGTCGATCAACAAATCTGACCAACAAACCTTTAAATCATAAGAGGAAGTCGCTAGAAAATAGATCTACGCACGCAGTTGAGTCAAACTCACCTTGACAACGTCGCCGGAGTTGATGGCTCCGCCCAAGCGCCGCTGAGAGGAAAATCACCTTCCCATTCAGTCGCCGGCGTCGCTCTGACTCATCGCCGTCGTCGCCATGGAGAATCGGTCGCCTAGCTCGATCGCCACCGTCGCCGAAGCCGATAGGGTTAGGTCGGAATTTGGAAAATTTTGGGAGAAGGAAATAATGGAAATGATAATGAGTTCACTCTCTCTCTCTCTCTCTCGGGAAGGATAAATAAGATTGGTTTTATTCAAAACCCCCCTCCCACTAAAGTCAACTTAACAAAAAGGTCCCCCCTTTCGTGAATTACACAATCAGTCCAAAATCTGTTAGAAAAGTGGTTATAAGTTGTTAGGGAGTGAAGACCACTCCAAATAATTTTAAAAATTATTTATTAGCCAAAAATTCAAATCTCCCTCCAAAAACAATCATAAAAATATTAATCAATAATTATTACTCGAAATGGTTTGAAACAATTTAATATTTAGTAAACTAAAATATTTTTTAAAAATAGGAAAGTGGAGTTACAAATCTCCCCCCTTAAAATAATTTCGTCCTCGAAATTTGAGAGACAACAAACAAAGTCACAATCAATTGTTCTAACAGTAGTCATTTATTGAATTGAAAATTTTCGAAAACACAAAATAATTAAGCAAACAAACTAGGATAGCGCTCCCACATCTCATCCTCGTACTCCCATGTGGACTCTTCCGGAGAGTGGTATCTCCACATGACACGGACAAGCGGTATAGTCTGATTCCGTAGTTGCTTCTCCCTCCAATCAAGGATCTCTACTGGCTGCTCATCGTAGGTCAAACTCGGACCCAGCTCTAACTCTGAGTAGTCCACCACATGGCTCGGATCTGGTATGTAGCGTTGGAGCTGAGACACGTGGAAAACATCGTGCACTCCTTCCAAGCTGGCTGGAAGTGCTAGTCGATATGCCACCTCGCCAATCCGTGCCGTCACGTCGAAAGGCCCGATGTACCTCGAACTGAGCTTCCCGCCTCTGCCAAAACAAATTTTACCCCTGGTCGGTGAGATCTTCAGGAACACCCTATCTCCAAATGCGAACTCCAGTGGTCATCTGTTGTTGTCCGCCCAAGGCTTCTGTCGATCCTGTACAACTCTTAGACGCTCTCTGATCAATCTGATCTTCTCAACTGAGTCTACCACCATCTCTGGCCCAAGCATAGTCCTCTCGCCAATGTCGTCCCAAGATAAAGGTGTATGACATCTCCGTCCATACAGCACCTCGAACGGAGTCATCTCGATGCTAGCCTGATAACTGTTGTTATAGGCAAATTCTACAAGATGCAAGTGATGCTCCTATGGATCGTCGAAGTCGAGTACGCAAACCCACAACATGTCCTCCAATGTCTGGATGGTCCTCTCGGACTTTCCATCTGTCTGTGGATGATAGGCGGTACTGAACTTCAACTGTGAACCCAAGCTCAGCTGTAGACTCCTCCAGAAGTATGATATGAAGCGGCTGTCCCTGTCTGAAATGATGTTTACCGGCACTCCGTGAATTCGCACGATCTGACGCATGTAGAGGTCTGCAAGCTTCTCGATCGACAGCCCTACCTTGAACGGAATGAAGTGAGCAGACTTCGTCAGTCTGTCCACGATAACCGAAATAACATCCGGTAAACCAGAGACGAAGTCCATGGTAATGTGCTCCCACTTCCATTCCGGAATAGGTAAAGGCTGGAGTAATCCTGCTGGTCTCTGGCGCTCCGCTTTGACTTGCTGGCATATAAGGCATCTGGAAACAAATCTGGCAACCTCTCGTTTCATCCCATACCACTAAACATACTCCCGCAGAACCTTGTACATCTTGGTAGATCCAGGATGAATAGAATACTGCGATTGGTGGACCTCCTACATAACCTCCTTCCACAAATCTTTGGGCACACACAACTGAGTTCCGTGCCTCAGGGATCCATCATCTGCAATGGTGAAGTCGTCGAGCAATCCTGCCTCTGCCTGGCCTCTGTGACATCGGAGCCCCTCATCAAGAAACTGGGCCTCCTTGATCTTCTCTAACTGTCCTGACTGTATCTGTATGTGCATCAGCTGCCCTCCAACTCCCGAAAGAACAATCTCGATCCCCAAACTCTCAAGATCCTCTAGGAGATGCCGATCCATAGTGAGAAACATAGCAACGGAATATCAACTAAGAGCATCTGCTACTACATTCGCCTTCCCATAATGGTATTGCAGATTGATGTCAAAATCCTCCATGAGTTTCAGCCATCTGCACTGTCTCATATTCAACTCCTTCTGAGTAAAGACATACTTCAGGCTTTTGTGGTCCGTGAAGATGTCCACTCTTTCTCCATACAAGTAGTGCTTCCACAGTTTCAAGGCAAAAATAATTGCTGCAAGCTCCCGAATAATCGGACACGAGTCGGACACGCCCAGCCTTCATTGTTGGACACGATGAAGTAAGTTGTACCAATCTAGGGAAATCAAACTAAATAAACAGGAATAAGTATGAAGTCACAACATCTATAAACGAATCCCAGCATCCAGATACAAGTCTAAGAATTATTACATTTCCAGCAAATGAAAATAAAGTCTAATAGTCTCAAATACAAGAAATATGAACTACTAATGGGTAAAGTACTAGGCTTCCCCAGCCTCTAAGTCCAGAGCAACTCCAGCTGACTCTACTGCATCTACAGGCTCTCGGCCATAATAGGTATCACACAAAGCCTCCATCTCACCTGCAACATATTCTAGTCAGGAGCAGAGCAAAGTACAGTTCTAGGTAATGAATAAGAACATCATGATATGGAATTGAGTACATGAGAACACGAAATATGAAATACAGGAAATGAACATGAAAGTACAGGAATGTAAGTACAGGAAATAAAGTATAAAAATGTAAACCATGAACCTGAAGTACAAGACATGACAAGTGCACCATATTTGAAATACAACTAGCCTATGTGACCGGCTAAGGGGAGTACAAGAGCATGTACAGGAGTACATGAATATTGGTACGGCTTAGGGCCCGCGTGCACGATGCGAGGCCTAAGCTATCTACATGAATATGGTAACCGGAGTTTGGTCACATAGCTAGTGTATTTCCCCACCCGACACAAGTAAGTACAAGAACAGGAAATACAGGGTACAGGATATCGTGTCATGACGTGTCACAAGAAAGGTACAAGATATGTAAATGTACAAAAACTATATAACAGTACTTGCCTTGCTCTGGAAAGCTATAAGTAATCAATGAAGCTGGATGTCCTCCTGTTTAATAGGTACAAGTTGATGCATACTTAGATTTTGTAAGAGAAAATGCTAATACTGGGTAGTAGTTTAGAGGATCCATTATTATTTAGAAGTAAAAAATTTCCTAACAATTTGTCCAAGGTTTATTTAATCCAAAAGCAGATGTTCAGTACACTACTATAAGTTTCCATGTATTGATCCATACCAAGACCAATCACACACCACAAATCCTGCAAGCAACCTAACTATACTACTAATCATTGCAATCAATCTTTATTGACCTCATCTTAAACCAATCAACTTAAGGAAATAAAAGCACAGGATATTAAAGAATTTGTTATAATTCAAGGAAATATTAGAAACATTCATAACCCATAATTATATGTTGCATCCAACTCAATGTTCTGGACACAGCTAATAGTGTCCAAACAACATCCCCCATTCTAATTCCACTCGTTTCCCCCAAAAGAATTATTACAATCAGAGAATTAAGACTACAACCCAATCTAAGACAACCATAAACTTCTCTACCATAAGTAACGTCAAAAATATATATAGAGTCCAGGAACGGACTCAACCTGCAACCCGAACACCCGCAATGTAATAGAAGAGCTGGACACGCCTGAACGTCTTGGTCATGAACCCGTCCCCATCCTGCTCGACTACTGCAAGCCAGACACGACCCGATTCGGACACAGCACGAACGGCTACAAGACCCTGGACACGATCTGAGCGCCAACTAAGAGCAACACGAACTCACGTCCTCGACGAACCAGTACAACAACACAATACAACACAACTTCATTATAAATAAACAACTCAGAGAAGATCAATTAGAGTATCGGTTACCTGAAGAAGATTCTCCTAAGAGAAATGCACGAACAACGATAACGGACACTGCTATTCAATTTGACACAACTCGAACTCCTCTGAAATATCACGCAATAATAATCGATATAGGATCAGGAGAAATAGATGCCACAAAAATATGAATTTAAGCAATGATTGACAGAATCGAGTACCATAATTCAACTCACTTGGAAATTAGACACAGCACCCCGTAATCGTGAAATAAATCAAACTCGAATTCAACTCTGCTCGAAAATATCAAAACCACAGTACTTCATCAATGTCCTTGAGTCCACAGAACTTCAAATCAAGGAGTCGAACCGATTACTAACAAAATACAGATCTATGAAAAAGTGAGACTCGAAAGGAGTACTTACTGGCAATTGAAGGATCAAAGAACACATACGCGGACAAGCAACTATCGTCCCGATCCGTCAGCTCCACACACGCTGACAAGGTCAGGAAAAGATCCAGAGGATCAAGCCAATTCTCAGACGAATCTAGGAGTAAAAAATAGAAGAAATTGAGTTGGAACTCACCACCAGATGGTCGCGAGTCGATCGTGTACTCGGGGTCGTCGGAACCAGAGATTCGAGTCGAAACTGAGCACGGAAGAAGAGCCGGCCACCGTCGTCAGAGTGTCTCGTCGTCGATCAACAAATCTGACCAACAAACCTTCGAATCATAAAAGGAAGTCGCTAGAAAATGGCTCTACGCACGCAGTTGAGTCGAACTCACCTTGACAACGTCGTCGGAGTTGATGGCTCCGCCCAAGCGCCACTGAAAAGAAAATCACCTTCCCGTTCAGTCGCCGGCGTCGCTCTGACTCATCGCCGTCGTCGCCATGGAGAATTGGTCGCCTAGCTCGATCGCCACCGTCGCCGGAGCCGATGGGGTTAGGTAAGAATTTAGAAAATTTAGGGAGATGGAAATAATGGAAATGATAATGAGTTCACTCTCTCACTCTCTCAGGAAGGATAAATAAGATTGGTTTTATTCAAAAAACCCCTCCCACTAAAGTCAACTTAACAAAAAGGTCCCCCCCTTTTCGTGAATTACACAATCAGTCCAAAATCTGTTAGAAAAGTGGTTATAAGTTTTTAGGGAGTGGGGACCACTCCAAATAATTTTAAAAATTAGTTATTAGCCAAAAATTCAAATCTCCCTCCAAAAATAATCATAAAAGTATTAATCAATAATTATTACTCGAAATGGTTTGAAACAATTTAATATTTATTAAACTAAAATATTTCTTGAAAATAGGAAAGTGGAGTTACATCTGGACCCAAGCCGATCACATGACGCTCTAATATCTCATGTCACTTACTTTTTATGTTTATATCATACTCAGATTACTTTCACCGCTTATATTACAGTTTTACCTTATATCTCATCATGACATGCTATTCAGTTCTCTTGTACAGTTTTTATTCCAGTTTTGACAATTCATCATGTATTATATTATAATTATCTTTTGTAGTATTTATCAATTCACATGGAACTGCTGTTGGCATTTCTACTTGCTCATATCCTGACAGGATAACTTTCGTTATTTTTCAAAGGACTTAGAAGCAGTTTGTCTGACCTACTATGGGTTTGGCACAGATGGAGTTTACGATCAGGGCCTGCCTATGGATCCAGTGTACATAGAGGACGTACCGCTTGTAGTGACTTAGTTTAGTTAGATACTGTCTAGATTTGTATTTCAGTTTCTCTCACTTAGTCTATTGAACTTATTTAGGTTTGTTATGTCTTTACATTCTGAACTGATGTTGTGATTCTGCATTTATTTCAGTCTAGCTATTTACATTCCTTATATTTATCATCGTGCGTATCTTCCTTAGAATTATGTGATTGAGTTGTGATTATATTCCTCCGTACGGAGATGATAGGTTATATTATTGTGTCTAGATATCATATGTTGTAGATGGCCCTTACAGCATTCTACCGTCGATACTGTGGCGTAGGCTGGACGTACCCACGTGTTCGTGTCCCTAAACATGGTGCGGGTCGTGACACATTTTTTTGGTGGCCCATGCAGGTCAGAATCGCAACTAGTGCGATTTCGTAATGATGCTCGACTTAGAGTGCTAATTACGAGCCTGCTGTTAGGATATATGTTCTAGGATTATGATAGGAGTTACTCAATCATATATTAGAAAATTTTTGATCTTTTGATTATCATGACAACTCTTCTTGCATTTCAAAGTAAATTGTCCTTCCTTGACGATATCTTATCATGTGTCATATTGGTCTTTTGCTTGAATCTGTCTTCAGGATGACGAAGAATAGAACTCAGATTATCGGAACTGCTGCAGGATCCGAGAGGTCCGCAACTTCGTGACCTGAGGGAGATGTGGTTCAGGAGGTTGCCCCTACTGTCCCTACCATTCAGAAGGGGGGTAACAGCAGCACCTGGAGGTTTCACCGGTTCAGAGGCCTGTTCTTTTTCAGACAAATCCTCTTCCACCTCCACCTACGCTACCGACCGATGCCACTCAGATGTTCGCGCTCCTCCAGCAGATGATGGAGACACAGCGAGCACAGGCTGAGGCTCAACAGCGACAGGCGGATGTTCTGAGGCAGAGTATCGAGAGTGCGCATCAGTTAGGTCTCACAGCTGTTGAGAAGGTGGCTGCAGTTCAGGTTCAGGGCGCTTCCGCCCAGCAGTCGCAGCAGCAACTGGCAAGGCCTGGCACCGTGTTAGACTTCAAAAAGATGTACCCTCGAGAGTTCAAGGGAACAGAGAGGATCCTGTATGCCGATGATTGGTTAGAGGATGTGGAGCGGAGCCTGGGACTAGCACAGATTCCGGAGGGACTGTGGGTGCCAGCAGCATCGAGTCAGTTCTTTGATATCGCTCTGACTTGGTACCGTACGAACCCTCGTGCGTCAGTGACGGGTCTGACATGGGATGCTTTCAAGAGGCTCTTCAAGGAGAAATTCTTTCCTAATGTGGCTCTTAGTGCACTGGAGGGTCAGTTTGCAGGACTAGTACAGGAGAACTTATCGGTAGACGAGTATGCAGCACAGTTCTTTCGCCTGAGCCAGTTTGCTAAGGGCATGGTTCAGGATGCTAGGGAGAAGGCTCGCAAGTTCAGGAGGGACCTGAACCACAGCATCAGATCTCGCACGTCTGGGCATCGTACGACGACCTTTTAAGGAGATTCTGATAGACGCTCAGATTGCAGAGGAGGACTTGGATCTCAGGGCCAAGAGAAGTAGTGATGCGATGGGTGCTGGTTCCAGTGCAGGACCGGCCAAGCATCCTCAGACTTAGCAGAGGTCGTTCCACCAGCAGCAGCATCAGCAGCACCAGGCACCAGGACGTGCACAACATCAACAGGGGCAGAAGCAGATTCCTCAGTGTGCTTACTGTGGGAAGCCAGGGCACACCCGAGAGATCTGCAGGAGGAGGTTGGGCGTTTGTCTATTTTGTGGAGCGTCCGACCACCAGTTAAAGGATTGTGCGACTCGTCCAGTTCGGGGAGGTCAGGACACAGCACCTCCTGCTAGAGCTCCAGCGGGACCTGCCTAGAGCTGTCAAAATGGGCTAAGCCCGTTGGGCCGGCCCGCCCCGCCCACCAAAAAGGTGGGTTGGGCCGAGCATTTAGGAGGCCGCCAAACAGGCGGGCCTAGGCAGGCTGGCCCGCTAGTAGCCCGCCCCGCGGTGGGCTAGACCTCGGGCCAAGTGGGTTGGCCCGCCATCTATTTTTTTATAAAAATTTTAATTTTTTTATTTAGCACAAAAATGAGATATGTATTATAAATGATAAAAATTCTCATTTAATGCAAGTAATGAAGTATAAAATATTAAATTTGGTCATTTATTTACATGAATGAAGGTGTTTTAAAGAAATATCTACTATTATAATGTTTCTTGTATTTTACTTGTAATTTGATGCATATGAGAGTGAGTAGAAAATATTATATATATGATTTTTTTTCCTTTTCCTTTTAAGAAACTAAAATAATAATTTAAAATTTTAAAAAAATTAAGCGCGCCGGCCTGCCTATCCCGCGGCCCGTCGGTGGGTTGGGATTTTTTCAGCCCGCCAAAATGGTGGGTCGGCCCACCCCGTCCCGCCAAATGGTGGGTTACGGGTCGGCCCGCCCCGCCGGCCCATCTTGACAGCTCTAGACCTGCCATTCAGCCGAGGGGTCCGTCGCTTCCAACTCAGCAGCAACGTTTTGCCCAGCATCAGCAAAAGAGGGATACACCTCAGGATAGAGCATTTTTTTTGGCTATCGAGGAGGTCGAGCCCATTCCAGATGTGGTAGCAGGTTCTGTTCTTTGCGACTCCTTTCCTGCATTAGCTTTGTTTGACTCTGGTGCTACACATAGTTTTGTATTCGTCTCTTTTGCTATTGGACACAATATTATTGCTGAATCACTGAGTAGGACTTGCAAGATTATGACCGGGGGAGGTATTATCCTGGTCAATAATATTTGTAAGGGGTGGAGAGTTAAATTAGGAGGTCGGGACTTGAGTGCGTGTTTGCTCGTAATGCCACTTCCGAGCTACGATATGGTACTCGGTATGGATTGGTTGAGCAGACACCATGCTAGTATAGACTGTAGAGGAGACAGAGTTTTGTTTAGACCATCGGGAGAGCCAGAGTTTGAGTTCGCCAGGGGAGCAGCTGAGCCGCGAGATGGTTTCTGTGGAGACTTGTTGGCGGGGCAAGAATTGCCACATCCATTAATAGCAGAATTCTTGGAGTTTTCCCTGATGAGTTGCCCGGGATGTCGCCAGACAGGGATGTTGAGTTCTCTATAGACTTAGTGCTGGACGCTGAGCCTATCTTCCAGCACGTCTATAGGATCAACAACAACGAGTTGGCGCAGCTGAAGAAGCAAGTCGACGAGCTGCAGGACAAGGGTTTCATCATATCCAGTTCTTCACCTTGGGGCGCACCTGTTCTGTTTGTACAGAAGAAGGATGGGACGGTACGCATGTGTATCGACTACAGAGTACTCAACAATCTCACTATCAAGAACAAGTACCCGTTGCCGAGGATTGATGACTTGTTCGATCAGTTGAGCGGCACGAAGGTGTTTTCGATGATAGACTTGAGGTCCGGCTACCATCAACTGAAGGTGAAGAAGGAGGATATTCCGAAGACGGCTTTTCGGACTCGGTACGGCCAGTTCGAGTTCACTGTTATGCACTTGGGTTGACCAATGCTCCAGCGGTATTCATGAACTTGATGAATAAGGTATTCCATCAGTACCTTGACAAGTTCGTAGTGGTCTTCATAGATGACATCTTGATCTACTCGAAGACGTCGGAGGAGCACGAGGAGCATCTGCGTACTGTGCTAGAGACTCTCAGAAAGGAGCAACTCTATGGGAAGCTATCGAAGTGCGAGTTCTTCCTGAAGCAGGTAGAGTTCTTGAGTCATGTTGTGACCGAGCATGGAATCTCGGTGGACCCGAAGAAGATTTCAGCAGTTGAGTCTTGGTCCACGCCGAGTTCAGTTGCAGAGATTCGAAGCTTTCTGGGTCTAGCAGGCTATTATCGGAAGTTCGTCCAGGACTTCTCTCGGATTGCCGAGCCGATGACTAGACTCACCACGAAAGATGTGGAGTTCGTCTGGACTGAGGAGTGTCAGGCTTCCTTTGACGAGCTGAAGAAGAGGTTGACTACAGCTCCTATCTTGGCATTACCATCTGGGACTGGTGGTTTCACGATATACGTCGCTTCTAGGAAGGGCTTGGGTTGCGTTCTTCAGCAGCACGAGAAGGTGATTGCCTATGCATCCAGGCAATTACGCCCTCACGAGAAGAACTACCCTACCCATGATCTGGAGTTGACAGCTGTTATTTTTGCTTTAAAGCTGTGGATGCATTATCTGTACAGAGAGCGAGTTGAGATCTTCACGGATCACAAGAGCTTGAAGTACGTGTTCATCCAGAAGGAATTGAACATGAGGCAGAGGAGGTGGCTTGAACTGATAAAGGATTTCGATCTCTCTTTGCAGTACCATCCAGGTGTAGCCTCCCTTCCCGGAAATTTTCAAAATATTTTTTTATTATTTATTTGATTTAAATGGTGATTTTTAGATTTTTATAAATAATTATTTTAATTAACTATTACGGTAGATGACTTTAGCCATGGTTGAGTTTTGGAGTACCAAACGACTAGGAATCATGGCACAGATAGTGCCGTGGCATGCTTCGACTAGTGTATTAGCCTTGGTAGGGAAGGCCGAACCATAGTGATGTCCTAACTAGGAAAATCAGGCCAAGTTGCGACTTAACCCTTACCGAAGATGCTATTTATTATTTAATTATATTATGGAGTTTTAGGGAACCCGGTTGTACCGAACCTGTCCAGACTGAGCCCAAGCCAGGTAATCATATAGAGCATCCTAAGACGTCCTTGTAGACATGCATTGGGTAGTAGTATTATAATTTAGTCACTTAGTAGTCGATTTTCACAAAGGGTAGTTACCTATATATTATTATGATTATGAGTTCTTAATATTAAATAATGCTTTGTTGATAATATAGTAAATAATTTCTTTAACAAATATGTTGAATTTTGGGATTTTCATAGCCAATATATACTTGTGAATATATATATATATATATATATATATATATATATATATATATATATATATATATATATATATATATATATATATATATATATAATTATATATGTATATATTTGATAATTATATATGTATAAATATGTTCATAAATGGTAAACGAGGTGCTTTATATATATTCCCAATAATTTTTAATTACAAATTTTAGTATTTAAATTAATTTAATAATTATATATGATGACTGTATATATGTATAATATATCTTGGTTGTACATATATGTTACATGGTAATAATATATTGATTTTGTATATATATATTATTTGGTGAGTGTATATATGTAGTAGTGTACATGTATGTATAGGTATATATTCGTAAGCGTGTATATATATATATATATATATATATATATATATATATATATATATATATATATATATATATATATATATATATATATATATATATATATATTAAACTCTATTATAAAAGAAAGGAAATAGATATAAAATATATAGAAGAAATATTGTAGATAATATTTTACATTATCTTTGTTTTTATTTAGATTTATTTATTAAATTTTACCTTGTCAGGATAATAGGTGATAAGAGAGATAAATTAGTTTATATAGGAATAGAAATCCCAGCCCAGGCCCACCAGGGTCGAGCCCATTCCAGCAAACCCAAAACCCCTACAGTTCCCAGCCTCAGGCCGAGTGGAAGTCCCCACACCGAACTCACGTAAACCCGAGTACTCGACCCCGCGACTGTATATAAGATCGAGAGAAACTCGAAGAGAGAAAACCCTAAACTCTGGATTCCCACCTACCTGGCGGCCACCCCACGCTCACAGTGCCGCCGCGCGCGGCCAGCGCCGCCGGCCAGGGCCGTGCGCACGCGCGCGCACAGGCGCGAAACAGCAGCAGTAGCTGCGGAGGTGCCAACTTCGCGAGGGCTTTTTATCGCGTACAAGGGATCGTTTTACGAACCGCTTCTTCAGGTACGATCCCGACATAATCCACTCCGATTCACTTAAAATACTTAGATTTGTTTTGTGTCATGCGCATCGAAAAACGAGCCCGAAGATCGACCAAAAACCTGTCCCGAAATAGGACGTTTAACAGTCTAATCACCCGTATTCGAGGATCGATTTCGATCGATCCAGTGACTGTTTATAAATTCCACTTGAACACATGTTTAGACGACCTATAGGCCTTCATAAAAGTTTTTACAGAAGCCAAAACCATCGACTACATGTCGAGAAATCGAATCCCGAACTTTGACGAAAACCTGTTTTAAAAACATGAAAATTCATCCACACGACGTGCGTCCCGCCAAACCGGGCGACGTGGTCGCGCACCGTAAGCATCGTAAGGTGCGTAATGACTTTGTGGTCGTGTGGGCTTTGGCGGAATTCAAATTGGACGCGTGTGCGCGACGAATTTGATGCGTATCCGTCGAAATACACCGTATCGGCCTCTGTGCAAATTTTTCAATTACTTTGTGCACACTCGTCAGATCGAGACGAAACTTGCGCCAACAGGACCGCATCGTTTTTCTGGTCCTATATGCCAAGTTTGGTCCGATTCTGAGACAGTTGAATCAGAACGCTGTTTTGTGGGCCCCACGGTCCGACTCAACGGGTGATTTTGTGCACGGCCCGCCGAAATCTAACTTTGGACATACGGTTGGGTTCGTATCGGAAAACCTGATCCGTAGACATGTAGTTTGATAACTTTAGAGACCGTTGACTCTGGCACGTATTTCGGTGCAAAGCGGGTCCAACGGCGGACATCGTTTTTGCCTGAAATTACAGTTTTGCCCCTGTGTCTAGAATTGGACTTAAGGACAGGCAATCCTAGCTAATTTGACTATTCTGAGAACGTTGGTACTATTTATTTCAGCATCTGGAGACTTCTGCATGTGTTGATTGATTGTAGCTCATTGAGTGGTATATTATTATTGGTTTCTCCAGCTAAGTACCTCAGGCAAGTGCACTTTCTGATTGCTTTCGATTTCATAGTAGTCTTTTCATTTCATGTCTATACATATATCTTGCTGCTTGTTGACACGCTCGTCACACGGAGTAGTCGGGAGGAGAAATATCTTAGTAGACATGTGGACTACCCAGAACTATCCCATGATGTCTATTCGTGAACAATAGCACCTGTACACGACACGTGCAGGTGCCGGATTTATCTCCTAGCCGTTCACATGTCGAAAAGGATATTTCAAACCACCTAGATAGATGTCTTTTATTAGTTTTTTCTTGTTTACTTCTCTATCGTGCTATGTCATCAGTTATCTCCCAGTTTTTATCTCTCATATGTTATTTTCATGTCTTATTAATTCTATTGTGTTTTCGTATTGTCGTCGGTTTGTGTACTTGTTCCATTCCTGACTGGAAACCAACATTTTTCAGGTTTAGCCGCGATCACTCTTAGCACTGGGAAGACATGGGTATGCTGAGGCCGACCTAGATAGTGGAACTAGTTGTCATTTTCATTAATTGTGAGAACTTGTATTTTCCTTTAAATATAAATCTTATAAATGTTGTAATAAACTTAGAAATGTGAATGAGCAGCAAATATTATATTTTGTGATTTTGAGCATTTATTTCTTGCGGGCTTGACAGCGTTCTACCGCCGACTCTGCGGCGTAGGCTGGCTTGGACACGTCTCGTATCCAAAAAAAGCGGGTGCGGGTCGTGACACCAGGGAAGGCCAACGTAGTTGCAGATGCCTTGAGCAAGTATCCAGTCGCTATGTATTTGACGGCAGATCGTCATCTATTGGCCGATCTGGATAGTTTGGGTATCGAGGTGATCGTTCCGGGGATGGAGATTCAGATGTGGGGTTTACAGATTCAGTCTGAATTGATGGACAGAGTCAGATCAGCACAGTTTGATGACGTGGCCCTGAGGAGCATCAGGGAGCATGTGCAGGCAGAATTGTTAGACGATTTTTCTATAGCCGAAGATGGGTCGCTGAGGCACGGTACTAGATTGTGCGTTCCGAGTGGAGAGCTTCGGGAGGAGGTTCTTCAGGAACCGCATCGCTCTCAGTACTCTATGCATCCTGAAGCCAACAAGATGTACATAGAGCTGATAGAGCATGATGGTGGTATGGCATGAAGCGATCTCCGGGACGGGGAACGCTCCCGAGCCCCCGAACCCCCGACGGGGGGCGCTCCCCCCTCGACCCCCATCCGCTGACAGGGCAGCGGAACCCCTGATGCGTGGCTCCGAAGATGTCGTCGGACGGTTCAGAGAAATTTTTGTGGAATACCATCGTCTTTGGCCCACCATGATTTCTTCATTGCATATGTATATATTTGATTTTGCTAGTTGCTTTTCTGCAAATACATGTTAGACGAACAAAGCAATATACATATAGCAAGTATGATAAGATAAAATACATTAGGACTATGCAAAGTTTAAGTATCAATGCTATAGAGATAGCATAAATATTAGTGATATCATAATGTTAAACTTAATCGAATAATCACAATCGAAAATATAGTTAGATTATTGGGCTAACAGTTAAGACCTAAACTCTAAACTGGTATAATATCCATGATCTAAACTCTAATTAGTCCATTAATTATTGGTCGGGCTCACCGTTCACCCTCGCCACGTGGTGAGCCGGACCATCTAATAATTTCTCATGCTGCAGGCTCTAGTAGTGAAGTCCATGCACTCCCCATTGCAACGGCTCCCTCCTCGTTGTCCCGACCCGCCTCCCAATCTTTACAAACGCAAGACTTGACGGTGTCCATGGGCACGACAGTGGACGCCGGGAAGGTGCTCGAAGAAATGTCCGACACGGAAACGAGTTATCTATGCATTAGTACTTGCTCTTGCAGCGGACGGAGGAGGTGACGATTGTTCATTCATATGATGGAGATGCCAACTCTCTGAGAATCCTCAGTATCATTGATGGTTGTTCGATTCCGAGAGTCCAATGACGATAGGCCGGAACAAGTGTGGTCAGGGACTGGTTGTGCTGCTAACGACAAATACAATGGTACCGATCTCTACTACTTCTGTAGTTACTTCAGTTGTGATTGAAACTTTTGCATCTTTAGGCAAAACGTTCCGCTTTGGATATTGTTACCATGATTTAATCAGTGTGGAGACAATACTTGATGTGAAAAGCTTGTTGACTTCAAACAACAAGTGTGGAGACAATACTTGAAAATTCAAGCTTTACAACTCGATCAGAGTTCGGTCCCCTAACGTTCAGAAATTCAAACGTTAGAAGCCTCGTCTTCGGAAAGAAGAGGCTGACCAGGAATTAGGTTTTATCCTGACTGAGTTCGGACAAAACTCGGTCCGAGTTCGGTCATCTTGTTTCCAGAATGGTTTGGGTTTAGGTCAGGTTCATTTTGTGGACTAGGAATATGGTTTAGGCCAAGGTTTGAGCTTCCTAGTGCCAACACGACCCAATGCACATCTTGTCCTATAAAAGAAAGATAAAATACAGAATAAAACATAAAAACCAAGAGCACTTTTAATTATGCCTTTTTTCCTTGACGGCACTTGTCGAAAGATAAACAGATATGGAAATCTGTATACCTTTCGGAGGCTTCGTCCCCGAACCCCCACGGGGGGTGCTGTCCCCTCGACCCCTATCCGTTGACCGGGCAGCAGAATCCCCAAGTGCAAGGCCCCGGAGATGTCGTTGGACGGTTCAGAGAAATCTTCTGCTATAATGTTGTCTTTGGCCCGTCACGAATTCTTTATTGCATGTCCAAGTTCGATCTTGCTTACTGCTTGTATGCAAATACATGTTAGACGAACAAAGCAGTATGATACATTTAATAAACATTTAGGACAATGCTAAGTTTAAGTATCGACAATATAGTGATTGCATGAATATTAGTGATATCATAATGTTAAACTTAATCGATTAGCCATATTCAAAAACATGATACGATCATTGGGATAATAATAATAAATATCCTGGCAAACCCAGAAATAAGTGTCACTGTTCGTATGTGGTACTATTTCAGGTGTTTTCGGTGGCATGAATACTCTTCAATGCAATATTTAGTGTATACTATGCATTACCAGTGATCTCAAAAACCAGGGACCGAGGCAGAGCCGCCACTCTTGAGTTTCAGATTTCCTTCTATATGCTATTTGTTTCTCCTATTATTTACTTCATTTTATTCTCAATACATAATTGAGTGATAGCTAGTTGGTAAATTAATGAATTTATGAAGTAGATGTCTTGAGATCCACAAATTCACATCTCTCCACAAAGCTACCACCTCATCCTCCGTTTTTAATCCAGTTCATTGTGTTTACATGAATTGCCTCTATCAAAGTAACACAACCTTGCCATTGATACATGTGAATTGCATTAGGTCATAATGATGTATACAATGTTTTGACTTTTGATTACTAAATACAGTTTCAAATTTATTTGATCACCTGCAATTTTGTAGAAATGTTGAAGTTTTTAGGCTAAATTTTAACTTGATACCCTCAACTATCCATGTTTGACAACTTGATACCCTAAACTTTCAAAATAGCCAACTTGATACCATCAACTATTGAATATTGTCTTCATACCCTGAAAAAATAAAAAATTCAATAATACCCCTATCCCCTCTATTCCCTTCCCCCCTCTCTCTCTCCGGCGAGACGTGCGCATAGGCGACGCACGCAGGGCTAGACACGGGAGGAGGGGGCGCGCGGGTAGCGCGCTCGGGGAGCAGCGCACGGGGCAAGACGCGGGGGGGGGGGGGTGTTGAGCGGCGGGAGAAGGGAGGAGGGTGGTTGTGGTGGCGGCGGGAGGAGGGGGTGATGAGCGGCGAGAGAAGGGAGTGCAGGAGGAGGGGGTTGTGGCGGCGGAGGGAGGATGGGGTGGTGACAGCGGGAGGAGGTGCGTTGCGGCGGTGGTGGCGGGAGGAGCGGGGTGGCGGCGGGAGGAGGGGTTAGCTGGTGGTGGGAAGAGGGAGAGAGGAGTGTGGGGAGAGGGGTGGGGGTAGTTTAGGAAGAAAAAAATTTAGGGTATCAAGTTGTAGATAAAAAATAGTTTAGGGTATTAAGTTGAAAAGGGGAGAGTTGAGGGTATCAAGTTGAAATTTAGCCAAGTTTTTAAGTCCTTAAATATTTCATATTCTTCAATTTTGCCATTATCTGTTTCCAACTCTGAATGCCACCATGAGGAGTTTTCTTATAAAACTCTTCCAAACAGAAGTTGAAGGTTCTGAAATCCCAAAAGTCGGCTCTTAAATTTAGACTCTAACATCTTTAATTTATTTGCATTTTGCAGCTTCATTCACTAGACCATAAGTACTTAAATTTTTATAGTTAATGGCATAAGAACCTACCATGTTCCATTAGATATATGATCTTAAATCTGTGGAAGTAGGGTACAATAATTAGACATCCATGTATGAACATTTGGTAGGAATATTAAACAGTTCAACTTGCTTATAAAATTATTAAAGCATATAAAACCTATGTACTGTAGCAATTATGTTGGAGCACTTCACAGACAAAAAGCAAAGACTTGGATTATAGAACACACTAAACAGGATTCAAATTCATGCAAAGGGAAATAATTATTGTTCAACAAACAAACAAGTTGGAGGTAGAAGCTTCGAGATCAAACTACTGAGATGGAAGATGGAAGGCGAGGAAGATGGATCGACACGTGCTGAAGTTGACCAAATGAGAGATATGGGACTGGACTGCTCATACTGGTTGGTGACCAAGAACGAATTGTGGTGGTTTCTGATCTGAGCATGAAGATCTTCTAGGATGCAGGCTGAGTAGGAGGAGTTGGCTCACTGCTTGGATTGCCTGTACTGTTTGTTTGGGAGGGTGAATTATTGCTTGTAGCATTAGATGGCGGATACACTTGATGGTTTGCAGGCTTAACATCCGTGGGAGCTCTTGGAGAAGTTGATTGGCTAGCAGGATCCTTTTGATCCATTTTCTTGGTGGTTTCCTCTTTCATTTGGTTGGATGAGCTATTGGAAGCAGGTTTGGAAGCCTGAGCATCAGTAGAAGCTTGTTCGACGGCTGATTTATCTGATGTCTGGGCATCTTTCTCTTGCATGTTGCTTGGCAAGGCACCAAAGGTACCTGCTTGATTTGGTTTTTGACCATCAGTAGGAGCTTCAGGAGCACTAGATTGCTTGATGGAATCTGGCTGGACCTTCTGCTCCGCCTTTTGGCTTGACAGTGCACCAGGAGTGGATGATACTTTGGCAGGTGTTGCATTATCAGAAGCTCTTGGAGCAGTAAATTGACTTGCACTGTCTGCTTGATGTTTCTTCTGTGTATCTTCCCCTCCGTTTTTGCTTGGTGAGCCACCGAGAGCACCTGCTTGACTGGATTGTTGACCATCAGCAGGAGCAGTGGATTGGCCAGCAGAATTTGCTTGATTCATTTGCTCCTTCTTTTGAATCAATGAGGCACCAGATGTAGCTGATTGATTGGAGGCTTGAGCATCGGTGGGAGCTTCTTTGGTGATTGCTTCATTTGATTGTGGGCCATTTGTTGGAACCTGTTTAGACTGCCCAATGGAAGCTGCTTGAAGCCCAGGCAGGATATCTTGCTCCCGGTTTTGGCCGGGAGAAGCACTGTTAGTAGATGGTGTGGTGGCAGACTTTACGTTAGTCCGAGCTTCTCGGGCAGTGGATTGCAGGGAGGTATTTTCTTGATTCATTGGTTCGGTTTTTCTTTGGTCTTGCTTTTGTGTTGGCAGGGTAACGGGAGTAGTTGATTTGCTGGAAGACCGAGCGCCGCTGGGCTCATCTTGAGCTGCTGATTGACCCACAGAATCTGCTTCAGGAGTTGATGTTTTTTCCTGCCCTTGTTTCTGAGTCAACTGGTCACCCACAGCTGCTTCTGTGGAAGACAGAGCATTAGTTGGAGCTTTCTGAGTAATTGATTGATCAGCAGAGTCTGTTTTACTCATTGGCTTGGTATTTTGATCCTGTGTTTGGTTCGGCTGGACATTGGGTGCAGCTAATGGGCTGGAGGTTTTAGCATCAGCTGGAGTTTGTTTGATAGCTGATTGTTCTGTGAAATTTGTTTGACGTGCTGGCTGACTATTTCTCTCCTGCTGTTGGTTTGATAGGACTTCAGAACTGTCTGGTTTAGTAGAAAACTGAGCGCCAGTAGGAGCTTGTTGAGCAGCCAATTGACTAGCAGGATCTGCTTGACGCGTTGACGTGGTTTTCTGCTCTTGTCTTTTGCTTGATATTTCGCTGACGTTGGAAGGCTGGGTATCAGAACGAGCTTGCAGGTTTGTTGATTCTCTGTCAGAATCCCTTTGTGGTAATGCCTTTGTAGTTCGGTCTTTTTCTTGGCTTGATGTGGCAGCAGGAGAAGTTTGTCCATTCAATGACTGAGCATCAGATGGAGCTTGTTGGGCAACATTTTGACCGGAAGAAGAATCCGTTTGACTCCTTGGCTTGATACTTTGCTCTTGTTTTTGGCCTGCATTAAGGGTAGCATCTTTAGCAGAAAGTTCCATTCTAGGAGCTTGTCGAACAATTGATTCGTTAGTAAAACCTTCTTCATATATTGGTAGGGTATCAAGCTTTTGTTCTTGGTTTGAAGAAGGACCAAGATTACCTGGTTGAGTCGAAGATTTATCGTCATCAGTGACCTGTTGAGCAGGTGATTTAGCAGAATCCCTTTGACGCAATTGACGCATATTTTTCTCCTGATGTTCTGTCAAGGGTTTACCAGTATTAGCTGGTTGGAATGTGTTGATTCGATCCAGAGTTGATGTTTGAGTAGTGGACTTTGTGGCTGTAGTATCCTTCAACAGCCCGCGCTCATTCAGTATTTTGACCACCTCCTGCCACGAACTCCTGCTAGAGATTTCCCCCCACCAATTTCTGACATTTTTCCTCGATTCAAAGAGATGGCCCCATTCTTTGGATGAAGCAAGGTAGTGAGAATTTGGGAGGTGGGAGAGATCAGCCAGTGAGAATTCATCGCCTGCCAAGAACTTGCTTTCACCCAACCTTTGTTCATAGACGTCAAGGACCTTGCTAAGCCTCCTCTCACTCTGGGTGATCAGAGCTCGGTCTGGCTCCACCTTGAATGCTAGGTGGAAGACCAGAGCCCAACTTGGAGGGTCGAAGCTGTGCTCCTCTGACTTCAGCCATTGTTCAATAGAAGCCCGTTCAAGTAGATCTTTTCCCAGCAGGTACTTATTTCCCCGGTCTGCATACTTGTCTACTATGTGTCTGCATATTGCTCTGGACTCTGTTATATTGTCATAGAAATCTGTTTAATTTGTCATCCTTAATTATGTTTACATTATACCTTACCCTATTGAAGTTCTAAGGAACATGGTTTCTAGACGAGGACTGAGCTTCCCTTTCGTACATCCACTACTAACAACAGCTAGTGCTCTGCCTACCACTATTTTTCTGATTTAATGTTCATATTTATTTGGTGTAGCTAACATTCTTGTTATGTTTTAGATGCTCTGACTAGTATTCCAAGTTCCCATGTTAAATTTGAATACATTGCCAAAATCTGCTCTTATATATATGTAATGCACTTCTTTTTCAATATTTCATAAAATCTTGCATGGTCTTTGTTTTCTAGGCAACGATCTAAACTTTTGGGAATAACATACCTATCTCACCAAAAATACAATGAAATAGGTTAAGAAGAAATATATGAATGCCTAGAATTGCTGGTTTCTTGTTTATGTGGGTTGCCTTTCGTGCATACAATAGCTTCATGTTTTAGAGAAATTCTTCTGAACTCTAAGCAACACAAAATTAGATTTAAGCCTATTTGGCATTGCTGCTGCCTTTCGAAAAGCAGCAGTTTTTGAAAGCAGCCTCCCCCTGCCTTCAGAAGCTGCCCCAAAAAATGAACTAGCTTATCAAAGAAATAAGCAGAATCAGCTGTTACCAAACAGCTTGTGCTGCCGCTTCAAAAAAGCAGAAGCAGTGAAACTAAGCAATACCGAACCCAGCCTTAGAGTTCCACTAATTTCAATAGCTTTATGTTCTATGAAGTCTAACTCTGCATCGGACTTTCCAAATAAGGAGCAAGGGTGAACATTTTAGAATGTTTCACCTAAGACTATTGTCATTAGTTCAAAGTTGAATTTACTTATCTACCATTTCAACTTTGATGCAGGAAATGGATTGGAAATGCAGAATTGCTCAACTACAACCTAAATACAACATCTCGAAATGTTTCTTTGTAGCTGAATAGTCGGGGGGATTTTACTCGCAATTGATTTCATAAGTTGTAAGGTTTGATTTTGTTTTTAGTGTCTGTGTTGTTACTTGCCGCATATTTTGAATTTTTTATGGATCACGAGTTTCTAGTAGTTTACAGTAACTGCTTTTATACTTTATAGTTGGTGAAAAGAAAGATATAAATATCAATGTGACAAAATAATCAGGTTTTAATATTCTTCTATGCTAAGTTGGTTACTTGAATCTTCATAATATTGAATATTGTAAAGTTAACTTGTAGCATATTTTTCCATATAGTTTCATTTGGTTACTGTGGTTATTCGTTTATAAAATCGAGGAGGTTTTACATATTCAAGAAGATGCTAGTTTTTCTATAAAAAGTACCTTTAATATTTATTCTATATTATTCTCTGAAACAAAATCTTTGTGGTAATTCTGAACAGCCAAGTGATGTTTCATGATTCATCATAAGCCCACATTCCAAAGACCCCAAAATGGTCAAAACTGGGCAAGAGGTAGATGCTCTCTTTAAGGCTAAAGGAATTACAGACTTTCAAATAGTTACGTATTTATCCCTCAAACTTTAAGGAAGTGTTGACTGAAAAATATGATTCATGTTTCTTATGTTGTGTGAAGTGAACAACTCGGGACCCTGTATTCCCAAATCAAATGGTTCAGTTTGGTACGTAAGAATGCTGTTTAGGAAACTGAAATTCTCTCGAGGATTCTCACATTTGGCATACCAAAACTCTACTTTCTCGAAAATATCTGATTACCATAGGATCACATTCCCATATATCATTGAGATATTACTCATCATGATTGGTTGGAATGCTACATTTCTATCTGATGAAACCTTAACTAACTTTGTCTTTGCATATATGCCCTTTTCCTGTATAGCGCTAAATAATTAATTAATTGATAACAACTAAATTAATTCTACAAACCTAGGCTGTCGAATCAAGGTACGAATTGTGTATTTATTTGCTTGATTATTGTATCTTATATTGTAAGATACATTATAAGATAAATTGTTCAATTGTAATTTTTTTTTTTTTTTTTTTTTTTATTTATTTTTTTTTTTTTTGGGGGTGGGGGGGGGGGGGGGGGGGGGGGGGGGGTGGGGGAGCAATAATAAGAACTGTTAAGCATTATGCGACAAATCTATCATAAAGTTGATAATTAAGAGAAAACATATACCGTTTGCATTACATGATGGTATTATTCTCGTGAGCATTAATATGAGCTTGACTCTTTACAATCATTGTATCGACATTCAAATGATATTTTGTTGTACATTATAATTTCGAAACAATGCATAACTTATGAAAACATAGAAAAGACAGAAACATTCTCTAAGAAAAAAAAAAACCCAAAAAACAAAAGGTTCAAGAAATCTGAAAAATAAATACTTCTTTTTATTTTGGGGAAAATCAGCTACTTGAGTTGTTGAAGACTCCACAGATGTTAGATTCCATCCCTGAAGATGTTAGATTTCATTGTTGGAGATGTTGGAACTTGATGAAGTGTGTTGGAATGGGATGTTTGTCCAAAGAGTTCACTTGGAAGAGGTGGTTATTTGGAAAATGAAATGTCCTAAAGGATTATTACGAGTATTAAGGTCGATTTCTACAATTGTAGCGTAGAGTTATAAAAGTATTAATTTCTAAACCACTTCAAAGTCGGGTTTGCCCTGTTTAAATTCAAGATATAACCTGGTAATTTCCGTACCGAACGATGCACCATACACATGATATGACACAAAAATCTTACTGAAAGACAATTTGACCCTCTTGTACCGTTCAATGAATCATATCATTTATAGGTTATATCTTACCTGTATCATAAAGATACATATAATTTATCTTTGATAGTGACAAAGGTATAGACTACAAAAAGTAAAAGAAATAACGATAATATATAGGCTTAATTGCAACTAAATACCCTGAACTATTACCGTTTTGCAAGTTAATACCCTAAAGCTTCATAATTGACAAGTTAATATCCTAAACTATTGAGTAGTTGCAAGTTGTTACCCTTCGTTAGTAACCGGTTAACGTTTTCTCCCAAGAACGAAACATGTTTTTTTTGGGACCAAATTATCTATGATAACACTTCATCCCCTGATCATCTACTATGTGCCAACAAAATCCCTCGCCGCCACGTCCCGTGCCTCCGCCCCTTCCTCTGCATACAACCTCGTCCTTGGGTCCACATCCTCCTTAACACTATTAGGGTTAGTGGAAACCACCACCAACGAGAGAGTCTCAAGAGGAGATCGGTTGGAGCTTGACCTCGGTGGTGACGCCGGTGATGGTAACAACATGAGGAGGGTTAGGGTTATGCGAGGGGGGTCTCGCTTCATAGACGAGGGTGGGGAGCTTCATAGACGAGGGTGAAGAATGAGAGTTATATTAATTATACCAACTTCATATTTTTGGTAGTTTTCTAAGTTATCTCAAATCTGTCTTCCCTTCTTGGTTGTCTCTATATATTCCCTATTTCATTCTTATTGTTTCTTTTGTCCTTATCATATCCAAATCATCTTAATATATCTGCTTGTTTTACACTTATCTTTAAAGAATTAATTGCTAATAAATCCTCCCAAGATAATTAAAAACTTATTTTAGAATTTTTTAATGTAATTTCCTCTTTAGATCAATCACTTACCATTTATATAAACATAATAATTGATGCATGGTACGATTAACTTGCATCAATTGTTAAAATGCAATGGTAAATGGTCCGTTTTTTTTGTTAACTTTCCACTTCTCTAGTATTTCTACAATAATAACAGTTTTTGCATGAGAATATTATAGTGTCAGGTCATTTCTTAGCATATTCTTTAAGGTCTCATCTTGGTATATAACTTTCTTGGTAGTGCATTACATGCCCGACATGCTAGTATATATGAATATTCGTGTGTTATGCTCAGTTGGTGTTATCTTTAGTCTAGAAATGATCATAATGATAAGACCTTGTAACACTATAATCTATGTAGGCAAGGAAAGTATGTTATTTTATTAGGTCAATTTGTGTGTCTGGTGAAAATTTGGTAGCCTGGCAGTGACCATTTAGTAGATATTGGAAAAATCAAGTTGAAATTTATTGCCTGAAGACAGATTTTTAATTGTAAGATGCCTTTCTTTTGGCTAGTATTTAATGAATAGAACTAGTTACCAAATAGCCTGGTGTTGCCATCTTCAAACCCAGAGATAGGTGCCCTTGATGCCTGTTCAAAAAATATATGCATTATTGGTCATCAGGAGAACTAGAATTTCAGCACCTATGCACACAATTATATAACAAGTAGAATGAGATGCTTTATATAGCAGAACATAGCTAGTGAAGCTTGAAATATGTCATTAAGCAATTACCTGGAACTTGATGAGGTCAGGATTCATGTGCTGTCCTGCAAACATGTCAATGAGTTCAAATTTGACATCCTTCTCATAGAGGCACGCAAGTACTCTCGACACATCTGGCAACATGGGGTTCCCATGGTACACCTTCACTACGGGAGGAGTCATTGCTGCTGCCATTGATCAAAAAACAGAAACAATATTGGCAAGATGAATGAAACTCAGGAGAGTTGGAGATAATCTCCTCCTGCTTTCCTCTTCACTTCACCAAGTAGTTAACATATTCTTGTGATCTGGGTTGGATTGAGTGCTAAATAGGATTAATAAGACATAGCAATGAAAAGGAAAAGGAAAAGGAAAAAAGAAAAAGGAAAAGAAAAAGAGAAATGCAAAGAACAAAATATGTTGAGGGATGCTAAGATGTAGTTAATTAAGTAAAGTGAAAGGAAAAAGGAAAAGAGAAAGAATAAGAGTACTCTTGAAGAATCTGTTTTACTTGCTCTGGAGTACATAAAGTTTCAGACCCCTCCTTAGGAGCCAGTGAAATGTATTGAAGGGAAAAGATAAATTCTTAAAGAGGAAGGGTGACAAAAATAAAAGGGTCGATGGAGGTCCAATAGTATACTACTTGGAAGATAATCATGTGTTGCTCTCTTGGAAAGAAAACAATTACGGCCAATCCAATTTATTTATTATTGTTGTTCCTGAGTATCTTCTTTGGAATAATACTGGTCCTCAAAAGCTTTAGCAGGGTTAAGATCATCTTTGGAATTCAAGTATCAAGGATTTTATAACAATATAAGAAAATTATGCATGCAACCCAGATATCTGTTAGGAGATTATTATTCAATATGTATTCTAGAAACTGAAAAATAAAATTCTGACCGAGACCGAGGCTTGAACTTGGTTCAATGTCCTTAAGACAATATTCGTCCTTACTGGTGCTTACGGTTGAATGGTGATTTAGTCTTCCAGGATACAACAAAATTCCTCCTCCAGCTCTCTGGTAGCAACACTTCAAACTGCAGGATCTGGAAAAAGCAATCAAGGTAGTCTGTCTTTCGAACTGAGTACTTGAATGTGTGAATGAGTGACTCAGACACTAACATGACTACTTTTATAAATGGTGAAGAGACACAAAAAGTGAACACACAGTGTTTGGGAGGGACACACCGTTTGGAAGGGACACCCTTTCAAACAGACACAACCTGGGAATTATTCATTCGCTTAGGATATTTCCGACAATTTCATGATTAAGGGCTTAATTGAACCCTTGTAGGAGTTCGTAGGGCTACTCATGTCAAAGCTGCCGAAATCTGACTAGCAGTTGTGGCTGAGGTCATAGAGCTAATAGGCACATTTACACCTGTAATAGCTTAATCATGGAAGTATGACTTTTCAATAGAAGGATATGGTATGAACTTGGATGCACATCTGATAAGGATCAACAGCAATCATTGACATGATCATTTCATGGCTAAATCAAACTTCACAATGTAGTCTGCTTCAGCCACTAGTTTACCTATTTTTGATAGTTTTGAAGACTTGATACGTATCTTCAGATAGAAGAGAAATGAATCGTTCTCGTCCCTATTTTGTTGGAAGACTCTTTGTTTGGTTGGGGTAGCATCTTGTCATACAGACCCTATTGACATGTATCCAAAATTGCATACTTGAAGCGGAACACCATTGCTTGAAAATGTTGGTCTGTGTAGACCTTGTTTGATATTGTTGATCCAGTCTGAAGTATACCTGGGAATCTGAGAATAATGACTAGATGTTTGGATGGTATTTGGGTGCTAAAGTGGCACTTGATACTTGGATTTTACTTTGGGTGACCATATTCAGTCTTAGCTGGTGTCGGTGAAGAGAAGTTTAGTACTATTCTTGCTTGATGGATTTTGCAATTGCAGTTTGATAACCTTCAGCTTTGATATAGAATATGAAGGAGACTTCTTACACGTGTCATCGAGGAAAAGTTCCATGATTTGGGTTATGATATTTTTATCCCAAGGTATCACAAGATACCGACTTGTCACCCCACCATCATGAGAAGCCAAACAATTGATGGTTTCTAGGGTTGGTGAAAATAATATCTAAGTGGGTTATTGATTAGCGTTAAAACGTTGGATTTTCTGAAAATAACCATAAAGGTCCATCCCTTGATGGTAGATACTATGAAGGGAAATAACTCAGAAAAATTGTGAAATGGTTAAATCTATCTAGGTGCATAGTTTGGATTGGAGCAACTCATGAAATATGATTAGACTAATTTATAGCAGGTGAAAGTGCAAAGTCCGACAATTCACATCTCTTTGAGGGTAATTAGGGTTTGGGGAGGGGTTTTTGGGATCAAAACCTTATCTGTGTGTTTAATTGTTCAAACTGTAACAATCCTAAGTGTTAAATAGCATTTATTTACAGCTAGATAGCGACATAGTATATCACTGAGTATTTATTGCGAGGAAATTATAGTTATTTAATCTTTATAGAAAATATACTTTCAAGTGACATACTATAAGGACTCTCTTTATGATGTGTAGATTTATGGCTATGAACTTTTTAGGTAAGTTTGTAACAATTTAACATCTACATCTCATTTCATAATGGTTAACATTCAGGAGAAGCAAGTGCCAGAGATTCTAAAGGAAGATGAAAATATTTTTCGAGGGGTTGAACCTTTATTACTTATGGATTAGCGATCAGTGTCGCATCAAATGCATCCTTAGTACCAAAATCGTTTCTCTGTGCTTGCTGTTGAAGTGCTCATATGTACCGAACTCTAATACTAATTAGTTTGCACATGTTTTGACATAGATGAGATTGAAGAAAGATGAGATTGTTACATTCAAAACTCCAGCAAGTGATGACCAAAAGGGTAAGCACCAACAAAATCTATCTGGAATTTATGTTGATTGTCTACTTCTCTGCTAAGATCACTGGGTGACTATTTCTTTCGTATATTTTATGGTTAATTGCTGGGAATCCCCTTCTTTTTACACTTACTTGAATAACTAACAAACATTTCCCCCCTGACATTAAGGCCCTAGCATTAGCTAATTCTTTATGTATCCTAGTAAATCCTCCATACCGAAAACACCTACCCAAGAATTTTATTTTTATCAAAATTAAATTGAAATAGTACTAAATAAATTCTTACAAATACCCATTCCTTTTTACTTCGCCTTCCATCAACACCATCGCAGACTTTTGATAGCGCGGTTGTCAGATGATCCTCCTTTAGTCTTCCTCTCTCCCTCCAATTCACTCGGTACCAATCTGCGATTTCCAAATTGTTCGCCACCATTCTAGAGGGTTTTGCAGTAGATTAAGAGGCTGCAGACACAAATTTTCGTTATTTTCCCTCTATTACCAATCCAAACTTAACCACTCAACAAGAACCTGGATGATGAATATCCAAGTCTAGCATCGGAAGGATGTACAAGATGAGGATTCTTGTACGATATTAGAGATTTCGCTTAGGGTTAGGATTTTTCTGAAATGTCGACAACAAAGGATGGCTACAGCATGGTCTACTATGTCCTCAAGCGCTTTATAGAGTCTGGGATCAATGTGGTCGGTTCAGGGAGGAGGAAGACCTCTTTTCCACGTCCATGTGAGAAATGCAAAGTGCGTCTAAAGTGCCAATTATGTGTCCTTGCCCCCCGGACACGGGAGCTGACACATTGCAATTAGAACTTGACAGAACTCTTTCATTAAAAAAGGGCTAGCACAGAGTGGTAGAGCCCATTTGATTACACAAACCGAACTGACAGGTCCCATGCAAACGTAGAGCATGGAAACCGTTACTGAAAGCAAATGAAGGAAAATTTCACAATGCAGAATAAAAGACGAACACTTCCAAACTCCAAACTCATTATAGAGACACCAAATAGCACTCCTCAGCCGGACCTGACTCCTTGGGCTCCTTCAGTCGGTGGCGGTGGCGGCGGCGGCGTAGTTTTCAGCTCCTTCTGCATCTCCACAACCTTCCTCCAGGAGGTGCGGCTCGATATCGCCTCCCACCACCTGCTCACCTTCCTCCTCGACTTGAACATGGAGGCGCATTCCGGCACGGACGCGATGAGGCGGTGCGCGTTCGGGAGGTGGGAGAGGTCGGCGAGCGTGAAGTTGTCCCCGGCGAGGTACCTCGTCTCCTCCAGCCTCTGCTCGTAGATGTCGAGCACCTTCTCCAGCTCCCGCTTGCTCCTGTGCACGACGGCGGCGTTCTCGGGCTCCGGCACGTTGAACGCCAGGTGGAACACGAGCGCCGAGGTGGGCGGGTCGAAGCTGTTCGCCTCGGTCTGCAGCCACTGCTCGATCGAGGCCCTCTCCAGCGTCCCCGATCCCAGCAGGTCCTTGTTCCCTTTCTCTGCGTACTTCTCCGATATGTGTCGGCATATCGCCCTCGAATCTGTTTTCCGTTATCGTAACGAAACACGAAAAAAAAGTATAAGCAACTGAAGTAGAAAACGCAGGTTTATAGTGGTTGATGTATATTCATTCTCCTACCGACGAGGGTGACCAGCCCTTCTTCGTAGGTGAGAGCTTGTCCAGAGGGCTGCAACAAGTATATATACCATTGTTAGCAGTTCGGCAAACGGAAAAAAATTCGTACAAAAGTACGAGTATAAATCGGATCAGTACAAATAAAATACGTTAAAAAATTCTGTCAAATACTCGAAAATGAAGATATTGAGGTTAGTAACTTCACATTCATTCTTACATATGTTATCAAATTTGGTTAATTAAACAGGTTCACACCATGTTTTATTACCAATTTTTTTAATAATTTATACGAAACACGTTTAAAACTTCGCCTGAATAAAATTTAAGTACTGATTCGAATCTTTCAAAAATACGCAAGTATTATACGTTTCTGAAAGATACGAAAAAATTCGCGTATAATACGAGTTTTATTCGGGTGACTGCTAACAAGGAATTATGTACATCACATTATTAGTCCTCCAATGTGGCCTGTGCATGTATAAGAGGAGCATGCAAGTGAATTTATACTGCACTGCATGTAAAAGCCATTTACCTGCAGCTTAAGGTACTCGGGCCTCCTCTCGCGGCCCTTGAAATTCTCGACACGGATGAGCTGGAACTCGACGTCCTTCTCGAAGAGGCATGTCAGGACCCTGGCAACTTCTGCGGAGGTCGGAGATCCGAAAACTTTCACGCTCGCCATTGGGTGCTAGTTAGTTTGGCTCTCGGTCGGTAAACACTTGGTAGTTGGAATAAGCACACACTTGAGAGGGGGTTGGAAGGGGGGATTTAACAAGGGGGAAGAAGAGGAACAAAATGCTTTGCTTGGCAAGTAAACAAAATCAAAGAAAAAAAGAAAAGACAAGAAAAGAAAAAGGAAAAGAGAAAAAAGAGAAAGATGTCTGCATGCAAATATACGTCTCCCGATCTATTAGCAATACTTTGCCAATAAACTTAGATATAAAGAGCTTCTCTTCTCTCTCTATTTATACTTTACAAAAGAAAGTAGGATAAAGAGTTAAGGTTAAGGTTAAGGTTTAGCTGTTATGTTATGAGGAAACTTATCAAACTATTTAACAAAGAATGTTCTACTGTCCAAAGTGTTTCCTCTCTCTTTACAAAGAGTGCAATTGTCTTGTGGAGCTATCATTATATGTGCTTTCCCTTGGTCTGACAGAATTTCAGTTTAACAGTAGGATGCAAAGAAAGGAAAATGCTAAGTTTACTATCAAATATTTACAACTTTCTTACAACCCACACCCACCCCCCCTGCTAACATGGTCCCACCCGGTGCCACTCGGTCCTCCCTTTACCCCAATCAATGGATGCCACGTAGGTAGTTGTAAATCTTACAACCAAAATTGGTTGTAAGCATAGCATTTCCTGCAAAGAAAATATAACATAACATTTAATATATACTTGTAAATTCTCTGGTACCTAAGGACTGGATGTCTGTGTTTCACAAGTTTCTTTCTGTGTCTCGACACAAAGATAATTGTCAATGACATGGATAACTGCAGGAGCCAGCATGTTACACTAGTGGGAAAGAAATTTGTTTATATATCAAATGTCAAATTGCTTGGAAGAAAATAAGCATAAGAATTTTTTTTTAGCTAACTCAGACTGCCCATAACCTGAACGCTTCAGCAAAATTGTAACTAAAAGAATAATTTCTAAGAATGAGTGACTAATCTAATAATGATTTCCCTTTTCATTGCAAGATTTTCTTTTTCTTTTTCTTTTTCTTTTTTGAGACCAGGCCAGTCATTAGTGATCGTCTCTATCCTTGACTAGTAGCACCAAGACCTCCTCCAATTTTATTATTGTCCGTCTGGAATTTGAACGCACACCCACTCCTCCCTCTCTTTACTAGTGTTACCAGTAGACCACCCTCTTGTGATTATTGCAAGATTATCTTATTCTCACTAATGGTATGTCTTTAAGACGTATGAGATAAGGTTGTCATTCTCTACCGTTTGCTTTGGTAACATTTCTTTTTTGGCTCTTTTCTTGGGTGTATTCTTGGGTATTGTTGTGTGCTTCTCTTGTATTACGGGGTCGTGAAATTGTAGCGATCTTGTAACCCTTGCTTCTGTAGTAATCTCATTGTTCTATGGTTTTCATGTTTTGGATTTTCCACGAATCTTTGTGTACTTTATACTTTGTTTCTTTGCAAGAGTCGGACATCGATTCATCATCGTCGGTGTCATCATCACACAATTCTTAGGTAATAGTTTATGCATTTTATATTTATCAAGTGGTATTAGAGTTGTGGTCTATGATACCATCATGTGGCATTGGTGCTTTCACTGAAGATCCAAAAATTTGACAACGGCGGCCCACGGCATCGCTCAACGGTTTGAGATGGAGAAGTACGATAGCAAGCAAAACTTCGGATGATACTCAATTTGTGAGGTTATTAAGTGTCACGTCCCGCTTCCCGGATGGAATGGTGACATCATAAACACATCTCCAGGCTACGCGCCGAAATTCGCGATTGTCGCCCGTAATCATCAGCAGAATGGAAAATACAAGGAGTTTTCATGGTATTAAAAATATAGTGTAACTATTATACAGGGAACTTTTCCAACAATACTATTACAGATTATTACAAAAGTAAATTTGCAAAATAGCTACGATACTACTGGCCATAACTGTAGGTAGTCCAGACAGTTTACTCCTCGTTGTAGTGCGGCGATACTTCGGCGGAGGCGTCTTCTTCTTCTTCACATAGTGAACAAATACTAGGTCGTTTAGAAAACGACAAGCAAGTCCTCGGCCAAGAACGGTGAAAGTAAAATAAGATATGAGATATGTAGTAAAAAAAAATGTACAGGGTATGCCAATTTACACTGCTATATATATATATATATATATATCTGCTTTAGTAAAACATGAATGAAAACAACGTCCTACTCCATGAATAATGAGATTTCCGAGCTTCCCTTGAGCTTTTAGTAGGAATTGCTTTCCTTGAGCAATTAGGGAAAAACTGCCCACCTATAATAGGCAGCGTTGATTCTGGAGTAAGATTGAAATTTAATGGAATGCAGTTTTGAGAACAATACTCCGAATAATCCTCTAAATATTTTCCGTGAACAATCCCGTTAACCCAGGATCAGGCTGTGAATTCCGAGCCTCCCTTGGGCTAAAATCATCTATATGATGTTACTGTCAAATAAATGCATTGATTTTCGAGATTTCCGAGCCTCCCTTGGGCTAGTACACCCTAGTTGAAACTAGATGTACTGATTTACGAGATTTTCGAAATACTGATCAGCTTTTATTATTTATGTTACGGGATATCTAGGGATATTCAGTTGTTCTTCCCTCCCAAATGCTTTCTTAGATAAGAAATTTTCTAAAAATTTTCGAAAGTCAGAGATTTGTCTATCTCCTAAATTTTTCAAAAATTTCGGCAGAGTCTCCTTTGTATTTAGGAGCCCCGAAAATTTACAAGAAATATATATATGATAAAAGTAAAATCTGGGCTCGCCGACCCCTTCGGTGGAGCAACTCTCAACACCGGAACCACGCAGGTAAATGAATGGGCTCGCCGACCCCTTCGGTGGAGCAACTCTCAACACCGGAACCACGCAGGTAAATAATTGGGCTCGCCGACCCCTTCGGTGGAGCAACTCTCAACACCGGATCATGCAGTTATAAAAGAACAAAAGGAACTTGAGACTTTTACCTGAGCAAGCAATGGTTACCTTTCCTTTAGCGATTAGTCGGGTCGCGGCTTGCTAATTGTTTTGCAGTTTATCAAAATAGAGCAAATGTTTATCCAACTATACTAGTTAATATGCGAAGACTTTATACATATATATATATATATATATATATATATATATATATATATATATATATATATAGTATAAAGAAAATTAAATCAAACCGAAACTCTTCAATATCAACATTTTAATTCTTGTGCATGAAGTAGAAAAATGTAGAAACGAGACTTATTTCTAAATATGAACACACAAAATTGAGTACTAAAATAGAGAAAAACAGGGTCCTTGTACTTTTTACCTTCCCGGCGTGCGGTCCAGCTGTTCAGTTCTTATGTGTATGTCAGACTTACCATGGAGAGCCCCATATGTCCATATGTGTTCATTTGTTCATAATAATTCAAGTTCAATAATTCATGTCCACAATAGATCCTCTATTTGTGTCCAACGCATATACACTTATCCGTGATACGTCACAAATAATAATTCCAGTATCTAAGTCTAACAAATTTAATTCCTTTGCCTATGTCTATCAAAATTGAAAATTACTTGAATTCAAAATTGTAAAAATTTTAGATATCTCAAATTTGTTTAAATGCTACTAAATTTTCAGAATTTGTAATTAAACCATAATTAGGGATATTTTCATAACTTATATTCCAAATTATGATATTGAGATGAAGAAATTAATATGAGACTTCAGATTTATAATTCGAATTTCCTAGTATTATCCAAACTCATCAAAATTTTCGTATGATTAAACTTATAAATTTCAGAATTTTAATTTCATTTCGTAATTACTTAAATTAACCTAGATGAACCAAATTTGAGAAGGAGGGGAAGAGGACTTGCCTTGGATTGGAAATGACCTAGGCTTCTCCACAAACCCTAATTGAATTCCAAAAATCAAATAATAACTCTTGTTAGCGATTCTAAACTAGTTTGAATATGGAGAAATAAGGTTGGGGAAGAAGATGAGAATTACCTAGGGTTTTTTTTCTTCTTGGAAATTGAAGTGGAAGAGGAGGAGGATGAAGAAGAGGAAGTGGTGGGGGTGGCCGGCGGCTGCTGGCGGCGGCGGGCGGCAGGCGGGCGGCGGCGGCTGGCGGCGGGCGGCAGCGGGCGGCAGGCGGGCGGCTGGCGGCGGGGGTCGGGGGGTGTGTGTGTTTTGTTTTTGTTTTTTTTTTCTTTTCCTTGTGTAAAGTGTGTGTGGGTGTGTTTATATAGGGAAAGAGAGGGTGCTGGTGTGTGGGTTTGTGTGTGTGGGTTTTGTGTGTGGGGGGGGGGGGGGAATTTATATAGAGAGAAGGGGGTGAGGTGTCCCCCTTCCACATAAGTCCATAGGACACATGGGGGACACTTGTCCCCTTAGGATTTATGTTTGTAGGGACACTTGGCCATGGCTAGGTTTAGTTTGTAGGGACACTTGGCTATGAAAATAATTAATATTGATAACAATAATAATAATAATAATAATTATCATCATAATAATAATAATAATAATAATAATAATAATAATAATAATAAATAATCATACTAATAACAATAAAACTAAGAGTATGACAAGTCTACTCCCCTTAGAAAAATTCCGTCCTCGAAATTTGAAATAACTAGAGTAGCGGTATGATTACTGACCTGACTTAGAAAATAGATACGGATATTGTTTTCACATATCTTCTTCCTTCTTCCAAGTTGAATCTCCAGGCGAATCCTTGCTCCATGCGACCCGTACTAATGGAATGATCCGATTGCGGAGTACCTTCTCTCTTCGATCCAAGATCCCAACGGGTTTCTGTTCTATCCGTAGTGTAGGCCCAACGGTGATTTCTGAATGGTCGAGTATATGGCTCGGATCCGACACATATCTTCGTAATTGGGAAACATGGAATACATTGTGAACTCCCTCTAGTGTTGGGGGTAAAGCAAGCCGATATGATACATTCCCTACTTTCTCCAATATGTCGAAGGGTCCGATGTATCTCGGACTCAGTTTTCCTTTGGTCCCGAATCTGATGGTTCCTTTAGTTGGTGAAATCTTCAGAAAGACGTGATCTCCAGGTTGAAACTCCAGTATTCTTCGATGCTTATCAGCCCACATCTTCTGTCTATCCTGGGCTGCTTGCAGGTGACTTCTTATTGTCTTGACTATGTCCACAGTTTGTGTCACTAGTTCTGGCCCTAACAATTGTCTTTCTCCTACGTCGATCCAACATACCGGCGATCTGCACTTTCTACCATATAGTGCTTCAAAAGGAGCCATTTTGATACTATCGTGATAACTGTTGTTATATGAAAATTTCACCAGATGTAGATGATCATCCCATGCTCCCCCAAAATCTAAAGTGCAAGCTCTCAGCATGTTTTCTAGTGTCTGAATGGTTCTTTCAGACTGGCCGTCGGTTTGGGGGTGGTAGGCGGAGCTAAATTTTAATTGAGTGCCAAGATTTTCTTGTAAGCTTTTCCAGAAGTGTGAAGTGAATCGGGTATCTCTATCCGATACTATACTCACTGGTACTCCATGCTGACTGACAATATGTTTCATGTATATTTCTGCCAGTATCTCTGTTGACTGTCCAACTCGAAAGGGAAGAAAACGAGCGGACTTTGTAAGTCTATCTACAATGACCCAAATAGCATTATTACCCCTTTGGGTCCTAGGCAATCCTGTCACAAAATTTATTGTGAGATGCTCCCACTTCCATTCGGGTATGGGCAAAGGCTGAAGAAGTCCTGCCATCCTTTGATGTTCTGCTTTCACTTGTTGACAGACGAGACATCTGGATACGAATCTGGCGACTTCTCTTTTCATCCCGTGCCACCAAAACGTTTGTTTCAAATCTTTATACATTTTAGTGCTGCCCGGATGAATAGAATATTGTGAGTTGTGGGCTTCTGTCATGACCTCCGTTCTTAAATCTCCACTGGGCACACATAATCGATCTCCGAATCTTAGCGATCCGTCCGGGTGCTTTCTTATCCCGGTCTGGAGCCCTGCTTCCGTTTGTTTCCAAATTTTCTGAAGTTTTGAATCACCTTGTTGGGCTTCCTTAATTCTATCTATTAAGGAGGATTGCACTTGTAAGTTTTGCCATATCCCTTCGGTTATCGGGCATATTACCTCAATTCCTATTTTCCTCAAATCCTCAAGGATTTTCTTGGGCGTATTCAAAAAGAAAGCTTCGGGTCTTCTACTTAAGGCATCAGCCACCTTATTAGCCTTGCCTAGGTGATATGTTAACTCCATATCAAAGTCTTTCAATAACTCCAACCATCTTCTTTGTCTCATATTGATTTTCTTTTGTGTGAAGACATACTTTAAGCTCTTGTGGTCTGTGTATATTTTGATTCTTTCTCCATATAAATAGTGTCTCCATAATTTGAGTGCGAATACCTCCGCTGCAAGTTCGAGGTCATGAGTTGGATAATTTCTTTCATGTGTCTTTAATTGTCGGGACGCATATGCTATGACCCTTCCGTGCTGCATCAGTACACATCCTAGACCCTTTTCTGATGCATCACTATATATCTCATATCCATCCGAACCAGATGGTAGTGCCAGTATTGGGGTTGAAATTAATCTTTTCTTTAGTTCGTCAAATACTGCTTGACATTTCCCTGTCCAGTTAAACTTTTCTTCCTTCCGGGTAAGACGGGTTAAAGGTTCTGCAATTCTTGAAAAATTCTTTAGGAATCTTCGTTAATAACCAGCCAGTCCTAAGAAACTTCTGATTTCTGCTACGGACTTAGGTGTCGGCCAAGACTTAACTGCTTTCACCTTCTTCGGATCTACCGAGATGCCTTCTCCGCTGACAATATGCCCTAGAAATAGTATTTGGTCCAGCCAAAATTTATATTTACTAAGCTTGGCAAATAATTGTTCCTCCCGCAGAGTTTGCAGCACTATCCTCAAGTGCTTTTTATGCTCCTCTTCACTTTTGGAGTATATAAGAATGTCATCAATGAATACAATCACAAATTTATCCAGATATTGATAAAATACTCGATTCATCAGGTCCATAAATATAGCTGGTGTATTTGTCAACCCGAATGGCATAACTAAGAATTCGTAATGTCCATACCGAGTTCTAAATGCAGTCTTTGGAATATCTTCCTTCTTTACCCTCACTTGATGATATCCGGATCTCAAATCAATTTTTGAAAATACCCTTGCCTCTCCTAACTGATCGAACAATTGATCGATCCTAGGTAAGGGATATTTATTCTTGATGGTAACCTCATTCAAGGCCCTATAATCAATTACTAGGCGTAGGGTACCATCCTTCTTTTTCACAAATAATACTGGTGCACCCCATGGCGAAGCGCTAGGCTGAATAAATTCCTTGGATAATAATTCCTTTATTTGTTTGTTTAACTCAGCCAGCTCCTCCTTGTTCATTGGGTATATCTTTTTGGCTATGGGTGCAGCTCCAGGTATTAAATCTATAGAAAATTCTACAGCTCTATCTGGGGGTAGCCCTGGCAATTCTTCTGGGAATACGTCCTTAAATTCTTCCACTACCCTTGGAAATGATTGCTCTGCCACTCCTTGCAGCAGTACTGGTAATTCAAATTTCTCTAGTTCTTCTGTATTGAATTCATTCTGGTTTCTTACAAATTCATAAAATTCTCCGTCAGGAAGTTGGAAGGAAACTTTTTCCTGACCGCAATCTATATTGGCTAATGTTGCAGTTAGCCAATCCATACCCAATATTATATCATAGTTGCTTGTTGGGAAAACGAGCAACCGGGTACGAAAAGCTCCTCCACCCAATTTTATGGGACATCTACTACATACCCGACTGACTTCTACTACTCCATTACCGGTGAGGACTTTCAGTGATTTAGGCAGTGGTTGTGACTCTATTTCACGTTGTGCTATAAAAGAAGATGCTATAAATGAATGGGTAGCCCCGGAATCAAATAATACTGATGCTGGATATGCAGAAATTAAAATAGTACCTGAAATTACTTCTCCAGGGATATTTGCATCTTCAGCTCCCATAAAAAATGCTTGTCCTTGCTTATTCCTCTTTTTGTTATTATTTTGGGCTTTAGCCGCCCGTTGTGCTTGTTGAAATTGATATGTCTGAGGTATATAGGGTGGCCTGTGCTGATTTCCATAAGCCATACATGCTTGTGATGTTGGTGCCTGCGTCATAGGTCGAGGTTGGTTTCCTTGAACTGGAGGTCGGTATCCTTGATTGAAGCTTTGTGTGGATGCCCCAGTTGCAGGCAACTGAGGGCATTGATTGGTTGGATGATTTCCTGTTCCACATTTCAAACAAAGCTCCAATCTTTTCCTACATACATTTATCTTGTGGCCTGGTTTGTGGCAGTAATTACAGATAACGGATCTGTCTGGGTTGCCATTCTGAGGACGCTTAGGCGGTCCCTGCCAATGATTCTTGTTGGAGGATGCCCCCTCCTCAAAAGTTCTCTTAGGTTGTGGAGATCGGAAAGGTTGTTCTTCCTTTAGTATCCTTTCTTGGTCTCGAGCAGCTTCTGTTGCCTCTGAAAATGTTTGGCACCGATAAGAGGCGACCCTACTTTTCAGTTGGGTTCCAAGTCCTTCTACGAACCTGGATATTTTTGTTTCTTCATCCGCTATCATGTTGGGGGCAAATCGACTAAGCCTGGAAAATTTCGCAACGTACTCATCAACTGTACGTCTCCCTTGTTTCAGATAGTTGAATTGTCGTTCTAATTCTATCTGTGCTGACTTAGGATAGAATCTGTATTCAAATTTCTTCTTGAATTCTGTCTATGACATGTCTTGGTCAGAATCTTCTGGATACTCGGCACTCCACCAGTATCCGGCAATGTCTTCCAGCTGGATGCGGATTGCTGGTACCATATCCTCGGGTTTAACTTTGGCAGCCTTCATCAAGCCTTCAATGGTTCTCAGCCATTGACCCGCTTCCATCGTATTTTCAGTTCCTTTAAACTTGGGCGGCCTAAGATCCCTGAACTCTTTTAGGGTTTTATCCTTGGTATTGTTAGAATTCTGCATTTGTTCCAATATTGTGGTATTTGTTGCATGGACAGCATTGGCCTGTTGACTATTGGATTCCAATAGTTGCTGGAACAAACGGAACATGTCAGCCATGGTTGGCTCAGTTGATGCTTGAGGTGGTGGATTGTTTGGTTGATCATGATTGTCCATATCCTGAAATAAAAGACACAATTCCTCAGGGAATATTCGACTCACAATGTTCATTCATAACAAGGTGTACAGCAGAGTCATATATTTATATATATTTTTCATTATAATGAGAGTAATACAAAATGTGGTTTCTACTCTCAACTGTACATTTGTTTACATCCCTTTCACCTAACCTACTCATGTCACTCAACTTTCCCCAAAATGTGACATAGTATCTATCTCTACCTATCCCTACTTGTATACATATCTGCTGATTTCAAAATACCATACAGCAGACAAAAGAGCAGGATTCCTTCCTCACTATACATACATGGTTAGGTTTTTCTTATACTATGGCCTCGATGAGGATCCTCTCCTCAGTGAGGATATCAACCTCTGGATGGAGTCTTTCAAAGTCATCTAGTGTACCCTCATATCCATGTAGTCCGATGTAGATGCGGTTTGGATCTCGGACATGCAGGCAGTAGGTTGTATTTTCATAATATATTTCAGCTCCGTCCTCGATGTCCCTGATAATGGGACGCATGACTGCATAAAATACTTGGTAGACATGGACGTCGTACCAGTCGGGTGCGTTCCACATTATTCTTGCATAGCGCTGGTATAAGTAAAGTGTAATCACTCCCATCCCATTCCAAACTTGGCATAAATAGGTCCATACCTACATTCATAATATTCTTAAGAAAATATTTACCAGGAATATAAAAATATAGGAAAAGCATATTTATTTATTGATAGCACAATATGTTCCTACAACATACATTCATATATTACATTTCTACTAAATACATTCATATTCCACCTACATATTGGGGGTCTAATACTTATTTTACATTCTCACTACATACATACACACACCCTTTATATAACTAAGGATCTAATACTTATTTACACATCTATATTTACACATCATCTTCATTCTGGGGGTCTAAATCCACATTCGTCTTATGTTAAGGATCCTTGCCTCTGGGTACGCATGTTTCCATTCTTCCAAGGTACCGTTACGTTCGTTTTCTGGACCTTCAGAGGGTTCTGCCTTGATCAGTACATAGTAATGCACCGTATTATAATATACTTTTCTTTCATCTACTATATCTGTCACCACTGGGTATTTCAGCTCGTAATGTACCCCATAGGCCTCTATCATCCCTTTTGGTGCTACTCGCCACATCTTTTTCACAAATGCATAATATTCGTCCATGCTGTGGCTGTCATTACTTAGTCTTGCGAAAGGTGCGAATCGGGGCATGATCTACATCAAAAATTTCTTGAGTCACTATCCATTTACTAGGATTAAATAGTTGGTTAGAAAAGAGGTAATCATCTACTAACTATTGATACTTCCTTCTCAAGGATTCCTAGAGTGTGATTTGGACTCGTGGTGCTCCTTATAATTCGAGAACCTACGTTTTATCCGAACCTATGTTCTATCCTAGATTTTCCATTCTTGCTGACCTGCATGGGCCACCACTTAAAAGGCGTGTCACGTCCCGCTTCCTGGATGGAATGGTGACGTCATAAACACATCCCCAGGCTACGCGCCGAAATTTGCGATTGTCGCCCGTAATCATCAGTAGAATGGAAAATACAAGGAGTTTTCATGGTATTAAAAATATAGTGTAACTATTATACAGGGAACCTTTCCAACAATACTATTACAGATTATTACAAAAGTAAATTTGCAAAATAGCTACGATACTACTGGCCATAACTGTAGGTAGTCCAGACAGTTTACTCCTCGTTGTAGTGCGGCGATATATACTTCGACGGAGGCGTCTTCTTCTTCTTCACCTAGTGAACAAATAATAGGTCGTTTAGAAAACGACAAGCAAGTCCTCGGCCAAGAACGGTGAAAGTAAAATAAGATATGAGATATGTAGTAAAAAAAAAATGTACAGGGTATGCCAATTTACACTGCTATATATATATATATATATATATATATCTACTTTAGTAAAACATGAATGAAAACAACGTCCTACTCCATGAATAATGAGATTTCTGAGCTTCCCTTGAGCTTTTAGTAGAAATTGCTTTCCTTGATTCTGGAGTAAGATTAAAATTTAATGGAATGCAGTTTTGAGAACAATACTCTGAATAATCCTCTAAATATTTCCCGTGAACAATCCCGTTAACCCGGGATCAGGCTGTGAATTCCGAGCCTCCCTTGGGCTAAAATTATCTATATGATGTTACTGTCAAATAGATGCATTGATTTCCGAGATTTTCGAGCCTCCCTTGGGCTAGTACACCCTAGTTGAAACTAGATGTACTGATTTACGAGATTTCCGAAATACTGATCAGCTTTTGTTATTTATGTTACGGGATATCTAGGGATATTCAGTTGTTCTCCCCTCCCAAATGATTTCTTAGATAAGAAATTTTCTAAAAATTTTCGAAAGTCAGAAATTTGTCTATCTCCTAAATTTTCCAAAAATTTCGGTAGAGTCTCCTTTGTATTTAGGAGCCCCGAAAATTTACAAGAAATATATATATGATAAAAGTAAAATCTGGGCTCGCCGACCCCTTCGGTGGAGCAACTCTCAACACCGGAACCACGCAGGTAAATGAATGGGCTCGCCGACCCCTTCGGTGGAGCAACTCTCAACACCGAAACCACGCAGGTAAATAATTGGGCTCGCCGACCCCTTCGGTGGAGCAACTCTCAACACCGGATCATGCAGTTATAAAAGAACAAAAAGAACTTGAGACTTTTACCTGAGCAAGCAATGGTTACCTTTCCTTTAGCGATTAGTCGGGTCGCGGCTTGCTAATTGTTTTGCAGTTTATCAAAATAGAACAAATGTTTATCCAACTATACTAGTTAATATGCGAAGACTTTATATATATATATATATATATATATATATATATATATATATATATAGTATAAAGAAAATTAAATCAAACCGAAACTCTTCAATATCAACATTTTAATTCTTGTGCATGAAGTAGGAAAATGTAGAAGCGAGACTTATTTCTAAATATGAACACACAAAATTGAGTACTAAAATAGAGAAAAACAGGGTCCTTGTACTTTTTACCTTCCCGGCGTGCGGTCCAGCTGTTCAGTTCTTATGTGTATGTCAGACTTACCATGGAGAGCCCCATATGTCCATATGTGTTCATTTGTTCATAATAATTCAAGTTCAATAATTCATGTCCACAATTGGTTCCTCTATTTGTGTCCAACGCATATACACTTATCCGTGATACGTCACAAATAATAATTCCAGTATCTAAGTCTAACAAATTTAATTCCTTTGCCTATGTCGATCAAAATTGAAAATTACTTGAATTCAAAATTGCAAAAATTTTAGATATGTCAAATTTGTTTAAATGCTACTAAATTTTCAGAATTTGTAATTAAACCATAATTAGGGATATTTCCATAATTTATATTCCAAATTATGATATTGAGATGAAGAAATTAATATGAGACTTCAGATTTATAATTCGAATTTCCTAGTATTACCCAAACTCATCAAAATTTTCGTATGATTAAACTTATAAATTTCAGAATTTTAATTTCATTTCGTAATTACTTAAATTAACCTAGATGAACCAAATTTGAGAAGGAGGGGAAGAGGACTTGCCTTGGATTAGGAATGACCTAGGCTTCTCCACAAACCCTAATTGAATTCCAAAAATCAAATAACAACTCTTGTTAGCGATTCTAAACTAGTTTGAATATGGAGAAATAAGATTGGGGAAGAAGATGAGAATTACCTAGGGTTTTTTTCTTCTTGGAAATTGAAGTGGAAGAGGAGGAGGATGAAGAAGAGGAAGTGGTGGGGGTGGCCGGCGGCTGCTGGCGGCGGCGGGCGGCAGGCGGGCGGCGGCGGCAGGCGGCTGGCGGCGGGGGTCGGGGGGTGTGTGTGTTTTGTTTTTTGTTTTTTTTTTTCTTTTCCTTGTGTAAAGTGTGTGTGGGTGTGTTTATATACGGAAAGAGAGGGTGCTGGTGGTGTTGGTGTGTGGGTTTGTGTGTGTGGGTTTTGTGTGTGTGTGTGTGGGGGGGGGGGGGGGGGGGGGGGGATTTATATAGAGAGAAGGGGGTGAGGTGTCCCCCTTCCTCATAAGTCCATAGGACACATGGGGGACACTTGGCCCCTTAGGATTTATGTTTGTAGGGACACTTGGCCATGACTAGGTTTAGTTTGTAGGGACACTTGGCTATGGAAATAATTAATATTGATAACAATAATAATAATAATAATAATAATAATAATTATCAACATAATAATAATAATAATAATAATAATAATAATAAATAATCATACTAATAACAATAAAATTACGAGTATGACATTAAGGAAAGTTAGAAATCAGGATATATGATGGCACATTGTATAGGCTTGGTAGGGTACGATACATAATTTTTTTTTTTTGTAAGAATCTCATATCGTAGATGACGTTGGACACTGCAAGTTATGAGTACTCAACAAGAGATGGATTTCTGAGGGTGGTACGTGGTGACACCATGCTCATAAAAGAAGAGAAGTGTGCGACAACATTTACTGATTAATATATATGACACACCATTTTCGATGGTACTCCTACAATTTTATCGCTGATAGGTCTTGACTTTCAAGATTGGTTTGTTTGAAGAGGATCGATCTTCATTGGCTTGTGATCCGAATAGTAAGATTCGACAGTTTTTGAAAGATTTTTTTTCTTGACGTCGGCTCCAAGTTAGGGTTTATGGATATGTAAGGTAGGTTTTTCTTGGGAGAAGTATCATTGTGTTTGGATAGTTACCAATAGGTTGGGAGAAAAAACTTACCGGGTTGTACTTAGGTATTAAACTTTTCTTGGGTGTTTTTGTGTGCTTTCTTTTGTATTGGGTTGTGAGTAGTGGTGATGTGTGTGTGTGTGTGTGTGTGTGTGTGTGTGGGGGGGGGGGGGGGGGGGGGGGGGGGGGGGGGGGAGGGGTTGTTTTCTATTAGCTTTCGCCTTTCGTCATCGTCCCGTGAGTTCGTTCGCCTTACTTTGTCCTCATTCTCATTGTGTTCGCGTCACTTTGATTACTCTCTGTGAGACGTGTCGTTCATTCCTTTTGAAAAGTGACGCGTCGAGAGATGTTCTTTCTTCTTATCTCCAGCGTCCGTCGGGGTCAAGCCATCTTATAGGTCAGATTCATCATGCGGTATTTTTCTTACTGATTTTTCAGGGTGTATATTTTTTTTGGTCTTCCTTCTCGAGCTTCTATTTCTTCCGATAAGGTATATACGGGAAAACATGGAATAGGATAAGCTGGAAGCACGATCCTCGGGCGGCACAAGCAAATTAAAATCGGAACACGTCTATCTATCTTTGGTCGAGTAGTCTGATCTGCCTATGGCTTGGATTGCGACTACTACTAAACCGACTAGCAAAGCTACCTATGAAGCTACCAGTCTTTGGTGTAGGTGATGAAGGTAGTGGTGGATAAACTAGGACGGGAAGGAATGTTACTGATGGCTGGCTTCTAAGGAGGATTATCACCATGTGCTTTTGGATGGTCCTTTGATTGTTTTGGGATATTATCTCACTTTCTAGAAATGGAAGCCAATTTTTCGTGCCAAGGCTGATAAAATCTCGTCTACCCTAGTTTAGATTCACGTTCAGGCAAGCGGGTGAATGACCCGTGAGGAACAAAAAACGAAGGAGCTCGATCAACTTTTCTTTTTTTCTCTACTCCCTATCCTCTTACTTTTCCTCACTGAATTGCAATCGTTGTAACAATCTTGTAAATTCTTGTAATTGTTTTACTAGTGATCCCGATCACCATGTGGTTTTTTCCATTTTGGATTTTCCATGTAATCCTTGCAAGAGGTGCCAACCGGTTTATCTTTTGGTGTCCCGGGCTCAATCCAGGTTTTATTCTATCCCATCTACTCATACCGAAGAAATAATTCTACTTAGGTTTTCAATAAGTAGGATGAAAAAGATTAGGAGCTATGGGATCACTCTGTTTAATAACTCTCCCAGGGAAGAAAATTTTAGAGTTGCCATTAACAAGAAAAATTTAGAGTTGCCACTAACAAGGATAGAGAATTAGGAGAGATGTAGACATTGATTAGTTAAGAAAGAAGAGAATTGTGTGCTCGATGAGTGTTAGGGGTGCAACTCGGGCGGGTTGGGTCGGGTTTGAGGTCAACCCGAGCCCAACCCGATAGATCATAAGCCTAGTCCAAGTCCGAGTCCGACCCGACTTCGGGTTCAACATATGAATCCCAAGACCAAGTCCGAAGGATCGGGTTGGACTCGGGTTGGGTCGGGTCGGTCGGGTTTATCGGACTCTAATATGATATTTGAAATAATTTTAAACAAGAGTAATATTAAATGCATAATCAAATAGCAATCAAACCTCAATCATTACAAAATAAAACAGAAATGAGATTTAGGACAAGGAATTGAATAGTTCGGGTGAAAAAAATTATGATTTAAACTTTTTATTTAAGTAGTATGAAACAATATATATATATATATAAATTATATGTATGTCGGGTTTCGGGTTACCCAACACATGAACCCAAGCCCAACCCGATTTTTGATCTGGTTCAAATATTTTAACCCGAGTCCAAGCCTGAACCCGAATATCTTCAACCCTAACCCAACCCGTTAACGGGTTTACCCGATCGGGTTCGGGTTTAGCCCGTCCGAGTTGCATCCCTAATGAGTGTTACGTCTCTCTTTCTCTGTGTCCACCTAATAACAAATGGAGTATGTTGCATGCACACACACATTTACTTGTGCTACGAGTTTTTGTTTGTTAACACATGGCGAGGTCTCTAAAGGTCTATTAACTTTAGGTGTTCACGATTCAATAGCAAGACGGTTATTCTCAGTCTCTCTGTCACTACAACTCTACAAGATGTTCAGTTTTTTTCTTATAATGATTATTGTTTGTGAAATATTCTCTATATATCAAAATGTAAAGCGATTGGAGAGGAGCACTGGAGGAGGTCCTTTAGTTAGATCGCTCCATGAAAGAGTTCCTTGCCTAGGAAACGGCATCCACAGTGTATATATCAAGTTTCACGGTATCGAAATTGGTATCGGACCCTTCTCCTATGAGTATCGGAAAGCAAATAATTGTTAATAAATTACTAAAAATCTAGGGGAAAATTAGTTTATACATTTAAGCATAATTTCAAATATTTTATTGTTGTTTCTTAGTAGTTTTGAAATTGAATGAAATAGTAGTCATCCTTATTGATTGATTTACTTGCGATAATTTTTTTTTTTTCATTTACATGTTTTAAAAATCTTACACCCTCCTTGATTGCATTCAATTTTTTCTGCGGAATCGACTTGGAAAATAGACCCCAAACGTCGGTATCGGACAGTATCGACAGCGGCCGGTATCGGATCGGGACATTGAGAAACCGTATCGGTATCGACCGATACTGCAAACACTACCAAAACACTAGTGAAGAAGAAGCACACAGAGGAACGAAAACTTTTTAAAGTCGAGAGGGGAAAGCGAAAGGGAAGACACAAATCAGGAAAACATCGAAAAATTACAGAGGCTCTCTCTCAATTAATGGTGGTGGTGTCGAGTAGGCCGGGGTGCTCGCTCTGCAGCTCCACCACCCTCTCCCAGGAGGGGCGGGCCGAGACGGACCTCCACCACCTGCCCAGGCTCTCCCTCGACTCGAACATCTCGCGCCCCCGCCGCCCCGACCTGGTGGCGAGGTAGTGCGAGTTGGGCAGGTGCGACAGGTCGGCGAGCGTGAACTCGTCCCCCGCCAAGTACTCGCTCGCCGCCAGCCTCCTGTCGTAGATGTCGAGCACCTCCGCCAGCTTCTTCTCGCTCCGGTCGACGACGGCCTGGTCGGGCCTCATGCCCATCTGCAGCGCGAAGCCCAGGTGGAAGACCAGGTCCGAGCTCGGGGGATCGAAGCTCTCGACCTCCGCCTGCAGCCACTGCTCGATCGACGACCTCTCCAGCGCGCCGGCCCCGAGCAGGCCCCTGCTCCCCTGGCTTGCGTACTTCTCTGATACGTAACGGCATATTTCCCTCGAGTCTGTTGAGTAAGAAGAAAAATATAACCAGAATGATTTGATTCCTCATGGGTGATATGTAGACAATTTTTTTTTGGGTTCTCTTTTGTAATCCTGGTTAGGAATTTATACATATGTCTATCACTATATTTGTCACAGAAGCATCCTAATAAAGTTACCTCCCTATGGTTTGTGTTTATTACACGAAATAATTTTTTTTAAAATAATGACACGAGATATCCTTATTTTAAAAATAATATAAAGGGGGTAATTACACTAATCATTCTTATTTTTTCCACCATAAGAGTACCCAATTATTTTAAAATAGGATGGGATATTCCGTGTAATAAACATAAAATATATGAGAGGTCAGCAATTAACCCTAAAGTTTATGATGTATTTCTGAGAAATTTTTTAGTGACGCATTTTTAGTGACAAACTTTCGTCATTAAAAGACTCATTTCTCTACTGAAGGTTCAAATTTCGTCACTAAAAAGTTTGAGTACCCAAACTCATTAACGGACAAATCCAGTATCCAAAGTCTAATTAGACCTAAAAAACATGGTACCCTTATAAAAATAATCCTTTTTCTCTTTTAAAAATAATCCTTTTTTCTCTTTTGGAATCCTTGTTAAGAATTTATGTGTATAACTATATGTAGTCTGACATGTGTGGAGAGAACAAAATAGATGTGTCTTTAAGGATATTTTTCTCGGTACTTTTGTTGGACAAAGAAATATAGTTGCTGAGATAGATATCCTAGATTCCAGATGACCTATTTTATAATTTGTACTGGATCATAGTTGTAATCTGCGTGTTCATATGTAATATTTACCTTCTTTGGAGAAAAAACAAATTGTCACACAAGCATCCTAATAAAGTTTATGATGTATTTCTGAATCAAAGAAGTAGTAAATCACAATTGTTTCCTTACTCAGGAGCGTAGTGTTGTCATCTTTAAAGGTCACTTGGCCAGAGGGATCCTGCAGAGACGATGAAAAAAAAATTTGCAGTGATGGGTAGGGATTCAGTTCAATCAACTAGTCAGTGATGGGTAGGGATTCGATCTTCGCGGCGGCGCGAAGACGGGAGAACTTGCCTGTAGCCTGAGGAACTCAGGCACCTTATGGTCTCCTTTGTAGGAGTCGGTCCGGATGAGCTGGAACTCGACATCCTTCTCAAACAGGCAAGCGAGAACTCTGGCCACATCGGTTGATGTTGGCAGTCCAAACACCTTCACACTGCTCATAACTCTTCTCACTGCAGTTGGTGTAGCTAATACCAATACCAAACTTGAACTCCAAGGAGGGAATTTATGGTGGTGATGGTTTTGTTAGAATGCTGCTTTTTTTTCTTCTTCTGTGGGAGAATCAAAATAAGGCAAAAAAGAGAAAGAACAAAGAGAAAGAGAAAAAGGAAAAGACATTGGCATAGATATCCAAAAAGGGAGGAAAAAATAAATCAAATTAGTACTTGGTAGCTTTAAACTAATTGTATGGTAGTTGGACAAAAGCACAAACAATAGCTGCCTTCTTTTCTTTTGCAGAGAACAGGGGATGTCTTCTGAGAAAATTGAGCAACACAATTAACCAAAATGTATACTTTGTGTAGTTTATTCAAATCAAAAATGGACCGTGACCGTGTTCGTATCAGAGCAACCCAAATTCAAATATGATACAAGTGAATTTTGTATTAAAAAAAAACCTCCTGCACGAACCCAGCTCTGAGCCCAGTGGACATTCTACTACCGGGGGCATATTAGAATAGTGTTTAAATAATAGATTATTTCTAAAGTCATTCTACATTTTACTCCATGGCAGCCCAACTGCCAACAAAGTTGGCAGTCCTAACATTAGAAGGACTGCCAACTTCGTTTACAGTCTATCTTGATATACAAATTCTTTAGGACTGCCAACTTTGTTAGCAGTCCTACTTTATGTTAGGACTACCGACTGCGTTGTCCTGGAATAAAATGTGAAGTACCTTTAGAAATTTCCAAATAACATGACCATACAGTGCCTACAGTCGACCATAGTCACAAGTGTAGAGTTTTGGTGCGACAGAAGAACGTCAACATAGCCAACTGATGAAGAATAATGAACTTGCACCAGAGTTAGGGGCATTAAATGGTCCAGGAGAATCAAAGTGGAGTAGAGAGACACGAGTAAAGCTGATATGACTCCAGCAATGCTGCTGCTTTTTTTTTACAGCAAGATATCAAGGTAGATACGGCAATGATTTTGTTTCACATGCAGACAGTAATGACCCTTTTGCTCAACAAGCAGAACAAAGAAGAGATCATAATATTGTCGTTAGTTTGTCTAAGAGAGTTACTAACAACTTACACAATTTAAGTCTCGAGAATTCCACTATTTCAGACCTGTAAGAAAGCAGTTACGTAACAAAATACATACCTCATTCATTAGGTATATGCAAGAAATAGACTGTTCTTCACTTTGTTCCGATTTCTCTGATAAAACAAAATTTTGATCAATGGCTGGGTTAAGTCATTTGGTATGAGGAAGAAGACCATTGGATATGGCAGCATTGTCTGTGCTACAAGCAGGAGGAGCATGTACAAGAAATATTACACCAGCAAACTCCACAACCAGAATCAAGCCTGGAGTCCCCGTCGACGACCAACCAACATTATTGGTCGATTATAGGCTGCAAGAGAAAATGTACATAGTATGTCTCTTTTTATCATCAAAGAAACATCAAGATGAAGATGGTTCAATTGAGATGGACAAGGAAAAAGAATTACATTTAAAACCTAGAATTAGGTCATTGAAAATGAATAAGCTGTACAATTCAAGGTCATAACATCATCCACAGAATGCTAATCCCCATTGAGAACATAGATACAGATTAATTCATGAGCGACTATCCTACTTCAGTGACCCCGCCTGAGAACCGAGAGGAAACCACTTGACTTTTCCTTGCGACGATCCTCGGACTCATCTCCAATCTGATTGAAATTTTAATAACAGCTATGAAGCATATATAAGGACTAGAGGGAACTACACAAAATGGATAACAAGATATTTAACCTCTTTGGTAATAATCTGGAGTGTGACTAGGATTTCAGAGAAGTCTGGCCTTTTAGCTGGGTCTTGTTGCCAACATTTTTCGAGTAGTTCTGCAAGCTTAGGATGAGTATGCTTTGGAATGGTAGGTCTCAGGCCCTGAACAGAAAAGTAAGCAGATTAGCTAGTCAGTAACAATACATGATGCAAATAAAGATTAGCAACATTGCGAAGAGGTATGGACATGAACATAGTACATACATATAATGCGTAGATTTTAGCATGCCCTACTGTAGTTTGGAGTCTGTATCGTGTGAATGTATCCGACATGCATACAATACCAGATAGCACCAATTTTGAAGTATCCGTGCTTCCTAGACCAAATAATGCCCACATTGTCAACCAAGAATTAAGGTTCGCAGTATCGGTATATTTGGAATCGGTTTCAGACCCTTATCAGTATTGGTATCGTCAGTTTCAACTAGGGGTGAGCATTATTCGGTTTTGGACCGAAAATCGAACCGAACCGAACCGAATAAGAGATTCGGTTCGGTTTCGGTTTTGAAAATACTAAATTTTCTTATTCGGTTTCGGTTTTGGGTTTCGGTTTCGGTCCAAAACCGAAAACCGAATAAGAAAATTTAGTTTATATATATATATATATATATATATATATATATATATTATAGGTATATACTAAATATATATATGTATATACTTCTAGGTATATTTAGTTATTATATATATTAAAAAAAACACACAAATAAACCCAAAAACCGAATAAACCGAAAATCGAACCGATTTAATTCGGTTCGGTTCGGTTCGGTTATTGACCAATTCGGTTCGGTTTCGGTTTTGCTTATTCGGTTTTGGTCCAATTCGGTTTTCGGTTATTCGGTTCGGTTGGAACCGAATAAACCGAATACTCATCCCTAGTTTCAACAGTTTTGGTGGTATTGTATTTGGTTTTGGACTTCATGGTTAGGAAATCCAAATAAAATAACAAAAATAATAATATATTTTTAAAACTGGAAAAAATATTTGATAAATTTAGGCATAATCTCATGTACTATTTGTTGCTTCATGTTACTTTTGAATGAGAGAATATTCAACATTACTAAATTGTTCATCTGCAACAGATATTGTCGTTTATTTTACTACTTGCTACAAAATACTCCAAAAATAGATAGTTCTAAATCGAATAACATTAAATGTATGAATGTTATGAATTTATTATAGTATGCAACTTCGATATAAGATTAGGGTTACATTAGGTATGTCAGCGGATCGGGTTTGGGTCGTATTTATGTAAATCTGAACCCGACCCGAAAGTCTCTCGGGTTTGAAATCTGTACCCAAAACCTGACCTGAATTAAATTCGGGTTCAAGTTTCCACATCCGACCAGTTGATGATTTGAATGCATATATAAAAAACCAACAAACAATCAGTGATTCAAACCATTTCCTCTCAGACCAACACAACAACACTTTACCAGCAGGCCACAGCCAGCTAGTTGTCACGGACTTAGTGTTTTTACCTGCACTTCGACCCATGCGGCGCATAAGTTTTCTACTTGAAGACCCGTGTCAGCCTTTCCCAAATGCTTAGCTAGATCACTAAGGCGCAAATGAGAACAATGTGGAGCAAAAGAGAGAGATTAGAAGATTGAAAACTTCACTATACTAGAGAGAGTTTACAACTTTTTGGGTGGTGAGGAACAAATGAGGCTCCCCCTTATTTATATTTCCTCAAAGCGGTTACATGAAACATCTGAAAACAGAAGATTCCAATGATTATTCTAGGACATAGATATTTCCGAAGGAAGACTCTAAAACATCTAGAAGGCTATGGAGACTTCATGAATCTTCAAGAGACTCCGCTATATTCTGGAAGCTTCCAACAAAACCTCGGTTCGTAGAGGGTTATGTAGATCGGTCTCGGTGGGGCGAAAAACCTTGGGCGTGATACTCTCCCCCACCTGTTTCGTTGACGCCCTCTTCGATGGGTGCACCAAGTCTCGGAACGACGTACACTCTCGTAGGCATGGTCGTTGCGCGTCGTCCCTTCTTCGTGTGTCTCGTGTGGCGCTTTCCAGACTTGTCTATCTTCTCCTCAAAATCAGAAGCAAACTGGTTCGCTGCACTAACTTGGACCTTGGTCTGTGCCCTCCTCGGTACAGAAAGAGGCTCATGCGGGCTGTCAGGTCGTCGATCCACCTTATCCCGTGGCTGCACATAATTCTCCAAACCTCTGCGCATCCAAGTCCTATTGCAACTCTGTCGACCCGAATGTCCACCACGAGATTTGAGTAACTCCTTGCATGAGCCACTCCACTTTGTCGCCTCTGCCTCCTCGTTGTCCACGACGTACTTCTTTGCACTCGTACCCAGCTTGGTAGCACGATCCACTTTCCTCCACGGAAGTGACTCAACGGGACACTCCTTTGCAATACCCCGGGTTTCGTTGTAAAGATCTTCCTCCTCGAAGTCCTTCATCTCGAGCACCGCTAAGTAGGTCGTCTCTCTTTTACTACCCTTCTTGAGCTGGATGGTGGAGATAGCTTTCCCCTTTGACGGCTCGCCTTGTGCAACTTTCACCATGCACGACAAGCCTTCTCCCATGAAGCTGACGACTCCCAAATATGGCATCGGAACTGCCTTCGTCGCGATTAGGAAATCCATGTCCAGTATCATCTAGAAGTCGTCCAAAGATGTAGCAGTAAAATTGGAAATACCCAACCGATTTTCTACCACTACGCGAATTCCCTTGACTACCCCCTGCACGGGATGCGCCTCTGCATTGACCGCCTTCATCTTGCTTGAATCTTTCTCTATGGTTAGACCCAAGCGAGGACCTCCGCATCCGAGATAAAGTTGTAAGCGGCGTCCGCTCATGTCATTGATCCTTACGTTAACGTACATGAGCTCCCTGCTCGGAGTCTTCGACACAGGAGACTTGGTCTTGACGGCGTTGAGTAAGCGCAATGCTCCATGTGCGCTCCCACTTTGCATTTCTCGTCCTCCAACTCTTCGGTTCGGACGACATTGACACACATGCTCCTATTCAGACAATTTCGAGCACAGTTTTCCCACATATGAAGCATGAAACTACTTGCTCATGGTGGACTTTCACCCGTTTCTTTTCCTCGGATGGACCCTCCTTAGGAGAGCTCTCCTCCTCTTTCCCACCATTCTCCTTGGTGATCTTTGGCTTGGGACCTGACATCGTTGTCGTCCCACATATATTCGACGAGCCTCTCGGCTGCTGCCACAACGGTGTTCAAGTCTTGCACCCTCTGTCGCTACAATTCTTGAGCCACCCTATATATCTCGAGCATCAAACGTGTGAACTCCGCAATGTACTCTTTGATCGTCCCAGAGTGTTTGAGTTGCCGCAAGCTCTGCCTCACTGCAAACTCAACATTTTTCGGATAGAACTGAGACTTGATCTCCTTCTTAAGATCCTCCCAAGTCTCTATCGAGCACAAATCCTTCTCGGCTTCCATGCACCTACGACGTACGCCACCACAGCATAGCATCATCGATGAAGTAGAGTAAAGCAATATCCACATTCTCGGCGTCATCGTTGATGTGCAACGCCTTGAAGTATCGCTTCGCATTCTACAAGAACTTCTCAACTTCTTTGCCATCTCGCTCATCGTTGAAGAATTTTGGCTTGGAGATCTTCCGTCTTGGTATCTCTCTACTCGAAGGTCTACAGTTCGCAACGGCCTTCTCCAAGATGATAACTTTGGTCTTGAGTTCTCCACAACTCTTGAACATGATTTTTAGCTCCTCGTAGCCTCGGACCTTCCTGCGCAAGTCCTCAATCTCTGCATGATGTCCCTTACGCTCCTCCTCAAGTGAGGATCGGATCTCTTGAAATTGCTCCCGAAAGATTGCGATGGACGAAGCAACGTCACTCTCCAGCCCATCGTAGAACTCTTCTAGATTCGTGTTGCTTTGCTCCACGAAGCCCGTGCGCATCTTCATGCCCTTCGAGCCTGTCTCCGAAATCTCAACGCGCTTGGCAAGATCAGCAAGACTACGCACCATCATAGGATCCTTGCTCTTATCCTTCTTGTCAGTCTTGGCGTGCCCCTCCTTAGGCGACGCGTGTCTCTCCTGGACATTCTCGGATGTCAACATGGCACCAACCAAATTTCGTTCTGATACCACTTGTCACGGATTTAGTATTTTTGCCTACACTTCGATCCGTGCAGCGCACAAGCTTCCTACTTGAAGGTCCGTGCCAGTCTTTCCCGAACGCTTGGCTAGATCACTAAGACGAAAATGATAACAATGTGGAGCAAAAGAGAGATATTGGAAGATTAAAAACTTCATTATACTAGAGAGAGTTTACAACTTCTTGGATGGTGAGAAACAAATGAGCCTCCCCCTTATCTATATATAGTGCCTCAAAGGGCTTATATGAAACTTCTAAAACCAGAATATTCCAGGAATTATTCTAGGGCCTAGATATTTCCTTAGGAAGACTCTAGAACAAGGCTATGAGGACTTCATGAATCTTCAAAAAGACTCCACCACATTCCATCATATTCTGGAAACTTCAAGCAAAATCCTGGTCCATAGAGAATTGTGCAGATCCGTCTCAGTGAGACGAAAAACCTTGGGCGTGACATGGTGCAGATTTGCAAGTATAAATTTATAAAATGATAAATGCGACAAGTTTAATTTTAATGAACACCAATACGATATCAAAGCTAAATTGCATGCTTTTCTTGTATTATTCATGCTGCATTCCACACACAATTAGTATAAATTTCTACTAACTAGCTATTATGTTCACCCTACATGAACCTTGTTTTTACAGCCTCGAGGTGTGAGTACAACGTGTGGGAGAACAAAGATCAACTCGACTAAGATAGAATCTGGCACATGATCATTTTGAAAGACTTTTTGGATGTTACTGGAATAATCAGCAATTTGACAGGGAACCGTGCATTCCACTTATCAAAAGTAAACCTATGTAGTTAAATGTCAAAGCTGGCAATGACATTGAACTTTTACATAAAAGGGATTCAACTACTAGATAAAAATAAAATTGCACTAACTAAAGTAAAAGGCCGATATTGATTACATATTGCTTATCTGGGTAGGTATTACAAGAGACAATTTTGATGGCCATCAAATTTTTAGCAGATGTAGTTACTAAATGTGATAGCAATGTTGTGCATACCTTCTGAACAACACCTACTGCAGCTTGTAGTGGTGTAAGATATTCGTAAGGGAGCTGAGAATACAATGCAAACAGAATTGCTTTTCAGCAAAATATTTAAGACACAACTATTGCAAAAAGTGCTAGTGACACAAGGAAAAATGCTGAAATTACCTTTCCTGTTAGGAGTTCCCATAGCACGATACCAAAACTAAAGATATCAGCCTTGTGATCATAGGGCTTGTGTTCAATGACCTATTTTTGTGAAAGTTATATGATTAGAAGCTACTAAAAAAATATTCAGACGTTATAATAGAACACTAAGAAGAATAAAACAAAATCTTATCAGAAGGAAAAGTAATTGGAACAGCATCTCCTAATGACAAACTAGGATGGAGTGTACACGAAAATTACTCATTTAAAGGAGTATACATTCTGATGCTCCAAGCGACCATCAAGGTTATACATGGAAATACTAAGGATGACTCCACTTTGATGTTATGCCATGCCATATTGCTTAAACAAGTTAACTATGACTAGCCAATAGTCATGAGATGCTGCATAAACTCCAAGTCATCGTTATTTTATTTATTTACGACATAGTAGATGCTGTTGCCATGGCAGTTTTATGAAGAAAATATTCAGTGGTACTGTGTCCGTTGTTCGACAGGATGGTAAGTCTTAGCATTTTGGTGGATATAGGCTTCTCATAAACAACTTCTCCATCAAATGGTATTAGGCTTTAGACATTTTAACCTACCTTAGACACTGCATTTGCAGGGGAACCTTGTTACATTTGAATGCCCTTTGATCCTGACCATGCACTGTAGCCCTTCGCAATCTCAATGTAAAATCTCATTCTCAACTAAAGCACCTATCATGTTAAGAAATGTATCATCTACAATGTATTTTGTTATTATAGGTAACGCATTATATTGAGCAAATTGGTTTTTACATCATGTTCAGTGTCTCAATTTGCTACAATAAGAGTTTGTTGGAAGTAGTCTAGGAACAAGGGTTTTGTTTGTTTCCTATATCAGGACAGCCGATGCTTGTTATGTCAGAATTATTTGCAATAAATGTCTCTCGATTAAATCTGTTGTAAGTGAAGAGTCAAGATATTGAGGGATTGGTTATTAGGCTTAATACATAGCAGAAGAAGTGACATAATAGGCATATGGAACAAGAAGACGCAACAAGCAGATATTACCAAAATAAGAATCCTAAAAATAGAAATAAGATGGATCCAGATATGGTTTGCATTGACTAGAAAAAGTTTATTGTAGAGCCCCTAAGGAGATAATGTGGTGGGTTCTTGAGAAGAAACAAGTGTCTAGTTACTATATAAAGATATAAAAGGATACGTATGATGGAGCTACAAATAATGTGTGGTCTACTCCTCTATTTTCCAACTCAACTGGTGTACATCAGGATTAACATTAAGTCCATCCTCTTTGGTGTATGAATGAAATAGCGAGGCAGGCTAGGATGAGGTTCTATGGTGTATGTTGTTTGCTTATGAAAATGTGTCAGTTTATGGGAGTGGAGTTAGCTTCTAAGACAAAATTGCAGGAAGAAACTTTGGAATATAGAAGTTTTATAATTAGTAAGACGAAAATAGAATATAAGACATAACTTCAACAAATTCAAAAAAGAAATGAGGGAGTATAAATGATGAACGAGATACCTAAGATTCATATTTATGGTATTTAGGATCAATCATTCATCAAGATGGGGAGATTGAGAAGGTTATTATTCACATGATTGAAGCAAGATCGTTTAAGTAGAGTTTCACATGACACACTTGAAGTTGAAAAGTTCTATCCAACAAATGAGATCAGCTGAAATGAGAATTCCAAGATAGATGAGTTACAAGCCTATAATACATTGAAAGCTAAGAAATGACTATCCATTGGAAGTTTGAGTTGGTGGCCATTGTAAGATAAGAAAAAATTGTCGAAGTTCGTTTGGACATGTGCAACGGAGACCAACAGATCACGGTTCAAAAATTCAGATTTGGCATCAGGTTTCATAATTTCAGTCCCTTCCTATGTGTATTGATTTTGGCATCTGGACGGCTTCAGTGGTTTTCATTCGGTCAGTTTTGGTAGTTTCGTGGTTTCAGACATTCAAATTCCGTCCAAAAACGGCCAAATGTATTGGCTGATAGTTAAGACCTTGCAGTAGATGCAGCAGTAAGTAGTAATAGGACTATCAGTTAAAGAAGCTGCTAAAGCAAGGCATATGCCTGAACGAACTTGGATTGAGTCTCTAAAAGAAGAATATTGTGTTTGCTAACGTGACAGAGATATGGCCCTTAACAAAGTTGAACGGAAGAAAAGGATTCAAATATTTGGGATAAGTGCTCTGTTTTGTTTTTGTTTTCTTGTGGCTATCAATCTACAAAGAATCTATATATGCCAATATATACTTCAACATCTTTGTTCAGTATTTTTTTTTTTCCAGCACATGCGAGCTCAGTTAAATCGTGTCTCCCCGCACCCGATTTTTAGCTGGTCGTCATGTCGCTTCGGACTCTTCGTGCAGATTCTGTCCGCACTGGCTTTTTCATCATTGTCCGGCACGTACGCCTTGCGCACTCCGCGTGCTCCAGAGCCTCACGGGACGGCCGACGTCTTTCGACGCGAGCAACTCAACACCTCGCTTAGCCCACGACGCCGAAGGCGCCCCTGACGTCTTCACGACGCCTACGACAGCCGGTTCCGCCCAGCCACCCGTTCTATGTGCACGACGTCCTTACGACGTCTTTCCGACGCCCATTGGGCACCGCATGACGGGCCGCGTGGTCGGCCGTCGTTTATACCCGTGGTAGAATGGTGTCGGTCCTCGACCGCCCGCGCGACGCCCTAGCCGATGAGTTTTCATGTACGGGGCGCCCCATTCTGTCCCACGCCAGCTCAGATTGTGGCCATTTTTCGTCAGTCCTCCGACGTTGTGGATGCCCCGTATCGCACAGGCCAGGCTCATCATCGCCCTTTGTTCAGTAATTCAATTTAACTAAATGAGAGGGGATCGTGTCGTGGTGCTAGTAGACCAGGACATGGACGGCCATTAATGACTGGTGTTATCAATAAAAATAATAATAATACAGAAGTATGCTACTATAAGTCTATAACCTAACAGTATGGTCATCATAAATTAAGTACAACAGATAAACTTCTGAAATTTTGGTTCGTCACTATGACTATAACATTCTAACGAAGAATAGCTATCAGAAACAGACCAGATGCCGACCCGATCAAAGGCTCTGTGTCACCGGGTCACTGGTCGGACTATAACATTCTAACGAACCATAGCTATCAGAAACAGACCAGATGTCGACCCAATCAAAGACTCTGCGTCACCAGGTCACTGGTCGGACTGGTTATTCAATTTATATATATATATATATATATATATATATATATATATATATATATAATGAGCAGACCGGCGGTCCTAGCTCAATGGGTTAGGACGAGTGGCTCCCAGTGGGGAGGTCGTGAGTTCGAGCCCTTGCGGGTTCACGCTCCCACTCACTCCACTCGGGGTGGCTCGGCGGCCATTTGGCCGCGGCCTCGAGCGGGGGCGCTGGTCAGGACAATGATGAATTGGCCTGTGTGATGCGGAGCATCCGCAACGTCGGAGGCCTGTCGACATAGTGCCACGAACTGAGCCCGGAAGAAGAAGAAAAAAAAAAATATATATATATATATATATATATATATATATATATATATATATATATATATATATATATATATATATATAATGAGCACAACTTCTAAATGAGCAGTCATTTGTGTCCCTTAGATCCTCAATTAATAGACTATAACGGTTGGGATTACGTGGGTACCATTTGATCAATATTTACTTGCATTCAATCGTCAAGAATTGTTCAAACAAATAAAAATTTATAATTGATTTAACAAATTTCATTATAACTAATTTAATTGACAAATTCTACTAATTAAATTAATTAACAAATTTCATTATAAAATTTATAATTAACAAAATTTATAAATTAATTAACATATAATGCAATTTTAAAAATTATTTTTATAACTGTTAATTAATTTGTTAAATTTTAACTAATTTGTTAATCAATATGTTAATTTAATTTCATAATTAATTAACAAATTAATTTAATCTAACATATATTATAATTAAATGTTAAAACAAAGTTAATTTAGAAATTGTAATCTAAAAATTAATTAATTTAACAAATTAAATAACTTAATATATATTTAAAATGAATTTTAAAACTTAACAATATACTAATTATATACAAAAATATAAGGGCCACAAATGTCTGCTCATGTGCTCATTTAAAAGATGTGCGCATTGTTATATATATTTAGTCCCGATATGGGACTAAAAATGGGGAACTTGGAAATGTATGTCAAGTTGTTAGTCAACTGTCAACACTCCTACCAAACATAAAGTTGTATACACCAAAATAAATATATAGCAAATATATATAGAGATAAGACAACTGCAACATATATATCCCGATATGGGACTAAAAATGGGGAACTTGGAAATGTATGTCAAGTTGTTAGTCAACTGTCAACACTCCTACCAAACATAAAGTTGTATACACCAAAATAAATATATAGCAAATATATGTAGAGATAAGACAACTGCAACATATATATATAGTCCATTTGTGCTAATTTCATCTGGAGGGGAGGTATGCATGCGATTGCTTGGGAACAACTCTGCCGGACCCGGGAGGAAGGTGGAGTGGGGTTGCGACCTGTTCGGGTGGTTAGGGAGGCATCGGGGGTGCGGATGGCGTGACGATTCATCAAGGGAGGTTCCCTTTGGACAGAGTGGCTGGCTAGCAGATATGTGCGGCGAATGAATTTCTGGACTTGTAGGATTGATAACAATTTCTCGGTCTCATTTAAGGCTATTCTTAGGTGCAGACCGATCCTTCAGTCCGCTATCTGCAGGATTATGAGAGATGGGACGAATACTGATCTCTGGCTGGACCCGTGGATGGGTAATGGCTCCCTTCTGGAGATCTTGGGGGCTCAGATGGACAGAGAGGCGAGCAGGGGAGTGAAATGTAGTCGGATTATCAGGGATGAAAACTGGAGGCCGGAGGAGTATCCATACACAGCACAGTTTGGGGAGGAGATTCGCTGGATCACTATCGATACTAGCCTGACTGAGGACTCCTGGTGCTGGGTTGATCCTGGTTCGGTTGGTGGGTCTGGGATATTCAGTTTTAAAAGTTGCTATAATCTGGTTTGGACCCCACACGACAGGATTGCGGAGTATGACTTTATTTGGGCGAAGGGGATTGCTCGCAAAATGCAACTTTGTTCATATAGACTCCTTTTTGGGCAGGTTGATGACTCGGGACAGACTTATTAGGTTTGGGATGCAGATTCCAGACCCGAAGTGTGTTCTCTGTACCGGTAACGCGGAGTCTATGGGCCATCTATTCTTTGAGTGTCCATGGACTTGGCACATATGGGAGGAGCAGTGCATGCGATCGTTGGGAGGAGTTGGCAGTGCCAGAGATATCCGGGGGATCCTCAGCTAGATCAGAGACCGCCGAGGCATGAACCCTGGTTGGGCCAAGATGGCGAGAGTTAGACTTACTGCATCAGTTTGGCATGTCTGGAGGGAGCGCAACAGGCGTATCTTTGAGGGACTGGCTACTCCGCCAGTCGAAATTCTACATAATATAGAATTCGATGTATCTGTAATGGCCCCTTAATTGGGGATGGAGATGTGAGAATAGTGTATTGTAATACCTTTACTGTGATTTGCGTGGAATAAAATTTACCCTTATTCCAAATATATATATATATATATATATATATATATATATATATATATTGGAACCAGGCAAATTGTTTCTAGAATCACTCCCACTGGGATTCGAACTCCTGACCACTCGGGCCGCATGCATCTCTCTTAACCACTAGGCTAGAGGTCATTTGCATTATATATATATATATATATATATATATATCAGTGTTCTAAAAATCGGCCTAGGCGCCCGCCTAGGCGCTAGGCGCCAGCCCACCGCACCGAAAACCCCCTAGGCGGTGGGCTAGGCGGCTAGGCGGGCCCTAGGCGCCCCTAGGCGGGCCTAGGCGGGCCTAGGCGCCCCTAGGCGGCGGGTTTTTTGAATTTTTTGATTTTTTTTTGATTTTTTTTTTATTTTGTTTATTCTTAGTTGTATTTTGGATATTTGTTTGGGTTTTAAGATAGTATTTGGATTTTAGAACATTGAAATTTCAAATTTCAAATTTCAAAATTCAAAATTTCAAAAATTTCGAAAAAAAAAAAAAAAAAAAATTTTAGGCGGCCGCCTAGGCGGACCTCCGCCGCACCGAGTCCGCCTAGCGCTTTTTAGAACATTGATATATATATATATATATATAATGGTAAAGAATGGATGGATGAGTACCGTGTATAAATATATGGAGTAGTGAATTCCTGTGGGAGTGTATCGGGTTAATTTGGTTAAAAGTCGAGATTCAGAGTGTATGGGCGGGCCCAAGCCCAGTAGCTTATATTTAAACCTGTCCGGGTTTCCACCTGGCCAGGTTGCATGGATTTGATAAAACCCGGTCGGTTCAGCCGATCTTAACTGGTTCAGGGCGCAAAATGGTCTTGACTGTGTAACCGGACTGGACTAGCCACTGGGTCACCGGTTTTCTGGTCCGACCGGCGGTACGTTCCGGGTTTGATAACTATGTAATGAAGTGCCACATACTGAAAGAACCAACTTTAAGAAATCCTTTCTTACAATATTATGCATGGTTCCATTAGCCTATGAAAAAAGTAATAATAGCTTCCAAGCAGAGATAAAAGGACATTTAGCAATTAGGTCTTCAGCATCAAATATAAAAGAGGATTTAAATAAAAATTCCATCTCAACTAATACATATTTTACCAATATGTCCTTTATAATTCTTCTAAAACAAATCCTACTACTTTTTTTAATGACCACAATATAATATGAATAGCAGAAAAAAGAGTCTAGTATTAGTAGCAACACAACAGCACTTTCCTATGGAAACTAAACTGATGCCCGAAAATACCTCTGGAGCCATCCAACGATATGTTCCAGTTTCCGCAGTCATAACTCCTGTTTGAGCTTTAACACGGGCAACACCAAAATCGCCAACCTTGACAATCTAAGATATAAATGAATTGACAAGTAGGTAATTAACAACAGTTGGACAATAACAAAAATTGAATATATCTTAAGGTAATATAGCACACTTGAAAAGAGAGCAGACAAGTAGTAAATAGAACAATAAGGAAAAGAATGGGAAATATAAAATAAGAGTTAATAGAGACCTCAGTTTTGATGATAAGAATAGAGCTTTACATGCAACCGTGACAAGAAACTTACATCTAATATACATAAGCCTAGCTTCAAAGAAAATTCTTCTAGTTGTTCTAAAAGAAAACATTCCAGCAACTTTGGTTGCAGCAGGCAATTCCCAACTCGTTATATATATTTGGCCTTAAGCCTAATGCAAATGATCCTTGATTTATGTTTTTCCAATTGCCTCTCTAAAATTCTAACATGGTATTAGAGCTTTGACACTACCATTTACTAAAATTTCAACCTAGCCTTAACACTACACAATCCTAACTCTAGACTTAACCCTAACCTAATTTTAACTAAAACTTAATCCAAACTTAACCCTAACCCTAACGCTGACCAAATCCAAGAAACATAGCCCTAGGCGCCGCTTCCACTCCACTCGCAGCACTCCAACCCTAATTTTGAAGGTGACCCCTCACAATCGTCATTCTTTTCTCGCTCCTCCCTTTGATGGCCATTTCATCCTTCCTGCGTCGTTGCAGGCTTGACACCGTCATCCCTATGCTTCCTCCTTGTGTTGCGCAGACCCGATCATCCGGACCAGATCAATACATGTGGCCTTGATCACCACCACCATTGTTGTGCCTCTTCTATGTGTCTCCTCAACCACTATTATTTCCCTAACCAATATTGTTTCCATCGGGCCTCGACCATCATCATTGCTGTGACTCCTCTTCTCTGGGTCAATCCTAAACCAACCAAATAATGACTCCACCCACCAGTGAACCACACCAAGCTGATATATGGCTCATCTCCACCATCCAAACCATCATATATATTAGTTCTACCATGTCACAATCACATTTTGATATCCCCTTATCTTGATTAGCCCCATATATGAAACCCTAGCCACCACTCACAACAGACCCTAATCCTTTCTCTGAACACTCATGTTTCCATATCAAAACCTGATTTATGTATGCTATGAGGGACAAACTCCATGGATTCAACGTAGAACTAAGGGTCCCAAGTATCGTATTTGGGCTTTCACCCTAAGTTATATATATGTGAGCAATGCCTCTGGCATCATTTTGATGGTTCTTCATTTCGTAAGTCAACAGCAACCTAAGGATGAAGTGACCTAAATAACATCGTGTTCCCAACCTCTTCTTTAAAAAATACTTTTTTATTTTTTAAGTTTAAATTATAAATCAAATTTTAATGTAAAAACAAAATAAATTGTCATGATCGAAGCCTCTGTAGCTACCAATATCTGTTGTCAGCACCATCATTCTTCTTCTTACGTTGAATCAGTTGAATGCCAGGACCACCATCCCTCCCCCTCCCCCAAACTACTGTCGACACAGTAAAAGACAACAACACCTTCCACCACCACCTCCTTCCTTACGATGGCAATGCCTGCTACAGCTGCTACTAGAGAACACTTCCCACCCTATTCTGTACCCTTCTCTAGTTAGCCACTGGAACAACTGACATGCTCAACATTGGAATCAGTGGCACTGACTGGTCAGCCTAAGGTGGGTTGGTTCAGATCTGGCAGCAATTTGAACCAATCCACCAAGCTGCTAGTGACTGGAGTGGTACCACGTCGTTGTCTCCATCGGCTACCCTAGCGAGGATTGGGGAAAGGGGGTGTAAGGGAAGGGGAGGAAGGTAATAAAAGCAAGGATAGAGGGGAAGAAGAAAAATAAGAGAAAACAGTGGTACCATATTTAGCTTTTTAAATAGAATAAATTAAATTAATTAATTAATTCTTAAGTTAAAATAGGATAGCATAATAGGTAAGAAAAAAAATTCTTAGCATTAAAAGAGAAAATAGTGGTACCATATTAGCTTTTAAAATAGAATTATTATTAATTGATAAATTCTTAAGTTAAATATAATAGCATAATAGGTAAGAAAGAAATTTTAACATTAAATATTAGAAGTTCTCACACATTTCTGTATAAAATTTTAGAAAACTAAGAAGAATTACTGATTTAAAATTTTAGAAGTTGGTGTCAGATGGCAACACTACTTCTCATTTTACATTTTACTCTGTGTCAACTTGGTATTTTAATATATTATTTGTCTTGAGCACTAGATAAAATTTTTAAGAGAATATTATAGGAAGCATGCTAGGGTACACAAGGGAATTTAGGCCATGTTATACTGACATGGCACTTCGACTAATGGAATCAAGATCTTCCAAACTGCAGGGAACTAACTTCTGAGTTTTTAAAGGCAAGGGGGTTTTCATTTAATTTGGAAAACCATAGGGGATTTCCAACTAAGTAACCTTACTTCTGACTTCCTTCACTTAACATATATTGGAAGGAACAGACTAGAAAGATTGAATTGGCATTTTGATCTAGGTACTCATCTAAGCTATCTATAGTTGAAGCCCCTGGAAGTTAATGTCTTGCTACCTATCTTTTGTCTGCACACTATTCGCCCATTTGGATCCTTCCATTCTCTTACTGTAATATGCCTCTTTGGGTCTCTAACAGAGAGAATCTTTTGATTTAGGGCTCTACAAGGCAAGTAGTCAGGGCAGCAAGAGGTATCATCTGCCCACTAGCTCTCACCCTATGTCAAACCACGTAGTCTCTCCCCAATTGGATTTGGTACAGACCACAGTTTTTTTTCTATGGTTTATCAAGGTCCATATGTGAGTTTCTAGCTATGTTGTATTGGGCGCTAGGCGAGGCAAGGCGACAGGCCACCCGCCTTGCCTAGGCGTCGCCTAGGCGCCCGCCTAGGCGCCCACCCAGGATCCGCTGCTCTTGAATCAAAAAATTATGCATTTATGTATACAACAAATATGTAGTATAACTAATAAGCAATAAACATTAACCAATAAGCATATACGTAATATAAGAAGCCAAAAAGATGAAATAATTAATGTTCAACATCAAGTCAAGATAGTAAGTATAATTGGACGGCCCTAGCCGACCCTAGGCGGGTCATTTTTTCCCCTGAGCGACCCTAGGCGGGTCATTTTTTCCCCTGAGCGACCCTAGGCGCGCATCGCCTCACCCATGGAAATTTTCTCCAGGTCGAGGCGAGTCCTCTCCAACCTGCGCGCCTAGGCCGCCTAGGCGTCGCCTGTGACAACATAGGTTTCTAGGGACATCTCAACCAGTGTTTCCACAAGCCGATTATTGATATTTACCTAATTGAGTCAGCAGGTAACAGAAGCTTGATATTCAATATGTTAACCAAGTGAACAGAGCTGCCCGATATAAGAAGTTATATGTATAAATGAACGTCGGGATTACATTTCATATAATTAACCACCATCACTGCTCTATCACAATCTATTGCTGGCCTCCTCTAACCCTTTCGCATTTAATGTTGGCCATGTTCCATTTCTGGTACAAAGTACAAACAATAATTAGTTTGACTTTGATCTCCTTGTTTGGTATGACAACATTTGCCTTCATCTGATATGTGTTACAATCTCTCCAAGACATGGAGGCTTGACTTTCACCAGAAGTTCGTGCTAGCATCTTGTCCTATTATTCTCATGTTAAACTTCCTTGGCAAGTTCGTGATAGATGGATAGGTTCACTATCTTTGGTTCAGCCCACATGAGATTATTATTTGCTATTATGGTGTCTATAGCCCTTCCCTTTTTGTGTGGTTAATGTCACTGACTCACTGCTTTATAAAACTGGAGGGGGAGGGGTTCATTGTCACCCTAGCAATGGTTCTATGTTTCTCAAGCGAAAAGCTAATTTCTTCACAAGAGAGCGAAAGAAAAAGAAAGGAATATATATGATGCAGATTGATACTTTAGAGTTCAATAGAATCTTCACAACTAAATCAGTATGCGACCATAAAGATCAAATGTTAGTTTAATCAAGCTGCCCTGATATCATTCGTTTAGGGTAACATATTAATTAATAAGCCATCATATTTCCAGTCTTCATGTACTTCAATCAAGTTGAACCACAACTTGTATTAAGAAGATACAAAAACAAGTATTATGTAAGAATAAGGGGAGTTTTCTGCATAGAACAGACAAAGTTAAAAGGGAATCAACTAAGGAAGTTGGTGTAGAAGACAGCTAAGAAGGTTGGTCATATGTTTTAGTCAGAGCCAAAAAAATGCAGTGATATGGAACTGCAATGTATCAGAGAACATCATAATCAAACCAATTCAAAGATGGATAAAGCACATAAAAGTTATTATTAGTGAAGAAAAAGAAATAACATATAAATAGTAGAGAAACATTAAGTTAAGGTCACTTGCCAAAATTCCAGATAAATCCATATCAGTGTTACTCAGGTTTAAGATCAATTATCACAAAAAGATAATGGACTTGAAATTACTTGCCTCATTTTCATCCATCAGAAGATTGGCAGCTTTCAAATCCCGATGGATGATATTATTTTGGTGCAAATAGTTCATCCCCTTAGATATATCAATTGCGACTCTGAGTAAAGCTGGAAGCTTGAAAACACCTCTTTGCTTATGAAGAAAATCATATACACTCCCACCAGACATAAACTCTGAACAACACAAAATCCAGAATGTTAAATGTGATAAACCAGCACAGCTTTATCTAGGAATCTGCCGTTTGATTAGAAAAATAATAAATTTTAGATAACTAGAAGCTAAAGAATTGCAAAATTAGTTAAATTGAGTACCAGTCACAATACATAAGCTAGGTGGTCTCGTACATGCACCAATGAATTGCACAACATTTCTATGACGGACCTTCCTGCAGAAAAGGAAAGGAACAATGTTAACTGAAAGAAATCATATAGATTAAACTGTGATTTCTGGTAAAGGCGACCATGGTTTAGTCTCTCAGAAAAAAGAAAGTCAAAATGCAATTTTAAGCAATGGTAACAATTTTAAGCAATGGTAAGTGATATGAGTTACAGAAGGAACAGACACAAGATGACCTATTCTTTCCTCTCTACTTACATTGGCTTATATGATGTCTTGTTTCACTCCCATGTCACAGCATATCATTGGCATCTCGGGAACAAGTTTAACGAGACAGAAAATCATGGCTTGAAGTGTCAACAAGACCCTATACGTATGCAGTCTTATTTCGCTCTTGGTGTCGTACAGGAAACCAGAAGAGAGATCAGTCTAGCTTGACACAATAGAATATTTTAAGATAGTCCTTAAACAGGCATTAGGAATAATAGAGGGGGAGGCGGTAGCAGACTTCAAATTTAACTATATTTGAACTAAGTTATATTATATGGTACCAAAATGTTGTAAAAGAGCTCTTATGACGTATTATGATCTACTCTAATATAGCTAACATGTTCACACATAACCCATTAAAAACAATATGTATGAGAAACTCAAAGATTCCTAGTAGTGCGTAACATTGTTCTTAAGGACTCAATGACTTAGTGGTTACAGATATAAAGAGTCTCAATTAAGATTTCGACTTTCAAGATATATAAGGTTCGCAGTATCGGTATCGGAATCGGTATCGGACCATTCCTATGAGTATCGGTATCGGCGATATCGGTAGTATCGGCGGTTTCGGATCGGAGTACCGGATTTTATGGTATCGGAAAACAAATAATTATTAATAAATTGTTAACATTTTAAAAATATATTTTATACATTTAGGCATAATTTTAAGTATTTCCAGTGTTATCTCTTAGTAGTTTTGAAATTAAATGAAATAGTAGTCACCCTTACCGACTGGTTTACAAGCAATATATCAATTTTCTTCTTTTACATGCTTTTACAACCTTATTATGCTTCAAACCATGTTAGTTTGTCTTTTTCGTTCAATTTTCTTTCCCGGATTGACCGGAAAAGAGACCCTCAATGTCGATATCGGACAGTATCGGGTATCGGTCAGTATCGGATCGGGACATGCCAAACCGTATCGGTATCGGCTGTATCGGATCGGTATCGGCCGATACTTTAAACTATGTATATTATTATATATTCACCCTCATTGGAAAAGCAGATCCAAGTACATCGATACGGGAAGGACAAAAGGATAACAAACAGAGGAAAAAGAGGGAGATCCAACTTTGTTTAGTTTTAAATTAAACTTTTTATATTCTCTTTAGAGTTCAAATCAAAACCAAAACTGTAGTCGAAACTCTAGAAATGCCGATAGTAGACCAGGTTTGAAAACCTTTCAGTATACGCTTTAAAAGGCACCAATCATTCGACTAAGCCATCATTATCAATAGCCCACAATTAGGAAGTAGGAACATGCATTACTGGTATGTGTCAGCAGTCTAGCCATGTACCTCAATCAGCATTAGGTACTCTTTCAGATACTGGAACTAATATACAAATAATCCTTCTATTATGTTCCACTTCACATACTGGAAAAGTTCTCCACATCTGTTAAACTTTGTTTAGGCAATAAAGTGATGAATATCCTAATTGGAAACTTGTGCAAATGATAATAAACTTGTAGCTGGTGTTTATTCGCTGGAGTACAATTATCCAATCAGAAGGTGCCATATACAGATCAAACAGGACTTTACGAACCCTTACCAAGATTCATAATGATTTTGTATGTATACTGCTATTAATGAATTCTTTGGACAAAGCAATGACTATATCCATGTCCACTAACCCATATCAAACTCAAGGAATCCAGTTCAGATTCATATAATTTGATTGTTAGATAGAGTTGCTGCAAATAGAGGTGAATTTTCTGATCAATCAGAGAACTATCAGAACTCCATTAAATCCCAATTGATAAAGGTCAGCCAACTCTAAATTCTCGCAAAATTTCCCTGGCATGTCCTCTTTGTTAATTTCTCCCTTGTGTATAGTAAATCAACCATGATACCTTTAAGAACAAAAACACACAATATATACCCACAAAAATAGAGAGAATGAAGAAGACTTTCTTACTAATAATAAACATGATACATGAAATGCATAATTATACCATAACATGCTAGATTTTGTAATAACACTATCTTCAAGAGGACGTGTGACAAGATAGTAAGTCGTAGTAAAAATCCTTATGGCAAATTAAGACAGATATGAGATCTGTCTATTTGTGTGGATTATAAAACTAAGATACATAAGTATTGACAAATCAACAAGTCAGATGCTCGCCAATTAGAGAGGTATAAAAGGAAGACACTTTTAACTGACCTCATAATGTACACTTCCTGTGCGAACTCACGCTGCATATCCACATTTACACGGTCAGGCTTGAGTACTTTGATAGCCACCTCTTGGCTACAGTATGTTCCACGGTAACTAAAAGAAGAAAGAGAATTACGCTACGTCAAGAAATAAGCATTCGTTAACTGTTCATGTTCTGACTAGTAAATCTTACAGGTCACCGTATGAACCAGATGCCACTTTAGTTTCAAACTTCAGCAATCTGAAATCAATTTCCCATACATCAGTCCCATCTGTGGGTATGTGGACATGGGCAGGTAATGCTTCCTCACTAATTTGTTCATTTTCCATTTTTGGAGACAATTGACAAGGCTTTAACCATGCTTGCTTCTGTATACAAATATGAGCTAACTTTGAGGAAAAAGCCAACCAACCAACCATAAGTTCAGTGAAACGAACAATAAAAGCTATCAAAGTTTAAACTTGTAATACGAAAATAGCATCCCAAAGTTGAAAATTGTTGACAATCTGCAGAGCATTTTCAGACAGCATGTACTCAAATTAGAAAGTGTGGAAATTTTCCTACTCAGAACAATAACGATGAGGATTAACCGTTAATCGCAATCATTCCTTACATGAACTATCACGTCAATACAGGAAATAGACAACCAGAACATTTTTTACTCATAAGTGTGTCAGATATTTTTATGGTCAAAATGAGGATTCTTATTTTTCCTCGACTTGGAACCTACAGGATTTTCAAATCCAGAAGATTCAGTGATTGTTGAAAAGCGGTATGGGAACACAAAAGGAAATGTTACTGCACCCTCGCTAGATATGTACTAAAATCTGAACATTCTTATTAAAATACGGGGAAAAAAAGGAAAACTGCACCAGTGTTCTAAAAGAGTTAATCGACTTTTAATCAACCTAGTAGTCGAGCGCATAATCCAATTAATCAGGTGGGGGATTAATCAAAAATTCCAAGTGGTTAAGTAATTCTGATTAATCGGTGAGTAGTCCAGTTAACTGGTAAGCCCACCCACTGACCTAAGTGCGTCATGAAAACCATTTAATATAACATTGACTTTCACAATAAAAACATATTAATATAGTCATCCATTTATGAATATTATCATATAACAAACTGAATTAGATCAATTTCATCAGCAAAACCACTTTAAAATAATTTCTCAATTCTCATAATATAGTATTTTGCTAGTGTTAGATGAAATGACAAATAGAATTTCTGAGTGAAGAGTAAAGCCATATTGTTAGATAAGTACAACAAGTGACAAAGACAAATAGGTAGTCAACAGTACAAAAAAGGGAAATGCTTAACGGAGTAATGATACTTACATGAGGTTAGGTGCAGAGCTTATTGGGAAAAAAAATAGCACATAACTCATTATCCTATCCTCTAGGAGTATAATTTGCATAGATTCTTCAATCCAAATGTCATATATAACTTTTGTCTCTTTTAATCACATGTGAAAAACAGTACACCGGTGTAGGGGAAACACCAATAATAATTACAAGATATTCATCAAATGGTTTCCTAATAGAATAATTGTTACGATTTCAAAATTTCAGGTTCATAAACGAAACATTGTGTAACAATCTAGTGAAATATTGAAGGGTAATTATATGGAACCCCACCCCTTATCACGGAACTCCAGACGATTTATTTTATCATGGAGCCCTCTTCCACCATTAGAGACCCAAGAGTCCCTTATGTCTTGTCTAGGTCAAGTAAATGTACACTCGATGGATGAAAATGCCCTTTTAACCCAAATTTGTACGAGTGAAACCCTAACCCTTAATTCTATTGTTCTTCCTTAAACTTGTTCTTCCCCAAATTTGTTCTAGGCGAAACCAGATTTTCAAAGAAGGAGGAATTTCTCAAATTTCTTGTCTCCGTCTCTATAATTCTCATTACATTATGACTATGTTTTCATCAATAAATATGGTTTATCCAATTGCAATTGTTGTTTAGCAATTTCCCTACAAACTTGAGCTTTGGATCATGTATTGTTCCATCTTCATCTATGAATATGTGTGGGCTGTTTGAATAGAGAGATATTTGTCCAAATTTGAGCTTTGAATCATGTGTCTTTTTCCATCTTCTCCTTCAAACATGAGCTTTGAATCTCCGAAGTTTCTTAGTAATGGGTCCAAAGTTTAGCTTTGAATCTTCCAAACTCAAAATACACATATTGTTGTTCAACAAAAAAAAAAAAAATTTAAAATTACATAAATATTTGGGGGCACAACACAACAAATTCTACAAATGTCAAAGTTTGGATTGGAATTTAGAGTTTAGGTAAAGTTTGGGGGGATTTAGCATTAGCATTGTGACTATTTGAGGGCATAGTACAACAAACATATGACGAAGTTACAAAAGAAAATATATTCAAGTTGGAGAATTTGTAGAAAAAGGTTTTTGGTAGGGATACATGGTTTGAATGATTTGGAGATTTAGGGTTCAAGAAATTGGATGAGTTCATGGAAAAGAAAGTCTCCAACACTCAAAGTAGTTAAAAGAATGGTATTTTCGCCCATCAAGTATAAAATTACTGCAAATGGGACATGACTTGGGTTTCTTGAGTCCCTAACGGCGGGAAAGGGCTCCATGATGAAAAATAATCATCAGGGGGTTCGATGATAAGTGGGCAAACATCCGGAGGGTTTCCAGATAATTAGCCAATATTAAAACACGCATATAGTATATAGACATTTTCTTTCTCTAGGAGAATAATAGAACAAAATAAACGAACGATTATGGATGGATTAATGATATACAAAGGTATAGTTGGGTAGAATCTATTAAACCGATACTACATAGCTCACATTTCTTGTCAGCAGCATTAGGTAGATGAGACAACTAACGTAGATAGCAAATGTGACGCCAAGTTTGCATCCGGTCTTTTTCAATCATATATTGGAAAACATTGTAGGGATATAGAGGAAAACCCACTTTCATGTTTTGTTAGCTTTTTAATATCCTTCATTTTTAAAAAAAAAAGTGGAAAAGAAAAAGTGTTTTTATGAGATGCAAGAGTGATAACTCATGTTCCTCTTCCATGAGAATAATGGAACTATCTGCTAAAGAGATTCAGAATGAAATGCACCACAAAATTTGGGTGGAACCTTGGAAGAGTATACTATAACAAGTTTTAAATTAATTTTCAATCCTTAGTAATTGTAGTAAATCTCGTTCATGAACATGATCGTTATTTCATGCACTGGAGTCAAAGGCGTGCCTCGCACCTCACTAGACAAGGCGTCTTTCTCCAAGCGCACCCAAGGAGCGCCTAAGACACGCCTTGCAGCAAGGCACCTAAAAGTAAAAGTGCACATAGGCACGCCTTTTGTATTTGCTCTTTATTTGGGCCCTATGGGATCACCTTGCAGAAAATGTTACTGATGGAAGTATTGGTGATGATGATTTGATGGAGTTTGACGAATATGAATGCTTGTTCTATCTGTTCTGCTTTTACTTTACAATTTGTTCCTTTCATTTTGCAGTGTTCTAAAAATCGGCCTAGGCGGCCGCCTGCCGCACCGAAAACCCCCTGTTCGGCCACCTAGGCGCCAGTTCGGCCCTAGGCGGACCTGTTCAGCGCCTAGGCGGGCCTGTTCGGCCAAATCGGCCCCTGTTCGGCCTGTTCGGCAAAGCGGGAAATTCAAAATTTTGAATTTTGAATTTTGAAATTTCTGAAATTTGAAATTTCAGTTTATAAAATTCAAAAAAATTCAGATTCTAAAAAAATAATAATAAAAAATCATTAAATTTAATAATAAATAAATAAAATTTCAAATTTCAAAAAATTTCAAAAAAAATATCAAAAATTTTCAAAATTAAAATCCAAAACTTAAAAAAAAAAAAAAAAAAAAAAAATTTCCTATGCGGCCGCCTAGGCGGCGCCTAGGCGCTAGGCGCCCCTTTGCCGCACCGAATCCGCCTACCGAAATTTACAACACTGTCATTTTGTTACTTCTTGTTAGAAAAAACAAATTCTTGTTAGTTCAATTGACTACTACTAGTAGTTTGTCAGTTCACTTGGTTATGTTTGAACATGTTTTTGTTGGTTTTAGTATGTTATTTTGTTTTTATTTCTTACATTACTAATTTATTTATTTATAATTTTTATTATTTTTGCGCCGGGTTTTGCTCGGATGAGCGTCTAAGTGCGGCTTGCTCCTCGGACGATATGGACCCTTTATGCCTCGGAATGTGCATTGCGTCTTTGACTACCTTGATTTCGTGTTTGAGTAAGTCTTAGTACAACAACAAAAAATTAACACCATCAAAAACAGGAATATCAAGCTCATATTTTAAAACAAAAGTTTATGTTGAATTTAAGACTGAGCACCATTTAATGAATAAGAGATCCAAACAAGGCATTTGCTGATTGCGTAGTTGAACTTTTACTAGTACAAACATGTTTTCAATGCATTGCATTAATAAGTCTATTACCTCAATCTTCTGAATATTCTTCAGCAAGACACTCCTAAGCTGCTCAGTTTCCTAAAACATTAACAATGATGTTATCATTCCAATACGAAGATGAAAGACAAAAGCTCCACTCAATGCATCTGATAAAAAATTACTTATTGAATGACAACTATAATGATCAAGGTACTGAAAAAGGTTAAGGCATAAATACAAGATGGAAGGAGCAAGTTTATGGTAGTTGAGCATATTATAAACATACAACATAGCATTCAGAACTTAACTAAAACAGTACTTTGAGTACAAAAATGAACAAGAGACAATGTATACCTGTATGTATAACAACCCCCGCTGGAAACCATTCTAGTACAGGTTTGAATGGGTTCCTCTTGAATATAATTCGGTCTTCTTTCGTTTACACTTTAAAGGTACAGAATAAAAAGAAATCATTTATCCCAAGGTTTTGGAGTTGGCTACTAAATCCCTATTTCCAGTTCTGCTCCGTTAAGAGCGATTTCTTTAACATTATCAGATACAAACACGACAACAAAGCCTTTATCCCAAAATTTACCCTAATTAGTGGGTACTATATCTTTTTCATGGTTTTACTGGAAGTTTGCTTACGTCTCCGCCTAATTTTAACGCTTTAAATAAGACCATATCACCTCTGATTCTTGCATCATTGGTCGCTTTTCTGCATGTCCATACCATCTCAATTGTTTTTCCCTAATCATGCCATTAATTGACACCATCTCTATCACCCAAATGAATCTACTCAATACCTATCCTATCTTTTATTGTGTTTCACTCATCCGTCTAGTATTCTCATTTCATCTACATTTTGGAGATGTCTTCTCTTAATTGGTCGTGTTTGTTCCAAAAAGCTGGCTTGAGATGTAATTGTCTTCTAGAATTCGTCAAAACATTCAAAGTCATTCTACGATCGCAATGTACTCCAGAAGCACTCCACGTCAGACACCCTACTTTAATTCCTAGCATAATAACTTTCTCAATCTATCATTAAATATGACTCTACATTGCAACAATTGTCGCTCTTACACAAAAAGTCCTACAGCACCTCGAAATCTCATATACTAATGCCGAGATCTAGGTAGCATCTCCATCTGATTCAAGAGCACCGAGATCCCAGATACCCGTGGAAGGTGTAGCCCAACAAAATTGTCATATTCTAACCAGAAAGCTTGATCTCATCAAGCTGAGCAATATCTGAGCAAGGAACCACCGAGATTTCATTCTATTATCCTAACCGAGATGGATGGCATTAAAGATCCTTGAAACTACGGAAATCACTGTTAAGTGTTCTGTCAACAAAACGATGCACAGATCCTATCCATGCTTCCTATTCATGACTTGTTTGATCTTCAAAGTCATGTACTTGGGTACTACGGATATCACTGTATAGTTTCTTTGCTATTATAAATTTATCTGTGACTGGTGGAATAGATTGGCCAAGTGATACGACTCTCTTCCAAATCACAATTCACCAACATCCACCTCTGATCTTCTCTCTTTTTTTCCCTATTTGTATCTCATCTTTGTTCCTGAATGAAGTTATTTTCTCGTTCTTAGAAGTACTCACTTGGTCGCAATAAATATGATGTTTTGGAATCATCTCCTAATTTGGCTTTTTTTAAGCCCTATAAACACCATTTACGAACAAGGTTTAAAATATCAGATTTTTTATTCATATCGGGTCTGAGATCTAGCATTATCAGATCATGGATATTGAATGATATATCAGCAGAAATTTTCAGACAAGGTGCCCTGAATATGCTCCTCATATTAGTAAAATATTTCAAATGCATTATTTTGAATGGCCTAAATGACATTATTTAATGAAATAGCTCCTGGGAATCAATTTTCTAAGATGATCTTAATATAGAGGGGCAATACCATAAAGTATCTAGTTGTTCTGAGAGGCAATACCTTTATGGTTTCATCTCAAGTATGCTTCCGTTATATGCAGTCAGAAGATTTATACCAAAACATATCTCCAAAACAATTATATGCATAATGCACCATATTTCCTAGTTAGTTTATGGACATCCTGGTAAGGACGACGTTCATGTCATTTAAAAACTAACTTTCCTCATTTAAAACACTGCCTTTCCACATGATGAACAAATTAAATGGAAAATCTTGCATGTGAAAAACAGATTTCAGGAATTACTAGTGACATTGTCTTATGATGAATATTGTAGATTCTCTCAATAAAGCATTCAGTATAAGCAACAATTGTCAAAGTGCATATGCCCAAGGTGTTAAAAAAGATATAATATGTTGTCTTTATTCTAATTCTTCCCAGAGAACAATCATGAATTAAAAAATCTATCAAGGTCTAGAATGGAAGTCTTAATGGGTTTGAAGATTACCTCATATGGCCATCCATCAACAACAAAGACATCGAGCGAGTAGCCATCATTTGTCGAAAATGCATGTGCTTCTTGAATATTAAGACCAACTTCCGCAAGCAAAGAAGTCAACTGGAAATATAACATATCAGAACTTTTCACGAACATAGTTTAAGGGAATGATTTTAGAGACAGATATAACTTTCCCATACAGATTCTATAGTGAAATTCATGCAGGTGTTGTGGGTATATTGTGCAGCTTCTAGTATCCAAAAATGATATTAAGAACCAGACAATCTTGCAGAGAATCAAGGGAAGGGATCATGAAACATTCAGAGAAAGTGATCCCAACAAAAATATTGGCACATTGAACAGCATACAATTAAACAAAACGACTTCAAATTAACTCTCAATGCTTCAACAATTCTCCAAATTTGGAAATTTGCAAGACTATAATTTTTCTAACTAGGTCAAATTCTTATCCTATTGAACTTGAATATTGTACCCTAGAAAAGTTAGTCATTTCTATTTACCTATCTCACATATAAACGGGTTAATTACATTTTCTTTTTGTGGAAAATGTCCTTATTCCATAAATTTCTATTGATCATGACTTCCCAAAATCTTGCAAATAGCACAATCGTTTAATACACCTAGGTTTTCAGCAGTCGCCCCAGTATAAATAGGACACTCTATTCATTAAACTCTAAATCCTGAATCTGATTTTCTTTTTTTCTTTTTCAGAATTAACTTATGTGCAAGAAAAATTAGTGGAGCGCTTCTCGTACAATTTCATCTACTGATTTGCAGCGTCAAAACTGAAAATAGATAATAACAAGTGAAAAATTCACACAGAGGGAAGAAGTTCTCCCCAATTACGTAGAACAGGAAAAGTTTTTTCTATTTACAGACTATGGGATAACACGTCAAATCACTTGGCGTTTTAGAAATAACCTGCCAACACAGTTGGCGTTTTGAAATATTTCTAGGGCCCGCCAACGGAGTTGGTGTCTTCCTTAGAAAAGATGCCAACTCAGTTTCCAAAACGTCAAGTGAGTTGGCATTTTGTATTATCATTTATTGCAGGGCTCTTTGGCTGCTTCAGTTAATGTAAGGGACACGTATTCTAATTACATCAAGTGGGGAGCAGATATGTTATCCCCAAACATGTGTGCCAAACATGTCTCATCTTCTATAAAATTATGGGTCCCACTGATTGTGGGTGTTATTTTCCAAAATAACCAGTGGAGCCCACATTTTTATAGGAGAATTGACATATTTGGTACACAGGTTTTGGGGACAGCAGATCTACTCTCCATCCAGTGTCCACATCAAAATACAATCAATGCATGGATTTAATATCAATGTGTAGCATCCAGCATTGGAGCATGCATGTGTTATTTGAGAGTGCATTTCCTCATGTTGGTAATATCTATATCCATACATGGATACAAAAACGCCAACTCAGTTGGAGTTTTAGAATTTTATAAGCAATGCCAACTCAGTTGGCATCTTCATTAGGGAAGACGCCAACTCAGTTGACGTTGCCTATAAAAATTCCAAAACACCAAATGATTTGGCGTGTCATCCATAGTTTGTAAATAGGAAAAAAAAAATCATGTTCTACGTAAATGGGAATAACTTCTTCCCTCTGTGAAGTTTCTGTAATAACAATGGCTAGCATTGATTCTCGCTATAGGTCAATTAGGCAATTGGTTTTTTTGGCTAAAATATTGGATGAATCGAGGAAGATTAGGATATTTTGGGGAAACAAGGTCCAGCAAAATAGGATAGTTGAAATTAGTTTCCTTAGTTAAATTAGATTCAATGGTTAGTATTAGTGATGTAATAGTTAAGGAGCTTGAAGCGATGAAGCATCTGGTAGGATCATAGGGAAGATTAGAGAAATTTTAGAAGAAAAAAAATGCTAAACAAATTAATGCACCACAAAAGGCATTGACGGGAGATTGCTCAGCAAAGTGCAACTAGACTTTCAGGATGTTTGAAAGAGCTTAAAAACTAAAGTTGGGCAAGATTTGATAACAAGTACAAAACTCGCCGTCTAATGAGGAATGGGAACATTAAACTTGGTACGGAATGTAGAAGTATTTTATGTTGTGACTGAAAATTTTCACAAGCAAAGCAACCAACATTCAATCAAGATTTGTAAAATATTTGCGTCATACACATTGCACTGAAGGAGCGTCCAGGTAGCCCACTTGCTTGGAATTTTCGTAAATGAAGTCAAGTAACATGGTATTGGCAATTGTATCCTTTTTGAATCCTTCTTATAAGATGAAGCTAGTTGGCTATAAGTTAAAAATGATATAGGCAATCAAATTTTGAGATGGTTTAAGAAATGCTTTCACTGAGCATATTAGATTTTTCATTTTGATCCCACTTGATTCATGTATTATGAGTATCCAGTCCACTTGTACACAATCAAGGTGTAAGGATCACAAAGAACAGTGTCGACCATCGATTGAATGGCCAAGATGGTCCTTGTCTACCAAACAGAAGGGTTCTTTCATAAACATCAGATTCCCCTCGTGTCGTTGAGCCACAGCACCCCCCCCCCCCCCCCCCAAAACACCCGAACACACGCAATCACATACACACACATGACCACCTAGCAACCGCTTTCGTCTTTCAAACAGTCGAAAGGATACCGGACAGCAAATAGGTGATATAGGTAGATGAATCCCACTTTATAACTACACCACACAACAAAACAAAATAAATAACCAATCTTGAATGATGTCCAACCTATATGCACTTCTACTCCTTTTACTTCATTATATTTTTCATTTCTATCGTTGCTTCGAGCATGGATTGAAGTTTAAAGAAGGATATTGTTTGTGTAGGTGTTGCAGAGGACATGGCCCTTAGCGGCACAGAATGCAAGAAAAGGTGTTGGTATATTAGAATAAGAATATTGGAATATCATGTTGGTATATTTGGTATGTCAAAATATGCCAATGGATATTCCACAGAGGGTTTAATGTAACGAGGATTGTAAGTGCCATGAGATTATCAATGAAATCATAACAAAATATTCAACATGGCATCAGAGCCACCAAAACCCTAGCGGATGCCACCTTTCCCAAATCCTAACCTAGTCGTCACCGTCATCACCATCCGCACCACCATAGCCACCACCGCCACCAGCCGCTGCACGCCGCCTCCGCCGCACACCGACCTCGCCGACCACCACGCGCGCGAGCCGGCCACTGCTCCGCGGGCACCCCTGCTGCACGCGCGCGGCTATTGCCGCTGCTGCTGCTCGCGACGGCCGCTGCTCGAAGACATCCGTCCGACGGCGCCCACTCACCTGTCAGTCGGCCCACCGCCCCCACCACCGCGAAGGCGCGATTTCTGAAGTCTCCCGCGAGGTCGTTCCGGACGTTGAAGGCCTAGATCCGATAGGAGAGAGACATGATCGGATCTAGTAGAGGACGAAGAGGACGAGCGTGAATCGTAAAACGGGTGTAACGTGATCGGAGAAGAGGAGGATCGATGGAGGAGATCATCAAGAAGCTGGACCGTGCGGAGGTTGCAACGTTGATGAAGCTGATAAAACTGTCGGCTGGTGAGAGCGCGACACGAACATCGACGAAGTTTGAGCTTCCCTCCATCGATCTGAAGCATGATGGACCAGCTACCTACCTGAGTTGGTCACGACGGGTGAGAAGAACCCTCGCAGGAAAGAATCTGGAGGGTTTCCTGTCAGGAGAGACGATAGAGCCGAACGAGGGCTCGGCAGGACGCGACGAATGAAAGTCCACTCATATGGTGATCTACATTTGGCTTCTCAATTTTTTAGTCCAATCGATCGCCGCCACAGTGGATGGCATCGAGATGGTGAAGGACGTGTGGGAGAAATTGAGGAGGACCTACAATGGTGTAGGGAACAACTTGCGAGCTTTTCAGATCAAGGGGGAGATCGATGACACCGTACAGGGAGAGAAGACGGTGCAGAAATATGCCACAGAGTTGGAGCGTCTGTGGTTGGATTACGATCACTCCTCAGATCGGACGAGCTGCGGGGACCCGAAGTGTAAGAAGAGACAGGTATGTCTGCAGGAGAGGACGATGAAGTCCTTAAAGGACTGGCTGCAGTATTTGCTCAGAGGACAGTACTACTTCTAGTCCAATCGAAGATCCCCACCCTTGAGGAGGCTATCTTGGCCATGATCCAGGAGGAGACTCGTATCAAGCTGCAGTCAGGGATAGGTGGCCCTCCTGAAGTAAAGTCAGCACTGGCGGCTACCAGTTCAAGCGACACGGGGCCTAAGAGGGAACCCTGGCAGCACAAACGGCAGTGCTACAACAGCGGAGAGATGGGACATCATCAGTATGCTTGCACCAAACCACCTAAGGAGGAAGATCCAGATGGTGGACGTGGACAGTTCAGTAGATGTGGACATTTTGGAGGACGTGGCCGTAGTCGTGGAGGTCAACGGGGTGGTCGAGGAGGTTATCGAGCGAACCTGCTGGTAGCAGAAGGGGATGAAGGAGCTGGTGGTACCTTTACTGAGGAGGATCAGGCATTAATGGGCATGCTGGAGGCACTCAGGAGGAAGCAGAGAGCGTCAAACGATGGAAACAGGAGGAGTGGAATCGAGGAGGCGTCCACCTCATTCTTAGCTGGAGGCAACGCCGCCATGTATGTCCATCCATCAGAAGGTACTGACGACTCACTCGCCCTTGCATCTATATCTTCCTTAAATCGTCAGACTGGATTATCGATTCGGAGGCATCTCGGCATGTGACGGGGAATGCTAGTGAGTTCTCCTCCTACACTCACCTAGCATCGACAGACAGCATTCAAACAGCTGATGGTACTTTCCAGCCAGTAGTCGGTAAGGGTACTGTAAATTATACAGGTTCGGTAAAATTATCCAATGTTTTGCATGCTCCATCTTTTTCAATCAGTCTTTTGTCCATCAGTTCTATAATCCTCCAACTAAAATGTATTGTCTCTTTTGATATTCCTAAGGTGATCTTCCAGGAGAAAGAGACGGGACGAAGACTTGGGACTGGCACTTGGCATGAGGGACTGTGGTACCTGGATCGAGAAGGGCTGGATTCAGCACTGATGTCTATGGCAGAAAAAGACAGGAATGGGAGGACTGAAGATGAGTGCCAAGGATACATTAATACTCCACCATAAGAGGTTGGGACACTCCTCTTTTGCTACTTTAAGTAAATTGTATCCAGCTATTTATGAGAAAACAAATAAGAAGAAACTAGTATGTGATGCATGTGACTTAGACAAACTTACTAGGAGCTCATATGCTAGTACGGGTCATAGGAGCTCGTCTGTTTTTTATGTAATACATTCTGATGTTTGGGGGCCATGTGCCATTACTACTATGAATGGTTACAAGTATTTTGTTTCCTTCATTGATTGCTCTTCTCGTGTCACTTGGCTTTATTTGATGAAGAATAAGAGTGATGTATCTACCTGTTTTTGGAACTTTCATAAATATGTCCAGACTCAGTACAGGACATGATGAAGGTACTGAGGTCTGACAATGGGGCAGAGTATACCAACAGAGCACTTGCGGAATACTTGTCAGCCCAAGGGATACAGCATCAGACCACCTTCTGGAGGTGGCAAGAAGCATGATGATCGATATGAATGTCCCGCAAAATCTATGGGGGCATACAATGTTGACAGCAACTCAATTAATCAATAGGATGCCCTCGAAGGTACTGTGATGGAAGTTTCCATGTAAAATATTGCAAGAAAATAATAGTGGGATACTCCCACTGAAGGTGTTTGGTTGCGTGTGTTTTGTGAATGACAACAGACCGTCAGTTGGAAAACTTGATCCTATAGCAGTTAAGTGCATCTTCGTGGGCTACTCGACGACTCAGAAGGGATATGTGTGCTGGAGCCCAGTAGAGAAGAAAAAGTTTGTGAGCATGGATGTTCACTTCATGGAGCATGAGCCATACTACCATCAGGAGGGAACCTCAAACAACTCACATGATACTGCGAGTATGAGACGAGAGGAAAGATTGGTGAAAGCCTGGTGACCGATTTAGGAGTATGGCATGGAGGCGCGGTTGAGGAGGAGCAGGAAGGTCAAGAGGAACAGGGGGAGGAGATGAAAGGTGTTAAGCCCACGGCTCAGGGAGAGATATTTACCTACAGCATGAGAGGAAAGCAAACTGCAGGACCAGTACCTACAGTACCAGTGCCAAGTCCCTTGTCTGCGTCCGCCTCGACTCCTAAGACACCTATACCACCACCAGAGTCCCCTTCAAGTGATATCATTCTTCCTACTCCTCCAACACCTACTCCTCCCACACCATTATCAGTACAGAGGACTACTCGCAGCAATGCGAAAAATCCTCCTGTTAGATATGGTTGGGACCTTGCTCAGTTTGTTTCATATGATCATATCTCCTCTTCTCATGGAACATTCATTGCGTCTTTGGATAATATTACTGTACCTAATAATTGGCAGGTTGTCAAGAACGATCCAAAGTGAAAAGCGGCGATGCACGAGGAGTTGAGGGCTCTTGAGAAGAACCACACTTTGGAGCTGGTAAAACTGCCAGAAGGGAAGAGAGTAGTCGGATGCAAGTAGGTATTTACTGTGAAGCAGAACCAAGATGGACAGATTGAGCGCTACAAAGCTCGACTGGTGGCAAAAGGATACAGTCAGACGTACGGCATTGACTATGACGAGACCTTTACACCAGTGACGAAGATGAGCACTGTCAGGACCCTGATTTCTCTGGCAGCAAATGGTGGATGAAAGCTACACCAACTGGATGTGAAGAATGTATTTCTTCATGGAGATCTAGTGGAGGAGGTGTACATGGAGATACTACCAGAATTTAGCACCAATCAGACAGTGGACAAGGTCTGCAGGTTGAAAAAATTCCTCTATGGACTAAAGCAGTCTCCTCGAGCGTGGTTTGACAGATTCAGGAGGACGATGATAGGAATGGGATATCAACAGATCAATGTTGATCATACTGTGTTCTTCCGTTGGAGTGGAGGACATATCACCATGCTTGCGGTGTATGTGGACGATATGATTATCACAGGAGATGATGAACAGGAGATCGCCCAACTCAAGGGAAAGTTTGGCAAGGAATTTGAGGTGAAGGACATTGGCCTTCTTCGGTACTTCCTTGGGATTGAGATTGCTCGAGAAGTAGAGGAAATTATTCTTTTCCAGAGGAAGTATGCACTGGACCTTCTTACAAAGACAGGGATATTGGGATGCAAACCTGCAGTGACGCCGATAGATCAGAGGTTCAAGCTGGATGCTGAGGCTGGGGAACCAGTTGACCGTAATAGATACCAGAGACTGGTGAACAAGTTGGTCTATTTGAGCCACACCCGTCCTGATATCTGCTTTGCAGTAAGTGTGGTGAGCCGCTACATGCATGACCCACGGAAGGGTCATATGGACGCAGTGTACCAGATTCTGAGATACTTGAAGGGTTCCCCCAGGAAGGGACTGATATTCAGGAAGAATAATCACGTAAGCATCGAGGGCTACTGTAATTCTGACTGGGCTAGTTGTGCTGATGACAGGAGATCTACCTCGGGATACTGTATATATGTAGGAGGCAACTTGGTCTCTTGGAGTAAGAAGCAGTCAGTGGTGGCCAGATCGACAGCTGAAACGAAGTACAGAGCTATGGCCTTGGGAGTTGCAGAGCTGCTATGGTTGAAGAATATGCTGGTGGAGCTGAATCTGGATCAAGGAGCCAAGATGAAGCTGTGGTGTGACAACCAGTCAGCTATTAGTATCGCCAACAATCCAGTAGAGCATGACAGAACCAAACACATCGAGATCGATAGGTTCTTCATCAAGGAGAAGTTGGATAGTAGACTACTGGAGCTAGGCCACGTTCCAACCAAAGAACAGGTACCAGACGGACTGACCAAGGGACTTAGCTCTGTGAACATGATTAGAGGATGTGACAAGATGGACTTAGTGAATATTTTTCGCCAATCTTGAGAGGGAGTGTTGGTATATTTGGTACTGGTATATTAGAATAAGAATATTGGAATATCTTGTTGGTATATTTGATATGTCAGAATATGCCATAGGATATTCCACAGAGAGTTTAATGTAATGAGGAGGATTGTAAAGCTATATATAGCCATGAGATTATCAATGAAATCATAACAAAATATTCAACAAAAGATTCAAAAAGCATACCCAAAAAATTGGATAAAAAGCCTTAGCATAGTGCCTGCTGTTTAATATTACTCTTATGCAATCTTTTTTCTGTTTTCTATTCAAACATGTCACCTTGAGGCTTGAGGTATGAACTTGAAATTGGCAATCAACAAGTTTACCTGACTGAGAAGCTTTGGTTTATCATCAGTTGAAAAGGTGATTTCGTGCATGGGTCTGCAGCAAATATCAGAGAGCATTTAATAGTCAGCATCTTAAAGTATTAGTAGAGATACAGCTCAAGAATGAAGAACTGAAACTTGAATAAAATAAGATAATAGATTTCTTCACAGAATGAGAAGGTTTTATAACCATGTCAAGTCAAACCAAAGTAATATATACATATAGCATAGCTAGTTCAAAGAATAGCTTTTAAAAGTGAAAGTGATATATATCCTTGATGAAATGAGATATAAAACATGTTTAATAAGAAAAAATTCAGTGACTTGGTCAGTAAGCATGATTTTGACCGGATCAATATAACATGCCATTGTAAATCCTCTACTATTGAAAAGTACGACAATTGTCCTTTTCTCTTCCCTTTCCCTCTCAGTTATAGATCCTAGTTGTCAACGCTGCAAAAGAGCTTCCCACAGGAGTTTGTATATTTTTATATGGTCATAGAGTTGGAAGGACTCCTCGCAAAACTAGACTAGAATTTAACAGGTGATTGTGATTTTTGATATAGAATAAGAAGCACAGACACTCCAAAATGCATGGTGTGTCCTTGTCGTGTCATGTCGGATACATGTATCAGACACGTACGGACACTGCAAAAAACACTACGACATACCAAAATAGGTGCCGAATCCAAGTTTCCATGTTTGATATGTGTGGTATCAAATCCGTGGAACATAGGTATAGAGATTTTTTTTTAAAGAGAGAAGATCTAACCAGTATTTTGTGATCTTCAATAATCGTTGTGGACCCTATATGAGTTGATTTTGATCTAACTTAAAAGTGATTCAATGTTGGCCAAATCATATGAATTGATTGTGATCCTATATGAGTTGTATTTTTGTTGGAGAGTCTATCTTCTCAATATATCATGTATAATGCAAGTATGGGTGCAGACAAGGATCAAAACTTCATATGCATAAGTAAGCATGTATGCATGCATATGTTAAACATCTCCAAACAAATCAGAGAACTAACCCAAGCAAGGATGTTTGGCCCTCTTTCACAGAGTAATAAACGTAACCAAAAATGCTAGCAGAAACAGAAAGGGAAATGAGTCGAGCTTAATAAGCAAGAAATGTCAGAGCTTCTATGAAGCTCAATCTACAAACATGCAATTACTTAATGCCTGAACTTCTCAGATATTTCTTCTCTTGCGAACCAAACATATAATAGGAACATAATATATAAATATTAAATAGTTTGATTTGACAAGATGTTTTAAATTTTAAAGTAGATATATACGCAATCGGAGGATAAAAATTCAACTAACCTACATGTCTTGTGGCTGGAAAGAGGTTTAGTGGTTCCAGTTGGGTAACACCAAGAGGAACTATATATATTCTCTCACCATGGTTAAAGTTTTCATTATTCTTCTTTATTTAACTACTTAATCATTCGAGCAGGGACGAAAGTCGAGAGTCGACTTTAGTGATCCGATGGTGCCGAGTGGAAGGGTCGTTGCTGTAATGTCCCGCTCCGCACGAGGCATTTGGGTTGGCTTGTTGGATGCGATCAGAATGTTGGACCGTGACTTGTGTTGAAAATAAAGAGAATTGAGACTGATGCAATCTCTCTTAGCTGGCTAGACGGAATGGGTATTGGAACGTGACTCGCTGGTGGAGCTACGCTTAGTGGGAATATGTGCAATCGAAACAGGAAGACCCTTTATGCAAGTGAGTGGAACTGTCCTTCCTCCTCCCTATTCCTTCATGCTTAATAAAAATGGAGTATTGTGATGCTATAAATTGTTCCTAAATGTCCCATGTTTTAGTTGCTGGAAATAGAGATGCTTATGTTGCCTAGTATTGAAATGAACAACACATAAACAATGAACTGCTAAATGAATCACACTTGAACTGCTAATATAAATTGATGCCATGAAATGAATCGATAATATCCCTTATGCTTAATGCTGCTAAAACAAATAGATAACTTGATCAATGAGGTACTTTGTGAATGATAGAATGAGAAATGAACTGGCTATGCTATCGACCCAATGAACCGAATGAAACACGTGAATTATGTACACTCTGTATAACTGTTGCAAAGATATGAAATATTGCATGTTTCTTATAAGCAATGAAAGAATGAATAAATAAATGTCCCAATGAAATGAATAAATGTGGTTTGTTCCTCGTTGAAAGAAATGCTATGAGAAATGTTGCAATAAATCAATGAATGAGAAATGATGGGACTTGGGATCGCCGAGATCACCAAGTGAAAATGTTGGTAACGATGGAAATGATAAGTCGTTGAAGACGACGTGGATAAGATGAGATGAAACGATGCACTGTTTATCTTACTCACCTTTAATATTTATACCATGCATTTACGTTCACGATCGAGTCAGACACACATTCGCATGGTCATGGACAACTTGTATACAAGGGGGTTACTGCTTCCTCGGACGATACCCCGGGACGTTAGGGGGACCGATCCGACCATAGGGGAAGTGTAAACGTACTTTAAGGGTACGTCGTATCTGGACATTTCATTCGGGCTCGCAACCCGGTGAAATGGCGCGTCGATTACCGTTGAAGTTCTATATGGCAACGTCCTAAATGGTGCACTAACACCAATGGTCATGTAGTCAGGATGTACGCTAATGAATGTTTTGTACAGGCATAGTAAGTATATCTGTTAACCTGTATTTGATGCAGGTACGAGTCGACTATCGGTAAGAAATCACTTAAATGTGATATATTCAATACATATGTTGGTTCAACTTGCTTGTTTAACATGCTAAACGAAATGATGCTGTGATGTTGCATTTCCAATGAGAACCTCTATAACATGCTTAACATGTTAAATATAGTATGCTAAAATATTGTTTTTCCATACGAATTGCCATAACATGTTTAAGATGTTAGTGCTACAATGTTGCCTCGCAATGAACACTGCTTAATCATGACATATATGATAAACGATGCCTTTACAAGATTGCTATAACATGTTCAATACATATTAACTCAAACGCTGATTAAGAGATGCCTTCATATGAACGCTGCTATAACATGTTTACATGCTTCACTAAGAATATTGTCCATGGACTGTAAACTGAAGCTAGGCCCCAACTAGAAAGGTCACTCCAATGAATGCTTGCTAAAATTGACCATTTAGTATCGGTTTAGGCGAGTGGATTGGATTCTGCTTGCCAGTACATAGATGATGTACTGACCCACGTTGTGGGCACTCTTTTTAGGTGCTTGTGTTTGAAAAGTTCTGTACACGAAGATTGGCTTGATCGGTCCCGCGGTATCGAAGATTTGTTGGACATACAGAAGCTCTCCTTCCAAAAGATGATGTCTTCTGTCTATAAAGGACATAATGTATGGAACATTGTAATCAGTTGTACCAGTGAGTTGTAAGCCAAGTCGATATATGGAGTTGTAATTCAATGTATCAAAATATCAAACGTAAGCTTTATAGCAATTGTTCAGTTTGCTATTAATCTAAAGTGAGATGTGTTGTAAACTTTGTATTCCATTACAAGTCTTGTACTCTATTTCAATTATCAATAAAGACAGCTTATTTCTACATATCTCTGTGAGACTTCAAGTTATCTGCTTATTTTCACTGCTACATTTCAAATATTGTGTTCTATTCAATGAGTAAGAACGTCCTCAGTATCTTCAATTTGTCTGCTTCTGCCGCTGCGATGTGTTCCTATTTGAAAATTATCAATTATGTACCGTCTTTGTCTTGTACAAGTGCAATACCAGACTTGTACGACATCACGCCCAAGCGAGGACGATCGATTCCAAGAGATAAATACGAGGATGAATAACTCTACGGAATCGGGACGTGACAGTTGCTCAATGGAATTAAGTTACTCTAGGGATACCAGGTTGATCTTCCCCAAGAGTTCACATATTGAAGGTGCAGGATTATGATGAAATACCAGAAAGTGTTAAGGAAATATACATGACAAGAAACAATTGCATAACCTGGTGAAGTGTTGAATGGTATCTGCAACACTGTCTCCATCTTGAACGTGTACCTTACTGGCTTCAAGCGCAAGGGACTCTAGATTTGGTGATGAACCGAAGGCAGGTGGGGGATGAATACTGAAAATTGTAACAAATTTCAAGTTATCAAGAAATTAATTAACATAAAATATAAAGGTCGTCAAAAAAAGTACAAATGAAGAAATAAATATTACCAGATAAAACAAGTACAAGATGATGGTAACAGAAAAAATATGTAGATATCAAGGAGGAAACAACAATACCTCTGTTTAGCTAACTGACTTAAGTAATGATCGCCGTCCTCTCCTTGCATGTTGGAATCAAATGAATCAACATGATTTCCATCACACAATGGAGATACCTAAACAAGATTAACTAGCTGAGAAGTGACATCATATAAAAGTTGCAGTATAAAAATACACAGAATTCATTTGATATCAAAGAGAGAGCAGGAAAATACAGGTAACTTAGAACTATTATACGAGTACGATACAAGAAAATTCAACTCTCTGCCCAAATGGTTCTTTAACGAATAATATAAATATTCTTCAACCTGCGGGGGCGTGTTGGAATAATATAAATATGTACCCCTCAGCATAACTCTAGAGTTTTGGTGTAGTGGAAGGGACTTTAACGCCACAAGCTTAAAACTTCGATGGTTAGTATAATTTACCAAAATATACCTCCACTCATTACGCCTTTCTAGTCCTTAAAATTGGTTAAAATAATTAGTTACGCATGTCAATCCTTCGTCCCGAAAACATTTCAAAACCTGAATAGAGATATCATTTGGTCCTACATTTTTTTCTTCTTCTTTTTCAGCGTAATCTTGACTTCAGAAACCCTATTTTACTGCCTTACCAGAAGTTCCTAATGTTTATTTATAAAGATCCTCCAAGTTTTTCCAATTATACAGCTTTTTGAAACAACTTCTCCCGCTCTTTTTCTCTGCCTCATCTCCTTTCCTTTTAACATGTCACCATAAAAGGGTATTAAACATTAACCATTCAGTTCAACCAAGTGGTGCTTAATCTCTTATATATCCTAGTTTTCTCTTGCATCTCTTGATTCTAACTGTTAATACCGTCAATCAATGTTGTGTGGTGAAGCTCTCTTCAGAGATATAACTTTACATTCTTTAAATGTTACCTCGTCACCTTTCTTTCAAGAAAATAATCATGTGCTCTTATTTGGGCCTCTTAAAAGAAACGTTATGTTTCTATTGTTATACAGACTTAACTATGAATAGAGAGGAATATCGGGAAGCCAAATGAAAAGAGTCCTAATTAATCGTAGAACGTCTATAAGGAGTTTGGGATACATGATTTAGATTGATCATCATCAATAGGAACAAACGTACATAGTCTAGTTGGGCAACGTTAGTCCAACGTAAGGAGGGAGGTTAACGACCTTTCATAGAATTATAAAAATTTATAGCCAAACCACAGCCAAAGCTATAAGGAACAAAAGCCAAATCTAGGCAAAATTAAGAATACAAACACTTGATGGAAATTTTTGTAAATTGTAGTTCATAAAGAGTGTAAACACTCTAGAGTAGTCATGATAAACGTAATGGACTTGTAATTTGTAAGAACAAGTAGATAGTCCAAGAGTTCGGAACACCATTAGAATACTCTAGAGAGAGTGTTTAGATAAGTCATGGGGAATACTCTATAAGAAATTCTAGAAGGTTCATAGAAAGTCCATAACTTGTGGTCACGGAGTTGAGTTCGGGCGTGAAGAAACTTGTAAGCCATCTTCCTCTGGACTAACACTCTTCGTTCCCTTTTTCTTCATTAAGCCCACCAACTTTCAACTTCTCCGAAGACACTTGTTGGAAATTTTTGATAAGGAATACTCTATAGGAAATTCTAGAAGGTTCACAGAAATTCTAGAAGGTTCATAGAAAGTCTATGACTTGTGGTCATGGAGTTGAGTTCGGGCGTGAAGAAACGTGTAAGCCATCTTCCTCTGGACTAACACTCTTCGTTCCCTTCTTCTTCATTAAGCCCACCAACTTCCAACTTCTCCGAAGACACTTGTTGGAAATTTTAGATAAGTCATATGGAATACTCTAGAGGAAATTCTAGAAGGTTCGTAGAAAGTCTATAACTTGTGGTCATGGAGTTGAGTTCGGGCGTGAAGAAACTTGAAATCCTTCTTCCTCTGGACTGACACTCTTCGTTCCCTTCTTCTTCATAAAGCCCTCCAACTTCCAACTTCTCCAAAGACGTTCGGTTAGGTTTATTTAGATCCCGGACATCTTAGTTCACTCTGAAAGAATGGTAGCATATAGGCGTTCGTTACGTTCCTAGTTCAACTAGTACTTGCTTAATAGTTTACACAAGGGTCCTAGAGAAAGTTCTTGGACCACATATGGCTTTTGCTGATCATCACCAGAATCAATATTATAAACTCGGCTCGATTTTTTCCATAGAATTATAGAAACCTAGGCTTGTATCAGCACCGCCACAACAGAAAAAATACCTGCACGAGACGCACAGCGACAACCGGCCTATTGGCGGGGTCGTGCGCCAGCTCCAGCAGCCGCTTGTGCGTCAGCACGTCCTCCGCTCTGTCCACATTCACGTCGATAGCATATCTACAAACACAAGGGAGACGGCGGTGACGAACGGGACTCCATCCACCGATCGATCGAAGAAACGTTATGTGACACTGCGTCGGCGTACCTAGCGGGGAGTCGGTTGAAGTGGGACCAGAGGTCGTCGTCGAAGGACGGAGAGGAGAGCGCGTCGGGGTGCCGGGAGTCCTTGAGGCGGCGGAGGACCTCGTTGTACACGTCGAGCTTGTACCGCTGCTGCATCTTTCCTCCGACGCGGGGGTTCGTCGACGAAGAATCCGCCGCCGACGCCGTCCCCGACGCCGACGCCGCTCTGCTGCTGCCGCAGCTATCGGCAGAGTCGTCCATCGCCATTCATAAAAACTCAAAAAAAAAAGGAAAGGAAAGGGAAAAAATTAAAATTAAAGGAAGAGAGCGAGGGCTCGATCTCCTTTTCGATTCACGTGATAGGAAGGAGAGGAAATTAATGGAATGGGTTAAAGGACAGGTGCAGTAGAGGAAGGAGGGGGGAGGAGTGTGGGACCCACTTCTCTAAATGGCGATGCTAATCTCATTTTTGGGATTATGTTTTTCTATAACGGTGTCGTTATTGGCACAATTTTTAAATTTATTCATGCATTTACATTATTTGATACTCCTAAAATGTGTCAAATTTAATAAATTTTGAATCTGAATGATAGAAAATTAAAAAAGAGTCCATGACAATATTTAAATAATATCAATAATAATATTTGTTTGGATGTTATTATTGGTACTCCTAAAAAGTCATGTCCTATTCTTTAATTGTATTATTCAAATTTCAAATATATCCTTGTATTAAGGCCTCGTATGATATATTTTTTTCCATTGAAAAATTGTAATTTCAATCAATTTTTTTCGGTGTTTGAAAAAACTAAAAAAAAATTGAGAGGAAAAATAAATACTTAGAGGAAAAAAAAAATATTGGGTTGGTAGGAAGAACCACTTTTCTTCTTTTTTTTTTCCTCCACTCGGAAATCAAATCCATTTTCTCTTCATTCCCTTTGGCACCCAAACAAATGAAAGAAATCAAGACTCCAATTCCGCGGACTGGCCTAACATTATTGGCACTCCTCCCTCTATACATGTATAAATTAATTTTAAATTTAATGCAGGAATAGATTTGATATTTGAGTGATAGAAAATTTAAAAGACGTACAGAATAATATTTTATAAGTGTCATTAATAGCACCCTATTTTTTATATATAATTATAATTAGTAAATGATTTGTTTCCACCATGTGGGATGAGAAGGATGGCGACATTTATGTGTAATTGGAGGAGCAAGAGAGACATGTACACGTGGTTCAGGTTGGATATAGCAATTCCGATGTGGATATCTGATCCAAACTCTGGGTCCTTCCTTCCTGTGGTCTTGGGTGGGTTGAGCCGCAGAAAAAGTGATAACGTACTGGTTTGGTGGTTGTTTAGTGGCGGAATAGGACAAAAAGAGGAATATGGTCGGGACTCATCTATTTTGTATAAACCTTAAAGCCAAATATAATCACTCCATCAGTGGAGACATAATTATTAGAGCATCTCCAACCCTCGTCTTATTTTATGCTGTAAATCTTATGTGACATGGAATACAAGACAGTGTCTTGTATAGGTGTCAAAATTATATTCACAAATAACAATGAGTTTAAAAAGTCATCTTCAATGCAAAAGTATTGAGAAGACAATATAAAATAATTTTTTACAATTTCCAAGACAACTTTTACTCTTCTACTTCTTTTTATAAATATTTTTATTCACAAATGATGATGTGGACATAAAGACATTATGAAGTGCATTGTCTAGATCTAGACAACCAACTTCACATTGTCTTTGCCATGTCAACTCCACACTTTATTTCACATTTGTATTGGAGAAGTACTTTTGAAAAAAAAATGGTTGTCATTCCTACGTGGCAACCATTTTTTTCAAACTCACAATAGGGTTGTGACTTTGGAAAAAAGTTAATGCCACATAGGAATGACAAAATTTTATTCAAAAGTTCTTCTCCAATGCAATTGTCAAGTCAATTGTGAAGCTTATGTGGCAAAAATTAAAGAAGACATTGTGAAGTTGATTGTCTTGTTCTAGACAATGCACTTGACAATGTCTTCTCTTCCATGTCATCAATTATGAATAAAAAAATATTAGAAAAAAGAAAGAAGATAGTTGTCTTAAAAGTTGCCTTGGAAGTTGGAAAAAATACTTTTTATTGTCTTCTCAATACTTTTGCATTAGAGAGAGTTTTTCTATCTTATTGTCTTTTGAGATATAATTTTGCCACATAAACAAGACATTGTCTTGTGGCTCATGCCACATAGGAGCCACCTAAGACTCACAACACTTAACAAGACAACAGGGTTGGAGATGCTCTTAGAGAACAATTGGTATGATGATAGTATGGGAGATGACACGTAGTCACCACCCATAGGATGGCACCTCACATTCTTTATTATATATATATATATATATATATATATATATATATATATATATATATATATATATATATATATATATATACAACCACTTAATTTTAAAAAAAAATTGCGGTATAATTTTATTTGTTTTTTCTTTCGCATAGCCGAATATTTTTTTTTTTATCTAAAAAATTACGGAAGATTATTGTTTTAAACTTTCTCTCATTTTCTTCCGCAGAATCCAATACCCTCTCATTTTTATCACATATATCCATAATAAATTATAATTAAAATTTAATTACTTTATAAATTTTCATTTATATATATATATATATATATATATATATATATATATATATATATATATATATATATATATATATATATATATATATATATATATATAACAAATCTTAATTTAAACTTAAATATTTAAATTATTTTTTATAAGATTAGAAAGAAAGAAAAATAAATATTATTGGGGAATGTTTCATCACGACCTGGATGACTCCTGCACTGGTAATGCATCGCAACACCCCACTTTAATTTTTCTTAAAAAAAAAAATTTAAGTGCCTCCTCCATTGCTCAAACTATTACACTTTATATATATATATATATATATATATATATATATATATATATATATATATATATATATATATACTAGCATATGTGCACGTGCCTTACACGTATTTTAACATTTTTTAATTAGTTTAGGAAGACTCTTTAGGAAGACCAAAGGGTAGTCTTCCTAATTACTAAGTTGTCCTTATTAAAATTAATAAATAATTTTTAATTAGTATAAGTATGTAAGGGTATTTTCGGAATTCAAAAGTTTCACCATCTAAGTTTTCCTATTATATAGTAGAATAGATATATGGTCGTTCTACAATACATCCCCTGGAAAAGGATGTATTGATACATCCGAAATTTGGACCGTTGGATGTTGATCCAATGGTTCGGATTGAATAATAGAGTAGAAACATCATTTAATGCTGATTTAGACTTTTGACCTGTTGGTAACTTGCTTTAGCAGGTCATTCGTCACTTTAATTTTTTCAGTGAACACCCTAAATTAACTCATATTTACTCTCTCTTTCGTCCATCCAATTTAATATTTCGTAATTTTTTTTTATTACAGGCCGTGGTGGTGGTGGTGTTGGTGGTGGTGGTGGTGGTGTTGGTGGTGGTGGTGGAAAGAGAAACGGAGATGAAGAAGAAAATAAGAATTGGTTCGGATCGCGTCGAACGTCGTCGAGCCCTCCTAGAACAACGAGGAGTACCAGCTGCGCCGAGAAAAATCGGTCCGGTTTTCGTCGGACGTCGTCGAAACCTCCTCGAACAAGAAGAAGTACCAGCGGCGCCGCTCTAATTTTACTGTCCATGCCATTGTCAGAAATCTTATTTTTCATCTAATAATTTAATATTTTGTTAATAAAGCTACATGTCATGGTGGTGGTGGTGAACTGAGGAAACCTGCTTCTGAGGTCGGGCGGATCATCTGCTCACATATTTAAAAAAAAATCTGTATTGATCGGACGAAATATATTTTTTACTTTTCTAATGATAATATTTTCGAAGAGAATATTTTTTTGGACGGTGAATGGCCATTCTCTTTGCTTTTAACACGGCGAATGGACGGAGAATGGTCATTCTCTTTGCTTTTAACACGGCGAATGGACGAAGAATGGTCATTCTCTTTGCTTTTAACACGGAGAATGGCCATTCTCCGTTCCTTTAACATGGAGAATGGCCATTCTCCGTTCTTTGAAAACGGAGAATGGACACTCTCTGTACTTTTAACAAAGTATGGTACATTTAGGACTGAAAATGTTCAAGTATCTCATTTTTTTCACCAAATATTTACAGTATTTTTAATATCATTTACCAAAGTATATTCATTTAATATTAAATTATGTTCAAGAAAATCTGAATATTATTTTATCAGGCTTCCACTGTATGGCTGCACAAAATTTCTTGCGAGTGTTTGAATATAATTAACCTACTATCAAAGAAAATTTTTCTTACATTATATTATGCATTACACTGGCATCGACTTCATACTGATGGCATCGATGTACTGATGACAATAACAAAGGATGAACAGGCAGGATTACAATTATGCTTCAGCAATAACAAGGGATGAATAGGCAGGATTACAATTTTGCTTCAGCAATAACAAGAGATGAACAGGAACTGGCATCGAATTCATACTGATGGCATCGATGTAATAATTTTTTACAGAAAGCAAAACACATTACAATCAAATAAAGTTTTAGTGATCCCAGAAATGCATCCGTAATGAGGCCATCTGTAAACCCTAGGAATGCACCCAGGACTCATGAAATCTGTGATGGACATCTGCAAATCAAAGGAATACACCAAAATATTAATATCATCTATGAAGGCCAACTGCCAATCAAATAAACGCTTCAACCAAAAAATCATAATCAAATTAAGTATACTTCATTCCAAGTCCAATAAACTGCATAATTCACGTTACAGTAATCTGCCCAATCCACGTTAGTAATTCAACGTAGAACCTGCATAATTCACAATAAAATAATTCAAATAAATATCAGACCTACTCTAAATTCAAGACCATATTATATTTTCCAAACAAATTACGAACTATGCACTTAGTACAAGCGAAAAGTTTAGTCTTACAATATTTCAAACACAAAATTTAGTTTGACCGCCATGACCAACAAATATTCAGAACCATATTACAAGTCAAATATTACTTCCAAATTGAAATAAAAGATTCAAAACTCAAAAGATGAATCTTCATAGCCATCTCCATCTTCTTCTTCTTGTTTCTTTTTTTTTCTTCTTCTTCTTTCTCAAAATATCTTTCACCTACACCTTGAGGGACGGATTAAGAAAAATTATAGTCAGTATGGACTCACTGTATATGTAGAAATGACATCCAGAAACATAATTAGAAGTATCAAAGTGATGGCTAGCATTAAAGTGTCAATGTGCACAGTGTGTATTTTTACATAAGAGTTTGGGCTAGTCCCATTTACCTTCTTCACGAGGGAAGAAAAATCTTATTCTTGGTCAGCAAATTCAACCTCTATCTGGTTAATCTTATCCAGAATCAATTTCTGATTGTCGGATATAGTCTTCATCTCTTTGAAGACATTATCAAAGTTTGCAGCAACAAAATTGTATTGATCTTCAACCCTGTCCTTAGTGTTTTTGATTCCATAAGTTGATGGTTTTCTAGATGTTGATGGTTTGCTTGCAGCTGCTTCCCGTTTTCCAAACATTCGAGTGAAGGTTAGTTTTCTCATGGGACCTTTGTTTTTAATATAAACATCCCCTGCTAAGCTTGGGACAGAATGTTTACTAGCCATCGAGCATACAAATCCTCCGAAAGGGAGAGCTGTCCTTGCAGTTGGTTTTCCCACGAGATGCATCATTCTACTGAACATGTAGGAACCTATATCCATTCTTTTTTTTCTTCCCCATATAATAAAATGTAAAATCCCTAAATTTCTACTATTTTTTTAAATTAAATTTGGTACTGATTTAAAATTTTATATTGTACGTCGCGTAGTCGTATTGTACGTCGCGCACGAAATTTTATTTTTTAAAATTGCTCGACGAGTACGAATATGTGCGAGCGTACATATTTTAGAAAAATATTTTTCTATTCTAGTTACAAAATAATATATGTAATAATTATTTAGCTATCATACCAATGTTTCCAAGTCCGTTATTTTAATTATCTTATTATAAAAAGTCTTTCGTAAAAACAGTTATTAATAATAAATAATATCCTTCGTGCATAAATATTTATTTTCTAAATATTTTATTAAGTTTATTTTTAAATAATAATATATTTTCAAAATTATTATTATAGTATTTTTAGAAAATATATATTTGAATTTATTGTGGCCATTTTAAATCTCGATTTAATTTTATGGATTAATTTAAATAGTTAAAAGATAGAATTTATACTTAAAATGAGTTTAGATTATCTAGTTTTAAATTGGAATTTAATTTGAATTTGGATTTTGATTTGATTTAAATTAAGAGCGGGATTATCCATTGGGATTTAAACAAATCCAAATTCTTATCCAACTGGAAATTCCCACGTCCTATAAATAGGCAGGTACTCATCCATATATTTAAATTCTTCAAATTCCACAACCAAAATATGTGCATCGTGTCCGTGCCCATGTCCCACTTCCCATCCACTATTTTCTTCTTTTACACATACATTATTTTTGTCCCATGTCCGACAACTCCGAACATCCTTCCCCGTCGTGTCAGACACACCTGACACGACGCTACCCTAAACCCATAAATACAGACCCAAAAATCCTAAGACCTATGACCTCCCCTCTCGACCACGACTACCATCATCCTTCCCTCGTCATTCCTTCACCACCACCGTCAGCACCCGAAACCACCACTGCCGCGTCTCGGCCACACGTCGGAAATCCCCGTCCCCCGCGGTTACCACCGCAGCCTCGGACTCGCCACCACCTTCTTCACCATCATCGACCAACCCCGTCTCCTGCCATCAACGACCACCGCCGTCGTCTTCATCTTGTCCCGCCCACTCCGGCCAACTCCCAGCCCACACAGCCGCTGCCACCCGTCTCAACCAAACCACCACCTGCTGCCAACCCCATACCTGTCGTCACCACAACCAAAATCCCACACAACCTAGCCGCCACCGCGGCCACTGCCGCGGCAGCCCACGCCGCCACCACCCAATAGGAAAAACATCAAATAAAATCCTAACCCTAATCACTCACCTCTGCCGGCGATCGACTGCCGCGGCATGCCAACGCCGCCGTGTCCGCCGCTGACCCCGACCTAGACGACCCGCGATCGCTTCTCCGTCGTGACCGAACCTGACATCCTGGCCGCCGGATCTGCAGCCCAAACTGGAGACGCCCCTCAGCGCTCGGCGTTCCCTTCGCCTGGACGCCTGGCAGCGCCTGAGACCGCGCCGCCGCGCCTGGACGCGCCGCCGTAGCTCTGCAGCCGACCGCCCCCACCACCGACTCCACCCAAACCCCCTGCGCCGCCCGCCGTGCCTTTTACTCCGCCGCCGGGTGCCCTAGTCGCCGTCCTCCGCCGTCCCCGATGAGGACCGGCCCAGATCCGCTCCGGCTCCGTCCCGCCCACGACCCAGCGCGTCGCACAGCGTCGCGACCCGTCCTCCGCAGTCCCGAGCCCCGCCGTGCGCCTCCGTGGGCGCTCGACTCCCCAAAAGCCGCGTCGTACCTAGCCGTCCAGCCTCGCGTGCGCGCCCCTTTTCTCCGCCGCCGGCATGCCCTAGCCGCCGCGTGCGCGCGTCCGCCCGCCTTAGCCCCTTGATCCGTCGGACCACCGAGCCCCTCCGAGCCTCCATCTCTCCGCTGACAGCTCCGCCTCGCCCTCCCGCGCCGCTGAACTCCGGCGCCGACCCCTCTCGAATGTCGAGGCCGACCCCTCTCGAATGTCGAGGCCGACCCCTCTCGAACGTCACTCCCCTTTCTTTTTCCTTTCCCCATTCCTCTCTCTCTCTCACTGTGGCAAATAGAAAAGAAAAGGGGGCTATAGGTAGTTGATTTATTTGGGGTTATTATTATTATTATTATTATTATTATTATTATTATTATTATTATTATTATTATTATTGTAATCCTACCTACAGTGTAATCTTTAATGTAAAAACTACATATATTATTAGTATGCATGTTACTATAAGTATTATTATTATTAATATTATTGTTATTATTTTGTTTTATTAAATAAATAGATAGTTAACCTATTCCAAAATTATGTTTGGCAACTTAGTAGCCCTAAAATATTTTTCTATATTTTTATATAATTATTTAAAATATTTTTGGACAAATAAAAAAAATAGTTTCTTTCTAGAAATTCTACTTTTAACAAACTTAGAGTTTTGGCCAAAATAAAACGATTTTTCTTGACTTTAAGTATATTTTTTTCTATAATTATTTTGACTCATAAAAAACTAGTTTTCAAGTATTGTAAATATCTTTCAAAAATCGTATATATTATTTAGCCAATTTTCTTTGATTATCCACCTGTCCATGACCCCATTATTCCTATCCTCCTGCCAATTCTGTCCTTCCTCCTATCCACCTTAACTAATTTGACCCTTCTAGACCCAATGGAACTGTCTGTGCCACCATCAGAGGTCACCCCGCATAGCTATTACACCAAACTTGCAGTTCGTGCCACAAAGATCATTGCAGTGCACCCGGCGTCCTACCAGGCAAGACACCTTGCCTTTACTGTTTAATTTCTTGCTCAGTATCATGCATGTTTTATTTCTTATAAGTTGTTCTTTTAAAATCCTATGTAGTTGCAAATTATTATATTTTAGTTTTTTTTAATGCATTTAGCCTAGAGTTAAGGGACCACCTTTGTTTGTGCCGCATTCATGGGCCGACACTTGTGTACCACGATGTCACGTGTCCCATATAGATTCGGACTTGCGTACCGACCGTACATCGGTGCGTACAGGACGAGCGTTAGATATAACAGCTAATATAGTTGTCTAGAAGACTTAGCGGTTATTAGGAATATCGTGGTGTGGATTCAGCACGAGTAGTGCATGGGGAGGGTGAAGACAGTTATTAGGCGCAGGGGCTTTCACACCTTTACCTTCGTCTAGCTGCCATTTGTGACTCAGTCGAGAGCTAGTGGCCGTGCATTTACTTACTTTTCTCTAGATGCCGCTAGTGCCTCGGTTGAAACACAAATGTGTCGTGCATTTACCTTCGTCTAGCTGCTGTTAGTGACTCACCCAAGAGCTAGTGGTCGTGCATTTATTTTTCTCTAGATGCCCCTTAGTTCTCACTCGAGTGCTAATGGGCCGTGCATTTACTTTTCTCTAGACGCCACTAGTGCCTTGGTTGAAACGCTAACTCGCCTTGTTTCTAGTCTCGGGAGCCCTTGTGTGGAACGTTGTCTTCAAATTGCATCTTCACATAGAATGGTTAAGGACCTTTATTTGTTTAGCCATATATACTTTTCTGTTGAGCTTTTATTATTCAGTTATAGGCATGATATTATGTGTCTTGTTACGTCCCTCTGAGGACCTGGTTATCTCGCCAGGTGTGTGCTCTTGTCTTTCGCAGGTGTTCTAGTTCTAGCCGTGATCATCGCTATTTCTTTGAGGATGATTGCACTTGGATCGTCTTCGCTTCGCTCGCCAAAAATTATTTCTTTTTTCATGTATTTTTTCCTTTACTTGTTGGTAGTGGATTTGTCTCCGCCCAACATATTGTATCAAGACAATTCATTATCTTTATATGATGTCTTTTATTCATTATTTTTGTGTGGATGAGATTAGTTATGGTTCTACTGCATTTTACAGCTTATGTATTCATACGAGGTATATATATATTGGAGTGTACTTCGTATGAGTACAGCTGGCATGTCTACGTTCCTAGTCCTACGTATTTTGGGACTGGGGCGTTACATGTTTTTGTGGTGGCCCATGCAGGTCTCGAACCTGCGACCTTCGCGTTATCAGCACGAGTAGTGCATGGGGAGGGTGAAGACAGTTATTAGGCACAGGGGCTTTCACACCTTTACCTTCGTCTAGCTGCCATTTGTGACTCAGTCGAGAGCTAGTGGCCGTGCATTTACTTACTTTTCTCTAGATGCCGCTAGTGCCTCGGTTGAAACACAAATGTGCCGTGCATTTACCTTCGTCTAGCTGCCGTTAGTGACTCACCCAAGAGCTAGTGGTCGTACATTTATTTTTCTCTAGATGCCCCTTAGTTCTCACTCGAGTGCTAATGGGCCGTGCATTTACTTTTCTCTAGACGCCACTAGTGCCTTGGTTGAAACGCTAACGCGCCTTGTTTCTAGTCTCGGGAGCCCTTGTGTGGAACGTTGTCTTCAAATTGCATCTTCACATAGAATGGTTAAGGACCTTTATTTGTTTAGCCATATATACTTTTCTGTTGAGCTTTTATTATTCAGTTATAGGCATGATATTATGTATCTTGTTACGTCCCTCTGAGGACCTGGTTATCTCGCCAGGTGTGTGCTCTTGTCTTTCGCAGGTGTTCTAGCTCTAGCCGTGATCATCGCTATTTCTTCGAGGATGATTGCACTTGGATCGTCTTCGCTTCGCTCGCCAAAAATTATTTCTTTTCTCATGTATTTTTTCTTTTACTTGTTGGTAGTGGATTTGTCTCCGCCTAACATATTGTATCAAGACAATTCATTATCTTTATATGATGTCTTTTATTCATTATTTTTGTGTGGATGAGATTAGTTATGGTTCTACTGCATTTTACAGCTTATGTATTCATACGAGGTATCTATATATTGGAGTGTACTTCGTATGAGTACAGCTGGCATGTCTACGTTCCTAGTCCTACGTATTTTGGGACAGGGGCGTTACATAAAATTTTTTTACTCTCTCGGGATGGATGGAAAACTCATGTCCAGTAGGGTTGAGTGTTTGAGATACGTAGGCATGCAACAATTTATACAAAAAATTTAATTGATCTTTGTATACATTTTGAGGGGTCTTGGCACCCATTGATACACCTGTAATCTCATGAATTGCATCCGTCATGGAAACATTATCAATATCTTTCATATCAAACTCAGGAACTGGATCAAATCCATAAAATTCGTTGATGACAGCAGCATTTACCCTAATCAGTTTCCCTCTCAGAAATACCAGTTGTTGATCCTCTTCTTTTTCTTTAATTTCAGCGGAAAGATTTTAGTAAAATTCTCTTACTATTGTTTGGAAGATTTTCTCAAGACAGGATTTGTTCAGTTTCTCCAATTGATAGAATTTCAATATATCCAGGAAAGCTTCGTCTTCGACATCATCCATCTTAATTGATCTTTCAGGCATAACAGCCTTTTTTCTTGAAATATTTAATGTAAATCTTCTTAGATTTAGAGTCTTTAAATTTTTTTACCTCCTCTCCATCCTGGGACTTATTTGATGATTGCTCTTCCTCTTCATTTTTCTCTTATGATGAGGATTCAAATTCCTCAGAGTACGCTGATGACTCTATATCTGTTGCCACCTTAGCCTTCGCTTGAGTACGCCTTCGATCTTCATAAGTTGAGTCTTCCGACGACTCTGTATCGAAGATAGATTTTCCGGTCTTTGTCGAGCAATGAGTTTTTTAGCCTTTTTTGCAGTTGGCTTGGCTGCTGCCTCCGCTTTCATCGTCGTTGCCGCCGCCGCTGCTTCCACCGCTGCCCTTTCGGCCTCTGCCCTAGCGACCATAATCTTGGATTTTGTCGCCCTTGCAACTTCTGCCCTTCGGGCCTGTATCGCATCCCTTTGTGGATTCTTTCCCTTCGGCGACGGTCGTTGTTTCTTCGGCAACATTTTGAAAAGAAGAGAGTTTGGGAGAAAGAAGAGGGTTTGAGAGAACAAGAGAAAAAATTCAACCGTCTTATATGACCTTGGGAAGTGAAAAAAATTAGAATAGTTTTGAGTCTTAAATTAAATTTATTACTATATTACTAGTATAAGACGGTCGAATTTATTACTATTAAATTTAAAAAACTTCTTTCCAAAATTAAATTTATTACTATTATTACTAGTATATATCCATGTGAAATCACTACATAAACCTTTGTGATTTTGAGACCCTAATTTTAAAAACTACTTTCCAAAATTAAATTTATTACTATTATTACTAGTATATATCCACGTGTTCCGTATAAATTATTGAAAAATTTGGCAGAAAAAACGTGGTGAAAACATGTTTAATTAAAAAAAATTGACAACATATTTAAGAATGTGAAGTTTAATCTCAATATTTCTATTTTTCGAATATTTGATTAAATTTTTGAACGTTTGACGACTTGGTAAGAAGACTATGTACTTGAAAAGAGTAAAATTGAAACACTCAAAGTTGTCCTCTATGTTACTTTGTAATCATATTTAAGATGGATTTGACGGCAAGATTGACGCTGGCAGCATAATCAATTCTATGACGTAACAAGTCATTGATGGAGATATCGTTGCTGATATATGGATTTGACGTAACAAGATTTGTTAATTGAAAAATAGATAAAATAGTTAGTCGCTTGTAGCCGAAACCAAATTGAGTTAACAAAATATTATATTGCATTAAATTCCAGCTTCGTCGTCGGAACATTCTCCGACGAAGTATACAAGAGGAGGACAAAAACTGTAAAAACAAAAAAAATAGAAAAATAAGAGGTCTACCCCTCACTAGCCTCGCGGAGGATCTCCGCAAAGTCCTGCAGGGTGCGCACATCCGCCCTATGGCACAGGCGGCGAAATGTGTCACGCCCCAGAACCAGAATACTGGAGAGCGGGGGCAGACATAGCCAGCTACGTATAATGAAATGAAATCCATCTCACCATACGGTCACGGCTGTCAGATATATGAGGGTTTAACTACAATCCATCAGTCTCTTAAGGTCATAAAATAGCCTATTGTCTCAATCTCAACCAACTAATAATAGTTACAAGATGTCAGACCACCAAATACACAATAGTAAGGCGTCCCATACATTACATATTCGGAATGATCATGAAGCTAGTAGTGACAAAATGTGAGGACTAACAAGAGTTCAGTCATACATGATCAACCCCCGGGGCTTTGTCAATCATGTTACAGCCCGTAGGCAGACAATAAGTAAATGCACTCGAGCTAAACAGGTGCTCGTCGGCTAAACGCCTCAAAAGAATATTTTTACAATAAAGTGGGAGATCAAAAATAAACCCACTCGTTGCCCTGGTTACGTCTAGTCGCCACCATCGGGCTGGAAAATTGGTAGATCCTCTGGAGCTGCTCCGAAATCTGGCCATACAAAACCAGCTGGGTCAGATCCCAGGAAGAGCAAGTGCCACAAAGGAGGCTTCACTTAGGACCTAAAACCAGCAATTAGCACAGAAGATAATAATAATATAGTAATAAATAAGACAAGAGTTAAGAAAAGCATAACAGGGTGATATACGATGAGATAACCATGGGACTATTCAGATAGCCAGGTTACAACCCGTAAACCAAACAAGGACCGGGGTTGTAACCCTTCGTCTGAGCAGAACTTGAAATTCTCACCATTTATCGGTAAAATAAATACAGGCATTCTAGTCATGTAGTACCCTGGAACAGGATCAGGACAAGACTAGACTAGTTAGGCTCCATCCAATCATTTCACGGCCAAGCAATAATTACGGCTTGATACTTTAACTAACTAGGGTTGTCACAGGCCTAGTTACTAGCAAGATGCAGTGAGATTATTCCACAGCCACAAGCCCTGCAGACCATCCAGGTTATCCAGGTCGAAAATTAGGGGTTGAATTCAGGTGGGTACATCGTCCAGGAAACGTATGTACCCTTAGGTAGCTTGAAGGGTGCAACACATGACAGTGTACTGGAAATGTGCCCTACTCAACGGCAGGCTACAGATCCCAGGCGCGTCCAGGTAACGAGATTGCTTGTAGCTGGGAGATCTTTTTATGACTAATGTATTAATCTAGTTATTAGCCTTAGTCCATTTCAATAGGTACTCCTGACCGTGGTACTCAGGAGTCCCCTCCTAGACATGATGCAAGACAGGACTGGATTATTTGTACAAGCACAATCACCCACGGTGTCCAGGTTAATTATACAAGTCATGTCATGTCAGGTAGCCGTCGTAACAGCTTATCAAGATATATCATGTCAGGTTATCATGTCAAGTGTACTTGTCAAGAGCGCACCACGACGGGCCACTATCAGGTCATGTCATGTCATGTTCAATTATCACTTCTAAACATATTAAATAAATTCGTGATTATCTGGTTCAGGACAAAAGGCGTAAGGATATAAAATGGGCATGAAAATATACAATAAAGGTAAAGGTGCACGCCATAGGAACTCAAGTTACACAAGGGGGTTACAAGACATGGGCAAAATAGTAATAAAACAACAATACACAGAGCTATAGGAGAGCCATGCGGCTCAGGCATATGCGGCCAGGAATGATCTCATACGGCTGGAAAGAGAACAGTCCATGCTGCTGAATAGGGTCAGGCGCATGCGGCTAAAAGAGAAAGGCTTATGCGGTTGAAGGATATCAGTCATATACGGCCAGCGGTAAGGGAGGGGCGTATGCGGCTCCGCCATAACATTCCATGCGGCTAGAAAGATTGGCGTTATGCGGTTACAAGGGGAACAACGCCATACGGCTCACGGGGGAAGGGCTCTCATGCGGCTGGAACGGACTCGGGTTCATGCGGCCCGCAGAGCAAAGGGCTATGCGGCTGAACCGAGTCGAGTCCCATGCGGCCAGGGAATAAAGAAATTTTATACGGCTGGGAATGAACTTCTCATGCGGCTGGACTGGGAAGCTCAGTCATGCGGTTAAGTAAGAAGGACTACATGCGACTGGAAGGAATACTTGCCGCATGAACTTGTCATGCGGTCAAGTGCTGCCATGCGGCTCGGGACTGTGCTTCTTCTCCAAATTTCCGAGAAGAAGTACACCAAGAAGCCAGGGCCACCAAGCTGCATAGAACCTTCATCCGGAGTCCAAATCTGAACTTCCTTAGGTTAAAATGGGGTAGAACGAGATTCTCAACAACATAGAACCATCAAAACTTGGAAATAACAATGCTAAATAGATCAAAACCCAAGAAATCCGAAAATACTATAAGCTTAGATCTACACAAATTTAACCATGGAAATTGAAAACACCAAGTACTAAAGAGTATTAGAATCTCGAGAGGAAGGGAATGGAACAATAAAACGGAGTTCCTTCACGAAGCAAGCTGCACTTGCCTAGACTCTCTTTCTGGTAGGTGAGGAGTTAATGGAGGAAAGAAGAAGAGTAATGAAGAGAGAGAAGGAAGTGGGGGTTAATAAATGGTAGTGGTGGTGGTAGGTAGGTGGTTCTCCTATTGGTTCATGATGAACCAAGGCAAAACCAAGCCAAGCCGAACCAACCCAGGAATAAACCAAGCCAAGATAAACCAAGGTGAACCAAGTCAAGGCCAATAAACTCTCTCTCTAGCAATTTAAACCAAATGAATCATGAAATAAACCAAGCCTCACTAATCCAAAAAACAATAAAAATAAACCAATGAACCATTAAAACTAATTAAACTATCAATGCTAATAAAACCAAGCCAATGCAAAATAAACCAAGATAACTAATCATGACTAAATAAAATATGGGTCCAAAATACGTATACGTACACTAAATACGTATCACGAATTTGGGACATTACAAAATGCTTCCCTCTTCTCCAGAGAATCCCGTTCCTCTGGAGTGATCGGCAACAGGTCAAAGTTGGGCGCCGGATGAAGAGGTCGAGTGATGACCTCCACTGAGAACCCGCAGGAGGTCAGGAAGTCCGCAGCCGCTGCCAGCCAGTCATGGGCCGGAGGCGGCGCAGAGGGTGCTCCATGCGGAGAGGCTCGGCGATGACTGGAAGAAGACTCTGGCAATGGTTTCCAACCAAATGATCTTTTTGGAGCCATGTTAAATGTGCAACCTACTCATCTGAATGGAGACCCCTATGTATATATATACACGTTCCTAACCGACTCTTTTTTTTCTTATTGGAAGTTGGGGATATTCAATTTCTTATTCCTTATTGGAAGTTGGGGATATTTCTTATTCCAAGCTTAGTTGGTTGTGCTGTTTGGCTGTTACATGGAAGGCCTAGGTTCGAGTCTGGTGTTTGGGTTCTGTAGAATTTTTCTATTGTTAACATTTTTTGGGTGCTATTATATGCTTTTAACTTAGTATGGAACAATTTTTGGGACTGTTAATAGCCATTCTCCGTTCCTCTAACACGGAGAATGGTACATTTAGGACAGAGAATGGTACATGTAGGACGGAGAATAATACATGTAGGACGGAGAATGGTACATATAGGACGGAAAATGGTACATTTAGGATGGAGAATGGTATATTTAGGACGGAGATAGGACGGAGAGTGATACATGTAGGACGGAGAATGGTACATATAGGACGGAAAATGGTACATTTAGGACGGAGAATGGTACATTTAGGATGAAGAATGGTACATTTGAGACTGTTCTGTAAGGTTGTGAATTTTAGATAGTTTGACTGTTTAGTTTTGTTTTGAATCTATATAAATTGGTTTTGAAGGCTGGTGAAGATGAATAGTTTGGCTGTTTGGTTGTTTGGCTGTATAAATATATTTTAAAGGGTTGTGAAAAAGAAACCAATATGTTCGTATCGATCACCATTAATTATTGTGAATGGCACTGATACCACTAATATGAGTGAAATTTGCACCGCCAGAATTTATCTTGAAGAAGGTAAAATCTGTGTTGGGAAATGTCGAAATCCTTGGATATGATTACACTGAGATGTTGTATTAATGGTAAAATCTGTGTTGGAAAATGTCAAAATCTCAGAAGTGAGCCATCTTAGGCGTCATTATATCACAGTTCATTTTATTTAGAAAAAAAATTAATCATGTAAAAAATTATTGACAAAAGTAAAATTTTGTCAAAATGGAGAATCGAACTCAGAAAAAATATCTTGCATGCAAGTTTCATTTTTCCATATAACATTATGTTCCAATGGTAATAAATTTTATTTTTCATTACCATTTTCTAAAGGTTATTAGTCTCAATAGAAAATAAAAATTAAAAAGAATTGTACTTCGAATCTCTTGACATATAAATAGTCACCTGAAAAAGACAAAAAGATGACAACTGACTTTATAATATTCTAATTAAAATACGTACAAAGTACGTATATGTAGACTAGTGAAAAATATAAAAAAATACATGCATGCATGCATGCTAATGTTTTTACTATTCACCCCAGGAATGATTGATGATAACTAAATCATTATACATCTCGTATCCAGGTTCCCCTGGGACTGGGATTACATCATCAAAGGGTCGTTTAAACGTCTGTATTAAATAACAAATTTTCCAGTGGTCGTCGTCGAAGTGCATGTTGAAGTACCCACGTATGTCGAGCACGCGAAGACCCTTGCAGTTGCATATGATAGATTGCAGCGTGTCTCCATTGAACATGCCGAATCCCATATGTAGGTGCTCGAGACGCGGCATCAAATCAGCCACGGCCTTTCTCTCCATCTCGTTATACGTGTCCAGCACGAATCTGTTCCTGAGCATGAAATCTGGAGGGGGCATGTTCCTCCTCAGCTTGACCAGACGGTGGCAATACTTTTCGGCGGAAAATATTTCAGTCGACGTGATATAGAGGCAGTAGCTAATGTCGAGTTCTTCCAGCACCGGGAGAAACTCCAAGTGTCTCACGAAAGTTTCACCACTCACGTCGCACTTCGGAATGCGCAGCACCCTTAGAAATTTTCCACTGTATTATAAAAATGGGAAAACATCAATAAAAATTAACAAAAATATACGTAAAATTTTGTAATAGAAAAAATAAAGTATTAGAATAAGACCAAATAAAATTTTGCACTGGCCTTAAACATGCAAAACAGAAGGCTGCTTCGTCGAGCTTGTACGCGGAAAAGGACCCTAGATATCCTCCACTGCGAGCCACGAGCTTCTTTACAGTCAAACTAATCTCAGCAGTTTGCTGGGTCCTCCGGCACCACTGTACTAAGTCGACGTTAGACCAACAGTCTAAGGGACCGTTGAGCGCCTTCCACCAAGAACGGCAAACTGGGGCCACGTTGCACATTACCTCATCTGCCGGCATCCCCGACAATACCAGTATCATCGAAAGAATCTCGGTAGGGATGACGGCCCATCCGCTGCAGTTGATCTTGCTCTTGCTCCTCTCCATTGCGACTGTTCTTCTTCTTCTCTACTTTGTTTCTCTCTAGTCGGATGGGTTCCCTTCTTTGGAAAAGGCTATTTAACCCCTCGTTTCGGGGGTGTAACCCGCTCGTGGAGGGGTGTGACCGAACAAGACACGAATCTATTGAAAAATAACGGTAATGCCACTGTATTAATATTAGCAATTAGTCGTTTGGGCTCCCAACATATTTGGGTGATGCCATCTCCCATTATGTGGCATCTGACATGGCAGATGACATAACAGCTGACATGGCAAATTTTAACCCCAAAAATTAATTACCTAAATTTTTTTAATGTTAACGTTAATGTTAATGTCAATATTAATATTAATATTAATGTTAATGTTAATGCTAATGCTAATGTTAATGTTAATATTAATATTAACGTTAATATTAATGTTAATGTTAATATTAATTAATGTTAATTTAATATTAAATTATTTATTTACTATTACTATTAATGTTAATTTTAATATTAATTTTATTGTTAAATTTTGCCATGTCAGCTGTCATGTTAGCAACCATGTCATATGCCACATAATGGAAGATGGTATCACCCAAATTTTTTGGGAGCCAAATAGCATTTTCGTAATATTAGTTTTAATTATATTGTAAATTTTAAATTAACAGAAAAGCTAATGTAGATTTAATATTAATGCTACTGTTAAATTTTTCCGATCATACCTCGATACTTACGATTGTCGACCGAGATACCGTCTTCATCATTATCAAGTTTTCACCCGAATCATCGTCCTCGTTGGGGCGTTATGCCGCACGAGCCTGTAGTTGCGCTCGTGCAAGGCAAGATAACAGATTCACAATAGTGTTTATTGTAGGACCGTTGAGCACCTCTAGAGGGGGGTGAATAGAGTGTGTGTGCGTGTGCAGCGGAAAATAATCACCAATTATAAAATATTAAGCAGTTATATATTATGGCAGATGAAAGACGGTAAATAAAATACGGTAAAGTAAGAGTCAAGAATTCAAACTCAGTGAACACCACGATGTATACTGGTTTCCCTCTGAGAGGACTAGTCCAGTCGCGAGTACTCTTGCTCGCTGTTAATCCACTATGACACAAGCTTTAACTGAGCGCTTGTAACTCTTACAACACCGTGCTTGGTGACAAGTGCACGACCGACTTCACAACACCATGTTTGGTGACGAGCGCACGACCGACTCCAGAAGGTAATTGGAAAACTGAAACGTTTTCTGAATACAACCTCCGATACAACTCTTCAACACCAAACTCTAAATTAAACAGAAACTGTACTGGCTTGGCTAAGAGTCGTAAAGGCTTAGATATGAAAGTAAAAGCTCAGAACACTTTTGATAGAGAAGAGAAGAGATGAAATTGGATTGTTGCGATGAATGGTAATCTCAACTCTATTTATAGTATTTTTGGGAAACCGAACTCGGGCAGAGTTCGGGCAGAGTTCGGATGCTAGGATTTCGTATACGAACGTTGCATACAGATTTGGTTGGAACTAAAATTCAAATAACCCGGACCGAACTCGGGCCGAACTCGGTCAGAGTTCTGTCAGAGTTCTGCTGGTTCAGAACAGTAAGGAATAAACCAAATTTGTATAGGTTTTGGGCTTTTTGGAATTGTGGATTTTTGGGATACGTAGGTAGGCTTATTTTTGTTTGTGGACTGAGAAAAATCTAAGCCAGTACCGATCCGATCAATCTCACATTTTTCCTAGACTCAATAAAAAAAAATACAAAATAAATATGAAAACCAATAGCCCTTTTGATAACGTCTTTTTCCTGACATTGAAGACGCATTTTTCCTTGACGGCAATCGTCCAAAGATAAACATATCTGAAAATCTGAATACCTTTCGGGGGCTTCGCCCCCGAACCCCTGATGGGGGGCGCTGCCCCCTCGACCCCTGTCCGCCGATGCGAGACTCCGGATAGGTCGTTAGGCGGTTCAGAGAAATCTTCTTGTATAACGCCGTCTTTGGCCCATTAATAATTTTCTATTGCATATGTCCTGGTTTGATCATGTTTGATCATGCTTACAGCATGTCTACAAATACATGTTAGGCAAACAAAATAATATAACACAAGCATAGCAATATTGATATAGAACATTAGGACAATGCTAATATTAGGACAATGCTAAGTTTAATTAGCAACATAATAGTGATTACATGAGTATTAGTGATGTCATTATGGTAAACTTAATTGATTAGCCATATTCAAAAATATGATATAATCATTGGGCTAACAATCTCCCCCTTTTCGATTATGGCAAATCCTTTAAGTTTAAAACATATACAATAGATGCATGTATCACTAATAAACACATACTACTAGAATATTGTGTGCTAACTTAAACTTACTTCTCCCCCTTTGACATGATCAAAAAATTAAGCTCCCCCATAAAAAGAGATAAAACGAACTCAAGCATAAGTTCAGGAGGAAGGCAAAAAAAAAATCATGATCAAGGATTAGGAGAACAGTGAAACAAAAAGTTTAGAAAATTGCATAACTAAATTAGAAAAAAAATTGTCAAAAGAAATACAATATAGTTGGTTGAACGTAAACATTGAAATCAATCAATACATAGTTTACCAACTAGAAATCAAAAAATGAAATATGTTTTGAATGTCATTTGACAAAAAAAATCTATCAATATAGTAGGAATCAATCATTGGTCATAAATAAATCATGAGAATAGAAATCCGCAGATCTAGTATAAAAAAAATCAAAAATATAATGAGTCTTTTAACAATGATCACAAAAAAAATATGCTTCATAATTTGCCCATACAAATTAGTGAATCAATTCCATAAAGAGTATAATCATTGAAAAAAAAAATCAAAAGACGTATACTAGAATCTATGCAAAATCTATACCAAAGTTCATGCATTTGAATTCAATTACCATAGCATGATAAATAAATATCCACTAGATAAAAATGAAGGTAATGAAGAAAAAATACTTGAGAAGGAGAAATTCAGTCGACTTGAATGCTCCCCCGCAAAGTATGATCAGTCTAAATAAAGATAATCATGAACTTTGAGATAAAATCTTAATAAGAAATGCTGAAAGTAATTTCAAACTTAATCAAATAAGGATAATATATATTTGGCAAGATAACTTTTAAAAACTCAAAAATGAGAGAATTAAAAATAAATATAAAAATCATATATTCTCTCATAAAATCAATACAAATTCAAATATCATGACCAACTTAACAAGATATTTAAATAAGACAATATAAGTCCATGGTGAACTAGGTATACCACATATTAAGGGCATAAAAGAATTGAAACAATTAATTTGCTCCCCCTTAAAATATGCGTATATAGTTCAAAGAATAATTTATATGCATAAAATAGATAAAATAAATAATCACAAGATCTAAGGAATATCCAAGATATGCATCATTTCTTTCCTTTTGATCTAATGCATATAAAATTCCAAAAACAAATACATCTTTAGGCAAATAGAATTATCCAATAAATAAATGCTTAAAGATGAACAAACAAAATATGTATCTCCAATAAAAGAAATATTTCAAGACATAAAAAGATTTTGAAAACTGTCTTTAATAATAATATTTGAGTACCGGACAGATTCAATAAATCAAAAAGAAATCAAAAAGACTTTTCAAAAAATGTGAAATTTATTACGAAAAACTGCCTTAGTAAATGTTCGAATGCATCCATTTAGTCCTCAGACTGAAAGCTGGCGATTCGAATCACAAAAACAATTTCAATAAAAGAATCCATAAATCATAAATGAATCTATTTGAACAAATAAACATAACTAGATAAGTGTCCAAAGAAAAATGTATTCTAGATATATGGCATGTCAAGGAGATAATTGATTTGAAACAATTAACTGCTCCACCTTTACATGGTTATATCCAAAAATAATAGGATAGATAAAATTTTAAAATAAAATTCAGAGACATATTTTCGGAAGTAGAAAACTAATTAAAAAAATATTAGGTCTTCTTATCAAAGTTTATTTCTTCCCTTTTAAAGTCTTAGTACGGTGTCCACCTAACAACCAAAAGGTTTAAAGAAAAGAAATGCTTTGAGAGAGAGACATTCAATATGCATGACTTCTCCCCTGCAAAGAGTTACTGTTGTAGACAGTAAGTAACTTGAATAAGAAGATAATAATATAAAGCTCAAAGTCATTGAATATTACACAAGTTAAAGACGAAATCGCAAGACCATAATATTCAATGAGTAGTCACAAGATCATCAAGTCTGAATATCGAATAGAGTGACAGAAAAATAAATATATCAAAAGATGACAAACATTAACCTACGAAGATCAATATATGTTATCTTTTATAAAATTAAATTATTAAATAATATTATTCATCAAAGCTAAAATCCAAAATCCATCAGATAACAATTGCAGCTAGATCTCAATAAATCTTTAATTTATAAAGCGTTGATCAATCTTGGGTTAGCTGTAGAGGTACTGTCCCAGCTAACGGAGGTTCACCAGGGAACACTTAAGTACCGTTTCGCTTTGGCCGTAACCATGGTGACAGACAGACCCTTTGTAGGCTTGTACCCAAAATAAATCTCTTCTTTAATAACCGAGAATTTAAGAAGAATTAGTGCAATATGAAATAAATTATATTCTATGGACTTAAAAAATTAGAACAATGAAGCATACAACATAAGATGTATCAATTACATTCATCTATATGTGCTACAAAATCATTGGGTAACAATAAAATATAAAATATTTGTAAATCAAAATGTAAGACCTAGATACGTTGATGTATTCTGGAACCTAGAGGACTGGGTTCAGTACCTTGGATCCAGAACTAGACGATAGTTGCAAGTACACCTTAATAAATCTTAAGTCTATAAAGTATTGATCACTTCGGGTTAGCTGTAGGGGCCGGTTCCCAGCTAGCGGTAGTCCGAAGACTAGTGCACCGTGTCGCTTCAGGCTATTTATACCTGTATGACAGAAGGACCCTTTCGGCTTGTTTCCTAAAATGATTTCTACTTTTAAGAACTTAGATTCAAAGAAATATATGCAGTATCATCGAACATCGTCGAAATCCAGAATCCCTAAAAGTAAATACCCAAAGAATGGTTTATCAAGATATCAAAAATGTTATGTATCCAAAATGTCAACCAAAAAGCCAAGAAAAAGAGGCTTTAAGGAAGAAGCTAATAAGGATAAGAACATAAATTTGTCCAAAGTAATCAATAGCTAAAGTATAAGATAAGCACAAGTTTGAAACTATTTTTCAAAATAATATAATATAGAACTTGAACTTAACTCATATATCCCCATAAAGATATTTATACAATATAAGAAACATGTGAGCAATATATGATTGATAATAAATTATTCATGTATCATTAACAAGCATAAAAAATATCACAAGATCAAAAACATGCATAAATAAACTTTATCAGACAAAGATGTAATTGATTCATACGAAATTAATCAAAATAAAATATAAGAATCAATAGTGAATATATTATGCAAGCACAAGGTTAATATAAAAGTATATGTATATACTTTTCAAGTAAATAAGAGACTTGTGCTAAACATATATACTCACAAAATACCGATCAAAGTAAATGTGACATGTTAAAGACAAATCGATAAGAAGTGACCATTAAAAATATTAAAGACAAAGAGTCAAAAGCATAAACCAACAACAAAAGCTTCTATGGACTACAGTGGTATGCATCTTCATAGATAAATACTAAGAGTAAAGAGCATACCTAAATAAATGTGTCACACTAATAAAAGAAAGACTATATAGTGTGAAATAATTATTTAAGCTAATCAACTAGTCATGCTAGGATTATAACTCACATAAATGATAAACAATTAAAAGATATCAATGAGAGCTAATATCAATACATCAATAAGAACATGCTAGATATTAAAAACTATTTAGGAAGCATGTTACCGAAGTGGTTCTAGTGACCACACTTATGTTGGTGCAATTGCTTGGAAGATGACATTTGTAGCTTTGCAATCACCAACATGCTCCATGGTTCTAAGGTTCAGCATAAGTACCTCCACCTGAAATATTAGGTGAAGACTTTGGTATCCAATACTTGAATCCATATTTGTTAGCTTTGGGAACCCATTTGCACAAGTTCATATCAACAAGTTTTCTAATCTGACAATAATTAGAAATATGTCCATTCATGCCACAATAATGACAAAAAGTATTAGCATTAGGGCTATGTACAGAAGTATGAGAATGTGCGGTGTGATATGTCTTGCGTGATTGACTATAATAAAAAGCATGGTTATGTTTAACCTTAGCTTTGCGTGCTTCCTTTGTAAAAGATCTGTCGTGTATGATTTTGTGATGTGTCACGTGTCTTGTGTTAGACTGAGTCATAGGTTGTACTACCTGCTTTCCCAGTCTAATCTCTAACTTTTTAGAGTTAGCACAGATCTCATCATATTTAGCAGAAAGAGCATCAATTCTACATGAAGCAATAGAATATTTCTTCTTTTCTGATTCTAATTCCTACTTAAGTTTAGCATTTTCTTGAGTGCTTTTCTCAATGCATTCAAGTGCCTCATGCAATCTAAACTCAAGTATGGAAATCTCAGTAGAATTATCAGAAGTAGAAGTGCTTCTAGCATCATTCAATAAGCAAGTCAGCTTTTCATTCTCAAGCTTATAGCAGAGAATATCCTTTCTAGCTTGCTTATACTTATCTAATACTTTCTTGTGTTCTTTCAAAAGATCACTGAAAGCATCAGATAGGTCATCATAAGAAAATTCACTCTCTGCAAAAATAGAGTTATCTTGTACCTCATTGGATAATGCCATTGAGTATATATTTGTAGCTTGACGAGGTCTCTCTTCTTCTTCAGATTTGCTTGCCTCACTTTCGCACCATATGCTCGTGGTAGCGTACTTGTGAGATGATGATCTTTCTTCTTTTGATCGTTCATAGTGACTCTCCTTTCTAGAAGTAGTACAATCTTCTTGGACGTGGCCTATCTTCTTGCGGTTGTCACATACAAGCTCTTCTTCATATATAGGGTTGTGTTGAACCTTAAATCTCGATGCCATCATGTACACATTTGCATCATTATAAAGACTATCCTTCTCTCTGGAGTCGCTAGCACTACTTTCGTACCTGCACTCATAAGTAGCTTCAAGAAGTTTCCAAATTTTATGAGATGTTGTGCAAGTAGTAATGAGATTGAATACATTGAAGTCTACAGCACAATAGAAAGCATGCTTTGCTTTTGCATCAAGGCTAGCTAACTTCTTCTCTTCCTCTGTGTAACTATAATAAGGCTTGTTGATTATAGAGGATATGAGAATAGAAGTGATAGTAGGCTTTTGGTAGCCATTGACAACAATTGACCATAAGTCAAAGTCTTGAGACTTCAGGTACAAGCTCATCCGTGTTTTCCAATAACTATAGTTCGTTCCATCAAATAGTGGGAGTCTATTTGTGGATTGTCCTTCACCGTTGAATATTGATTTCACGGCTGCCATATATACTCTCTGAGGTTTGTTATATTAGAATATAACCTGCTCTGATACCAATTGTAGGAGCAATTGGTATGAGTAGCAATATCTATATACCAAGCACCCGCTCTCTAGTTGTAGCACTGGCTCTGATACCAATTGTAGGACCGTTGAGCACCTCTAGAGGGGGGGTGAATAGAGTATGTACGTGTGCAGCGGAAAATAATCACCAATTATAAAATATTAAACAGTTATATATTATGGCAGATAAAAGACGGTAAATAAAATACGGTAAAGTAAGAGTCAATAATTCAAACTCAGTGAACACCACGATATATACTGGTTTTCCTCTGAGAGGACTAGTCCAGTCGTGAGTACACTTGCTCGCTGTTAATCTACTATGATACAAGCTTTAACTGAGTGCTTGTAACTCTTACAACACCGTGGTTGGCGACAAGTTCACGACCGACTTCACAACACCGTGCTTGGTGACGAGCACACGACCGACTCCAGAAGGTAATTGGAAAACTGGAACGTTTTCTGAATACAACCTCTGATACAACTCTTCAACACCAAACTCTAGATTAAACAGAAACTGTACTGGCTTGGCTAAGAGTCGTAAAGGCTTAGATATGAAAGTAAAAGCTCAGAACACTTTTGATAGAGAAGAGAAGAGATAAAATTGGATTGTTGAGATGAATGGTAATCTCAACTCTATTTATAGTGTTTTTGGGAAACCGAACTCGGGCAGAGTTCGGGCAGAGTTCGGATGCTAGGATTTCGTATACGAACGTTGCATGCAGATTTGGTGGGAACTAAAATTCAAATAACCCAGACCGAACTCGGGCCGAACTCGGACCGAACTCGGTCAGAGTTCTGTCAGAGTTCTGCTGGTTCAGAACAGTAAGGAATAAACCAAATTTGCATAGGTTTTGGGCTTTTTAGAATTGTGGATTTTTGGGATACGTAGGTAGGCTTATTTTTGTTTGTGGACTGAGAAAAACCTAAGCCAGTACCGATCCGATCAATCTCACATTTTTCTTAGACTCAATAAAAGGAAAAATACAGAATAAATATGAAAACTAATAGCCCTTTTGATAACGTCTTTTTTCTGACATTGAAGACACATTTTTCCTTGACGGCAATCGTCCAAAGATAAACAGATCTGAAAATCTGAATACCTTTCGGGGGCTTCGCCCCCGAACCTCTGACGGGAGGCGCTGCCCCCTCGACCCCTGTCCGTCGATGCGAGGCCCCGAATAGGTCGTTAGGCGGTTCAGAGAAATCTCCTTGTATAACGCCGTCTTTGGCCCATTAATAATTCTCTATTGCATATGTCCTGGTTTGATCATGTTTGATCATGCTTACAGCATGTCTACAAATACATGTTAGGCAAACAAAATAATATAACACAAGCATAGCAATATTGATATAGAACATTAGGACAATGTTAATATTAGGACAATGCTAAGTTTAATTAGCAACATAATAGTGATTATATGAGTATTAGTGATGTCATTATGGTAAACTTAATTGATTAGCCATATTTAAAAACATGATATAATCATTGGGCTAACATTTATAGCTCAAATTGATAACATAAGAAGCGAAAGAAAAACGTAGTATACAACAAGAATCCCTTTTATTGATAATGAACTGAAGGTTACAATGGCTCTGAATAGCCCAACTTAATATGCCAATTGGCTACAACGCTCATGATCTCTCTAGCTCACAAAGGATTACATTGTTCCATACATTATGCCTCTTTATAGCCAACAAGTAGTCTTCGGCTGAACATCTCCATGTCGCAAGTCCGAACGCCAATACGGTACCTCCTCTTGAACGCTAAGGACTCCATGTCTCGGCACGTCCAAGCCGAGCCCCACTTCGAGCCGAATATATCCTGAACTTGTCCATTACCGTGTCCCTGCGGCAGATACAGTTAGACATAATCTTAACATAAACATAATGATCGTGCTCATCTCTGTCCCATTTTGCCTAGCCTGCAAGTTTAGAACTTTACATAAAAAATCATATCATTTCACTCAACCAACCAACAGTAAACTTAAACATATGCATAAGGGTGGCAGGCCCTGTGCCTGCACCCAGCGCTAATCTCAGCCCACCGGCCCTATCTATATGAAGGTCACGGTGTTTCGCACCGTAATGCATCTTTGGCATCATTATGTGTAAGCCTATAATCGCTTTGATACGGGTTGCTAGCCCAATATTCGAAGGATCCCAAACTTACTGATATCATAGCTTATCACAACACTGGACGGTCGCAACCCGTCCTAATGATGTGCACCATAAATACCATACATAATTCCCTCCTTTGAACTACTCGGTTGATTTGGCCTATCGCGCCCATGCCACACTCCGTTGCAAGGCGACGATTTGGTTTTGCGAACACTTTACTGAATAAGGCAAAATGTCGACCTCTTATCGTCCAGCGTAAAAGCATAGTTTGTACACCAGATCAACTAAAATCAACACTTGCTCAAACGGGACTTATCCTTTGTATCGATTCGATTCATAGATTCTAATCGACTTAAAGCTTACCTTTGGCCAACGTAACTCTTGCATCTTTGTCCCCAAACAGACTGGGAATGTTGTAGCGCAAACTCGGTACATGGTGCAGTATTTTCATCGCCCAAGTCATACTTTATATGACGAGCTTTGAGATTGTTGTAGTGCCCCGACCCTACATCGACCCCCGTTTTCGTCCACGGGGTGCGCGAGAAAAGAACAATATCGCTACCGATTCGGTTGGGACCGATAGGTCATAATCGGCCGGGTCGATCGAACGAGAACGGTTGAATTAAGATCCATTCCACGTTATGGAATGGCTTCTCTGGAACCAAGTCCCATATTCAGCGGGTTGCAGGTGATCGCGTAGGCTACGTTAGCACAGTCAACCAGTCGCTCGCTTGAAGCAAGTCTAAGGCGAGTGACTGACCTCCTTCGCCTCGTCCCTCTTCGACGTCACTGGCATCACAAGCCATCCTGGACGTATAGCTTTGTTAATCAGGGTCCTTTCAACGCAAGTAGCTAGCTCCATTGCAAGTCTCCGCTTAACCTGTGCTGAAACCTTATGCACGACTATACCCTGTTTCCTCCTAGACTGAAAGGGTCCCGTGGCCTCGGGTTGCCGCTCGAGGAAACTACCGCCTTGTCGACAAGTTGTCCATAACCGTACGAAGACATATTTTCCTTTTAGTTATTAAGACATAGCCTACATTCTCTTTGAAAACTAAAACCTTTTCCCGTGTTCGTGCCCTTGCATTTATCCTTTCATTCGCAACAACATTATCGATTTAACTAGGAAGGGGGTCGAGAAGAGAAGGGTCAGCCACTCACCTTGAGTTTACTTCAGGTGAGAGAATGGATCTTAATTCAACCGTTTCCGTTCGATCGAGTCGATCGATCCCGACCTATCGGTCCCGACCGAATTGATAGCGACAGTGTTCCTTTCTCGCGTACCCCATGGACGGAGTACGGGACACGATGTAGGGACAGGGCACAACAACTATAGACTAAGATGTCGTCTATGAACACTATCACGAACTGATCCAAATAGTGCATGAAGATACGATTCATGGGATCCATGAATACGGCTGGCACATTGGTCGCTCCAAATGGCGTAACAAGAAACTCCCAATGTCCATACCTCGATCTGAATGATGTCTTCGGGATGACTTCCTCTCTGACTCCGATTTGATGGTACCCTCATGACCGCAAGTAAATATTCGAGAATACAGCCGCTCCCTAGAGCTGATCAAATAAGTCATCAATGTACGATAATCAACACATAATCTTGACGTACCATCATTCTTCTTCACAAGAAGCATCGGTGCTCCCCAAGGCGATCCACTAGCACGAAAGAATTCCTTGGTTCTGAGTTCTTCAATCATCTTGTACAAGATTTCCAACTTTGAAGGTGCCATCCTGTAGACTCTCTCCGATACTGGTGCCGTCCCTGGAATCAAGTCGATGGTGAAAACTCTGTCTTACCGGAAAATGAAAACTCTGCCTCACCCGAAATACCAAAAATAATCCTGCCAATATGGCAGTCTATTCTTGTGTATTGCTCCTTCAACCAATCTATTCCTAGGCCAAGGGATCGATTCGGCCCGCCGCAAAAGGGTCGCCGTCTAACCCAGCTATAGTCCGTGATGGCTTGACATTGCCAGTGGCCTTCACACCCTTTCACTGCTTAACAAATGCACGTGACACGGGACGGTGCTTGCTATACTTTGATAGCCCAACAAAACTCTTTTCTAATGTGTTCGTGCAACGACTTGACAAGCAAGGGATACGTCAAGCCTTGCATCGAGGGAACGTGTTATGCACGCGTTCGGCTTGAACAATCAAGTTCTTTGGGTGCATAGACTTAAGCAAGAAGCAGTGAAATACGACTTAAACTACGAGACAAGCGAATGTTAATATTAATTGTAGTTCCAATTACATTTTAAATAAAAAAGAATGCAATTTTAACTTTAACTAGTTTGAAGTAAATGTTAAATCAAAAACTATTTTAAATTTTAGTATTAATATTAGTTTCAATAATATTGTAAATTTTAAATTAACAGGAATGCCACGGTATTAGAAACCTAGCTAGCTGATGTCACGTTGCTCGGGCTCGGTTAGTGTTCGTATAAACTCGTACGTGCGAACTAGTTATTAGTAATAAAAACCAAAAATTAAAATTTAAGTTTAAAATCTAGTCGAGCTCGATCCTTTCTCTTTATCCCATCTCCCACACTCTCTCTTTCTCTCTCTCTCGGGTTCTCTCTCACAGGTTGTGTTCTTTACACAACAGATAGTAGCATTAAATGCTGCTACATGCGTTATCCTACACAATTTAATAATAAACACTGATACCATATCATTAGAAGAGTAAAAGTTATCTTAGAAGTTGTAAAAAATTACTTTGTATTATCTTCTCAATTTAATAATAAACACAACACATAACAAGACAATAGGGTTGCGTAGCATTAAATGCTGTTGCATGCGTTATCCTACAGAAAAGGGCCACATGGAGAATGCTTGCATGCTTCCTCATGCGTTATTAGCTACACAATTTAATAATACATGTACCCAGAAGACGAGAAAGTTGTGTTGTTGGAAGTTATTTTCTTAAAATTATGCTTGTTCCTAGAATCACTCAAGATTTTCATGAGCCATCAAAAGAGGGCCACGCGGCGGAGGTACAAGAAAGACGAAAAGGTTGTGTTGTTGCCTTGCTGGAAGTTGTTTCTTTCTGAATAATACTTTTTGTACCTCCAAATTGTACTTTCAAACTGTTCATCCTTACGTGGCAGCTGACGTGATTGTTTCACTTAACAAAAGGCCTGAAATTGGCTTTTGAAAATAAAACGAGAAAAAGTACAAATAGTACAAATTGTTCTGGAAAGTATTGCTATGGAAGTCTGATCTGAAGTCGATCACTTTGTTCCTTGGACCAAACGATGATGATGAAGATCACTGCTAGAAGATGAACAACCGGAAGAACTAAGTCACCAGAAAGGTATCGACGCACTTGGGCACTGATGGCGAGGCCGAATGCTTTCCTGCTTTGCTTCACTTTGTTCTAGAAGAAAAGTTGAAGAAGAATGCTCCGGAGAATCAAAATCTCTGGGTTCTGATCTCTATGTATTCTCTTCTTGTCACTCTCTCTGCCTTTGTGTGTTTATATAAGAAAAACTCAGTCTATTTATAGACTTGGCCTTCTGTGCGTAAAACTCAGCAAAAGTTCTGTCTTTACGCTAATAACTGCCACCCATGACTGAAGTCATCCTCTGCATACGTTGACACGTGTCCCATTATTTCAATAAGAATAGGATGCACGTACACATGTTCTTCGAGATGTGTGGTATGAAAGCCATGTAAGCAAACCACGTTCCAAAGTAGTCAGGAAGGATTGGGCGTAAACAACAACCCAAATATACTCTGAGTGTAAAGTAGTAGACTAGGCGTAAAATAGCCCTGACTTGGACTTCCCGCGTAAAGTGGCTAAAATAGCCTTGAGCGTAAAACGTAGTCCAAATAAACTTTATGCACACGTCAACTTTTGAGCGTAAAAATTCATATAGTCTCCATACGTAAAAGAAGCCATATTGTGAGCGTAAAATAGCTCAATCCACATACTAAACGACTACATTGGTCTCTGTGTAAAACAAATCCCTTCAAATTATGTGTTGCACGCTGTCAGTAAATCTTCATGTCAGACTTTACATTAAATGCATGACTTGACAGCTTTGTCCAGCGTAAAGTGGTTAGCTTATCTCTGGCGTAAAACCACTGGCTTGACCTTGGCGTAAAGTGATTAGTCTGTCCTTGGCGTAAAATAGATTATTTTGAGTGGAATGCTCTATCTCTTTGACTTAGTCTATGAAGCGTACATTTTTTACGCTCCTACAAGACCCCCTTCAAAGTTTTCAAATATTTTTAACATTTGAAATACTTTGAACAAAAGCGTAAAATTCGGGATTTGACCAGTCAGCGTAAAGTTTGGGATATCCACCGGTCATCCGCGTAAAATTCGGGATATCTAATAGTCGGCGTAAAAAAAAGGGATATCCAACAGTTAGCATAATTTCAGGGAATTTGAACCGATTTGAATTTCTCTATAAATAGGTCTTTTCAGAGAGAGAAAACACTTTACTCATCTTCTTGCAATCCCGAATCCCTTTGCCCTATCTTTCTTCGAAATATCACTTTGATCCAATGGCCCCCAAGAAATCATCCACCGCCAGCAGCAAGGGGAAGAAACCCGCCGTCGATTCGTCGTCGGTCGAACGTGCGAAAACTCCCATTCGGTCGTCAACACCACACCGACAGCCCAACCCAGCCGTAGCTTCGCCTATGATGGGTAAAACCCTATTCTTCGGCTGGAAAAACTCGTCGGTGAAGAAGAAGATAACTCGAACCTTCAGTTCTTACGCCCACGTCATACGTGTTAGCGTAAAAAAACTGAAATAACAAAATACGCCCACGTTGTACGTGTCAGCGTAAAAGTTAAGAAATACGCCCACGTTATACGTGTCAGCGTAAAACTTGAATTACACCCATAATTAATGTGCCAGCGTAAAAACTTAACTACGCTCATGTTCATGCATGCCAGCGTAAAAGATACATTACGCTCATATCAACATGTGGTAACGTAAAATTTTATCAATCACTGAGAGACTTTGTAAAACAAAGACTTCATATACTTTAAAAACTTTTATCAACTTTAGCAAGCAAAAAAGTCAATGTCTTTACTCAAACTAATTTGATCTCTTTTTCCTTTTGTCAGTAGATTTGCAAGCTCACCCACTTGAAGAGGTTTTTGGCCCATCAGCGGGTATGGTGGGCTCGAATTATTTGGAGGATTTATCTTATGTAAAATTTCCTCAATCCGACCCCGAATATCCTGCAGCGAGAGCACAGCTGATATCAGCCCAGGGAGATAGAATGCTATTATCCATGATCGACGGGGAGGTGTTGGTGTCACTGGACAACCAACAATTCTTGAAGCCGGCTTTCTTATTTGGAGATGCGATAGATTTCAAGTCGCAGCCTCATCCCAAGAAGGAGCCTTGGGTATTTAGATCTGGAGACAGGGTGATGTATCTCCCTGACATGGACAGGGATTATCCTTTATCCGCTTTCGTCCATGCTACGCATCACCGTCAAATGATGTGGAATTTGACTCCCAACAGCTATGGCAAACCAGGCAAAATCATCTTCAGAAGAGAGAGAGCAAATGACATGGGTTACCACATTAGCGCTCCTTGCGGTGGTGTCATCCCATTCTCTGGACTTGCCTGGGCTTATACCGAGTGAGGATTCCTCTCTTATCCAGCCGGTACAGATACCTATGTTCATAAATAAGTTCATAAAGGAAGGAGTCTTATATCTTCAGACCAACCCTAGGCTGACAGGGTGGTTGACCCCTTATAGCAGTAATTGGATTCAAATTAGCAACTGGGTCATGAAGCATTTTAAAACAGAACTGGACAACATAGGCTTGTATGAAGCAGTGGCTTCTACCAGTTATGGTATTCCACCGAACAGCAACCTGTTCCTGGCTTTATTGGAGTTGTATATGAGTTCGACAGGAACTTTCCTAACTCCACATGGCGAGATGGGTCTGGCCCTACATGAGATGCAGTTCATCTCGAAGCTGCCAATGGGTGAGTTCCCCTATGAAGAATATATTCCCTCTAATCGGGAATTAGCAGAAATTCGGGAGAAGAACCCCGAACTAGTACAAGTCTACAAAGAACTTATGTGCCATTATCTGATTTGCACCAGCATGTATGAAACCGGATCACATCTGGCATACATAACCAAATGGACCACTTATCTATTTTATCATGAAAATAGAGTGTCCAAGACAGAGAAGAGCAGGTTCCGAGAAGACAAGACTCAGACCATCAAACCTTGCTCTATAATTCCTGCAGATTTAATTCAAGAACTAATGGCCTCGCAGAAGTCTCGGGACCAATATCTGTCTACAAAAACTGGAGATATCCCTGCGGGGACTGAAACTTTGAGCTACCTAAGACATGGTAGTCAGAAGCTATCAAAGAAGGCCTTGCTGGCAGGCTTCTTATCCCTATGGCTACGAAGGTGGGTCGTGCCAGGGATCAGTACTGTGGATAGAATTCACCGAACCGTACTGTGGCCGGCGGTACGTTTGGTTTTCAATCACAGAATTAACCTGCTGTCGGCGATGGTATACCGAATAAACGCAGGTCTACGGACTTTCGGTGAAGAGCTGATTAATAACGCTCCTCATCGAGATAACTTTCTAAGGGTGGAGTTACCATACACCTATCTGATGGGTTGGTTACTACACCACAATTGCAATTTGCTGCCACCGGGCCCTGAGGATGAAGTAAAAAATTTCCTCCAAAAATTTTACAAATCCACATGGAGAGTTACAACGGTGGCAGACACCCGAGCAGCATTGAATTATTCTCACGGGTGGAATTTCTTTTGCACAAGGCCACCAGTTCCGGCCGACTGCCTTGGTGCACAATTTGAAGACAGGATAGAAAGAGCAGCTTCATTACCAAGACCTGTCTTCAGATGGCTAGTGTACATTAGACCCTCGCATCTAATGTACAGAAATGAAGATAATTGTGCCTTCGAACCATACTTATCCAGTAGGTTCGCTCGCCAATTTGGGTATGACTAATTTCATGTTGGTAATCCCTCTACCAGTTTCAGTCACCATGGGAAACTGCTTGACGGTGCTCGAGCGTGGAGGTATTTCAGCACTGCCTGTACTGGTGCCAGATTCAAAATATCTACGGCCACCAGTACAACTCAACTACGTATCCTTCATTCGTATGCTCGTTTCTATACATCTATTCGCTCTTTTGAGGACGGCTATAGCATGCCAGGAAGTCTTCGATGGGCCCAGGAGGGAAATGTTGAAGAACCCATCAGAATAACTCCTGATGTGCCTGATAATGTTACTGCTATAGATGATTTTCTGGAAGTAATCCCCAGAGGAGCTGGGGAGATAGCTGCGGGTCCAATAATTATTGGAAAAACCCGAAAAAGGAAGCAAAGCACGGCTACCACTCTTCCGGTGAAGTCTCCGGAGAAGAAGAAGAAGTCTACCACTAAAGGGTCTTCCAAACCAAGGGCCCTCACTCCAGAAGATGACACCTTGGTTGAAGAGGATCATCTTGTTGGTTCTTTTTCAGTCCATCCAGGAGAAGGATCTTCAGCCCATCCACCAGTAGTAGCACCAAAAGCTGTAACACTTTTGTCTCCTGGACGCCTTAGCTCCTCGCTCCATTTATCTTTGCCAACCAAGGCACAAGTTATGGGGAATGCTACTGCTGTATCTACTGCTGATCGAGACCGTATTCCATCAGACGAGCCGGCTCTCGACTTCGATGATGATGACTGGGATGGCGATTATGATTCATATCTTGAACATTACGCACATATTCCAGGTATTATACAAAACCTATACAGAATTATGTATCATAATTTTGTATATTAACTTATTTTGTTCATTTTGTAGATATTATCATTACACCAAAGCCTGTAGCTCCTCCTCCTCAAGAAGAAGATATCTATGACGAAAATAAGGAATCTAAGGAGGAAACTTCTTTTTCAGAAGAAGAAGACGCTGAAGAGGAGGGAATACAAAAACCCGAGATAGAGCCTCAAGAAGAATGTCCTCCATCATTAGAGGTACAACAAGCACAACCTGAAATGTCCTCTCCTGCTGAAGACCAGCAGAAAGAAGAGACTACAGTAGACCTCGCTGTAGGTGATGATGGAGCTGCTGGAGGAGAACCAGATTTGAATAAAGAATCAACTGTAGAAGAATTCACTACAACTGAAGCAATAAAAAATCCTGTGGAGCAAATAATTGAAGAAGATGCTGAAAGCATACTTAAGTCACCAACTGAAACTGGGGAAGTTGTAATAAAATCTTCTGCTGTTGCTATTGATCCAGTACCAGTTTCTGACAAACCAATGCCAGAACCTGAACCAGCTCCTGTGTCACGACCCGCACCCTAGAGTAAGGGCACGAGACGTGGGTACGTCCAGCCTACGCCGCAGTGTCGGCGGTAGAACGCTGTCCTAGGTTAACATACATCTAACAATATATATCTAAACAGTTTATACTCCCCGAATAGGGGTGACATAGCTGTAATAACTCAATCACAACCAAGGAAGAGATAGCACGATATGGAATAGAACTCAAGAAAATAAATAGATGAAAAGTAGTCTAAGATAATCCCAGCAATATCCAGAAGTACATGGTCTCAGATACAGAATGAAAGAATATATACAACTCAGAACTCAGAATAAAGTCTAGCTAAAACATGTCTCAAGACTACATAAAAGAAGATAAACCTAACTAATCTAGTCTAGACAATCGGGGTAATATCCTCAGCTAGAGCTGGGTCCTCCTGAGGGTCTAGCTCGCAGGTGTCATCTAAGGCTGCCCCGTAGAAAGTGTCCAGGCAGGCCTCCTCCTCGTCCTCTGTAATATTTCAACAGGTCCAGTCAGGACAGGAGTGAGCACAGTACATCTCAACAGTTCATAGCAGGTTAGAAAATATAATCATACAGTAAAGTAAGATACAAGTACTGAAAGAAGTGCAGTATGTAAACAGAGAGAGAAAGCTGTAATAGAAATATCTACTATAAATAAAGAGCTAACATGTGGCTAGTGAGTCAGAGTACAACATGGACATGTAAATGGCATGGGATGATTCTGATAAGACACTACGGAATGATTCTGATAAGATACTACTGGTGTATTATTCACATGTCCACTTCTACTCCCCCGTACCCCCAATCAATACACAAGGATCCAACCAGGTTATGTTATGATTCCATGTAAGGCCCCCGAAGGGTGGTACATGGATGTCCCATAAATGGGGATTCTAGGAAACCCAATGTAGGGATAAGGATTCAAGGAAGACTCTGTGATCATAAGAGTATATGTCACAAGTAATCAGTAAACCAATGAAGCATAGTGATACGTCATGTAAGTGAAACGCACAGAACATGTAGTACCCGATGCTCCCTAAGGATAACATCTCAAGAAGGGATCCATATAGTACCAATCCTTGTGACCAACGTGACAGTGCAAGTAAAGTAATCTACTGCAGGAAATAATTCTAAACAGGATATGAAATGATCAGAGAATGTACTCACTTGGTATCTGAGTGTCCAATATGAAAGTACTGTCCGAGGAGTGGTGTCTGGCTCCTAATCAGAATAGCACAAGTCACAACAAGTCCAGAATAGTAATGTAATGCACTATAATACGTTCTATATGAATCTAGGTCAATTTAGACCAAAGTCAACTCTTGGTCAACTCTGGTCAACCCTAGAAGTCAAACTAGGTCAACCAAGTCAAACCTAAGTCAAACTAGTCTAATCTAGGTTTACTAAGGCTAAACAGTCCATCTAGATTCCAACTAGGCATACCATGCCTAACCATACCATAAACTCATAACCACATGACATGACTATGTCTAATAGTCAATTAAGAATACATCTATCCTATAGTCACTATATAAAATCACCCATACCCTATATCATGACATATAAAACATAATATCATATATTTTACCATACACCATATATATCTAATATATATATATGAAAACACCTATACTCATAAATAGGAAACTTATATACATGTATATCACAATGCATATATCTACATAGGAAAGGAAAGAGGGGAAAAACACATGAGTATACAATGTGTGTGTGTGTGTGTGTGTGTGTGTGTGTGTGTGTGTGTGTGTATTAGAAGACAGTAAAAGAAAGGAAAGGAAGTCAGTTTATAATTCAAATCAACCTCCTCCCTATTCTCAGTTCAGATTGAACCCAGAAAATAGTTTACAGTTAATAGAAGGGTTTTTAAAACACTAGTGGTTGGGAATCATTGTCATAAGAAAACAGTGAACCAAACAACAGTTAAACAATACCAATCTCAGGTTATGGGAAAACTGGGAACATAACCTCAGTTTTAGAGGAATCACAACATTGAAATCAATGTAAAGGAATGTTCAGTGAACAACCAACCTACATTGGAAGGTAGGGAACTAGTTAGGTTCTAACAGTAAATCTCTGTTTCAGTCAATTCAAGAGAAAGAAAATCAATTCAGGCATTCACTAAATAAATGAGGGGACTCAGGTTTTACACATATTCTCAGGTTCAACTCATATGAACCTTTAGTTAACAATGAATCTCAGCTATATGCTAAATCGAAAGGAAGGAAATCAATAAAACAGTGAATGCCCAAACCATTTCCAGGTTTTTAGAAAAAAAACAATGCAAACAAATGTCAGGTAACTCAGGTTCAGCCATGAACAAATCAGCTAACACCTAACTTCACATTCTCAGGTTTTTAACAAATTCGAAACCCAACTCAAAAACCAAAGTTTCATTCTCACAACCACAAGCCTATAATTGAGTGTAGAAACTTAGTTAGCATGAAATGTAACATATGGGGACCAAAATCAGTTGAAATCTATCATTCAAATCATGAATTAAAAGGTTTGGGAAAAAACTGGAATCTCAGTGTCAGTGCGTATCAGAAAACAGTAAATTTCCCCCATTCGAAACCAATTCTCCATAACAACTCATTTCTAATATACAACTTAATATAACAGAGATTATATAACATACCTAGGATCTATTTAGCAATTTAAAACATTACTTAAGGCATTAATAAACAATTACACCCAAGAACACAATTCAGAACCTTGGTGTACACAGTGCACGACACGTGCACAGGCCATATCGTGTCCGACACGACACAAGAGCATCTCAGATTTGGAGGGACTCGTGTCAGTCATTGCCCCTTGGCCCACGCCAAGTGGTATGACCTGAGTCGCCGTGTCCATCGAGGAATCCACCCCGAGAGGCAGGACACGATGCCTGTGCGCACGCGCGCATGCACCCTCGTGTGCACGTGTCCTGAACGACACGACGCGACACAGGAACCATCTCAGTCGATCACGAATGTGTAAGCGACATCAAAATATTAATTTCCATTTAAAAACAAATCGAAAATCAATACAAAATGCCCATTGAGGCATTTTGTCAAACACTTACGATTAGTGACTGATACGTGTCCGATACGGACACGTACAATACTCAAAACCTAGGGTTACCTATTCCTACAGCTAGGTTAGGCCTAGGGGTCCCTAGATGTGGAATAATAATAGAGTTTCATTGAGTATTAAGGAAGTTACCTATGGTTGCAAAATCCTCAAAAAGACCCAATAGAGAATGGTTCTCCAAGCTTCAAAACTCCCTCAAATTGTCCCAAACCTGTGATGTGACTCCACAAACAATAGAGGAACAGTATTTAGAGTGCTATGGAGGAAATCCTAATGAAAATAGACCTATATTGAATGATCTATGGAGAAATGAAGTGTAGGCTTACCTTGTCTTGAGGAAAGAATCATAAACTATTGGAAGGAGGCTCAAATCTCCAAAATAATATTATATAGGGAGGGGGACAAGCCTTGGCCGGCCACTAGGTTTAGGTTAGGGTTTCTAGGTGGTATCCTAGGGCTAGGAATGAATCAAGGGGTATTGTGTGGTCTAGAACAAAGGGTTGTTTCCTAGTCTTAAGCAAACTCACTTAACTTAACTAACTTGACTTAAACCATAATCCAACCCATCTAATTCTCAAAGTGGCTAACTAAAATTAGTTATGACTAATCTAGGTTAGGTCCAATCTAGGTTAGGCTAACCAAAACCACATGGCAAACAATTAATTAGGATTTAATCACACCATTAAAATAATCATTAAAAATTCCTAAATAAAATATATAAAATTCAATTAAATTCTAATAAATTCAAATAATCCCAAAAATGTCAAAAATACCCTCACACTAGAAATGTGGTGGTGACATCCTGCAATTGTCACTACATCCACCAATATTATCGCCACCAGAACTCCAGAAACGGCTGAAGTAACAAATATTGAAGACATTGCTCCCGAAGCTCTTGGGAACCAATTAGCTATGATAGCAGTAACAACAACAGCTCTATCTTAGCTTGCTGTCACACCAATGGTATCTGTAAGTGTTGGAGATATAATCCCTGAAGCTCCTAGGGATCAATTAGCCATGACAGCAATAACAGCAACGACTTCATCTCATTCTATTGTCACACCAACAACATCTGTTCCTGGTCTCCAAAGAAGAGATCTATTAGATATTGCTGCCATACCAAGCTCCAGCATAGAGATGAATCTCCTAGTTGAGATTCATACTGAAACCTTTTACAAAACTCTGGCAACCCTAATAAAAATGGTCCTGAATAAGGGCCTTGGTTATAAGAGTTTGAAGGCGGCAATAGCTCTGACCATCAGAAACGTTGCTATGTTCAATGATGCTGGGAGAGTTACAACATTGGAGAAAATTGTGGAGGGCCTTGAACAGCCGATCAGAGAATATCTCAAGCTGTCAAGTGAGAATGTTGAAAGACTCATCCAGGAAGAATATGACGCCTTAACGGCTGATTATCTTGCTCGGGAGATCACCTATAATGAAGCTCTCCATGAACATAGTATGAAGGTTGCTAAAGAGAAAGCCTTTTTGGCTGGAATAAAGCCCGCACTGCATGGTCATAGAGTAGCTTATGATGCTTTGAACATAGAGATTCAGAATAAAAATAATAAAATCCAAGAGGTCGAGGCTGAGTTGGCTCGCTTGAAGTCCGAGAGAGAACAGATGATCGAAGCTCGAAATCTGTACCTCACTCAGAGCTCCATTTTAGAAGAACAAGCCTTCGGGGCCGAATCAACCATCAGAATCCTTGATGAAGCCAAGGATAATCTGATAATCAGCTTCGCTGGACTTTCTTGTATTTGCACTCCTGAAGTTCGACGTGCTGAGGCTACTAAGAAAGTTATGAGCTCTCGTGACAAGCGGCTAGAAGAACTACAGAAGTTGCTTCAAGATGTTTCTGCTCCACCTTAAAAGAGCTCCTTTTCATCTTTTATCTTATCCATTTTGTAGTGTTTCCACAAGAAATGAATAAAATATTTATTTTGTGATCCTATCATTTATTTGGAATTTAAACAATAGGTATGAGATAGAAAATACTTATCAGAGGTAATATGGACATGACAAGTCTTTTAAACTCAATATATTGTATCTATCCATAGGTAATATGGACATGATAGATAATAAAATCTTGTTTTCTTTTTTCAGAGTATACAATACTATCAGAGGTAATATAGACATGATAGATCGTAATAACTCAAAGAAGACTAGATTAATATCTATGCAGAGGTCAAATGGACATGATAGATAACGAAATACAAGCAGATTTAATATTTATTCAGAGGTCATGAGAACATGATAAATAATAAATCCAACTTTTTATACCAACTGGTAAGATAGAAGATTAAAATTTCTCTCCAAGGAGACAAGTAATCAGCTTATCCAAACATTGGTAGCTGGAAAAATAAGAAGACAGGTGTCATAGAGAATACACGCCAATATTGATAAAAGAATGGATGAACCAACGTATCTTTCGGGAAACGAAAAGTCGATTCAATTCCACAAAATGGATGAATCTGATGTAACGAATGGATAGGTCTTTTCGGGAATAAAAAGTTGTTTCAATTTCCAAGACCGGTTCGTTAATAGATCTCTCCTATAAATAGGTGAGAACTCTTTGTAACATTTCATTCTTTATTTCCATTCCTCTATCAGAAATGTCTTCCAAGGACGTGCAGCAAAAGGATGAAGTCTCCATGAAAGTTGAGGACGTCATCGAGACGCGCCCCATTGAGCCAATTGTGTCAGACCCAACCAAAATAGGCGAAAGCTCTTCTACGCCTAAGCCACCGCAAGACATCCTAGCTTTCTTAGTAGAGCCAGGGAAAACTCCTGAGGAAGAAGTACTGAGGATGGCTGCCTGCAAATTTTTTATGAACTCAGGCACCGATGCCTTCGATGCATTGGCCGACTATGTATTTAATAAGGAAGGCAGTGGTCCTCGTCCTTAATCTTTTATTCAGAACAAAAATAATAAAGGAGATTTTATTTTCATTCTGTCTCTTTTTTTATACATAGTACTTCTTGAGAAATTTGCCATTGATCGGCATCATGAGTAAATCTCCATTAGGCTTAGATAACCGATAGGCGCCATTGGAAAACACAGTCTCAATGACATAAGGGCCTTCCCATTTTGCTTGGAATTTCCCTTTGCTTTTGTGAGTCATCACCATCGGTCTTCGAACAGCTAATACCAGCTCACTGATCTTGAATACCCTCTCTTTAACTTTACGATTGAAAGTTCGAGATATACGGGCTTGATATAGCTCAATATGCTGTTGTGCTTGAAGACGCTTTTCGTCCAATCCTTCCAGTTCTTGGAGTCGTAAGTGATCATTATTCTCTATAGTTAGCTCATTAGCAATAGCTATTCGGAGAGATGGAATCTGAATTTCCAATGGAAGGACAGCCTCACATCCATAAACCAGTGAAAATGGTGTAAAACCAGTAGGAGTTCGGATTGTTGTTCGATAAGCCCATAAACATTCTCCAAGTTTCTCATTCCAGTCACGTTTATTAGAAGAGACGAACTTTTTGAGAAGTTGGATGATCGTCTTGTTGAAAGCTTCGGCTAAACCATTAGCAGCTGGATTATAAGTCGTAGAAGCAAAATTTTGAATTCGATTCTTGTCACAGAACCGATAAAATGTTTGACTGACAAATTGTGGTCCATTGTCATGAATTAACCGTCGAGGAATCCCGAAACGATAAATGACATAGTGTTTGATGAAGCTAATCACATTAGATGTTTTCACTTCAGTAAGGGGGACTGCTTCTGCCCACTTGTAAAAGTAATAAGTTATAGCCAATATAAACCGATGTCCTTTAACAGAAGGAGGGTTAATCGGACCAATGATATCCATACCCCAAGCTTCGAAGGGCCAAAAAGCTGCTGTAGGATGTAAAAATTCAGAAGGTTGGTGAATAAAATCAGCATGAATCTGACATGCTTTACACCTTCTGGCGTAATCCACAGCATCTGCTATCATGGAAGGCCAATAATACCCCATTCTTCGAATGCGATCCTGTAATTTTGGACCCGATTGATGGGCACCACAGACACCATCATGAGCCTCACGGAGTGTCTGTTTAGCTTCACTTTCTGAGAGACAGCGCAGCAAGAGTCCATCGTATGAACGACGATATAACATATGTAAAGATGAATCATAATAGAATCGAAATGATCGTCTCTTAATTGATGCAGCTTCTTTCGGATCTTCAGATAAAATCCCATGAACCGCATAATCAATAAATGGAGTTCTCCAATCCTTCTGCTGGGAGCTTGACTCTGTAGTATAACTCTGTTCAATATACAAATTATTCTTGACACAGAATAAGTCTCGGTCAAACAAAGTGATTGTATTTTGTCTCCGAATTGGAACAGCCAAGTCTGCAGCTAAGCTAGCAAGAGCATCAGCTTCCACATTCTGAGAACGTGGTACAAATTCGATGAAGAATCCTTTAAATAAAAGGACCAACTCGATTACCACTTGATGGTAAGGGATGAGATCAGGATTTCTGCCTTCATAAGTCCCTCTAACTTGATTAATAATCAGTTGAGAATCTCCATAAGCTTCTAGGAACTCAATGTCCAACTATTTTACTACTTGGAGACCAATCAGCAAAGCATTATATTCTGCTACATTATTAGAGCATGGCTCATTGAGAGAATAGACACGGTATATGACCATTTTATCAGGAGAAACCAAGACGATTCCTACTCCAGAGACAATATTACCCTTAGGTCCAATCCGTGATGCTCCATCAAAATATAATTGCCAGATATCATTCTTCAAAGTCATATTGCAATCTACGACTTCATCTGGAATATCCTCATATAACTTTGATGTTTTAGGTATAGGATGAGCAGCTAAGAAATCAGCTAATGCTTGACCCTTCACTGATTTTTGAGGTATATAAACCATGTCATAAGGAGTGAGCAACATCGCCCAGGTAGCTAACCTAGAGTTAAGAATGCTCGATTTTGTCATCAATACCCGAATGGGATTTATTCTGGAGATGACATGAATAGTCTGTCCTGTCACATAATGTCTTGTTTTTTGGATAGCAAAAACCAAGGCCAGACATTCCTTTTCTACAGGAGTATACCTGTGTTCTGCTCCGACCATCATTCGGCTAAGATAATAAATTGCTTGTTCATGCCCCATATTACTTTTTTTGTGCAAGAAGAGCACCAAGTGAATGATCCAAGGCTCGAACATATAGCAAAAATAATCTTTCTACCACTGGAGGTACCAGAACAGGTAGATTTGTAAGGTATTGTTTGATGTCATTGAAGGCTTTTTGACATGCTTTATCCCAAACAAATGATACACCCTTCTTTAATAGACGGGAGAAAGGTTGACATCTCCCAGAGAGATTAGATATAAACCTTCTAATATAAGCAATGCGACCCTGAAAGCCACGGAGTTCTTTCAAATTACGAGGAGGACGTATTTCAAGAATTTCTTTAACCTTATCAGGATCAACATGGATACCCTGAGAAGTAATGACAAATCCTAAAAACTTGCCACTGGAAACCCCTAAGAAAGACTTAGTAGGGTTCATTTTCAATTGATGTTGGCGCATCAGTTCAAATACTGTCTTCAAGTCTTGAATGTGATCATCTTTTGATCGACTCTTAACAGCAATGTCATCTACATAACATTCTACTATCTTTCGTAGATGTTCTTGAAAGATGTTGCTCATAGCCCGTTGATACGTGGCACCAGCATTTTTAAGACCAAACGGCATAACCGTATAGCAGTAAACCCCAAGAGGTATACGAAAAGCAGTATGCTTCTCATCTTCTGGATGCATCTTAATTTGATTGTATCCTGAGAATCCATCCATGAAAGACATGCGTTCAAAACCGCATGTATTGTCTATCATGGCATCGATAATCGGAAGTAGAAATTCATCCTTTGGACAAGCTGCATTAAGATCTCGAAAATCTATGCAAACTCGGACTTTTCCATTCTTTTTTATAACAGGAACAATGATAGCAACCCAGTCCGGGTGTTGTTCTTCACGAACGAAGCCACATGTTATCAGCTTTTTGACTTCCGCCTCAATTGCATCCATCATATCTGGTCGAAAACACTATTGTTGTTGTTTTACAGGCTTAGCATTAGGAAGAATATTGAGTTTATGAGTAGCAACTTTGGGATCTAGACCTGGCATATCCTCATAACTCCATGCAAAAATATTAATATATTCTTTGATCAGTTTTATCAACTCTTCCTTTTCATCTTCAGAAAGGTTTTTCTGATGAATATTGGTTTAGGCGTAGTTCCATCTCCAACATCAATCTGGACAATCTCGTCCTCTGTAGGTAGTTGTCGTTGTTCAAAACGAAGTTTCCATTGAGTGTCCATCTGTTGAGCCCAAGGATCATTCTCAAATGGTTCAGATTTACCATCAGTTTGAACCATATTTACTGAGAATATTTGTTCAGATTCATCATAATAACCTCTTTTAACACACGAGGAGTGAGATATATCGGATTCGATGAATTAGATTTCTTCCAAATCTGATGATTGTGAAGTGCTAGAAGAGAATTCTTCTTGAATATCGTCATTAAACATATGGGACGGATCATATCCCAACCCATGACGAGTTTTCTGATAAAACGGATCACCACTTAATGGTAATCGTCTACCCTTGCCTTGATTGAGACCTTGCATAGTCTTCAAATCATATCCCATATTCTGGATAATCTTGAGAGATTGTTGACTATATCTGTCAATTCGGATTCTTCCTTTATTTTTATCTCTCAAATCATCTGTCTGAGCAACAGGAATATTTCTAGCCGTGCCAAACACAATTTGACGCTTGTTTTTCTTACCAGACGGAATCACGAAATAAGATTCTGTAACACCCAGTTTTCTGAAATTGGGGTATTTTTAAAAATTTATTATTTTTATTATTTATTAGTGGTATTTTAGTCATAATATGATTTTTGGGTGATTTTAGTTAAGTTAAACTATTTTCAAAATCATGACTTACGACTTTGTGATTTTGTTAGTATAACTTAGTGTAAACCCTAGTTATTCCTTAAACTAGAAGTTGCCATGACCATGTGAGCTTAGCCATAGGCTTAAAACATCAAATTAGGGCTTTTTAGCCTAAAGGGTATTTTGGTAATTTTCTAGGATTTATTTAGAATTATTTGGATTTATGTGTTTTTATTATTAATTAATTATTGATTAGTGTCATGATAGTCCCTAACCAAGTTTGGCCTAATCTAGAGGTTAGCTACTAACCTAGAATGACTAAGGGAATAGATATTTGGTCATGGTTAAAGTGGTATAAATATCTTAGATTTGCCTTTATGGATATTTTCCTTAAACCATTCAAAATATCCCAACCTTTACACCAAAGTCCTTGACTTCTCCATGAAGGAAAGCCAAGGACACCCCCCCTTGCTATGGCCGGCCATGGGGTACCCCCCTAGCATCTACACATTCTATATAACCCCATTGCTTTCATTCATGGCCATTTTACATGAATTTAAACCTAGAAAAATCCTATTTCTTCAAACCTACACAACTTGATCAATTTTGATCCAAATCACCTCTAGTTTCTTGCATTGGACTCCCCTACACTAGAGGGTACTAGTTAGGGCCTGCTATCGAGGATTTCGTGAGCTTTGGGCATCACCAAGTTGAAGTGGACACCCCCCTCTCCTTGTTTTTCCATTGGATTTGCATCAATAGGTAAATGCCCATAAACCTTATTAATATTGTGTTTTCTCTTCATATTTGCATGCATCTAGGTACCAGGGAACTGTGGGTCAAGTTTGGTGAAAAATAGGATTGGTTTGGTGTCCGTATCGGACACGTATCCTAGACTAGGAAACCTTGTTTGATGAAATGCCACAAAGGATCTGTTTTTGTTAAAATGTAAAACAAATTACATTTTCTGGTAGCCGTAGACATGTAGGACACAACCCTAACTTACTGAACACATTTCCGAGTCGTGTCCGTGTCCAAAACGGACACGAACTCACTGCACGAGACTCGCGTGCATGCCCTGCTACCCCATCCTTCGTGCTCACTGCACAGGCACCTAGGACATGTGAAAATTGGTGGACACGAGGGGGCAATGTCTGCGAACATGCCCCCAAAGTCTCACAACTTCTCGTGCGTGTCGAGTGAGAAATCTCACTCGTACTGGACACGTACTGCAGTGCACGCGCACAGTCCAGTCGAAAATTCGACTTAGACACGCGACTCGTGTCGCATGGACACGAGTCGAGGACACCTCGTGTTTGCACGAGTGTATAGCCCTACACGTGGGCTACACGTGGACATGACCACGAGGCCCCACGTGGCTCGTGTCGTGTCCACGAGGCGCGTGAACACGTGCACGACGCGGTGCCAAACACGCGTATCAGTCGTATTTTTGGTGACTGATACGGGCTTCCCATTTGGACACGGCGACACGTGGGTGCGTGTCAGGGTCCTAGGTGTGTAGCCTGACCCTAGGCGAACCAAGGGACACGAGCACGACACTTCACGTGTCCTGTGTCGTGAGCACGAGACACGTGAACACGTGCACGATGCTGTGACACTGCACAGTGTCTGTGCTTACCCGATTGCGTTTGTTGACCTCTGGACACGCCGTGTCGTGTCGTGGTGAACCCCCATTGACACACACGACACGTACACCCTTGGGGCATCACTTACCAACCACTAGATTGGAACCTTAGTGGGGTTTTGGACACGAAATCGAGTTTACCTATTTACTTATACACAGTCCCCATTTTCCTGATTTTGTTTGTATTTCCAGTTTTCTAAAAGTGAGTTTCAAATCTATTTTGATTATAATATATGCATGTATTAGTGTATTTTTAGTATATATATATATGTAGTATATATGTATGTGTGAGTGTGGGTGAGTTTTGAGGTTATTTGGTTGTGTGTATGTGTAGTTGTGGTGTATATACATATACATGTATATACATAACTGTGTGTGTGTGTTTGGGACTGGATTTTGGTTCCAGGAATTCTGAAACCCATTTCCCTTCCTGTGTGTTCTGTCCAGCCCTCTCTCTCACTGTCCACTTCTCTCTTTCACTCACTCTATGTCTCTCTCTCACTTTCCTCTCTCTATATATATGTTTATATATATAGGTTTAGTCTATATATATATATATATATATATATATATATATATATATATATATATATATATATATATATATATATATATATATATATATATATATATATATATATATATATTTGTATTAGGATTATATATAGTGTGTCTATATATAGATACTAGGGTGTATGGAAATTACATAGGCTATAGGCCTATGTGGTTGTTGTATATATATATATATATATATATATATATATATATATTTGTATAGATCACATATAGTGTCATTTTATATATATATGTGGGTGATTGGTATTGTATATAGTTAGGCATATATTGATATATATATATATGTAGTAGGTAGACTAGTATATATATATATATATATATATATATATATATATATATATATATATATATATATATATATATATATATATATATATATATATATATATGACTTATAAATATAGTTTATATGGAAACCTATAGGTTATCTAGCCTATGGCCTAGGTTGCTAGCCTATGGCTTTGGGGCTAACCCTATTGGACCTAATGGCCTAAAACACTAACTAGTTGACCTTGTTGACCATTGTTGACCAAGTCAACTATTGGTCAAACCTTGACCTAATTGACCTAGATTTGACAAGGACTAACCAAAAATGACTAGTTTAACTAGTCTGACCATGTTTGACCCATTTACCTTATTGGCTAGTCCTTGTTTGACCAATACCTTAGTTGGTCTAAGTTTGACTTAGACTTGACCCAGATTGATCATATTGACTAGTATTTGACTAGTTTGATTAGAATGTTGACCATGAGTTGACTTTTGACCAGATTGACCTAGAATTATGTAGTATGCATTGTGCACTTTATTTTTACCATTGTGGATACATTGTGATTTGTATTGCTCTGATTATGAGCCATACATCTCTCCTCAGGCAGTATATCCTCTTCAGACATTCAGTTATCAGGCGAGTACATTCTCTGACCGTTTCATATTTGCCAGGATTTATATTCTTGCTCTAGATTACTTTACTTGATGCTGACACGATTGTTATCACGGATTGGTACTATATGGATCTTTTCATGAGATGTTATCCCCCTCGGGAGCATCAGATACAGCATGTTTGTGCTTTTCACGAATCATCATGTATCTCTATGCTTTCATAGATTCACGAATCGCTTGTGACTCATGTACTCTCATGCTCACAGAGCCTCTCATGAATCTCCCATTTATGGGCTTATCACGAATCTTAACATAACTTGAATGGATCCTTGTGTATTGATTGGGGATGGGGGAGTAGAAATAGTCATGTGGATATTACCCCAGTAGCTATAGTCATGAATCACTCTTAGCTGTAGCCATGAATCTCCTATGCCATTTTACATGTCTATATTTTACTCTGACTCACTAGACACTGCTAGTTCTCTATTATAGTAGATATTTCATTACAGTTATCTCTTTTGCTACATGTATCTTCTTTTAGCGTTTCCTGTATTTTACTCTATTGCATGCTTTATATTTCCTATCATACTATGCACTGCGTGAGATGTATTGTGCTCGTTCCTGTCCTGACTGGACCTGTTGAAAATATTACAGAGGATGAGGATGAGGCCCTGGTGTCTACCTATTATGGAGCAGGACTAGATGACACTTATGTTGTGGACCCTCAGCAGGATCCACCTGCAGCTGAGGATGTTGCCCCAGTAGTCTAGGCTAGTTTAGCTAGACAGTCTTTCTGTATTATCTTTTTGTCTCACATCTGAGTTGTATTTTAAGATGTTGAGATATGTATAGACTCTTAGACTTATTGTATATTGGGTTGACATTCTGATGTTATGTTATCCTAGACACTTGGACTTATTTCATCTATTCTACTGTTCTCTTCGAGTTACTGTCTATCTGTCTATCTTTCATTCTTCTACCCTAGATGTGATTGAGATGTATATTGTTATGTCACCTCCATTCGGAGAGTATAAACTGTACATGTACTTTGGTATTGTTAGATGATTGACCTAGGACAGCGTTCTACCGCCAACACTGCGGCGTAGGCTGGACGTACCCACTTCTCGTGCCCTTACTCTAGGGTACGGGTCGTGACAGATTCCTCGTGACGTCTATAAGTTATACAAGCTTGCGATGAAGCGGCTACAGGAAGAAGATAGGGAGAAGACGTTAGGAACCTCTGAGCATAAGGTCCAACATCTACATGAGGAGGAAAAGAATTTTCCTTATTGTCAATGTATAAGGTTTCCTCTGTTTCTATGTCGTTTTTATACTGATGATTTTGATCATCAGAAGATAAAGTCATTCTTTCAACATATTTGACAGCCATATACTCAAAAAGGAAATCTTCATTGATATTGGAAAGTACAGAATGATCAATATTTACATTATTTACAATTTAGCTGCTACGCTTCGGATTAATCACTAATGGACCATCATCCGTCTTTTGCGTAGATTTGCCAAGATCGACAATCAATGGCGGTTGTGGATCATTCGTACGAGAAGTACGCCCTTTGACCTTGATCCTAAGAGATTGAACTTGGCTTTTAGTAGGAACATTCATTGATTCCTCAGATGAAGCTTGAGTTCTCCCTTTGACCTTAATCATCAAAGGTTGATTGTTGACAGGTTGGGGTTGGGTTCGCCCTTTGACTTTGATCTTCAAAGGTTGCTATTCTAGTGGATCTTCATTAATAGACTGATCTTCGACAAATGATCGATCTTCAGCCATGTCTGATATCTCCTTTACATGTTCTTGTTTGTAGAGCCTCGAATCAGAAAAATAGGCTTCGACACCTTTGAAAGGATTGATATCAGCAAACTCAGTTTTCACAACTCCTTGGGAATCCACATACTTGAAGCATTGGTGGAGAGTTGAAGGTACAATGTTATGCTCATGTAACCACAGTCTTCCAAGAAGGATATTGTAGGATACGTCTGAATTAATAACATAAAATGTTGCCATAGTTCGAAGATCACCAATTTGAATCTTCAGACGAATCTTCTCCAGAGGTTTACTCTTTCCAGAGTTGAAACCAACTATTATGGTACTAGTGTAAGTCAAGTCACTAGTAGGAATCCTTAATGGTCTTAGCATACTTTGAAGAATTATGCTAATGGAAGACCCAGGATCAATATAAATTCTGTCAACTTCAATGGATTCAATATACCCAGTGTAGCACAAAGGCCTGTCATGCTTGTTATGCTTCAACAGCATATCTTCTTGTGTAAAGGTGATATTGGGAATTGCTTCCATCACACTATGACATTGTAGGCATGACACTGGTATATTATCAGGAGTCTTGAGTTGAGCTAAGCAGGAATCAGCTTGCAGCAAAGCTTCACTCAAAGTTTCGCGACTTTCTTTAGAAAGGCGAAGCAACTCGAAGATAGATAATCTAGCCGGAGTATTAGCTAACTTGGCTAGAATATCAAATTTATAGGATTTCATCACCACCCCCTGACTGGAAGCAGACTTCAATGGGACGTCAAAGCGTACTGCTTTCTGTTTTCCTTTTTCAACCACAGCAGTAACAGGAGACGGTTGAGTTGGTGGTGTTTCAACATTCTCTGCTTCTTTGGAGGATCCCTCATAATCTTTGTGGTACTCTTTTCCAGATCTTGTACCAGCAAAGGTTTCTTCTTCAGACTCAGAAGAAGGAAGTACCATATTACAGGATTTAGTCTTCCTTTCCTTAGCCTTCTTCTTACAAGGATCGTTATGAAGAACCTCAGAACCCAATCCAACAGTGGATTTTTTATTTTGAATTTGTAAAGGAAGTCGTATTCCTTTATCATAATTCAAACCTTCTGCCTTTTGAAAATCATAACCCATCTTCTTCATGAGAATGACAGATTGCTGACTGTACAAGTGAGTAGGCAACGGACTTTTAACAGGTGGTTCAACAGAGGAAGAAGAAGAGATCTCTGTAACTACAGGAGAATAAGGAATAGAATTCTCTGTAGCTACGGGAGGAGAAGGATTCGAGATACGAGAAAAAATCCCTATAGGGACTTTTTCATAAGCAGCGAAGACTTGTTGTGCCCTGTATAAAGGAACACTATTCATGGCTAGCCACTACTGATGAGTAAGCTTGAGCTTGGTAAGAGGAGCCAGACTTGGAGGACATATGTTTAATCCTCTCAGTCTATCTTCCAAAGGAATACCATTCCATAGATGATCCAAATCATCAGGATCTAGAATAACATGAGAAATCATGTTGCAAGTTTTGACTTTCTTACATTTCTTGGATTTTGAAGTTTTACCTTCATCTTCCATTTCAGGTACTAAGTCAGGATGTACCCACATAATTTCACCATTCTTTAATGTAAGAGGCAACAATCCTTTATTTTTCTCCCTGGCAGGCGGGATATTCACAATCTTCATCGTCACCTTCGGAATTAGGACAATTCCATCTGGTACTTGTTGAGAAGGAAAATCTCCAAATTGAAGAGAAACCGTATTGGTTATGACCGTATGCTCATAATTAGTTAGAGAGATGGCGTTGGCATTAATCAATTCTTGGATTTTCTTCTTTAGGACATAACAAGCCCTAGTAGGATGATTTATGTATCTATGATAGATACAATATTTGGGATTGTCAGTCAGATTCACCTCATTAGGCCTCTTTGGCTCCGGGATCTGGAGTTTGCCACTCTTCACCAGACATTGAAATATCCCTGGGATATCACTCTCGTCAAAAGAATATTCTTCTTTTGGCTTAGAAGACTCCTGATTATTCGGCATCGTTTTGCTTTTGGAAAGATTAACCATAAGAGTATCTTTTCCTTTTGTATTACGATTGCCAGAATTATTACCAGGATTACCTTTCTTTCCTTTATCCTCTGAGGCAAAAATCATCCTATGTTCACGAGCCAACCTACCATTGGTCTCGGCAGAAACTACAGCTATGATAAACGAAGCCTAATCTGTGAATTGGGAACCCGTGAAGACAACAATGGATGGTTGCAGATTCATCTTACATGTATCAATTAACGCTGAATCTGGCATACCATGAGGCATCTTTAGAGTCGCCTGTCGGAAACTTTCAATGAACGTCCGAGTATCTTCTTTCTCCTTTTGCTTGATTTCTATTAAGGAGGACATGTTCATGTCCATACCTCCTTCATAGAAGCAGGAGAGAAACATTGCTGTAAATTCGTCAAAAGACAAAATGCAATTATCGGGTAAATTACGATACCAATCGTAAGCTGAACCCGTCAAGCATCCAATGAATACTCGAGTGAGAAGAGCATCATTTTTCTGCAAATGTACAGTCATAATATCAAAGTAATTGATATACTGACTAGGAGAAGCCTTTCCATCAAACAATACCATTGACTGTGGCTTAAATTTCGGTAGAAAGGGTACATCATTCCAATGAGGAGTATAAGGTTGCTTAATCCTTAACCTCTGGAGTTGATCATTTTGCTTCAAAACTTCAAACTGTGCTTTGAGCTCACGCACTGCTTGAATGGCTTCACTGGTTTGTGGAAACACATTTGATTGAATAGTTGTTGGTTGTACCATAACTCCCACCGGAGATGGTACATCTTCTGGAATGATGGGATCTGGAGATGCATAATTTTGGTTAACAGCAGGCTCTTGGATATTCAAAGGTATATCAACCCCTTGGCTATCTTGAGTTTGTGCTGCTACCTGTACCGGTGTTACTATTGCCGGTTGAGTAGTTTGTTGAGCCGTTATTATCTAGTGCATGCTTTGCATCATGTTAAGCATGTCTTTCAATGATTGCTCAACGGCAGTGAGACGTTGTTCTGTATTAGCAGATGACGTCTCTGGTTCATCTCCAATAGCGTAGGATTCAACCTCTCTTGAAGATACAGAGGGATTAGTATAGAAGTATGAATCGACACTATCAGTTTCAGACTCAAGAGATTGAGTACCCCCAGCTTCTGAATCAGAAGTCTGCAATTGTCTTTGTCTTCTTGATCGAGTATTCTGATATACTCCTTCAAAGGAATCAAGAAGTCTGTTGAATTGTTGTTGACCTGGGGTTTGGGACGTGTTCCGTCTAGGACGTCGTCCTCTGTTGGTGTGAGATGCCATGTTGACTAATGCATATGACAACTCATCAGCTTGTTGTTGGGACGTATTAAAACTTAACCGATCAAAAACTGACCGTTTGGAGGCTGAACAACAACATTTAATTACAATCTGGTGACACTCACAGTGATGATTTTCTTGGGGGAGTGTCACGGGAGATTGTCTATTTTTACGCTTTTGCATTAGCAATTCACGTAAATCAGAAGGAGTAAAAGGAGTAGTCTTCTTTATTACATTTGGGGTAGCAAAATGTTTAGTCCCTTGTGTATAAAGAAGATTACTGGCTGCATTCGCAGAACCAAACTGTACATTTTTACGTGTTTGGAGTTGCGTGCGTAAATTATGAGATTTTTTAGCACGAAGGACTCCATCTTCATTGCGTGTAATTTGTAAGTTTGGTACCTTACGTACAGAAGGTTGTTGGTTGAAAGAAGAAGTTTTACCAACTATGTTTTTATGCTTCATATGTGCAGGTACATTCACTTTAGATACAGAAGCATCTCTGTGAATTTTATCTACACTGTCACAGACAGGAGATTTACCTTTACGCATAGAGCGCAAAACATGAGTATCTCCCACGTCACAGACGGGAGATTTTCCTTTACGCGAAGAGCGTAATTTTTGTGTGTCTACCACGTCACAGACGGGAGACTTATTCTTACACTTCGAAGCGCAAACATTAGAGTCTGCCTCATTACAAATGGGAGACTCGTTCTTATGCACTGAGCATAAAATTTGGTTTTTACCCACTGGACGTAAAACATCATTTTTTACGCACTGGGCGTAAAACTTGGTTCTTACGCAGTGGGCGTGAAACCTGATTATCTTTACCGTCACAGACGGGAGATGAATTGTCACACTTAGAGTGCGACGCTGAAGTAAGGACTGCCTCGTTACGAACGGGAGCCCCTACGACAGGATTGGAAAGAATTCCCTTGCCATCAGAGGCAACAGAGAGATCAGAAGCTACTTTGGATTTAGGAACCCAAACTTTTCGTGCTTTGCGAGACTTTTGAACATTGGAGCAGCGAGAACCACCCCCAGTTCGGAGCATTTCTTTATAAGCAGTCTGGTCGAATTGAACGACCAGAGTCTTCTTCGTCGATCCAATCGACACATCATCATATTGAGCAATTGCCTCCTCGTCAGAGGAGAAGGTCGTCCCCAGCAGAGTCGTCATTTTGTTTCACTTAACAAAAGGCCTGAAATTGGCTTTTGAAAATAAAACGAGAAAAGTACAAATAGTACAAATTGTTCTGGAAAGTATTGCTATGGAAGTCTGATCTGAAGTCGATCACTTTGTTCCTTGGACCATACGATGATGATGAAGATTACTGCTAGAAGATGAACAACCGGAAGAACTAAGTCACCAGAAAGGTATCGACGCACTTGGGCACTGATGGCGAGGCCAAATGCTTTCCTGCTTTTCTTCACTTTGTTCTAGAAGAAAAGTTGAAGAAGAATGCTCCGGAGAATCAAAATCTCCGGGTTCTGATCTCTATGTATTCTCTTCTTGTCTCTCTCTCTGTCTGTGCGTATTTATATGAGAAAAACTTAATCTATTTATAGACTTGGCCTTATGTGCGTAAAACTCAGCAAAAGTTCTATCTTTACGCTAATAACTGCCACCCATGACTGAAGTCATCCTCTGCATACGTTGACACGTGTCCCATTACTTCAATAAGAATAGGATGCACGTACACATGTTTTTCGAGATGTGTGGTATGAAAGCCATATAAGCAAACCACGTTCCAAAGTAGTCAGGAAGGATAGGGCGTAAACAACAACCCAAATATACTCTGAGTGTAAAGTAGTAGACTAGGCGTAAAATAGCCCTGACATGGACTTCCCGCGTAAAGTGGCTAAAAATAACCTTGAGCGTAAAACGTAGCCCAAATAAACTTTATGCACACATCAACTTTTGAGCGTAAAAACTCATATAGTCTCCATGCGTAAAAGAAGCCATATTGTGAGCGTAAAATAGCTCAACCACATAATAAACGACAACATTGGTCTCTGTGTAAAACAAATCCCTTCAAATTCTGTGTTGCACGCTGTCAGTAAATCTTCATGTCAGACTTTGCATTAAATGCATGACTTGACAGCTTTGTCCAGCGTAAAGTGGTTAGCTTATCTCTGGCGTAAAACCACTGGCTTGACCTTGGCGTAAAGTGATTAGTCTGTCCTTGGCGTAAAATAGATTATTTTGAGTGGAATGTTCTATCTCTTTGACTTAGTCTATGAAGCGCACATTTTTTACGCTACTACAGTGATATGTTGATCTGGCAGCTGACGTGGCAATTTTTTTAAAAATAAAACTAAAAATAAAAATTAACATTAAAGTTAATGTTAACATTAACATTAACATTAAAATTAATATTATCGTTAACATTAACAATAATATTAATATTAATATTAACATTAACATTAATATTAATATTAACATAAATTAATATTAACATTAAATTAACGTTAAATTATTATGGAGAAAATTGGGTAGTTAACTTTTTGGATTAAAATTTGCCATGTCATCAGTCATGTCAGATGACACACACTATTATTTAACATGCCACATCAGATGGGAGGGCTATATATTAGAGGAACAATTTGGAGGTACGAATAGCATTACTCTTTCTTCTTGTATTATTTCTTGTCCTTCGTTTCTTCTGCTAGTTTCTAACACACGCTATTTTCTTCAATGTCGATGTCACATGGAGAAACTGATCGTCGTGTGGAAGATTTAGTCGATGAAGAAAGCTTCCTTTCAAAAGGAGTGTCAGATGATTTGGATGATGAGCAAAGTTTGGAAGCTGTTAACTTAGGAGACAGTAAAGAACAAGATGAAGAAAACACCGGAAGAATGCATCATAACGATAACGACGACATCAACGCAAACAACGAAATATTATTTCGCATCACCCTTTCTAATGGATTTACGAAATGTATTATATTTTACATTTATTTCTCATATTTATTTTGTTTTATTCTGTTCTTAGGGACGACAGTGAATCTCCATTGGATTTTGATGCAGCGACGATGAAAAAAAATATTGCAGTCTACCAACATTAACAAAGATCCAAAACAACTCTCAGAAAAAGATATTGTTGGCCTACAGTTCAACTCTATTGAAGAAGCAGAGATATTCTACCGGATATATTCAAAAGCATATGGTTTCAGTATTAGAAAGAACGAGGTAAACAAAAATAAGTCTGGGATGGTGATGGTCCGTAGTTGGTGTTGTTCGAATGCGAGATTCAGACACAAGAAATACAAGGAGCTCCTAACAGGGTTCGTGAGCCAAGAAGTAAAAGCAGAAGTGGTTGTAAAGCAATTTTCCGTATTAGGTACAACGATTCTACAAAGATGTGGGTCGTCAAGATAGTAGAGCACTAGACGATGTTGATGCTACGACAACACTTATATTTCTTCAATCTAAGGAGGGCATTGACCCAGATTTCTTCTACGCGTACAAGGTAGACGAAGATTCCAGATTGACCCATCTCTTTTGGGCTGACGGTGCATGTCGATTCGATTACGAATTATTTGGAGATTCACTAGCATTTGACTCTACATATAAAACAAATAGAAGTCAAATGCCGTTGGTGGTTCTAGTGGGTACAAACAATCATGCAATGACTTGTGTGTTTGGGTTTGCAATGATCCATAATGAGACTGCAGAGACATATTCCTGGGTTCTAGAAAAATTCCAAGAGTGTATGAATGGCAAATTACCAGTGACAGTTCTCACGGATGGTTGCAGATCCATGAATAAAACAATTGAGGATTTAATGCCCAGCGTAGTTCATCGAACGTGCTCATGGCATATCCTAAACAATGCTGCCGAACATGTACACCGAGAGGGTTTTCACAATAAATTGAGTCTTCTGATTAAAAGGTACATCGTACACTTGCTACTTTACTTTGAAGTATGTTGTTGTTACAATATTACAACTTTAGTTACTGTCCATGTTTTCTAAACAGGTACTATTCAGTCGAAGAATTTGAAAACCGTTGGCAGCAGATGCTAACGGGTTATAATGTAAAGAACAATGAGTGGACCACTGCATTGTACAGAACGAGGCAGCGATGGACGGACACATTCCTACGTGGAAATTATTTTGGCGGTTCTACTGCAACAAATAGATGTGAATCTATGAACGCATTTCTGAAAAGATTTTTGAATGAGAAGCTGCCACTATAGAAGGCCCTTCAAAATTGTGACTACGGTTTGGCGGCCTTACGTTACGGCCAGATGAGTAAGCATGTCACTGATAAACTCTCAACACCAGTTGTGAATCAAACTAGCATGGCCGTAATAGAAGATAAATTTGCCGCAATTTACACTAAAACGGTGTTTATAGAGGTAAGGAAGGAAATCACACGTTCTGATGCATATACTGTTTTCCATCATCACATCATAAGAGAGGCAGAAGTTTGCACTATCAAAAAGTATATGTCGCCAAACAGTGTCAACCGAAATATTACATTTGATCCGACCGACAACATCATAAAATGTGAATGCTTGTGGATGGAGACCAAGGGGATTCCTTGTAAGCATATTTTTTCAGCAATGAAGAGATTACAAATTGGAGATATTCCAAAGAACTTGATAAAATCTCGTTGTCTCAAGGATTGCAAATAGAGTTATCTCTCCAGACCTGGCGCAGAAAGAATATTCATCCACCCAGACAGTATTGAGAATAGAAGGTATGGTGGTATTAATGAACAAGTTAATCTGTTTACATACTATTGTAAAAAATCAAGTAAAATTCAAGAGAGGGGAACGGAGTTGATGTCGTTTGTTCTGATGGAGTTGAAAGAAATGGTGACCGATATTGGTGAAGAAGAACAAATGGTAGCTGATGCAGTTCATGGAGTGCATGAAGCTTTAAAAGAGCCAAATTCGGTTGCAACAAAAGGAAGGCCTTCTCAAGGGAAATCAAGCCAGCCTACAGTAAGTCAGACTATCCTGAAGCCTAGAACTTGTAGAGTTTGTAAAAAATCGGGTCACGATTTTCGTAATTGTAAAGTACGAAAGCGAAATAGCGACAAAGAGCAAATGGAATAAAATGAAATGTCGTTGACTTAAGACAATGTCTTTCCTATGTGGCTAGATGTCATTCACACAAGACAATTAGATAAAAAAAATATGTTCTCCAATGCAAAAGTTTGAGAAGACAATTAGATAAAAATGCATTTATTCAACTTCCAAGACAACTTTTTCACTTCATCTTTTTTATATGTATAAAAGTCATTTTGAAGGGGCAGATGCTCACATTCTAAATCGTTTTAATACTCAATCATTTTAATACTGGGAACGGCATTCTCCGTGTAATTCAAAACGGAGAATAGCATTCTCTGTTTCAAATGACACGGAGAATATCATTCTCCGTTTAAATTATAACGGAGAATGAACATTCTAATGTATTTTTAACGCTAGAATGTTATTCTCCGTTTCAAGTTTGACAGAGAATGTCATTCTCCGTTCCAAATTAAATGGCGAATAGAATCCTCAATCGTTTTAACACTGGGAATGCTATTCTCTGCGTAATTGGAAACGGAGAATGCTATTCTCCGTTTAATAAAACACGAAGAATATCATTTTCTTTCGTTTTAACTCTTGTAATATCATACTCCGTTTAAATGGCACAAAAAATGCGGTGGAAACATGATTAATTAATTAAATTTGACAACATATTTAAGAATGTGAAATTTCTAATCTCAATATTTCCATTTTTCGAATATTTGATTAAATTTTTGAACGTTGTTTTTTGCAATGAGCCATTCTATACTCGAAAAATTGAGAAGGGACAGATTCATTGGTATTAATTTTCGAATATTTGATAAATATTTGAGTAAAATTGAAACCCTCAGAGTTGACAGAATTCTAAGGGGCAGATTCATTGGTATTAATGGCATATAAATGGCAGTAGTTGGGAGAGTTTGTTCTCGTCTTACTTAGCTTTACTTGAGAAGGGGCAGATGCATAGGTATTGATACAAATTAATTGAATTAAATTCGAAGTGGCTGCCACTTGGCGCATGAGTCCGAGTTGTTCTTGCCTATAAATGGCAGTAGTGTAGGGAGAGTTTGTTCTCGTCTCACTTAGCTTTTATTGTGGAGATGGACTCTACCGATCCCCCGCCTTGGCAAGACTCTTTCCTCTTGGTTGTCGATCTCCTCGTTCGAAGAAGCTTTGGTGGTGAAGTCCTTCAGAAGACTGAGATGTGCCTAGTGGACTGTCCGTGTTCGTGCACTTCATCGACTGTGTGCCATGATGTTGGTTTCTGGAAGAGCCCTAAGGTTTGGGTTGATTGCCAACCCACACTCTGTTGAAGCGCCCGCACGTCGATTCGTTCGGACTATGCACGGTGTTCCTTTGCCGCAAGGAGTTCCTTTGTTCAAGGTGTTCCATTGCTCCGACGATGCACGACGAAGTGAATTCCTTTGCAGGTCCTTTGCCTCAAGGAATTCCTTTACAAGGTCCTTTGCTCTCAAGGAATTCCTTGGCACCTAAAGGAGTTCCTTTGACTCCTTGATTGCATTCCAGTTTTTGTAATGCTGGAAGAGCCACAGGAACTCCTTTGCCTCAGTGAGTTCCTTTGCTCGGACGATGCACGATGAAGTGATTTGCCTCAAGGAGTCATCCAACGGTTCCTATGCTCTGACGATGCACGATGAAGTGATTTGCCTCAAGGAATTCCTTTGCCTCACGGAGTTCCATTGCTCCGACAATGCACGATGAACTGAAATCACTTCATCGTGCATCGTCGGAGCAATGGAACACCTTGAGGCAAAGGAATTCCTTGAGGCAAATCACTTTACCGAATCATCGTCAGAGCATAGGAACCGTTGGATGACTCCTTGAGGCAAATCACTTCATCGTGCATCGTCAGAGCAAGAGCAAGATGAATTCCTTTAGGCATAGGAACAGAAGCAAAGGAATTCCTTGAGAGCAAAGGACCTTGCAAAGGAATTCCTTGAGGCAGAGCACCTTGCAAAGGAATTCACTTCATCCTGGAGATGGACTCTACTGATCCCCCGCCTTGGACTGTCTGTTTTCGTGCACTTCATCGACTGTGTGCCAAGATGTTGGTTTCTGGAAGATTTCCTGGGTTTGGATTTATTGCCAACCCACGCTCTGTCGAAGCGCCCGCACGTTGATTCACTCGGACTATGCACGGTGTTCCTTTGCCGCAAGGAGTTCCTTTGTTCAATGTGTTCCATTCGTCCGACGATGCACGACAAAGTGATTTGCCTCAAGGAATTCCTTTTCCTCAGGACGTTCCATTGCTCGGAAAAATACAAGATGAAGTGAATTCCTTTGCAGGTCCTTTGCTCTGACGATGCACGATGAAGAAATTTGCTCTGACGATGTCCGCACGCAGCTCAAATTCAACTTTTTTCTTGTTAGTAGGATTTTGTGTAGTAGTTCAGACTTTTATATGTAAATAAAAGTTAAACTTAGCTTGGTTTTCACAATGTAAATGTAACTCAAAAATGATTTTATTATAAAAGACAGAACAGAGAAGACATTATAAAACACAGAAGTTCCTTGCCCAATTACATAATTATGTTATTGTTTTACAATGTCGTTGCTAGGTTGGTTGTGTTACATATTCTCTTGAAAGTAAATTCTTAGCCCATACCAACTTCATCATTTCTTAGTCCATACCAACCTCGTCATATTCTCATCAAGCTCATCTTCATTCTCCTTTTCAAAATAAACGGAGAATAACATTCTCCGTTTCAAAAGACACGGAGAACGTTATTCTCCGTTTAAATAAAAATAGAGAATGAACATTTTAATGTATTTTACCACTGGGAATGTTATTCTCCGTTTCAAGACAGACGGAGAATGTTATTATCCGTTCCGAAATAAACGATGAATAGAATCCTCAAACGTTTTAATTTAAACGGGAAAGTTATTCTCCGTTTCAAGTAAACGGAGAATGCCATTCTCCGTTCCAAATAAAACGGAGAATATAATCCGAAGGGGAAGATTCATTGGTATTAATGGCATATAAATGGAAGAATTTATTGGTATTAATGGCATATAATGGCAGATTCATTGGTATTAATAACATATTAATGGCAAATTAATTGTAACGCCCCAGTCCCAAAATACTTAGGACTAGGTACGTATCCATGCCAGTTGTATACATACGAAATATACTCCAATATATGGAAACCTCGTATGAATACATAAGCTGTAAAATACAGTAAATCCAGAGTAACTAAATCTCATCCACTAGATAAATAAATGATATAAAAGCAACTTTGAATTTGACATGTAAATAATCGTTGGGGCAGAGACAAAGTCCACTACCAACTATCTCAAATAAAATATACAAGAAGTGATCGATAAAATAACGAGATGAAGCAAGCGCAATCGTCTTCGAAAGAATGAAGAAGATCACGGCCTTGGCTAGAACACCTGCAAAATCATAGAAGCACACACCTGGAGAGATAACCAGGTCCTCAGAGGGACGTAACAAGATACAGGAAGAACATGCCATAAATAATTAATACAAAATATGCCACAAAGAAAGTAAGTGACAAGACAACAATAAGGTAATCTAACCGTACTACGGTGTTCATACAGTTAAGAACAAACCTCCAACGTATGGGCACTCTGGCTCAGTAGCAGTAATCTCAGGTATGGCCCATCAGGATACCAGGGACCTCAAAGCATAACATTCATCGAATGTCAGAGGCCAGCAGTAAATCAGTATCAGGATAAGGACCGTATCTCCCGTGGAGATAACCGGCAATAGGGAAGTGCATACTTGGTCCATACATTAAGGAACTGTTCTTCCCATCCAATGTCTAACAGAGTCACATCCATGTCTCATATACCTCTACTAACTGCTAAGTCTCCTAACATGTCTCTATTAGCAGTTAGCCCTATCGCATGCGCATGGGGGATCAACCCACACACAAGAACCTCTACATGCTACTCATCTCACACATCCTCGTGGTACAACTGTGTCAATGTATATACGATACACTACAGACGGTAGTCTCTTAACTCTAAGTCCACATGCAATCAAAGGATAATAACAAAATATATCTAATATCACTGAGCAGACAGTAAATCAGGAACGGTAAGAAATGGAAATAAATGAACAGTGATATGTAATAAAATGCAAACTGAATATAAACAGTATAATGGCAAGGTATCTTGCCTGAGGGTGGTGCGAGAAGCAGCAAAATCCAACAATCAGAATCGTCAACACGAAGTCAAAATCCATAAGAAGCTTCGGATGCTGAAACAAACATCACGAACGAGTTTGGAATAAAAGATATACCTAGGAAATGCCTGTCCAAAAGTCAAATTCTGGAACAGAGGGCAATTTCGTAATTTCGGGTCAAAACGATGTCCGCCGTTGGAACCGCTTTGTACCGAAATGCGTGCCAATATCTACGGTCTCTAAAGTTGTCAAACAATATGTTTACAAATTTATTTTGATGAGACGAACCCAACGGTATGTCCAATTTTGGTTTTCGGTGGGCTATGCACAAAATCGTCCGTTGAGTGGGATTGTGGGCCCGCCAAAATAGCGTCCCAATCAACGGTCTCAGAATTGGACCAAACTTGGCTCACAGGACCAGAAAAATATTTTGAGTCCAATGGCGCAAGTTTTATCGCGATATGATGAGTGTGCACAAAGTTGTGACTTAATTTGCAAAGGGTCGATACGGGGTATCCCGACGGATACGCACTGGTTTCGTCGCGCACATGGAACGAAATTGGGTTCCGTCAGTTCTCACACGTCGACAACATCCATACGCGCCTTTCGATGCATAGAGTGCACGACCACGTCGCCCGGTTCGTCGGGGCGCACGCCGTATCGGGTGTTTTTCTAATTTTCGAAAACAGAATTTACAATTTTTCGTAAAACTTTAACAACGTGTAACTTTTTACACACTAGATGAAAAGTAAATCCAGAAGGTGCGTTACAATCTTGGTTATGTTTTCTTTGACTGTCTTTAATTAGTTTCTACAGAATCCTATTGTACAGAACGAAAATTGGCCGACAAGTTGGTGTTTCAAAACAGTTTTTAATATTCCAGAAAAGTAGTTTTTCTCCAACTTCGTCTCGATTTTTCGAGCAAGTTGGATGGCCATGTCGAAATCCACCTGGGGGATCTCGAAGAGGGTCATGTGGGCTTTCTACACGAATTTACGGATCGAAAATCGGAGTAGAATTGACAGAGAAATTGATCGGGGAAGTGAAATACCTTAAAGTGGGAATCTGTTGTTTTATTGTTGTTGTTGTCGCCGTGACGATCGGGAGGCGGAGATGCTGTCGCTCCGGCGAGGCTGACAAGCACACCGAGGAGTGTGAGGAGGATGGAGGAGAGAGGAGGAGAGAGGAATTTGATTAGGGTTTTCTAAACTTATATATATATATATATAACTTATATATATACATAGGTTGGGAGGGGGGAAACAAAGGGTCGGTTCTATATTGCTGCTGCTTGTTATATAAAGGGGTCGCCCCCCGCCCCCCCTTGGGCGCAGCTAAGAGCTGCTGCTCTTTCAAACACATATGGTCGGTTCCCACATGGTGGGGCCGACCATATATATATATATTTTTACTTTATCTTGTCCACAACTTATATATATATATATATATATATATATATATATATATATATATATATATATATATATATATATATATATATTGAAGTAAAAAAGAAAAAAAAAAGGAAAAGAAAGTGGTGGGGGCCGACCCCCACCACCAACGCCAACTACAGCAGCAAGCATATGCCATGCATATATATATATATATATATATATATATATATATATATATATATATATATATATATATATATATCCATAATTACACCAAAAATCTATTTAAAATCCAAATACTATTTAAATATTATCTAACCAAATATTGAATATAAATTTAAACATATCTACATAAATTCAATTCTCAATAAATCCACTCAAAGTAATAATAATATTTCAATAGGAAAGCATATTTATTAAACCTCCACAAAATAACTTTAATAATAATAAATTAATAAAAATTGCTCCAATGGGTGAACTTTACCGCTCACCCATGTATGGGTCCAGAAAATTTGTACCATCTTGTAAAATATTATTTTATTAATAAAACATAAATTTTGTACCAAAGTCAATAAATATTCAACAAGTCTCAAATTATTTAAAAATATTTGTACATACACAAAATATTCTTATATGGCCACCTTAGTCACCCCACATGCTCACATGGGATTAAATTTGTTCGGGCCCTATTCGGGCTGAATTGGCCAACCCGGGTCATAAAAAAATAAATAAACCATAAATTATATAAATTTATTTTTAAGTCTAATAAAATAATAAAAATAATTATAAAAAAATAGGGGTTTTACATCCTACCCAACTTACAAGAATTTCGTCCTCGAAATTTAGGATTAATAGGGTAGATAGGGTTGAGGGATAGGAAGAGTTCATCAATACCAAAATACCATTAAATTTTGGAGGAGGCGATAAAACGACGTTCAACACAACTATGCATTTAAGAACTTGTTAATTCGTCACACAAAAAAAATTCATCAGAGTTATGGGATTGATTGAGGGTCGCTAGTGAAGATAACAATTTGGATAACACGAATTAAAGAGTAGCAAAGAATTCGGTAGTTCAAAGAAAAAAAATCTGACGATTGGGATATGTGGTACGCTGAGAGAAAATGGATACTAATCGTCTTGGTTGAGAGTTGGATTTAAGTGAGCGATTAGAATCATTTTCGAGTGCTCAAGAATAATTGGGAGGGCACGATAACAGTTCTAGGTTTGAGAAAATGAAGAGTAGTTAAAGGCGAGGATATAGCCACATGAGTCGGTCGGTGACTATCTACATTTGCGTATAATTAACCGATTGGGCAGCCAAAGATGATACCTTGAGTCTATCTTGTAAGTACAGTGCCTTGTCTTTCCAAAATAAGTAAAAGACAAGAACAACAAAGGTTTCAAAGATGGTGTTATATATATATTGAGTACGAATTACGGGGTTCATAGGCGACGTAATATTTCAAAAGAGAATTGCCAAGGCTGTCGCGGATGAGACTCTAAGGCAAGTTTAACTATGTCTCCATCCGCATAGAATAATATGTGATAAGTGAACCAACGTACAATAGGTTGATCAGACCATTATACACCGGTTCTGATTTGACAATATGTTAGTGGATGTACCCAATAAAATATGTCATGATCAAGCTCGAAAAGAATAAGCTTGCAAAAACTAAAGCTAATTTAGCAGCATGAGATTGTCAAAATATGAGTAAGGGAGGTAATGATGAAGGAAATAAAATAGTCCAGGATCTTTTAAAATCTAAGTTCCGCCCAAAGTTTGGACCTATACAGTTGTCTTGGTTGACTAGCTAAGTTAGGATCCTTTGAACTTATAGTCTAAGCAAACTTATCAACATGGGTCACAAGGACAAAGGCCTTGTTGGGTGGTGAGGTATTCTACCCAACTTACAAGAGTTAAGCTAGTAGTGTGATGGGACAATGGGTTAAGCAATCAAGATAAAGCACAAATCTAAGCATTTAAGGAATTAAGTAGAAAAAAATCACATATCGGGTCGAAAGAATTGAGTCGAGGTTGAATCCCTATCTGTGGTCGGAAAAATATATCGGTATCATGGTAAAGATTATAGTTTGGCCATTTTGACCATAAGGTCATATCAAGAAATAGAGTACAAAGAGATGGGTATTAGTGGGACATGATATGTCTACATGAAGGTGTACTTGTCTAGGCCTTACATATGAAATTTGTTGGAAGGAAAAGTCTAGTGTTGTGCTCCAAATATCCAAGTCACGGTAAGGAACACCAGAAGATCAAAAATAGAAAGTGGGAGTTCACGAGGTGATAATTAATGTACAAAAATAAAGAAGATTAAGTTAAAGTATGAAATAAAAATTAATTAAAGGATCCATAAAAATAATTTAGGAATACAATTCCGGAGAGAAGATAGTCTCTTAAATGAATACAGTTAAGGAACCATTAAATCATTATTCAAATTGCAAATGGGTTAGAAGGTCGCAATTAAAGATCTAGAATTGAAGGAAGGTCGAGTAAGCCGAGGTGGAAATACAGTCACATAGCTGGGTAGATGACTAACAACACTTATGTATATACTACTATCATGGTCATGGGTGACATGGCAATTAGTATGGAATACTCAATAGGTTATCTTGGGGCCTACCATTAAATTTAACTCAAGTTTCCTCCAAAAGTTTCAAAATTAAACTTTCAAAATAAACCACCAAAATTTGTATTCACTCCAAGCCGTTCAAATTCATCATAAAAATTTAAATCACTCTCATAAAATCTCAAAGCAAAATTTTATCACGTTACTACTAACCATTTCCAAAATTAACGTTTAAATTCAACTATTTAACTCAAGAGTTCATAATTTACGAATCCATAAAAATTTCACAATCAATCAAAAATTTAACACTCTAAAGTTTTCAAATAACTCATAATAAAACTCTTAGCATATAAAAAGCAATCTCAAAAATTAAGCTCAATGCTCTCATCAATTTTAACTTCTATTCATGCTAAGTTATTTCAACAAAATCACAACCTTTAAATGGTAACTTCCTTCAATCAATCAAAATAAATTTCCATCACATCATTCGAAATTCTCCAAAAAGTTTTAATATTAGCAATCCTACATTAAACTAAATTTTCAAATAATCTTATCAGTCAAAATCTTTTTTTTTACCAAAAATCTAAATAGATTTGTAAATCCTCAATCATAGGACACAATTTAAAATAAAGAAAAATTCTCAAAATCGTTTTCATAACTTTCAAATATTTTAAACCAAAATTCACCGTCATTACTTCCCCTTAAAATTTAAAATTTTATAAACACGAAAATTGTAAGTTGTACAACTCCGTTTAAATAATTCCTACGACCATTTTTAAAAGCTAAGATCATTTTCAAACCAAATTTATAACTGTTCATGGGTGTATAACTATAATACAATAAATCATAAACATCAAAACTCGAAAATCAAATAAATTTTATATTTATTCAAAGATGTATATTTATCACCCAAAACTCATAAATATCACAACTCGAAAAGCAAATCGATTTTTACACTTGTGCAAAGATGTATAACTATAACCCAATAATCATAAATATCAAATCTTAAAAAGCCAATCAATTTCTTAAACCAAGTATGAAATTCTATAAATCCTTTGGTGTTTACTATTTAGAAATCTCAAGATAAAAACCTTCCTTGTGTATCCTACTTTACAAATTACTAATCATTAATGCACACAAAAAGCCCCTTTTTAACTCAATTAGTCTTGAATGTATTCCAATTGCCAATATAACCATTCTAGCCATGTGTTTGACCAATGAGCATATACTAGTGTAGTCATCTTCCTAGTTGATACTAAGCACGAAAATATGAATCGACGGTAGAAAGGAATCAAGCAAGATGCAGTTCAAGGAAGTCGAACGAAAGTTCAAAATTTGAAGCCAAGGGAAGAGGTCAAGCTGTATGGATGAGATTCCTAGATTCTAATCCTATGTTGCAGGCTCACAACAGTACAATTACGTAACTGAAATGACAAACTTGACCTGCATGGGCCACCACAAAAACATGTAACGTTCCAGTCCCAAAATACTTAGGACTAGGTACGTATTTATGCCAGCTGTATACATACGAAGTATACTCCAATATATGGAAACCTCGTATGAATATATAAGCTGTAAAATGCAGTAAATCCAGAATAACTAAATCTCATCCACTAGATAAATAAATGATATAAAAGCAACTTTGAATTTGTCATGTATACAATCGTTGGGCGGAGACAAAGTCCACTACCAACTATCTCAAATAAAATATACAAGAAGTGATCGATAAAATAACGAGACGAACCAAGCGCAATCGTCTTCGAAAGAATGGAGTAGATCACGGCCTTGGCTAGAACACCTGCAAAATCACAGAAGCACACACCGGGAGAGATAACCAGGTCCTCAGAGGGACGTAACAAGATACATGAAGAACATGCCATAAATACTGAATACAAAATATGCCACAAAGAAAGTAAGTGACAAGACAACAATAAGGTAATCTAACCGTACTACGGTGTTCATGCAGTTAAGAACAAACCTCCAACGTATGGGCACTCTGGCTCAGTAGCAGTAATCTCAGGTATGGCCCATCAGGATACCAGGGACCTCAAAGTATAACATTCATCGAATGTCAGAGGCCAGCAGTAAATCAGTATCAGGATCAGGACCGTATCTCCCGTGGAGATAACCGTCAATAGGGAAGTGCATACTTGGCCCATACGTTAAGGAACTATTCTTCCCACCCAATGTCTAACAGAGTCACATCCATGTCTCATATACCTCTACTAACTGCTAAGTCTCCTAACATGTCTCTATTAGCAGTTAGCCCTATCGCATGCGCATGGGGGATCAGCCCACACACAAGAACCTCTACATGCTACTCATCTCACACATCCTCGTGGTACAACTATGTCAAGGTATATGCGATACACTACATACGGTAGTCTCTTAACTCTAAGTCCACATGCAATAAAAGGATAATAACAAAGTATATCAAATATCACTGAGCAGACAGTAAATCAGGAACGGTAAGAAATGGAAATAAATGAACAGTGATATGTAATAAAATGCAAACTGAATATAAACAGTATAATGGCAAGGTATCTTGCCTGAGGGTGTTGCGAGAAGCAGCAAAATCCAACAATCAGAATCGTCAACACGAAATCAAAATCCACAAGAAGCTCCGGATGCTGAAACAAACATCGAGTTTGGAATAAAAGATATACCTAGGAAATGCCTGTCCAAAAGTCAAATTCTGGAACAGGGGCAATTTCGTATTTTCGGGTCAAAACGATGTCCGCCGTTGGACCTGTTTTGCACCGAAATACGTGCCAATATCTACGATCTCTAAAGTTGTCAAAATACATGTCTACAGATTTGTTTTGATGAGATGAACCCAACAGTATGTCCAATTTTGGTTTCCGGTGGACTGTGCACAAAATCGCCCGTTGAGTGGGATTGTGGGCCCGCCAAAATAGCGTTCCGATCAACGGTCTCAGAATCGGACCAAACTTGGCTCACAGGATTAGAAAAATATTTTGAGTCTAATGGCGCAAGTTTCATCGCGATATGATGAGTGTGCACAAAGTTGTGACTTAATTTGCAAAGGGTCGATACGGGGTATCCCGACGGATACGCACTGGTTTCGTCGCGCACATGCAACGAAATCGGGTTCCGTCAGTTCTCACACGTCGACAATATCCATACACGTCTTTTGATGCGTATAGTGCACGACCACGTCGCCCGGTTTGTCAGGGCGCACGCCGTATCGGGTGTTTTTCTAATTTTCGAAAACAGAATTTACAATTTTTCGTGAAACTTTAACGTGTAACTTTTTACACACTTAATGAAAAGTGAATCCAGAAGGTGCGTTACAATCTTGGTTATTTTTTCTTTGACTGTCTTTAATTAGTTTCTACAGAATTCTATTGTACAGAACGAAAATTGGCCGACAAGTTGTTGTTTCATAACAGTTTTTAATATTCCAGAAAAGTAGTTTTTCTCCAACTTCGTCTCGATTTTTCGAGCAAGTTGGATGGCCATGTCGAAATCCACCTGGGGGATCTCGAAGAGGGTCATGTGGGCTTTCTACACGAATTTACGGATCGAAAATCGGAGTAGAATTGACAGAGAAATTGATCGGGAAAGTGGAATACCTTAAAGTGGGAATCTGTTGTTTTATTGTTGTTGTTGTTGTCGCCGTGACGTTCGGGAGGCGGAGATGTTGTCGCTCCGGCGAGGCTGACACGCACGCCGAGGAGTGGGAGGAGGATGGAGGAGAAAGGAGGAGAGAGGAGGAGAGAGGAATTTGATTAGGGTTTTCTAAACTTACATATATATATATATATATAGGATGGAGGAGAGAGGAGGAGAGAGGAATTTGATTAGGGTTTTCTAAACTTACATATATATATATATATATATATATAATATATATATATATATATATATATATATATATATATATATATATATATATATATATATATATATATATATATAACTTATATATATACATAGGTTGGGAGGGGGAAACAAAGGGTCGGTTCTATATTGCTACTGCTTGTTATATAAAGGGGTCCCCCCCCCCCCTCCCCCCCTTGGGCGCAGCTAAGAGCTGCTGCTCTTTCAAACACATATGGTCGGTTCCCACATGGTGGGGCCGACCATATAATTTATATATATATATATATATATATATATATATATATATATATATATATATATATATATATATATATATATATATATATATATATATATATATACTTTATCTTGTCCACAACTTATATATATATATATATATATATATATATATATATATATATATTTTTTTTTTTTTTTTTTGCCAAAACCCTCTCCTTTTATTAAAAAGGCTCAAAAGCCAAAAAATCCAAGTATACAAGACCCAAACAGCCTGTACAAGTATACCGCCAAAACGGACAAAGAGGGAAGGGAAGTACACCACTAGCAAAAGCTAAGGAAGGGTATAGGACCAAAAGTTCCTTGGGGTGTGGGAGCAGTGGATGCTCCGTTTACGGCACTGACGGAGGACTTCCCGAGTGATCTGGTCAGCAGAGTATTGGTGCCCTTCATACCTCGCCTTGTTGCGATTTTTCCAAAGCACCCACGTGGCGGCCGCTGCTACGATCTGGTGGCCATGGGAGACGGAACCCCAAGCGGCCGCCAGATCGTGGAAGCGTCCACCGCCCGGCTTGATATTGTTGATCTGGTTGAGTGATCTCCAAGAATCGCCGGAAAGGGACCCGCGGTAAAAGATGTGGTCAATGGACTCCATCTGACGGTCGGGGCAGCAATTGCAGGCTGACGCAAGGCTAAACCCAATAGTTTGGAGCATCTCGTCGGTGGGTAGTCGCTTGTAAATGATTCTCCACATGAGGATTGACCATTTTCGGGGGATACAGCTCTGCCAATAGTGAACTATGGGGTGGTGCTGCTGGTTGATCCCGAGGATGGCAGATCTCGCGGACCTCACCGAGAAGACCCCAGAAGCTTCGAGCGTCCATCGAATCGCGTCGTCGTCACTGCCGATAGTAATACCGGCCTGGCGGATGCTGACCACCGCTTCCTCACCGGACCAATCGCGGATTTTGTCCCAGTGCCAGTCGTTGGTGGTGTAGTTCCACAAGTCTCTGATTCTGCTGTTTCTCGGGGTCTCCGAAATACTTGGGATTAAGCTGTCCCCGGTCCATCGCTCCAGGAATGGGTCCGAGTCGCCGGAGCCCAAAATGAGTCTCATTGCGGGCTCGGCGAGGTCACGGCCGACGAGGATGCGACGCCAAGCCGCGGACGATCTACTGTTAGAAATGGCCAGAGATGGGTGAATGTGTTTGAAATACCTAGCCTTCATAAATCTGGTCCATAAGTTGTTGCTCGTGCGGAGTTTCCACCACAATTTCATTGAGAAGGATTGAACGATGTGGGTGAGCTTGGTAAATCCCAGACCGCCGACCACGGTTGGGCGGGCCATGGATTCCCAACTAGCCCAGTAGTGCTTGTCTTGCCCGTTGCTATGCCCCCAGAAGAAGTTGCAGAAGATCTGTTCGATCGACTCAAGAACGTTCTTAGGCGGGGAGCACGCGGCCAGAGTGTGGATGGGGATTGAAGTGAGCACGTGATTGACCAGGATCATCTTGCCGCCCGGGGATAATGTAGCGTTATGCCACCCTTCAAGTTTCTTCCTGATTCTGGCCGTCAGGTTCTCAAAGATGTGAGTGTTAGATTTCCCGTACACCAGGAGGCAACCAAGGTAGTTGAAGGGGGGTTGGGTGACTGAGAATGATGTTAATTGGGAAAGATTGGTAGCATGCTCTCTTTTGATGCTGTGGTGGGCGTAGATAATGCTCTTGGATGGACTGATTTTCTGACCCGAACATCTGGAGTACCTCTGAAGGGTGTTGTAGACCACTTCCACCGCTCCCACGTCTCCCGAGGTGAAGATAAGTAGATCGTCCGCGAAGGCCAGGTGAGTGATGGTAGGACAGCCACTGGAGGTGTGGTAGTGTTGGAAGCTCGGGATATTGACCATGTTGTTGAGGTTTCTACTCAGAGCGTCCGCGGCTATGATGAAAACGGTGGAGGATAGGGGGTCACCCTGTCTAACGCCCCTACTGGATTTGAAGAATCCTCCGGCCTGGCCGTTGATAACCGTGGAGAACCACGAGTTGCTGATGGATCTCCATACGGTGTTGGTCCAAGCTTCCGAGAAACCGAACGCTCTGAATACCCAGATCATGAATTGCCAGTCCAGTCTGTCGTAGGCTTTTTCCATGTCAATCTTAACGGCAATATTGCCCCCTCTGACAGGGAATTTCATGCAGGTGATTAGCTCTTGAGCCAGCATAATATTGTCCTGGATGTTTCTCCCTTGCACAAAGCCGCTTTGCTCTTCTGAAATGATCTTAGGAAGAATCCCCGCCATCCTGGAAGCGATAATTTTGGAGATAATTTTGTTGGTGAAAGTGCAGAGACTGATGGGACGGTAGTCCCGAAAGGACTCCGGGTTATCTTTTTTCGGGATAAGGATGAGGTTGGCGCTAGAAATAGCTTTGGGGTATGTGGCCCCCTCGAAGAAAGCAATAGCCGCGTCGGTGATGTCTTGCTTGATGATGTCCCAGCATTTGCGGAAGAAGACTCCAGTGAATCCGTCCGGTCCAGGAGCACTGTGCTCGTTCAAGGCCCACACCGCTTCTTTGACTTCTTGGACCGTGGGTGTACGCTCCAGTTGAGTGTTATCGTTGTCATTTATGAGTTTGGGGATTTGGTCCAAGAAGGGTCTGTCGATATGAACAGTCTCCTTGGTGAATAATTTGGAGTAGAAATCCGCGGCGACTGCTTGGATACTTTTGTGGTCGGTGATGATGTTCCCGTGATCGTCAACCGTGCGGTGAATGGATAACTTCTGTCTGCGTCCATTGACGCGGGCATGGAAAAATTTCGAGTTTCTATCTCCGTCGCTGTCCCATTTCAATCTCGCCTTCTGTTTCCAGAAGTCGGTTTCCACTTTCAGTCGGAATTTGAGCATGGCCTTGGTGAGGTTCAGGGCAGACCTGGCCGTCGCAGTACGTTCCAACGCAAAATGCGTTTCGGCACGGGTTACATCGTCTTCCGCGACACGCACGGCTTGGAATATGTCCCCGTAGGCAAGTTTGCTCCAGGTGGAGAGAGCTTTCCTCGTCGCTCGGAGCTTGTTGCTGATCCGCAAAAGGGGGTTGGGGGAGTCTTCCCGATTCCAAGCTTCCGAGACGATATCCAGAAATTGGGGATGATCTGTCCAGAGGTCTAGAAATTGGAAGTTCTTCTTGAAAGGGCTAATGTTGTTTTTGATCTCCACCAGCAGAGGGGCATGGTCGGATTCGGTAGGGTTGAGATGGGACAGGGTGGTGCTGAGCCCCAGATCTTGCCAGCGATTGTTCGTCAGAGCTCTGTCCAAGCGAGAGTATTGTCTTTGGTCGCCTTCCTGCATATTGCACCAGGTGAAGGCGTTGCCGGTGAACTGAAGTGTAGTGAGATGAGCATTGAAGATAAAGTTGTTGAAGTCTTGCATGGCTGTGGTGGGGGGAGGGCGCCCTCCGATCTTCTCTTCTCTGCAGGTGATCGCGTTAAAGTCTCCGATGCACAGCCAAGGGGAATTGATGTGGTGGTGATGGATGTTTATGAGGTCGTTCCAGAGGTGTTTCTGCTCGGAGACATCACAACTGCCGTGAACAGCGAAAAGGATCGAACGATCCGGGATCTTGGGGTGTTCCCACCAGCATGTGAGAGCCTGTTGAGAGTCCTGGATGACCCCGATTTTGACATTCGTCGAACCGAGGATCCAAATGTCGTTTCTGCCCGCTACTGCCGTGGGAAAGCCGAGCTGTAACTGAATAGATTTTAATCTTTTGGGGGGGATTTTGGGTTCGATGATGATTAGGATGTCGATCTTGTGGATTTTACGCAATCCGGATATTCTCCTTAATGTGGGTTTGTTCGCCAGTCCGCGGACATTCTACGAAAGGATGTTAATCATTAATGAGGTTGTGGGGAGGGTTTCTTATTCCGCCTGGTGGCGAATCTGGTTTGGATGGTCTTATTTTTGTCAGTAGCTTTGTTGACCTTGTCTCCGCAGGAGGTGGACGCTTCTGCCCTTGACGAGGTGCCGAGGTCACCGTGTGGGAGGGATTCCTCCTCCGAGGTCATGGGTGGAGGGTTGCTCGAGGGTTGCTCTGGTGGGACTGTCTGGGTGCTAACCGGTTCTCCGGCTGAATCCAAGACAGGATCATCGGACGGGATGACCAGGGAGTCACTGGCGTTCTGCTGGAGTGGGTAACCCGCGGCTAGAACCTGAAGTCCTCTCTGCACTTGATCTGGCCCGAGGATAGCAAGGACTTCTTCAACAGAGTCACCGTTGGGGCGTTGATGGTCATCGCTGATGGTATCGGTCGTCCCCTTGTCAATCTCCGCGAGCGGGTGGCAGTGTGGCATCTCGATTAGATCGAGTTCAGTGATGGGGAGGCCAGTCTCACTAGATTCCGCTCCTTCCAAATCTAAGACGTCGAATTGGTTGGAGACGAAAAGATCTAGGATATTGCTGGGGGATTGGACTGTGACCAAAGTTTTGCACTGCTCGCTTCGGTCAGTCTTTCCGTCACTGGATCCGAACCGAACGTGCGAGTTTGGGCGCGGTAGGAGAGGTGACTTGGGTGACCTGCCTTCTGCTGGCTCGATGACTTTCCTTGTTGCTTTCTTCTTGAGTTCTGGGTGCAAGCGGTGGCAGTGCTTCGTCAGGTGGCCCCTTAGCTGGCAATGATTACAGAACATTATGTGGTTGTCGTAGAGTGGGTATGGGTCTGGTTGCCCAGTTCGATGGTAATGAAGTTGGGTGGTTCGATGGTGAGGTCGAGTTCCACGCAAATTTTAGCATAGTGAGCCTTGGTTAGGTTGCTGGTTTCGGGGGCCAACGCCACGAACGTGCCGAGGGAGTTGGCGATGCGTCTGAGCGCTGCTGGGACGAAGCATATGAGGGGAAGATTGGGTAGGGTAACCCAAGCCGCTACTTTCGCAGAGTCCTTGTTGGTGGAAAACCCTTGGTGGTGGGGGTCGGCCCCGACCACCTTCTTTTCCTTTTTTTTTTTCTTTTTTTACTTCAATACATACATTTTTTTTTCTTTTTTTCTTTTTTTTTTAACAAAGGGGAAATTTTATTAAGACAGTAGGAAAACAGAGGCTCAAAAAGAGCAAGTACACGGCCACTGGGCCAACAAGGGCCCGGCCCAACCAAAATCAAATTTCGAAAACATTCGAAATTTCAAAAAACCAACAGAGAGCGGGGAGAGGAGGGCACGAAGCCCGAGGGGGGTCGGTCCACGCGCGGGTCGCGAGGAGGGGCACGTGGGAACACGTGGGAGGGAGGGCACGGGGCCCAAAGAGGTTTCTGGGGGAGCGGGCCAATCGTCGGGCCTGGGGGAGCGGCCACGGGGCTGTCACCCGCCAGAGGGGGGGGCGCCACCGGGAGGCAAGGGAACCACGGCGGCGACACGGCGAAGAGGTCCACGGAGGCGCCGCTGCAGACGGTGGAGAGGGGGGAATGTCCGGGGGAGAGTCGCACGGGCCCCGAGAAACCAAGATGGGCGAGCCGCAGAGGGGCCGGGAAGCCACGGCGAGCCACCAAGATGGGGAAATTCGCTCCGGGAGGGAGGGTGACCGCTCCGACGCGGGCCACGGCGCCGAAGCCACGGCGAGCTACCAAGTCGGGAGGATCCGTGCTGGGGGAGAAGGGGCACAGAGCCGCTGCAAAGAGCGCGACCGGAAAGGAGGGAGGGGAGCTCCCGCCGCCTGCCTGCAGGCTGGAGAGCGTCACCGGGATCCACGGCTAGCCGGAGGGGGCCACGACGAGAGGGACGTCCGCTGGCAGGGGAGGACACTCGGGCCGCGATAGTGGTGGCGACTCGTACCAATAGAGAGAAGGACCGCCTCCGTCGGGTGGTTGGCGGGGACCCAGAGAAACCCCGAGTAGGCCGGGTGTTGCCAGTAGGCTCCGTAATACATATATATATATATATATATATATATATATATATATATATATATATATATATATATATATATATATATATATATATATACACCGACAATTTATTTAAAATCCAAATACTATTTAAATATTATCTAACCAAATATTGAATATAAATTTAAACATATCTACATAAATTCAATTCTCAATAAATCCACTCAAAGTAATAATAATATTTAAATAGGAAAGCATATTTATTAAACCTCCACAAAATAACTTTAATAATAATAAATTAATAAAAATTGCTCCAATGGGTGAACTTTACCGCTCACCCATGTATGGGTCCAGAAAATTTGTACCATCTTGTAAAATATTATTTTATTAATAAAACATAAATTTTGTACCAAAAGTCAATAAATATTCAACAAGTCTCAAAATTATTTAAAAATATTTGTACATACACAAAATATTTCTATATGGCCACCTTAGTCATCCCACATGCTCACATGGGCTTAAATTTATTCGGACCCTGTTCGGACTGAATTGGCCAACCCGGGTCATCAAAAAATAAATAAAACTATAAATTATATAAATTCATTTTTAAGTCTAATAAAATAATAAAAAATAATTATAAAAAATAGGAGTTTTACATTAATGGCATATAAATGTCATTCTCCGTTCCAATTGGGCGCATCAGTACACGGAGAATGGTATTTACTTGGCAGAATTCGAAGGGGCGGATTCATTGGTATTAATGGCATATAAATGGCAGTAGTTGGGAGAGTTCGTTCTAGACTTACTTAGATTTACTTGAGAAGGAGAAGATGCATTGGTATTAATGCAAATTAATTGAATAGAATTCGAAATAACTGCCACTTGGCGTATGAGTTCGAGTTGTTCCTTGCCAATAAATGGCAGTTGTTGGGAGAGTTTGTTCTAGTCTTACTTAGCTTTACTTGAGAAGGGACAGATGTATTGGTATTGATGCAAATTTATTGAATTGAATTCGAAGTGACTGCCACTTGGCACATGAGTCCGAGTTGTTCCTTGCCTATAAATGGCAGTAGTGTAGGGAGAGTTTGTTCTCGTCTCACTAAGTTTTTCTTGTGGAGATGGACTCTACCGATCTCCCGCCTTGGCAAGACGCTTTCCTCTTGGTTGTCGTTCTCCTCGTTCGAAGAAGATTTGGTGGTGAAGTCCTTCAGAAGACTGAAGCTTTGGGTTGATTGCCAACCCACACTCTGTCGAAGCGCCCGCACGTTGATTCGCTCGGACTATGCACGGTGTTCCTTTGCCTCAAGGAGTTCCTTCGTCTCACGCTCCTCCTTGGCACGTTGACGATGAAGTGATTTGCTCTGACGATGCACGGAATTCATCTTGCTCTTGCATCTGACGAGGCACGATGAAGTGATTTGCCTCAAGGAGTCATCTAATGGTTTCTATGCTCTGACGATGCACGATGAAGTGATTTGGCTCACGGAATTCCTTTGCCTCAAGGCGTTTCATTCCTCTGACGATGCACGATGAACTGAATTCACTTCATCGTGCATCGTCAGAGGAATGGAACTCCTTGAGGCAAAGGAATTTCTTGAGGCAAATTACTTCATCGTGTTTCGTCAGAGCATAGGAACCTTTGGATGACTCCTTGAGGCAAATCACTTCATCGTGCATCGTCAGAGCAAGGGCAAGATGAATTCCTTGAGGCACAGGAACAGAAGCAAAGAAATTCCTTGAGAGCAAAGGACCTTGCAAAGGAAATCCTTGAGACAGAGCACCTTGCAAAGGAATTCACTTCATCCTGGAGATGGACTCTACCGATCCTCCGCCTTGGCAAGACTCTTTCCTGTTGGTTCACTTCAAATGACATGGAGAATGGAATTTCCGTCTTATTCAACTTTTTCTTGGTTGTAGGATTTTATGTAGTAGTTCAGACTTTCATTTGTAAATAAAAGTCAAACTTTTTGTGGTTTTGACAATGTAAATGTAATTCAAAAATAATTTTATTATAAAAGCAGAGCTTATAAAAGACAGAAGTTCCTTGTCCAATTACATAATTACATTATTGTTTTACAATGTCATTGCTTGGTTCGTGTTACATATTTTCTTGAAAGCAACTTCTTAGCCCATACCAACCTCATCATTGTAATCTTCTGGTGAGTTTCATCGTCATTTTTTTCCGGTATTTCGAATGGAGTAGTCATCAACATATTCATATAATACGTCGTGTACAAGAGGCAGTTGGGTGCCCGTTGTTGTGGGCAATTTTGAGAACAATTCAGCACTTTGCTCTCATACTCCATCTTCGCTGGGCATCTCTCCCTCATCATATCAACTTTTCTCCTGACGATAGGCTCTAAGGTCTTCTTCATTAATTCTGCATCCACCTTGTACTTTTCGTACGTGGTTTGCCTCAAGGAGTTGTAGTGTGTCCAGTCGTAGGAGATAAAGTTGAATGTGAGCAGAGTATAGTGTTTGATGGGTAAATTAAAGAGTGGGATGAATAGCAACTCTATGTCGTCCTCCAAACCCATGACGAAGTCTACTATATCTGTTTGGAAGTCTTCAAGGGCGCTGGATTTTGCGTCTGGTTCATTAGCACGTTCAACGATGTTTTGTTTCCCAAAAATAAAACACAATATCATGAGTAATTTTTTTCTGTCATTTTTTATCGGTGTACACATGAATATAGATTTTTCTGTTTGAATTCTTACCAATGTGTGGGGCATCATGAATGCAGACCAATTATGTGATTGGGGCGACGACTTTTGCTTCTGGTTCAATGGCACGTCCTTTGAACTAGACGGGGCCCATTTTCTATTAATGTCTTGAATTTCTCTCAGCTTCCTTATTACTAGGTTCAGTATGCCAGCCTCCATGTCTTCATAGTTGAGTATGTCTTGCAGGTCTATTGCCGACAGCTGGACTGAAACTCCATTTTCACCCTCTTTCGACAAAAATAATTATACAATATCACTGCACATAAATTTAGTTTAGATAAAATTAATAAGGATAGATTCTCATTACATAATTGTGAAAAAAGTCTAGAAAAAATAAAAGAAAAAAAGGGTTCAGAATACATACTCTAGACACTTCTTTTTGGGAATTACGATATCGATGTATTGTTTCTTCAGCTCTTCATCCGCATCTTTCCAAAGTAAGAGTTCATCGCATTCCCTTAGTATGACACGGTTCTTCTTTAATTCAGCCATTTTTGCGTCTCCTTCGGATTTCGGAGCGGCATTAATCTTTCGCTTTTTATTAGCCTCTCCAACTGTATTCTTTTCCAAGGGAGCAACATCTTCAACGGCTAATGGCGCTGATGGTTTTCTGAACCTATTTCCCCCCGATCCTCCTCTTCTTTTGGCTTCTTTTGGAGCAGCAAGTTCAGCAGCTGCTTGAATCTTCTGACGCTGCAATGCTACAACCATGGCTTCGAGATCAACGATTTTTCCATCCTTTTCATTGTCTTCAATATTGAACGATTCAACTTTATTTTGAAGCTTCCTTTTCTCCTCAACAAGCATTTTATTTGTTTCTCTGAGTTGCTCGGTTGTTCACACTGAAATAAAACAAACAACAATGAAATATATGATATGAATCTAACACGGAGAATGACATTCTCCGTGTAATATAATACGGAGAATAGCATTCTCCGTTTGGAATTACACGGAGAATAACCTTCCCAGTATCGAAATGATAGAGAATAACAATTATCCATTTCAAATAACACAGAGAATGCCATTCTCCGTGTTATAATACACGGAGAATAGCCATTCTCCTGGATGATTACAAATCAGAAATTTAAAATAGAAAAGATTTTACCTTGTGCATATAGCTCTGCAATAAGAGCAGAATTCTGCTTTCTCAAATCCTCCCGTTCATGCACAGAGCCCTCTATCACAACGTTGACTGCACGTTGTTGTGCTTCTTCTGCCTCGAGCTCTTTCAGCTTTTTTTTTAGTATGGCATTCTCAAGGTTGGCTGTACGTAACTGCGCTCCTTGTGCCTCCATCTCTTTTAACTTTTCTTTGAGTTCTTCATTCTGCGCAAGAATATCAGAATGATGTCTTCTCAAATCCTTCAGTTCATGCACAGAGCCCTCCATCACAACATTGACTGTACGTTGTTGCGCTTCTTCTGCCTCGAGCTCTTTCAGCTTTACTTTGAGTATGGCATTCTCAAGGTTGGCTGCACGTAACTGCGCTCCTTGTGCCTCCATCTCTTTTAAATTTTCTTTGAGTTCTTCATTCTGCGCAAGAATATCAGAATGATGTCTTCTCAAATCCTCCAATTTCTTTGCTGAGTCGTCCATCACAGCGCCCATTTCATGATGCTGCGGTATCCGTTGTTCATCAAAATTATCCCTACCTGCTTCTTGGTGTTCTTTCTCTCCCTCTTTTTTAACTTCTTCTATAGGTGGCTCATCTTCTTTGTGCCCTTCTTCTTCCCCAACAGGTATAACCAGATCTTCCAATATCAGCTTCGATCTCATTTTGTTGTGATATTCGGCCTTGAAAAAGTTTGAGATTTTGTACCCATTCCATGTAAAAAATTTTGGGTAATCAGGAATTGGGGCGAACTTCCTTTCCACAAATTTGCTATGTTCTGCAAACCAATAGAGGAAGTATATTGTGCAACCTTCCAATTTGTGGAAAGCCATTGAGTAATCCCCCCGTTCAGTTTTGCTTCTACTCCTCTTTATGCTATCCAATACATATGCCAGGATTAACCTTGGCCAGCATATACTGTTGATGACGTCCACACTGTCTACTAAGGCCAAGAATCTGTACGACAAATTTGAATCGCCAGACTTTGTGAAGAATACTGTTTGGCACAAGTGGAAGATTATTAGCTTGGCCAAATCATCTGGATTAACAGCGTTATCTCCGCCACGAAGTCGTCGTAACAATTCAAAGAACTTGTCTCTCACTTCCTTATTCGTGACTTCTGCGTGTTTGCCCTTAGAATTAGCCAACAATCTTGTGAAGTGATCTCTACACAGGCTCAATGATACTGGTGGTGTGGGCTGCTGTTGTTTTTCCTTTATCAATCTTCTGTAAAAAATATCATTATCGCTTTCTTCATTCAGCGGTAGACCGAAGATGACTGCCATATTGTCGACGCTTGGCACAATTTTAACAGTGGTGCTCAATTCAAAGCACCCGACGCCATCTTTTTCTTCTGTGTAACTTGCAATTAAATTCTCAAGCCCTTCCGTTACCTTGGCCAATTCGGAGACGTGGACTCTGTTTTGGTAGAAAATCTTGACAAAATTTCAGAAACCGGTATTCTTCAAGGAATCAATAACTGGCTCAGGTAAACGGCCAACATCTTGATTGACCTCCTCCATAAGATTTAGCATTGGCTTGAAGGTAGAACGGAAAATTCTTGAATCCTTATTCCTGACAGATTTTTTTCTACAAAACAAAAAAAATAAAAAATTAGGTCGGAGAATGGCCATTCTTATGGGTTTTAACACTGGGAATGACATTCTCCGTTTCAAATGACATGGAAAATGCTATTCTCCGTTTCAAATGACACGGAGAATGACATTCAAATGCGTTTTATGACGGAGAATGTCATTCTCCGTGTAATATATACAGAATTTACGGACATAAACTCAAAGTTATACCTTCTGTTTGTACTTCTTCTTGCACTTCTTTTTGTTTAGCAACTTTTCCTTTTTTCTTCTGTGAAACTTTCTTAGAATAAGGTTTCGGTTGTTCTCCGTCTTTCCCTTTTGGATTTTCTGTAACTGGTGCATCTTCTCTAATTGGTGATGCTACCGGTGATGATTCTGCCGCTGATGTCGACATGGATTGAAGATTGCGAATGGGGAGGAAGGTTTGAAGATTTTGGAGGAGAATGACCTAGGTTTGAATACAGAGTGGAGTATGGAAGAAGTGGAAGAATCGAAACGGTTTTTTTTTTGTAATAAAAGGGTTCGGAGGTGTTTTGAATTAATTAGAAGGGCAAAAATATCATTCGATGGAAGGGTAAAAGACTCCTTTCTGCTTAATTATATTAATTTGAAGGGCAAAAATGATTCTTCACAATTCAAAAAAAATCGAAGCCGTTTGGCAAAAATGTTACAACTCAACAAAACAAATGAACATAATACATTAGATATAAAAGAAGAAGAAAAAAAATTATCATCTTCCATATTCAATCATTTCAGATTTGACTCCTTTTAGTACTTCATTGTACTCTGAAGTTGTAATCCATTCAGCAGCTTTGCGTCTTTTCATTCCCGCATCAAACTGCATATAACAAATATAACATCAAAAATATTGCTCTAAAAACTGTAAGTTTTTGACGACATATTTTCAGACTTACATTGAGAGAACGGTAGTCTAGACTACATCGGTCTTTCATGAATGCAATTACAAAAATCCCACAATCAATAGAATTGCCTTGGCGGGGAACATAAGAACGACTTTTTATTACAAAAGTAGAAAAGCTAGCATCTCTCAACTTCAAAATCTCTTCTTCGAGAAAGAGATCCAAATTTGAAAGCTACAATTACCAGAATACAATATATATTAGTATACCGCGTATCTTGTACCCAATTCATAAAAATTGATGAATATGAGCTTACTATTTCTTTTATGACTGTTTTGTTTTGAATCGGATCATCTTTAGATGCAAGTGAGTCCCAAATTTCAACAGTCCTTGTTTTAACCAGAACTCTTGCAAGAGTATAGTGTCCGTCCAAATGAATGGGTATGTATATCTGAATCAGGATTAATTAGATAAAACAAAATAGAAAATTTTCAGAAAATTAGGATTAATATTTAAACAGAAATACATTAATACCTCGTTACAAGTGCTTAAAGATCCCATGTAATCCTAAAAATATTTGTACTTCTTCCATATTTCATGAAACTTTTTGTCGGATGGAGGTAACGTTTCTTTCTACATACACATCAACTAATACATAACGAAGGACAAACAAACGAGAAAATTATTAATGCATATGCATTGAAGAATAAAATGCTCACTCACCGATATCCTTATTGGTAAAAACCATACATTAGCTTTATTGGAGGTTCTTTTCCGTTCCTCCGTAGTGAGAAGAGCAGAGACAATGCCTACAATTTGAATAAATCATTAAAAATGTCAGCGATGGAATCGAAGTAAACATAGATGGCATCTAAGAAGAAATATACTATCTATACATACCCCATTTTTAATTCTCGTTAAAGGAGCTAAGGTCTTCATCTCAAACCGAGACACATAGATTTTGTTGCAAGATAATATTATTTCTCTAAGAAAATAAACGAATAAATTAGGAGAAAAAAACTGTTGGAATTAAATCAAAACTCATATTACTTACTCGTCAGGTCTATCATCGGTAAAAATATAGTCGTAATAACTCGAAGAACCACTAGTACAATTGCTAGGCTTCGAGGTTGAACCCCTTGTTAAACTTTTCGATGGTGTGACCGGATCTAAATTTTCACGCATTCTTTTAGAAGAACTGCTAAAGTCAGTTTCTTCTGTAGGGAGAATGCGAGAATTCGGTCCAATGCTTTACTATGAGACTGTAGCTCCACGTCCTCCTCATCGGAAGAAGACTCAACGGAAACCACCTTCACATTATTAAATGCTCCAGATGAAGATGCCTTCTTCAAAGCTGGAGATTCTTCAATCTTCTCAAAATGCCGAGATAAATTCATTTGTTCAATTTCTAATGAACAAAGCTTAGAATTGATCTTTACAACTTCAGCTGAAATCATCGACAGATGTTCTTCAATCTTGCGCAACATACGCAGAATGAAGGTTTCATTTGGAGCTGGCAACCAATCTTCTATGTCTTCTACATTTCCCACCACACGAGTAGACATCTTGAGAACAAGAAAACTATTGTATTTCAGAAAACTATTCTATGTATTTCAGAATGAATAATAGTACTATGAAATAAGAAAACTATTGTATATATAGCAAGAGAGAAGTACAAAAAGTGAGGAAGATGGAAAGACAAATAAATTTTGAGACTAGCAAACAATCTACTAGCCGTTTGATTGAGGAGGGCTCGAGGAAGATTCTACTAGCCATTTGAAAAGTACAAAAGGTTATCATGATCAACTTCAATTAACGAACTCTATAAGAGGTTTAATTCCGTTTGATTGAGAAACTCGATGAAGTCCGCCGCGAACCGAAACTTCTTCTTCTTTCCTTCTTCATCTCCGTTTCTCCTTCCACCACCACCACCATGGCCTGTAGCTTTATAACAAAAATATTAAATTGTTAGATGAAACAAAAAAACTAATTCCAAAAAGATTACTAAATCAAAATCAAACAGAACACATATATATTCATAGAAAACATGAGATTAAAGATGAAAGTGTCACAGAAGCAACACCACAATTTTATAATAACTAAGCAGACTCTGCTAAGCAATAACTAAAATTAGGGATTGTGTCCTCCTTGGATTTAATTTACACAAAGAAGAGATTTGAGAGAACGAGCTTTTGTCGGCTTCCTAAATGTACCATTCTCCGTCCTAAATGTACCATTCTCCGTCCTAAATGTACCATTCGTCGTCCGTGTCCTCATCTAGATTGCCAGCGGTGGTGGTGTCGTCTACATCGCCTACAGACCTGGACACACTGTGTCCTTAGGAATTGTGTCCTCCTTGGATTTAATTTACACAAAGAAGAGATTTTAGAGAACGAGCTTTTATTGGCTTCCTAAATGTACCATTCTCCGTCCTAAATGTACCATTCTCCGTCCTAAATGTACCATTCGTCGTCGGTGTCCTCATCTAGATCACCAGCAGCGGTGGTGTCGTCTACATCACCTACAGACCTGGACACACTGTGTCCTTAGGGATTGTGTCCTCCTTGGATTTAATTTACACAAAGAAGAGATTTGAGAGAACGAATTTATCGGGTTCCTAAATGTACCATTCTTCGTCTTAAATGTACCATTTTTCGTCCTAAATGTACCATTCTCCGTCCTAAATGTACCATTCGTCGTCGGTGTCCTCATCTAGATCGCCAGCGGCGGTGGTGTCGTCGTCTACATAGCCTACAGACCTGGACACACTGTGTCCTTCCTTTCCGGCCGACACACAATTATTGTTTTATATACGTAGTTGCACAAAATATTAAATTACCTGGACGAAAGAGAAAGTAAATATGAGTTAATTTAGGATGTTCATTGAAAAATTACATTGAAGAATGACTTGCTATAGCAAGTTAACAAGAGGTTAAAAGTCAAAAATAGCATTAAATGATGTCTCCTGCATTATTTCATCTAAATTTAATAATCGTTGGATTAACATCCAACGGTCCAGATTTCGGATGTATCGATACATCCAAAATGGGTGGATGTATTGTAGAATTTTCCATATATATATATGTATGGAAAATTTGTAAGCCCCCTGAATTTCAGGGTTTATTTTTATTTTTCTAAATGAATTATTTTTGATAAATGTTTTATTATTTAATTGTTTAGATCATTAATGTACCTTCCCGTAACTTTGACTTCTGGAGCGTCAGGGATACCAATCTCTGGAAACTTTCTTCACGAGTTTTGAAGTAGACAAGACTATCTTCGTTTTGATATATCCTGTCCCACTTGAACTCGTCCTCTTGTGCTCTTTTTGTATCGCGCAACTTCGGGTCAACTTAGACCAATTAATCATTGAATAATTATTCCCACTTTTATTTTTGATCTTCGTTTGCACGTCACCGTGACTTTTAATTTAGGAGCACCAGACCAGTCGTTTTCCCAGAACCAACTTCTCATGAATGATCTACTCGAGACGCTCTTCACCCATGACCTTTGTGTCCCACTCAGACACTCCATTTTGTGCTTCATTTTCTTCGCACAATTTTCGGGTCAATTTAGGCCGATTTATTGTCTACCGTAAAACCTGATTTAAATTCCAATTTAATTTCAGGACCCGACATCGATCCAACCTAGTCGACCCAAAGTATGGACGTGGCCCACATGAAGCCTACTACCCACATGAAACTTGTGTCCCATTTATTGGAGTCCCCGTATATTATTTATTTACCAATGATTATAAGTCCCTATTTTAATTCAATTATTGCACCCGGTTCGATTTTGACCCGACCCGGCTCGACCGAACCCGAACCCAAGCCCCATGTTGTTCTCCCATGACTGCCCAAAAACCCCACATAATTTTCCCTATTTTTCCCCTATTTTAAATATTTATTTTTCTCTCTCCACTTTATAAATATTCTATATGTATATATATATATATATATATATATATATATATATATATATATATATATATATATATATGTATATATCTAATTCACTCTCTCTCTCCTATTATTATCACACACACCACCTCACCCCCTCACCTCCACTTTACAGCACACTCTCCCCCCCTTTGGACCGACTTCAACCCCCCCTCTCTTTTCAAATATCTTTCTCTCTCTCTCTTTCTATATTACTTACACACACACACATACATATTTCTCTCTCTCCCTCTTTCTTTACACTACACCAACACCACCACAGCACCCTCCCAGCCCCATGCTGAACTCCTCCCTCTCCTCCTCCCGAGCTCCACCCTCTCCTCCTCCTACACCATCACCATCATCTACAATACCACCACCACAACTAAATAACATCACCACCACCATCAAAAACACCTCCACCACCCTTAGCCACCACTTCCACCCGCCGCCCTCGCCGCCGGGCCTCCGCCACCACCGGCGACTGTCGGCGCAGTGCGTGCCAGGCCAGTGCGGCCCCTCCCCCGTAGCCATGCAGCGCAGCAGCAGCTGCAGCACGCTGTAGCAGCGGCGCGTACGTGCGCGCGCGCGCGGGCCGCCGTCGTGCGCCGCCGCACCGCAGCACGACCGCCGTGGCCGTCCCCCTAGGCGCGCGCAACCTCGGCGACCTCCCTCATGGCCACCACGCTCTTCCCCGACGCGCCGAATAGCCTATTCGTGCGTTTACGTCGAAATCCCGCCGTGACGCGCGATTTCAAACTTCAGAATTTGCGTTCCGTCGCAGCAACTTCGTGTGAATTGTCTGGACAATCCGACCGTTGGATCGGCAAAATTTTTGCTCCGTCGCAATCTCGGTATATCCATCTTCACTTCTGTCAATTTTTGTCCGTTAATTTCGTCGTTTGATACCTCAAAACTGGCCACCAAGTTGACATTTTAAATTGAACTGTTTTTGGACAGTTTCGTGACGCCAACTTCGCGGGTTCGTATCTTCGTCGTTGCAGCTCCGTTTTGCACGTCGTCAGTTCCGGTGCACAGCTGGTATAACCCTCTTCCTGCCTCCCTTAGGTTTTGTTTCATTATAAGCACGTTTGGTTGGTCGAATTCGACGCCAAAGTTGGCCGTCCGAATTCTTTAATTTGCACTTGTTAAATTCTATTTTTGAACCCGGGACTTCGGATTCAATTTCTGACACCACCAGTAGACTCGTGGCATCATTCTGGCATGTTTTCATATAAATTTTTCTTGATTTGGAGAACGGGGGTCCTGGCACGCATTTCGGTGCAAAACGGGTCCCACTTTTCGAGTCAACGGGTCACTTTGAGATCGGCTCATCGGAATCCCATTCCGGATATACCGTTGAGTTCGTATCGTCATTCTGGACTCGTTGACATATAATTTTCTGAATTTTGAAGACATTTGCTCCGGCACGCATTTCCGTGTAAACCGGATACCAAGTGTCGCGTCAACGTATCATTTTGAGATCGGCACATCGGAATCCTATTTCGGACAAACCGTTGGGTTCGTATCATCATTCGGGATTCGTGGACATATAATTTGTTAGGTTTTGTAGACTTCTATCCCGACACGTTTTTCGGTGCAAAGTGTGTCCAACGGCGGACATCATTTTGACCCAAAATTACCGTTTTATCCCTGTGTCCAAATTGGACTTATGGGTAGGCTATCCTAGCTGATTTGACCGTTCTGGACACGTTGGTGATATTTATTTTATCATCCGACAACATCTGTAGATTTTGCTTATGTATTATCCTTAATTTGTAATTAATTATTTTTCCAAAAAATGTTACTTTCTGTTTTTAAATTTTTATATGTATTTTAATGTCTGTAAAAATCTGGGAAAAATTGTATTTAAATATTATGTTAATTTAGCTAATTTATTATAATTTTTCTAGCATTTATTAGGTGCTTTTGGTATTTTATAAAAATAGGAAAACAGAACTTATTTTTAGTATATTTATGTTTGCTGATTTTTAATAAATATTTATGAAGGTTTATAAATTCCAGAAAAATTAGTATAAATTTCTATAATTAACAAGGATCATTTTGGTACTTTATTTTATATATAATTTAGCTTTTTGTCTATCTCTAAAATTGTTGGAACTTAGTGTACAGTTTGATTTAATTATTGAATAATTACGACTTTCAATATTTTGTGTTATTTTGAGTTATAGGCGTATTGGACCTCACCCCGCACTAGTGTAAAGACCCTAGAGAATTAGTTTGGATATAGTGGCACTCCACATTAGACTTTTATGCTAGGTCCCCACTTGACTAGTATCCAGTTAGGAGTCGTGTCACACCACTAGTGATATCTTGATCATAGCTTAGAACTGAGTTTGTATATCACTATTGACAGGATACCGGACATCTATATCTCCGTACTAGTATTCTTGCTTTGCTCGAGGCAAGTACATCTACAAACTCATTTACTGTCTTTTAATGCTAGAACATGTATTAACCGAGGTAGCAAGTTAAATCTTCACATGTTACATTAATTTAGTCCCTACCATGCTTAGGACAGTTATCATATCTTCACATGCTTCTTACTGGTTCCCCGTACATGTTTCACTATGCTTATATCTGCCCGAGTATTCACATGTTTTACTGCTCTCAGTACTTTCACCTGTTTTACTGCTATTAGTACCTACCGTGCTTTATACCGATCCCAGTATCTCTCACATGTTCTATATCGTTCTCGTATCTCTTACATGTTTTTACTGTTCTCGTATCTCTCATATGATAGAATATGGGTTATGGGAAAACTGACAGTTGAGTACGTGATCATGCCCCCATTATCGTACCGAGCAAAGTTTCATTCTATATGATACTGCGTCGTAGGCCATTATCCAGCATTTCTGTACGGAGGTACACCTATGCCTGTACACTTGTACGTATGTATATTTCATTTACATGTGCCCCAGCACTTTGTACATCTATTGACCGATCACGTACCTGCTACAGTTTTAAACATTACATATGCATCTGTCTCACTACTAAAATACTCCACTTTACCGACGGAAGTTTAGCGACGGACGGATTCCGTCGCTAATAGCGACCAGTTTCCGACATCTTAGCGACGGATTAGCGACAGACAACATAACATAATTTTTTCCAATTTTAAATGTAAAAATTTGTCGGGTTTCCGTCGCTAAGTCGACGAACGTTAGCGACGGATTCTTTTTCGTCGCTTATTCGTCGCAAATGTTGGCGGCAAAATCTTTAAAACATTGGCGGGAACTTTAGCGACTAACTGGCGACGGATATATCCGTCGGAAAACACCTTTTAATTGGCGACGGTTTAGCGACTAATTTATTCCGTCGCTAGGTTCTGTGCCCTAACTTAAATTGAACCGACGGGGGGGAATTTTTCATTCCCCCCAAAACTCTCTCTCTCTCTCGCGGCTCTCTCTCTCTCTCGCGCGCGCGACTCTCTCTCTCTCTCTCGCGGCTCTCTCTCTCTCTACCAGGTATCTCTCTCTCTCTCTCTCTCTCTCTCTCTCTCTTTCTCTAATTTTGGGTTTTGGGGCCGGGGGGGGGAGTGGGGGGGGGTCGGCTTCGCGGGGGGTGGAGAGGGCGGGGGGGGTGGTGAATGGGGTCAGGGGGTCGGGGGGGTGTGGGGAATGGGGGCAGGGGGTGGGGGGGGTGGGGAATGAGGGTCGGGGGGTCGGGGGTGGGGAATGGGGGCAGGGGGGTCGGGGGGTGGGGGGTGGAGAGGGCAGGGGGGTCGGGGGGGTGTTGAATGGGGACAGGGGGGTCGGGGGGGGTCGGGAATGGGGGCAGGGGGGTCGGGGGGCGGGGGGTGGGGGGTGGAGAGGGCAGGGGGGTCGGGGGGGTGGGTAATGGAGAGGGCAGGGGGGTCGGGGGGGGTGTTGAATGGGGGCAGGGGGGTCGGGGGGGTGGGGAATGGGTTGCATTCCCCGATACGGATACGGTTTGGCATGTCCCGATCCTAAGAAATAATACTATTTCATTTAATTTAATTTCATTTAATTTCAAAACTACTAAGAAATAATACTTAAAACACTTAAAATTATGCCTAAATGTATAAATTATATGTTTTTAAATGTAAATAATTTATTAATAATTATTTGTTTTCCAATACCAAAAAAATCCGATACTTCGATCCGATACCGCCGATACTACCGATATCGCCGATACCAATACTAGATTGCTTAGACTTATATTGCAAGGTAACTAGATACAAGTTATGATACAATGTAAATGCAAGTATACATGTTAGCTAGATAGCTTAGACTTATATTGCAATCTCCTATTCACACGAGTATTGATATCGCCGATGCCAATACTCGTAGGAATATATAGTTCGATACCGATTCCGATACCGATACTTTGAACCTTGATTTAAATACATGTTAGTATAGTATCTTCACATATATGTTAAGAGTATATACATGATTAGCAAGGTAACTAGATACAAGTTATGATACAATGTAAATGCAAGTATACATGTTAGCTAGATAGCTTAGACTTATATTGCAATCTCCTATTCACACGAGTATTGATATCGCCGATGCCAATACTCGTAGGAATATATAGTCCGATACCGATTCCGATACCGATACTTTGAACCTTGATTTAAATACATGTTAGTATAGTGTCTTCACATATATGTTAAGAGTATATACATGATTAGCAAGGTAACTAGATACAAGTTATGATACAATGTAAATGCAAGTATACATGTTAGCTAGATAGCTTAGACTTATATTGCAATCTCCTATTCACACGAGTATTGATATCGCCGATGCCAATACTCGTAGGAATATATAGTCCGATACCGATTCCGATACCGATACTTTGAACCTTGATTTAAATACATGTTAGTATAGTGTCTTCACATATATGTTAAGAGTATATACATGATTAGCAAGGTAACTAGATACAAGTTATGATACAATGTAAATGCAAGTATACATGTTAGCTAGATAGCTTAGACTTATATTGCAATCTCCTATTCACACGAGTATTGATATCGCCGATACCAATACTCGTAGGAATAGTCCGATACCGATATACATTGTAGAGCTCTGTTTTGCTATTCTGGACATGTTGTGACCTGTGCTGTTCTAAATAGGAGCCAGACACACTCCTGAGACGGGGGAGTATGTATAGTGATGTGGATTCTTACTAACTTATCATGTGAACCCATTTATGGGTCCTTCATTGAACCTTCTCATGTGCAACTTTCAGTCCATTCACAGTTCCCTATATTGTACTCTACATCACCTAGTTCACTTATATCTAACATCCTAACCCTAATCCAAATTTATGAGTATCGGTATCGGGCTATTCTTATGTTTAGTTTGTCTCACGATACAGATTTTCACATCCAAATTGAGGATGAGTCATTATTTTGTTGATCGTACATGGATGTACAAACGGCAACACGAGAGTAGAATTGGTGTGAGTGACGATTTTCAGGCAGGCGTGGAAGTATTTCTTAATTATGCAATGAGCAAAGCTCAGTACATGGACGGTAACAAAATTAAGTGTCCATGTGTTAAATGTCACAATAGACGTTACGAAGAAGTGGTGACTGTGAGAGATCATTTGACCCGTAAGGGTTTCGTACGTAATTATGGCCTGTGGTCATCGCAAGGTGAACTATATTCGGAAAGACAGGCTGCGGAAGCTGCTACTTATGCTTTTGATGATAATGCTGCAACGGATGTCATCGAAGACCACGGATGCTCTGTTGATTATGGAGATCTGCAGAACCTTGCACGAGATATGGTGTATGATGCGGCAGGGCCTAATTTTGATCCGGAGGATCCTAATCCCGAGGCGAAGGAGTTCTATGACATGTTTCAGGACGCAGATACTTCTCTATATCCTGGTTGTGAGACTCATTCCGCACTGTCAGTGACGATGCGGTTGTTGAACATAAAGTCTGATTTTAACTTGCCACAAGCTTGCTATAATCGGATCACAGAAGTAATCAAGGAGGTGTTACCGAAGGAATCAAAAGAGCTACCAAAAAACTTCTACAAGTCAAAGATGATGGTCCGACAACTGGGACTGGGGTACGAGAAGATAGATTGTTGTCGCAACGGATGCATGTTGTACTACAAAGAGAATTACGTATCAGAAAGTTGCAGCTTCTGTAATGCGGATCGTTACAAGCCAGTACAGGGAAAAGGAAAGTCGACTAGAAAACGATGTCCTTACAAGTATATGCATTACTTGTCGATCACGAAGCGCTTGCAGAGGATGTATATGTCTCTAAATACAGCAGAACACATGACGTGGCACAGCGAAGAACGCATAAAGGACGAAGGAGAATTGTCACATCCTTCGGATGGAGAGGCGTGGAAACATTTTGATTTGTGTCATCCAGATTTTGCCGCAGAGCCTAGAAATGTACGCCTGGCGCTATGTGCTGATGGCTTCGCCCCTTTCGGACAGTCGGGATCTCAGTACTCATGCTGGCCGGTCATTCTTACCCCTTACAATCTGCCACCATGGATGTGTATGAAGACTCCTTATATGTTTCTGACAGCTATCATACCCGGTCCTAAAAATTCGACGAAGAACATCGATATATATTTACAGCCGTTGGTGGATGAGCTGAAACCGCTGTGGGAGATCGGCGTCACGACCTATGATATTTCCAGGAAACAGAATTTTCAGATGAGAGCTTCACTCATGTGGACAATCAATGATTTTCCAGCATACGGTATGCTGTCGGGATGGAGTACGCACGGCAACATGTCTTGTCCGATATGCATGGAAAATAGTAAGGCGTTCCGCCTTAGGCATGGAGGAAAAACTTCTTTCTTTGACTGTCACCGTCAATTTCTGCCCGCGACCCATCCTTGGAGAAAGAATAAGGACGCGTTCAGATATGGAAAACAAGAATTTTCTCAACCTCCTGCCAGATTTTCGGGATACGATATTTGGGAAGCTGTAAAGGAATTGCCCACCGCAATGGAAGATCCATCGAACCATCGTGTCGAGGGGTTCGGACAAAGCCATAACTGGACCAAACGGAGTATCTTCTGGGACTTGCCTTATTGGAAAGATAATCTTATAAGGCATAATCTTGATGTCATGCATATCGAAAAGAACGTGTTCGATAATGTCTTCAATACCGTCATGGATATTAAAGGAAAGACGAAGGACAATCCAAAAGCAAGACAAGACATAGCCGAGATATGCAAGCGTCCTCATCTGAACTTGATACAAAGGGGTGCTGGTGGACAATTAAGTAAGCCTATAGCGCCATACACATTGAGCAAGGAAGATAGATTAATAATCTGCAAGTGGATATCTAATTTAAGATTTCCCGACGGCTATGTTTCGAATTTGTCTAGATGCGTTGATCTCAATGAACGCAAGCTAACGGGAATGAAGAGTCACGACTGCCACGTGTTTATGGAAAGATTACTGCCCATTGCTTTGAGAGAGTTGTTGTCTTCTGCTGTATGGGTTCCGTTGGCCGAGCTGTCTACATTCTTCAGGGATATCTGTTCAACTAAGCTGACGGTGCAACATATGGTACAACTTGAGGAGAAGATTGTCTTAACAATCTGCAAGTTAGAGAAAATATTTCCACCGGGCTTTTTCGACAGCATGGAGCATCTACCGATTCATCTAGCATACGAAGCCCGTGTCGGTGCATCTGTTCATTATCGATGGATGTACCCCTTTGAAAGGTAAATAAAAATCGATATAATTTAAGTGAAATTTAAGTGGATTTTATAATTCATTGTTAATTCTCAAGATAATTTGTCTCTTTAGGTACCTACACCATCTAAAGAAGAAAGTTGGCAACAAGGCTCATATAGAGGCTTCGATATGCGAATCATATCTTATCGAGGAGGTGTCAAATTTCTGCTCCATTTATTTCGATACTCATGTCGAGACAAATCGAAATAGACCTCAAAGGAATGAAGAAGACGTTGAGGATGGAGGTATATTCAATTTAAGGGGCAAGCCTATTGGGGCTAGTAAGAAACGGTGGTTGACCGACGATGAGTATGATACCGCTCACCGATATGTCTTGTTAAATTGTGACATACAAGAAGTGAGAGATTTGGAGAAGTAAGTGACTACGCCTCGTTATAATCTCTAATTTGGTGAATTAAGTGACTACACTTATTTTTATTCTCTCTAACAGTGTATTTAGAGGTGAAGTCAAAATGAGGACACCATATATTACAGATGAGGGACTTCAAAGAGAGGTTGATTGTACCTTTCCGTCCTGGTTTCGTAAATACGTAAGTAACTGAGATAATATGTTATGCGGCTACCATTAAAATATATGCAGCTAAAATATTTAAATTATCAATACATGTTTACATGTTTTATTGCCTGAAATAATACTCATAAATGAGAGCATTCGTTATTTGGCATTGGGACCGAAGAAGCATGCAAAGACTTTGTCAGGCTATGTCGTTAATGGCTTCAAGTTTAAGTCAACTCAGCATGCTATAAATGCCGAATTTCTCAATGACGGCTTCGATACCAAGAATTCTGGTGTTTGCATAAGAGGCACCATCTATGACGACGAGCCGGACTTTGACTATTATGGAGTGCTTCGGGAGATTGTAGATTTACAATATAGTGCCCCATATGATATGCATATTGTGATGTTCAAATGTGAGTGGTTCGATACGAGACCAAATATCGGTTGGAGAATCGATAAACAATTTGGATTCGTCGATATAAATCATCGCAGGAGGTATAGAGGGTCCGACACGTTTGCGATAGCAAGTCAGGCTGTTCAAGTCTACTATACAAGCTACCCAAGGCGTCGTAGAGATCGATTTGACTGGTGGACAGTATGCAAGATTAAATCTAGAAATACATTCAACGTTGGAGACCCAGCATACCAAGAGGACCAAATCGAGAAGCCCCAATACATGGGACAACAGTCGGATACCATGGACGTGGAAGATGTCGATATACCTCATGCTGAGGAAAATAGAGGGGAGGAAGAGGTTGATATACAAGACTTAGCTGTCAACCAGGGGAGAAAGAGGCGTCTTGTCCCAAGTATTGAGCCTGAAGAAGAAGAAGAAGAAGAAGAAGAAGAAGAAGAAGAAGAAGAAGAAGAAGAGGATGAGAATGAGGATGAGGATGATGATACAGATGAAGTCGACGATGAGGATGATGATATAGATGAAGTCGACGATGAGAATGAGGATGAGAACGATGACGATGACGATGAGGACGAGGACGATAACGATGATTAGATTAAATATCGGTATATATTAGAAGCACTTACAACTAACTTAGTGAATTCAGTTTAGATGGACACATTCTTATTTCAGTTTATGTTTTTGTCGTTCGATCATCTACTTATTGTATGATTTTCTTTTTACAGATGGCACTCTTAGTTCTCATTGTCTTGACGGCACTCGCCGCCCTGCTGCTGGTATATATATTTTAGTTCAGTTTTATATTCATTTATACTTCTATATTGTTAATTATATTTATGTGTTCTATTTACAGGTCATGGTCACTACCACTCGTGCTGCTGGTAGCGGCAGTGGCCGTGGCCGTGGTGGTGCTGGTGGTGGCGGTACAGGCCGTGGTGGGCGTGGTAGTAGCGGCACTGGCCGTGGACGTGGTGGTAGCGGTCGTGGTGGTAGCGGTCGTGGTCGCCTTCCACATTCCCCGGATATAGAGTCCTCCGATCCCGACCTGGAGAGCCCGGCCACAGACTCTTCCCGCCGTCGATCTATCTCTGCGCTACCTTCATCTTCATCGAGGCCTGAGACTCCATCCGCTAGCGGATCCGTTCCGCCCCCGGATGCACCAGCGGGTACACCATCAGTTACTGCAGGGTGGGCTCCGGAGTACCCCCGGATTCAGCTTCATCCTGCTACCGGTGAGTACATCCGCGGACCCGCGGATCCTCCGACGCCTCCAGAGAGGCCGATAGGCGAGAACCGACGAGAGCTATGGCCCGCGGGTGATACGTAAGTAAATTTAAGTTAATTTATTAAATTTGTTTCATTTATTCAAGTTAATAATCCAGTCTTTGCTTCTTTGTAGGTTTTTCCCGTATGATGCTGCCCGGATACTCGGGCAAATTATCCGGGAAAACTACCATGGCCCCTACCTCAATTTTTCTGAGGTGCCTCAGAACATGCAGTACGTCTGGCTCGAGGAGATGAAGGTATATATATATCTTTTGGTTAATTATTAATTATTCTTTAATCCACTAATTTTTTAATTACGTGATAATTTAATTTGTATGTCAGACGACGTTCTGGTGGCCCCCCCATCGCGAGGAGTTGATTCGCAAGGCCTACAAAGCCGCCGCCGGGAAGAAGATACGGGATGCGGTGTACGACGTTCGTACGGCGCATTCGAGGAAGAAGTGGCTCCGGGAGGAGTACTACGAGCAGATGTTGGATAAGATGAATACTGCTCAGTACAGGGAGAAATCAGAGAAAGCGAAGGCGAGCAGACAGGCCGCTGGTCTGCATACGGGAGGTTCAAAGCCCCACGCAGCGACGCGTGCAGATTTGGTGAGATACCGCAAATTCATTTTACTATTAAATTCGGTACTATTAATATACGTAGTTAATTAAATTCGACGTATATTTCGTATGCAGGCACAACGGGCGGTAAAGGAGGGGAGAGAGCCGGAGTCGGTCACCGCCTACGATGTATTCCTGCATACACATAAGAGGCGGGCAGACGGGAGCTTCGTCGACGCGAGGGCCCAGGCGACTGATGTAAGTAATTACGTTTATGAGATTTATATTAGAAATATAATTATTGTTAACTTAATTAGGTGAACGTAGGATTCAAATTATAACTTAGGGAAACATAGGATTTAGATTATAACTTAGGAAAACTTATAGTATAAACACATTCATTGGATAGGCTGCATATCGTGAGGCCCTTAGTCAGATTGAGCCCCCTGCCGAGGTTGTCGGCGAAACGACGCCCACCCAGACGCCCTCTTCTATGGCCGCTCGCTACGACGACGTGTTCGTAGAGTCTGTCGGCGGCTTTAATAAAGGGCGCGTCTACGGCGTAGGTTCCATGGCGGCATCGTTGCAGGGCGCGACTCCGAGATATCCACCGCCCCCGCCTCCTCCCGCGCCCCCGTCGGACGATATGAGGGCGCAGCTTGCGACTCTCACCTCCGATATGTCGGAAATGCGGAGTCTAATGTCGGATGTGCTGGAGCGCCTTCCGCGTCCTTCTTCTGCTCCCGGTCCAGATCCGTCTGCTCCCGGTACGTCTAGTGCAGTTGCCGGTCCTTCCGACCCTGGACGTTATTCATTTGACCGTTCTGCCGAGGTCCGCCTGGTACCGGATACTGCGCTCATTGGGCTCATGGACTTGATGTCGCCAGAGCAGCTCCGCACGCTTCCAGAGCATGTGTTGTCCCAGGTGCCGGCGTACATGGTGGAAGAGTACATCCGCAGAGCCGAGACGGCGCCGAGACGACGACGCGATCCATCTCAATGATATTTGTACTGTTTTTGGATATTTGTACTGTTTTTGGATTTTGAATTCTGGATATTTTGGAAGCGTACATGAATGTTTGGATATTATGAATTTGTGTATTTGTGTTTGGATATTTGTACATAGATGTTTGGATATTTCTGTTTGATATTGGATATTATGAATTTGGATATTTGGATATTTGTTGATCGTACATGGATGTTTGGATATTGGATATTATGAATATGTGTAATATTTACGAAAAGGAAATAGAATGTTTCTGTAATTTTTTTTAATTAATGTTGCATTTAGCGACGGACTAGCGACTAACTAGCGACGGATATATCTTTTAGCGACCGATGAGCGACTAACTAGCGACGGCAAATCCGTCGCTAACTGGGTTATATAAATATTTGCAGTTACCGACGGACGAGCGACGGAATATCCGTCGCTAACTGGGTGATATAAATATTTTGCAGTTAGCGACCACCTAGCGACTACCTAGCGACGGCGAATCCGTCGCTAACTGGTTGAAATAAATTTGCAGGTAGCGACGAGCTAGCGACGAGCTAGCGACGAACTAGCGACGGAACTTCCGTCGCTAACTGGAATATTAGCGACGGAATATCGACTACCTAGCGACGGCCAATCCGTCGACATGGTTCTGGAAATATGGTAGGTTTCCAGAGACTTAGCGACGGATAGTGGGTCGCTAATCCGTCGATAATCTGTCGAGGATGACGACGGACTAGCGACGGCTTAGCGACCCATTATCCGTCGACATGGTTCTGAAAATATGGAAGCTTTCCAGAACCAGGCCGACGTCCTACCCGTCGCTAATCCGTCGCTATAACGTCGAGGTTAACGACGGAATGGCGACGGAATAGCGACTGATTTTGCGTATCAGGAACCTCTCTGATACGCTTTTACCGACCTATTTACGACGGCTTAGCGACGGATATTTTAATATTATATGGCATATAAACCGACGGGAACAAGTCGCTAATCCGTCGCTAAACCATTGAAAGGCAACCGTCGGTAATCAGTCGCTAGTCCGTCGGTTAATCATTTGTCCGACGGCTTAGCGACGGACAAATTTTAGCGACGACGTATTTCCCGACGGCCATTTTCATCAAATATCCGTCGCTATTCCGTCGGTAATTTATGTTACCGACGGATGAGCGACGGATGTGGCCGTCGCTAAAGTTGGTTATTTTGGTAGTGTCTCTATGACATATGTGTCCTTGCCATGATAGACTATGAGTTATGCCATGTTCCCTGTGTTACTATGATATTGTGATCCCAGTTGTACCATGAGGCCATGATCCCAGTATTTCCTGTTTTATAGACTTATCACACCATGTTTCTTATTGTACATCTCTTTTATTATATATTCAGTTCTTTAGTTGTAGAGGTTGTACTTGCCCGTCCTGACAGGATAACGTTGTAGGTTTACTTTTCGAGAAGGAAATGCTATGTGTTACATGTTATGATACTGCATTGAGGACCTGGCCTTAGCTCCAGAAGAGGCCCCAGCGGGGAACCTTGCTTAGATATCTTCCTCGTGTTTTGAGACTTAGACTTTGGTATGTACTTATATTTGGATACTGGACTTTGTCTCCAGTTAGATACTTTGGTTATGTATTATTAAGTCTGTACTTGTTTACCTTCGCTTATAGATGCTGTGTTGTGATGAACCTTTAATTATGATTTTAGAACTGTTAGCTGCTTAGATACTTTATTGTCTATTCTTAGAACAGCTTACTACGCTTTAACCAAGCGTAGGCTGGACATGGCTCGGCCCGGCCCAACAATTTGGGTAATGGGTCGTGACAAAATTCTACAATACATCCACCCATTTTGGATGTATCGATACATCCGAAATCTGGACCGTTGGATGTTAATCCAACGGTTCAGATTAAATTCAGATGAAATAATGCAGGAGACATCATTTAATGTTGTTTTTGACTTTTGACCTCTTGTTAACTTGCTATAGCAGGTCATTCTTCAATGCAATTTTTCAATGAACACCCTAAATTAACTCATATTTACTTTCTCTTTCGTCCAAGTAATTTAATATATATATATATATATATATATATATATATATATATATATATATATATATATATATATATATATATATATAACTTTTGGCATATATATTTTATATTTTTTCACCCTTGAACTAAGATCTCCAATATCAACTTAAGGAAAAGTTGATAGAACAATTTCAAGCATAACAAGCATCCACGGTGGTGGTAAAACTCGATACAAAAATCTTAATTTTTAGAGAGTTAATTGTTCAAACGGTACATGAGGAATGTCTTGATCGTAATTTTGGTGATCGATTTTTTTTTGTTAATTTGGTACATAAGTTTTACATTTTTGTTTAAAGAGTGTCTGAACTAGGTTTAGTTGGTATTTTGGAATCTTTAAAGATGGACATGTGATGCCCACGTGTCTTATTTTATGATTATTTTTGTTATGACCAATTGATACGTCGATTGTAAGTTATTGCAGAGTCGTCATTTTATACTCAACAAAAGTTATTTGTTTATGTAGAATTTCTTCGACACAAATATTCTTAGTCGAAAAATAAAAACATTGACACAATAAGTATAAAAAAAACAAGACACGTGATAAATACATGTCAATTTTTATCGTTTTTTATCCAAAATACCAATGAAATATAGTTTCGACATTCTTTAAACAAAAATGCAAAACTTAGATGCCAAATTAACAAAAAAAAGTTCGATCACCAAAACGACAATCACTACCTTTTTTTTCATGTACCATTTGAATAATTAACTCTAAATTTCATATAAGCTACGGATGCGTTTGATTGCAACGTGAAAAATATGTGGAAAAGAAATTCCATGGAAAACTTAATTTGAGTGTTTGATTGTCATTATTTTCTACGAAAAATAGTTATTTTACATGCAAAATAATATTTTCCTATGGGTTGGACAAGTTTCAGTTCCACCATTTTAGAAGAAAATATGAAAAATGATAATTTTTTTGGATAATAATTTCATAGAAAATATAAGCAATCAAATACTACATTGGTGAAAATTTTGTGATTGAAATATTTTCCATGGAGAAAAGTCCAATCAAATACAGCCTAATAGATTTACATTCCTGGTACATAAAATAAAGGGCTAATTAGTGTTTAGATCTTGGATTTTATACCAACTTAGAGTTTAAGTCCTAACATGTCTAATTTGAGAGTTTAGACCATGAATATTTCTGCTTTTTCCATTATATCCTTCCTTCCAATGCATGAGAATAATTTTGTTTAATATAAAATAGAGGATATAATGGAAAAGATTAAAAAATAAATTAAATTCAGATCCTAAACTTTTTAATTGAACATGTTAGGGTCTAAATTCTAAGCTGATACAAAATTTAAAGTCTAAACTCTAATTAGCCCTAAAATAAAATTCAACCAACTAAAACAATTTAATGATACAACATATTGTACGTGTGTCCCGTTACCACTTCCATGCGTACAACATATAATATAGTTTATATTATCAATTGAATCCCCGACGACCGCCCTCCGCATCCGAATCGACCGTGCTGGCACAACGTGATTTGTCGGTCGACCGCACCCGATCGAGCTGGCACAACGTGATTTGTTGGTCGATATATTGCCGTTTGGGAGCCTCGAAGCGCCAATGCTGAATGCTCCATGCATCTATAGATTCGTACGTGATGCGCATGCATGTTAGGTATGGATAAGAATTCCAGTGCCATAGGAGCTCAAGGCTAGGAAGAAAAAATCATGGGGAAATATATATATACATATAATTTATATTTCGTAATTTAATATATGTTGACGAAGAGTTGGTCACCTTATTAAAAGTCATGAGGATAATTATGATTATTAGAGAACAGATTTTTAAATCTTGACCGGAGACATCAACTCGATCGGAAATCTCAGTTTCGTTGGGCTGTTCTATTCGAAACTAATTTCGGTTGCCTCCTGATTCTTATTGTTGGCAGATCTTAAAAGATCATCTACGAATTTGATATCTTGTCGAGTCACATTGAACATGGGGTTGTCTTAAAGAGAAAGGGTTGTCCAAATTCAAAGTCCTCGTCTGGCTTATTTCTGAATTGGTCTTACGATTGGCTCAGAGGTTGTAGCTTTGTGAGAGGAGAGGAGCAGAATCCGAATATGTGCTGGCTGTGCCAAAACTCTTAATAACAGTGCTAATTGCCAAAATAAGTATAAAGTACTTAATTTGGACTGAATAAACTGTTCATTAGAGGATATGTGTGACACGTTGGAGACTGGCATATACGTTTAGAATTTACGAATCTAGGATATATATATATATGAGCCAAGTTGACTCGTCTTTTGTAAATGATGGATTGGCAACCTACAGGAATCATTCGCGACAGAATTGTACTGATGAGTTGTATAAGAAGGTTCGCAGTATTAATATTGGAATCGGTATCGGTAAGTATTAGAATCGATGGCATCGACGATATGGAAGATTTTGGATAAAAGTATAAAAAAAAATCCAAAAACAAATAATTATAAATATATTATTAAAATTTTAGAAAAAATATTTTATATGTAAAGACATAACTTTTAAGTATTTTGTGTTGTTTTTTAATAGTTTTAAAATTGAATGGAATAGTAGTCACCATTACCTATTGGTTTATCTGTGATAGATTTTTTTTCTTTTTTTTTTACGTGCTTTTACAACTTTATTATAACTTTGCAGTTTTGTACGTTCAATTTTATTTGCCTAATTGACTAAAAAGAGACCTCTCAATACTCATATGATCAGTATCGATATTGATCGATATCGGATCGGGACACACCAACCGTATCGATATCGGCCAGATCAAATTGGGATCAGCCGATACTACAAACTATATTTGGCATTGTTCTTTATAATCAATCCTCACACGTTATATGTAAATATGAAGGGATTACAAGATATATATCCTGCACAATAAAGTAAGGATGTCGTCATTGGCACTCCTAAAATGTCATCCTGTATCCCTTTTTAATTTTCTAACATTCAAATTTCAAATTTGTCCATGTATTAACACTATTAACACTGCTAAAATGTCATCCTGCACTCCTCCCTCCATGCATGCACAAATTAATGTCATATTTAATGTATGGATATATTTAGAATTAAAATAATAGAAAATTAAAAAAGAATGTATAATAATATTTTAGGAGTATCAATAACAGCACACTAAAGTAACATGTATAAAGATAATGGCCACTTCCTTCAACCCAGGACCGGTCATTTGTTTCAACCAGGCTAGGCCGCCAGAGGACGAGAGGCAAAGTTTGATACACAGCTCCAAGCTGCATGATCAATAGATCATGTGTAACTTGAAGAAAAGTAATACCAAAAGGAAAAAAACACATTCGCTTTGCATGGGCTGTCTCGTCATCATTGCCATAATTAACTGACCCGAGGTACCTTTCCAAACATCGGAAAGAAAAAATTGACAGAAATTATAATTGTCTAAAGAAAAAAAAGAAAAAGAAAAAAAAGACTCTTGGTAACAGCAATTTATCCAAAAATTTATAATAAGTTAGATCATTTATGGGGTGCTTCTGATAACAACCTTCCACATGTTACTGTTTCTGCTTTGAGTTTTCTGAAAAGCAAAAGCAGCCGCTATCACTCAAACCAAGCCTCAGTTGGAAGGATGGCAAACCCCCCATTCATACAACACCTCGGCAAAAGGTCGTTGAGAAATATAGCAAATAATGTTTGACATAAATTTTAATTTTATCAATATAACAGTCTAGCTCAACTCTAAGGTTCCTTGATCAATCTCATGTGATGCTGGGCTTTCAGAAGCAAGAACCAGCCCAGCAATTCCCACTCAACCTCTCCCCCCTATCCTAGGGGCAAAAGCATCGCTGCTATTCATCAAATAATTATGATGGGAGTTTAAAAAACCCCTACAGAAGTAGATCAGCATATAGGAAAAGAACCCAGAGTTATTTAGGCTTCTGAGCTTCCAATCCCCTTACAACCGCCACGTGTCGGACTTCGATTGGAGGAGAGAGGAAAGTGGTGGGATCGGATGTAGCGCATGTAGCAGAGAGGTGAGAGGGAAGGTGCAACCCGATGGGACCCATGTGTAAGGGGTGGGGGAGAGAGGTTGTAAGCATTTGGTAGTACACAGCATTTTACTTTATGGTTATATCAATGTACAAATTAACATATAAATAAAGGCAATAATTTCCACTCACTGGAAAATATTCTAAATCTTGTATTATAAACATTGAATTACAATGGCGCCAACATCTTCGTTCAGTTATGCAACATATAATTCTGCTTGCCCATCGATGAACAGGCTCATGAACTCTTCTCCATCTACCGTCTCCTTCTCAATGAGGAGCTGCGCTAGCTTGTGAAGGATATCTATGTGGGTGGAGATGATCTCCTTGGCCCTAGAGTAGGCTGTCTCTACAAGCTCCCTCACCTCGGCATCGACCACATCAGCAGTAGCCATGGAATAATCCTTCTGCGATGACATCTGTTGGATACAACAGCAAAGGTAGCCATGCTTGATTAGTTAGTATATAAGACTACAGTCGTAGGCTAGGGGAGAAGAACACGGTGGCTTGGCTGATTACCTGCTGCCCAAGAAACGGGTTTCCACCCCCGCTTCCAATGGCAACCTGCCCAATCTTTTTGCTGAAGCCTAATCTCTCAACCATTTGCCTTGCTACTCGTGACACCTGCATGAAGTCATTTGAGGCCCCTGTTGTAACGTTTTCTGTTCCGAAGATCACCTCTTCGGCCACCCTGCAGATAAAAGATGGAAAAATAGTCGGCATAATCATATGAGAGCAAACAAGGGCTGCAAAGCTGGAACTTTTACTGGGTTCAGGACAACCTTCCACCAAGTGCAACAGCCATTTGGTTCTCTAGGTAGCTCCTGCTGTACAGTCCAGATTCTAGCCTCTCCTCACTGGGAGCAAAAAATGTAAGCCCTCCAGCTTGTCCTCGAGGAATGATGGATATCTTGGCAACTGGATCGTATTCAGGCATGAGCGCACCAACAAGAGCATGCCCGGCCTCTAGACTCATATAAACAAAGTAACGTTTTACTATTGATCTGACATTCCAGGTTAAGACAACACTGTGGTTGTGAAAAAAGGTTTACCATGGTATGCCACTAGCTTTTTCTTTTCTTCTGAAACAACAGCATTTTTCTTCTCAGGTCCAGCAATAATCCTCTCAAGGGCATCGGAAATCTCATCTTTGCTTATTTCCTTCAGGTCGCGCCTGGCTGCAAGAATAGCTGCTTCATTCATCAGGTTTTGCAAGTCGGCCCCTGTGAAGCCAGGGGTTCGTCTAGCAATTTTTTCGAAGTCTACATCCTTTCCGATTGCCTTTCCTCTGGAATGCACCTATCAATAGGGAGGAATTTTTTTTTAAAAAAAAGAAAGTGAATAAAACTTCCAAGTGATAGAATCGGAAGGTTTAGACTTCAAGCAGTGGTAGTGATGGCGACGATAGGAAGGTTACTTATAAGTCTAGACCAACTCTACCCCATGAGAGTATGGAGAAACACTCCAGAATGGAGTCCCGACTCCCTCATGGGTAGAGTTGCAATAGAAGATGGAAGGGCATTCAATATTTTACAAAACTACTCAGAAATTAGCACATTAGTTACAACATTACTTGCTATAAGTAGCATCGCTAATGTGTCTTCAGGTCATATTATAGTGCAAGAAATTTAATAAAATCATAGATGAAGGATTCTCAATTCTCTGTTAACTAGAACCACCACTAAGTGGCAAAGTCATGTTATATATGTGAAAAGTACTCGAGGGTAAATTTCATTATATCAGCTGGCCAGATATTCATACCCATCTCACTTTCAGCTGTGAAATATTCAAATAATAATACACAAGTAGCACAACTGACAAAGTCCAGAGAGTTGCAAATTGTAATAACATCCAAATTTAAATACTTCTAAAGAATAGACTGAACTAAAGATCATGGAAGATTTGAACTAAACTCCTTGTACTTTGAGCTCAAATCAAATAAACCCCGTCAGATCAGAACTACACAAGGTGACACCTTAAAGTTCATCTGGAATGGAGAAGGTTATTCGAAGGATAAGATCATGAAGTTGCAAATGTTAACATTTATTCTCCATTTGCAATTCATTCCCCGTGCCTTTCCTTCACATTGTGACCTCTTGACGCAGCGGGATAGCGGAACGGACTTACCTTCGTGCTTGGCAATGGCCAAGTCGATCGGTGATGACGATAACTGGACCACCGTTGCTTGGTGATAGCGAAGCGGTGCCGCAAAAACTCCGACGGAGGGCCTTGTGAGGGGTCTGCACGAAGGTTGCTTGAAAACCTCAAGCGAGGGGCTTCCGAATCCACGGAACAGTCGAGTCCACGACCAAGAAAATAAGAGAACAAATCTCAAACTTTAAAGAAGAATTTTATTGATTAAAAGTTGTTCTCGATTGCATACAAAAGGTGCCTATTTATAGGGCTTTTGTGACAACCTAATCCTAATAAAATAAAGATAAAATCTATCCTAATAAAAGATAAAGTCAAAATAAGAATCCTATCATAAATAGGATTATAAAAAAAAAGTAAAGAAAAGAAAAAGGAATCCAAGAGGGAAGAGGAAAAGAAAAGGAATCCTAGAGGGACTAGGATTCTACGCTACATCAGTCTCCCCTGCTTCGAGAGAACTCGTCCCTGAGTTCTTATCAGAATAAAATGGTTCGCCAGGTGAAAAGTATTCGTAAAGATCGGCGACATTGACGGTTGGAGTGATCTGCATGTCTTCAGGGAGATCAATCACATAAGCATTGTCATTTAGCTTGCGTAGAACTTGAAATGGTCCGATCTTCTTCTTCGCCAATTTGTTGTAGGAGCCAGTAGGAAAACGTTCCTTACGTAAGTAAACTATGACCAAGTCTCCCTCATGAAAGACCTTACGGCGGCGGCACTGATCAGCAGCTGCTTTTGGTTGACAATCTTTTCATGCTTGTTGAAAATCTGTCTTCCGGGTATAGTTCCTTGAGGTATTCAAACCCGATGACCTCTTGATGTAAAGTGATGAGGAGGTCGGCTCGGCGGCTTAAGGCATCAGCTACTTTGTTTTGAACTCCGGTCTTGTAATTGATGGCATAGGAGAAGCGCTGAAGAAACTGAATCCATCTAGCATGCATTCGATTTGTGTTACGGGGATTGTCTATAAAAGATAAAGCTTTATTGTTTGTATGTAGGATAAATGGCCGTTGAATGAGGTAGTGCTCCCATGCTTTGATGGCTTGTACGATCGAGTAGAACTCTTGCTCATAAGTTTACCATTTTCGTTGAGCTTCACTTAGCTTCTCGCTACGAAAGGCAATTGGTCTTCCTTCTTGTATTAGTACAGCACCAACGCCCACTATGCTGACATCACATTCGACTTCAAACAGCTTGTCAAAGTTGGGCAGTGATAGGACTGGCACCGTAGATAGCTTCTCCTTGATGAGTATGAAACTGGCTTTAGCTTCAGGAGTCCAGATGAATTTTTCTTTCTTCATGCATTTTGTCAATGGTGCTACAATAGTGCTGAAGTTACGAATGAATCGTCGGTAAAAATTGGCGAGGCCATGAAAGCTTCGTACTTCAGTCGTTGTCTTTGGAGTGGGCCAGTCGCGAATTGTTCTAATCTTCTCTTCATCAACACTGAGGCCACTGGCGCTAATAACAAATCCCAAGAAACTGAGTTGGTTAGTAAGAAAGCTACACTTCTTGAGATTGACATAGAGTTTATTAATTCGGAGAAGTTTGAGAACTTCCCTGAGGTGCTTCAGATGGTCAGTTTGGCTCTGGCTATAGATCAGGATATCGTCAAAGTAGACGACTACGAACTTTCCTATCAATGGCTTCAAAACTTGATTCATAAGGCGCATGAACGTGCTTGGTGCATTTGAAAGTCCGAAAGGCATAACAAGCCATTCGTAGTCCTTCACGGGTCTTGAAAGCAGTTTTCCATTCATCACCAGATCGAATTCGGATTTGATGGTATTCACTCTTCAAATCGATCTTTGAGAAAATTGTAGACCCAGCAAGCATATCCAACATGTCTTCTAGTCGAGGGATGGAAAAGCAATACCTAACGGTGATGCGGTTGATAGCCCGACTGTCGATACACATACGCCACGACCAATCTTTCTTTGGCACTTGCAAGGCGAAAACTGCACAAGGACTGAGGCTCTCTCCGATCAAGCCCTTTTGGACCAATTCTTCAACTTGGTCTTGGAGGATTTTGCATTCATTGGAGCTCATCCGATAATGTGGAATATTTGGAAGCCTAGAACCTGGGATGAGATCTATTTCATGTTGAATGTTTCTCATTGGTGGCAATTCGCTAGGCAATTCATTCGGCATAATGTCGCGGAACTCTTGTAGTAAATGCTGGACTACTTCAGGAATGTTGGTATGGAATACTTCGGCTTTACCCGATACAACCAATGCATAGAGTTCTTGTTTCTCAAGACCGCTTTCAAGTTCTTGACCGTCAACAATCATTACGGTCTTTTGTTGTTGTGGGCTGGTCTTAGGAATATCACCCGGTGCTAATGGATGAAGAGTGAGACGTCGTCCATCTTGAAGGAAAGAATATGTGTTGTCTCTTCCCCGGTATGTGATATTTTTGTCAAATTGCCATGGCCGACCGAGGATGATGTGACAAGAGTCCATGTCGACAATATCGAACATGATTGCATCTTTATAGGTCTTTCCAATGGAGAAGGGTATGCGACAAACTTCAGAGACGACCATGTTGTGTCCCTGTTGAATCCAGCCAATCTTATATGGAGTCGGGTGTGCTTCTTTGGTCAGTCTCATCTTCTCTACCATTGCTCTTGAAACAATGTTCTCTGTACACCCATTGTCAATGATGATGTCACATAACTTGTCTTTGACCTTGCATCGGATTCGGAAGACATTGTGGCTCTGGGATGGTTCTTCAATCTTTGGGGCTAGTAGCAGACGCCTAACGACACACACTAGTTGTTCACCATCATCTTCGGGAAGGACCTCTTCTTCTCTTGAGTGTTCTTCTCCTCCCTCTTCGTCTTCGTAGTCAGCAAAGGCAACTTGTGCTCTAAGGGGACAGCTGTTGGACAGATGTCCGACTTCGTTGCCACTTGTTTCCTCTTGGTTTGTTGTATGGATTAGCAGTTTGCTGAGGTTTGGCAACTTGTTGCGGGACCTGTACTTTTGAAGGTGCCGTCGGGGAGAGAGAATTAGGGTCTGCTGGTCCTTTGCCCTTTTTGGAATATTTGGCAGCTTGATTTGGTGTCCAATCATCCTTTGTTATTGATCCATGGTTGTTAGCACTGAAACGGCTCTGTGGACTCTTAAACTTCTCAATCTTTTGTTCTACCTTCTCTGCAAAGGTGATTGCTTCACTGAGTGTGTATATATTCTGCATGTATAGTTGATCATGAATGTCTTTCCTTAGGCCGCCAAGATAACGGGTCGCCTGTTGAATATCTGTTTCGTACATATCATTACGGGACGAAAGTATAAAGAATTCTTCTGTGTAGTCAGCTATAGTTCGTGCACCTTGTGTGCAATTTTGATATCGACGATAGAAAATATGTCGATAATCTGGAGGTAGAAATCTTTGTCGTAGCAGTCGTCGCATCTTTGGACAACTCCGTACAGGAGCTTTGCCGACTCTTGCACGGATGTGCTCGAGTTGTTCCTACCAAGCAGAGGCACCTCCCTTGAGCCTATAGGCTACAAGGTAAACCTGTCTCTCTTCAGGGATGTTCATATGTTCGAAGAAGCGTTCTACTTCTGTGAGCCAGTCAAGAAAGTCTTCAATGTGTAGTCGACCGTTGAAAGAGGGAAGATCCATCTTCATTTTGAAATCACCTCCTTCGTAGTCACCTTGCCCCCGTCGTTGGTATGCATGGCTCCGTCGTTGTTGGTTTACATAGATGGTTTGGGGGCCCTGACGATGGGATCCCTGCAGGCTGAAATCATCGTCGTCGCTGTCTTCGCAATATTCCATGTGAGGGGCCCCACTGTTGTGGCCACGATGCAGACCCTTTTGTGTACGACTGGTAGTAGGACGAGCATTTGTGTCTCTCGTCTCTGTAGACGATATTCCCGTAATATCAACGACTTCGTTGGATTTGATTCCAAGAAATCCTAGCACTCCATCCAATTTGTCAGACAGGACATAAACTTTTTTGACAAGGCTTCAATGTTATTAGACATGGCATCAAACTCCTCACGTGTGACAGGTTTCGCCATTGTTGTTTTGAGAAAGAAAGATTCTCAAAGGTTTCCAAACGAATTGGAATCCTCGATCTGTGGGGCTCTGATACCACTTGACGCAGCGGGATAGCGGAACGGGCTTACCTTCGTGCTTGGCAATGGCCAAGTCGATCGGTGATGACGATAACTGGACCACCGTTGCTTGGTGATAGCGAAACGGTGCCGCAAAAACTCCGATGGAGGGCCTTGTGAGGGGTCCGCACGAAGGTTGCTTGAAAACCTCAAGCGAGGGGCTTCTGAATCCACGGAACAGTCGAGTCCACGACCAAGAAAATAAGAGAACAAATCTCAAACTTTAAAGAAGAATTTTATTGATTAAAAGTTGTTCTCGATTGCATACAAAAGGTGCCTATTTATAAGACTTTTGTGACAACCTAATCCTAATAAAATAAAGATAAAATCTATCCTAATAAAAGATGAAGTCAAAATAAGAATCCTATCATAAATAGGATTATAAAAAAAAAGTAAAGAAAAGAAAAAGGAATCCAAGAGGGAAGAGGAAAAGAAAAGGAATCCTAGAGGGACTAGGATTCTACGCTACATCACCTCTTCAATAGTATAATCATCACCGTTTCCCTCTCCACTGACTTCTTCACCCGAACACTATCATACATATCAACTGGACCCCGAGCTGGTCCACTTCACCTTAAATACTGCCTACTCCAACTATCTATTGCCAGAGCCACATCCTTCTCCGTTAGCTCCTTTATCCCTCCAACACCTCTTCTTTAGTCATCCCCTCCACATCTCATCTATCCACTTCTATAGCATCCCCTCCAATTCTGCTTGCTCTACACCACCTTCACAACTCATCTACCCCTCCGCATCCTTCCACCATTTCAGTGTCCACTTCTCAACTTAAGGAAGACAACTTGATTCAAACCAAAAATATCTAGGAAACTGAGTGATTTTTCCCAGGGACCTATAATGACTCAGCATTTCATTTTTTTTTAAACTGCATAACGCTTCTTTTAAGGTGCCAATACATAGGATCAAGACCTTGTTTCGGTCATCTCCTTCCTGAAAGAGGATCATCTTTGTTCTCTTCTTTATTCTATTTTTAATGTTAGTTTCTTGTTGCTTCCAAAGAAAAATAAGACATGCATCAAATCGTAAGTAACAACAGTAAAGCCTCCATTCCAAAATTTTGCAGTCAGCTCATTCAGCTACACTACTGGCCATAACCTCTGACTGATACTGTACCCCTTCTGCTGCAACCCATGTTTGATTTTGACTACACTTGGTTATAGCTGACAGAATCAGAGATTGAGTGAAATGAAAAATATGATCTGTATTGGCCTGAGGCCGGGTATACATACTCTATCGGTTGGTGGCAGTCTTGCCGTCTGGCTGACGTGGGGACTATACAATGTGGAGTGGTCTGTCTCTAAAATAGCAACTCGAACTACAGTTCTGCCGCTCTTCCAAGTCAGTACACTGAGTGGACTCCACTGGGCATCTCAAATGATTTCCCTTCGATCCTCAAATTGGTGTACTACTTATTCGTGAACACACTTGATTTCTATCCTATCTATAACCGCGTTGCCACTCATCTATCTCAATATTCTCATTTCAGCTATGCTTTGTTGTAACATAATTCTTGAGGCCACCAACAACTTGACCAAAAGATAGCTGTTCTTATAGTACATCAAGAAAAAAATTGCTACTAGTTTGAAGGGAATCCAATGTTCATATGGCACTTTAAGATTACTTCCGTACTTCAGCTACTTATCTAGGGAAATTATAAGAAGCCTGTGTAACCATCACATTTGAGAAGACTAAGAAACCTAGTCCCAATCAAACTATACAATCCTTTTGCATTTCCTTCCGTTAAAACTGAAAATATAGTTGTCCAATAAATTCTCCTATCCTCTTCCTCCTTTACAGACACCATTTCCACCATCTTAGATACCTCCCTTTTCTCACATAATGCTAACCCAAACACCAACATATTCTCTCTTATGAAGTCTTCTTGAGATAGACTCCCGTGGTTGGATTCTGGCAAGCGCATTATGTCATGTAAGTTAGCTGACTTAGCTCATCAAGCGAAGGGAGAGTACCGAGGGGAATCAATGGTCAAGGAGGATAACTTAAAAGCACCTCAAGAACTATGGACACATGAACATGAATAAAACTGCAAATATATATTTGAGGTAGGGGCTGTGATGCCTAGAACGAAGGCTGCAACACTCAGTGTGATGTAAAGAATGCAACACTTCCCACGCACATGGGGTTACCATGCCTTATGTGTATGATTGGTGCACAGCAAAGGCATTGCTGGGTTGGAGAGCTAACAAGGGACATGCGGAGGGTCAATATGAGGAGCATAATCCCCAACAGAATCGATTCACACTAGCCACTACATCTTGTGTGTTGGTGCTCTTGGTTTTGTATGAAGATAGACCAGTCGAGCAAATGAGGGTCCAGTCAACCAGCCTAAAGGCTATGCTCGTATGCACAATGGTAATGTGCGGATCAATGAGCTGAACCACTTGCTAGTTTTCCAATTACTTCTAGGAGTTCAAGTTGTATCCTTTGGCTTCCAAGAGGAAGCTATGCATCCCATTAACGGATGCCTTTGAATTCTATAAAATGGATCCGGTAGCATTTTCCATACTTACTCAATTCTCCTACTTCCTCCTCTCCTCTTTGTGCAAGTGTATTTCGGGTAGACAACAAATGAATCTCTACAACATAAACCTCAACTAGGCACCTGACTTATCTTGAGAGGCAAACTTGTTACGACTCTTGAGTATAAAGGAAAATATTAACTCTTAATAGAAGAGTATAAGGCTTATTTATTACTTCATATTGTTGTCTCCACCACCTAATGCTACACCATCTTAGCTAGCTATTGTATCATCATTGTTAAACAAGGAGCAATGGATGTTCTTTGAACCATGAGAAGAAAGATATTCAGATAGTATATGGTAACAACTAGGCGGCGCAAAAAAAAAAAATGAAAACAAACAAATAAACTTTTTCGGGGAGCGAAAATATGTTAATTTCAAATTTAATTGTTATATATATATATATATATATATATATATATATATATATATAAAGGTTCGGGATCCCCGCCCTTAAGTATCCCCAAATGTTCCCGAAATAGCAATCATTGGATTGTCTTTTTTAACCGTACATATTAGTTCAAAATCTCGCAAGAAATTAAAAGTTCGAGAATCGGTACCGTCAAAAAAGACGGATCCAATGGCTGCTATTTTGGGAACATTCGGAAATGCTCAAGAGCGGGATCCCGATCCCCACTATATATATATATATATATATATATATATATATATATATATATATATATAAGTGAGCATTGAACTCTCAAGTCCTCCAATAATACCACCACTTTACCAAACGCTTTGATACATAAAGCCTGGTTGGTCTGTCAGGTAATTTTCCTTTCAACTTTAGCGTTAATCTTACGATCACAAAGAACTCCAAAAATACCCTTCCATTTTAACCATCTTGATATAATTTATATGAACATTATCAATCACTCCATGATTAATGAATAATGATCTATCCTAAGCACCATGGCTCCTAAGTCTTAAGTGTGCATAACAAACAATAGTAGTAAATATAAAAACTGGAATCCGAATGAAATTAAACTATACACAAGGAGATCAATGAGTTGTATAGTATTAATTCACCTGTAAGATCTTAACCCTCCCAGCAACATCAGGTCTATCCACCGTAACCTGCCTGTCGAACCTCCCGGGCCTCAGCAGTGCGGAGTCGAGCACATCCGGCCTATTGGTGGCAGCAAGAACGATCACTCCGCTGTTCCCCGAGAACCCGTCCATCTCCGTCAGCAGCTGGTTGATCGTCTGCTCCCTCTCGTCGTTCCCTCCTCCGAGGCCGGCCCCCCTCTGCCTCCCCACGGCGTCGATCTCGTCAATGAACACAATGCAGGGAGCCTTGGACTTGGCCTTGTCGAACAGATCCCTCACCCTGGAAGCCCCGACGCCGACGAACAGCTCGACGAACTCGGACGCGGCGCAGGAGAAGAACGGCACCCCGGCCTCCCCGGCCACCGCGCGGGCCAGCAGGGTCTTCCCGGTCCCGGGAGGGCCGACGAGGAGGCAGCCCTTGGGGATCTTGGCCCCGAGCGCGGTGTACTTGTCGGGGTTCTTGAGGAAGTCCACGACCTCCTGGAGCTCGAGCTTGGCCTGGTCGGCCCCGGCGACGTCGGCGAAGGTGACCCCGGTCTCGGGGACCTCCTGGAACTTGGACTTGGAGCGGCCGAAGTCCATGGGGCCGCCGAGGCCCCCCGGGCCCCCGCCGGGGCCGCCCTGGGCGCGGCGGAAGAGGAAGAAGAGGCCCGCGAAGGCGAGGAAGGGGAAGAGGAGGTTGCCGAGGAAGCCGAAGAGGCCGCCGCCGCCGGCGGAGTCGCCCTCGGAGACGGAGATGTCGACGCCGTTGGCGGCGAGGATGTCGATGAGGTCGGGGTCGTTGGGGACGACGACGGAGGCGCGGCGGCCGTCGATGGCGGTGAGCTGGAGGACGCCGCCGTCCTTGCTGAAGCGGACGCGCTCTACCTTGCCCTTCTTGACGGCGTTGAGGAACTCGCTGTAGCGCCACTGGGAGCCGTCGGGGAGGTCGGGGGAGGGCTTCGGCGCGTCGAGAGGGAGCTTCTGCTGGGAGAAGGGGTTGGCGGCGGTGGGTTTGGCTTGGAGTTGCTGGAGTTGGGGAGCGGGAGGGGGTGGGGGTGGGGGTGGGGGTGGAGTGATGTCTTGTGCGGCAGCTCTGACGGTGGAGATTAGTCTTCTTCTTGGGAGGAGGAAGGGTCTGGAGTGAAGCTTGGTGGTGGTGGTGGGCATGCATGGAAGTAGGAAGAAAGGAGTGGATGGGTTGTGGATGCCATTCTTTCCCTCTCTCTCTATGCTCACTATGCTATGCTGTGGAGTCTACCACTATTCTATTCTATTCTTATTATGGGTTCAGCTCAGCTAGTAAAGATTTGGGAGGTGGTTTTGGTGGCTATTACGTGGATGGGATCATTTCCACTTCTCTCTCATAATTTTGGTGGGGTGGTCGAATCGAAACTTCTAGGTTCTAGGAGAGGGTTGGGTTGGGTTGGGTCGGGTTGGGTCGGGTTGAGTGGCGTGGAAGTATAGAATTGAGACTGTCCAAGCAACAAATAGTCACCTCCACTCTTTATGGCCACAACAACTGGAGTGGCTTTCCTACTCTCGTGTGTAAACAAATTTGACAATTGACCCAGCTCCAGGATCAATAGACTAAGGCCACGTTTGGATAGGGGTGAGCATTACCGAAAGTCGAACCGAACCGCATCAAATAAGAGTTTCGGTTCGGTTTTAAAAAAATTTGATTCGGTTTCGGTTTTGAAAATACTAAAATTTTTTATTCGGTTTCGATTTCGGTTTCGGTCCAAAACCGAAAACCGAATAAGAAATTTTAATTAATTAATTTATATATATATGTGTGTGTGTACTATATATATATAAGTATTATTATATATAGGTATATACTAAATATATATAGGTATATACTAAATATGTCTATGTATATTTAGTTGCTATATATATGAACAAAAAAATCTCAAAAAAATCAAAAAATATGAATAAACCGAATAAACCGAAAACCGAACCGATTTAATTCGGTTCAGTTTGATTCGGTTTTGGGCCAATTCGGTTCGGTTTCGATTTTGCTTATTCGATTTCGGTCCAATTCGATTTTGGGTTATTCGGTTCGGTTTAAACCGAATAAACCGAATGCTCACCCCTACGTTTGGTTGGCGAAATTATTGTCTTGAAAAAGAAATGTATTTAAATGTCGAAAGAAACGAAACAAAAAGAAAGAAAAAAAAAGTACGGAGAAAATTAGTTCTACACTATTCTTTTTTTTACTTTTCCAAATACTAATAAAATATAAATATAATAATTTTTTAAAGGAAAAAATAACAATTATTTTTTCCCTTCCCGTGAAGGTCTGCTTGGTTGAGTTAATTAGAATTAAGTAAGGGTTGTTTGGTAAATCGTATTTGAAGCTGAATTTTAAAAAATTTTGAATTTGGAGCAAAATTTATGGAATATGGGTGAGCAAAGGTTCGGTTCGATTTAAATCGAATATATGAAAAATGAAATAACCGTAAATCGTATTTCTCGAAACCGAAAACCGAATCATTTTTACAAAAAAATGAACAAAACCAAACCGAATTAATTCGGTTCAGTTTTCGGTTGGTTCGGTTTAAATGGGTCAATGTGCCGGACCTTCAATTTTTTTTAGCAAAATGAGCCTACTTAAATAACAAAAAGAATTTAAAAAATATATTGCATTATTGTATTTATGAGTAATTATATTACATAGAGTGAACAATATTAGTATACATAGATTGATGGTATAAAGAGAGTGCTCAAAGAAGTACCAACAGAGAATAGAAGAACAAAGTGCGCTCAGTTAGGGGTTAAAAAATATTAGCATATATAGGTTGAGGGTAGTTTGATATTACCAAATCTAAATCGGTTTTCGGTTCTGTTCGATTATCCGGATCAAGAACCGAAAACCAAACCGTTATTTCAAATTTTCAAACCGAACCGTTTGTCATATTTCGGTTCGGATCGGTTTTCAACCGTTATATGCTCACCCCTACTATGGAATACTATGTTTGGTTGGAGGTAGATTTGGATATAAAAATTAGTAATTTTATTATCTAATATTTTATAATAACCTTAATTAATAATTTAAAACTTCATAATTATAATCATAAATATAATAATTTATTAATCGTAAATATAATTTTAATTAATAATTCATTAAATTAATATCAAATTATATTCATAATTAGCAATTTACTAATTTTATTATAATATTAATTAATAATTTTTAACTACAATTATATTATAATCATAATTAATAAAATTTTAATCAAAATTTTAATCATAGTTAATAATTTATAATTTAATAATTAATATACTATAGTAATTTTAATTAATTATTTATTAATCATCATTATAGTCTTAATTAATAATTTATTATCATACCATTATCATAATTATTTATTTATTAATTCTAAATATAATTATAATTATATTATTTAATTAAAAATTAATTTATTAACTTATTATTATTTTAAATTATAATCATAAGTATTAATTTATTAATCATAATTATAATAATTTATTAATCATAACTAGAATCTTAATTAGTCTTATTAAAATCTTAATTAACACCTTGTTAATAAATAAATTATTAATAAATAATTAGTCTTATTATAATCTTAATTAACAATTTGTTAATTAAATTTTTTTATAATCTTAATCAATAATATTCTAATCATAATTATAGTCATAGTTAATAATTTATAATTTAATAATTAATATATTAAATAATTTTAATTAATAATTTATTAATCATCATTATAATTATCATTATACTCCTAATTAATAGTTTATTAATCATAACTATTATCATAATTATTATTTATTAATTCTAACTATAATTCAAGTTATAATATTTAATTAATAATTAATTTTTTATTTTTTATTTTAATCATAATTATTTATTTATTAATCATAATAATTATTAATTTATTTAGTATCACTTTATTATAATCTTAATTAATTAATATATTAATTTAATTATATTAATTAATTAATATTTTATTATAATCTAATGACAAATTTTATTTTTTTTATCCAAAAAATGGAGGATTTCAACCACATCCAATGGACAACCAAACAATGGATTTGGTAAATGGGATTTGGAAATTCAAGATATGAATGAGAAACCCAATTTCGGGGTTGGTTTTTTATGAAAAACTCACCCGCAAGATGGGTTTTATGAAATGCCCATAATTATATATTTCCACGTTAAGTATTCTAAGACTCCCTTTAGATGCTCTGTATTTACAAAATTAATACCATAACTACCCCTCCGCACAAACTCAGATTTGCATTGCGATTTTCGTCTTCTTCTTCTTTTTCACGAGAGATCTGAATTTCATTGCTCTCATCTTCAGTAGAGATCGCAAAGATAGTTCGTAGTCAGAGGCGGATCTATTAGGAGTCTAAGGGGGGCCACGCCGCCCCCCCCCCCCCCCCCCCCCCCCCCAAAAAAAAAATTCGAATATTTTTTCGTGCGCACAGAAAGTGCAAATATTTACGGAGGATATTGTGATAGAAGGTTTACATATTTTCGGATAGATAGGAGCTGATAGATTTTATACACCTTTAAATGTTGAAATAATGTCATATATAGCGTTCCACCTATTACCAAATATTTAAAACTAAAGTTATGATAAATTTCTTTTGAGATTTGATTTGATTACATCTATCTCAAGTTCCAACATATATTTCAAAATATTTTATTAATTCTAAACCTACGTAATTAGCTTATTTATTTCTCAAAAAAATTACCAAAATAAGAGAATGTACCATATTTTCTCCAAAAAAAAAAGAAAAGAAATAAAATTGATCCCTGCGTTTAATCTCTATATCCCCATCTCTCCTTCAACTTTGTTCCAGAAAAATCTCTAGTTGTCCCTTTCTCAAATTTTTTTTTGCTTTTCGGCGGAGCGACCATATTTTCTATTCCTGGTATGATGTTTATACTTTGTTTTACAATAACGCTCTCGGTAATTAGATTTTTTTTCTTCATATGTGATGCATGAAAGAATATTGTTTGTTATTTTATAAGTTCTACATATTAAATTGTTAATTTTTTTGTAGTCATTGACAATAATGTTTTTGTCTTTTTTTTAGTTTCATGTTTCATATTTGGATCTTGTTTTTACAGGGTTATTGTGAACTTGGTAATGAAATGGGAAAACATGTTACAATTGATAAGTTTTTTCAAAATAAGAGAGCAAATGAATTAGATACGGCCACTGCTAAAGCGCCATTGACATCATCTAATAATGAGATTCTTCCATCTGAAATTCCTTCCAAAAAATTTAGAAAAGTTGAAAGTGAAGGAATCGATCTTAATTCTTCCATCCTCTAATTTTATATACAATTAGTACGGCCCCGCCAGAATTTGAATCCTGGCTCCGCCCCTGTTCGTAGTTCACCGTGCTTTTTTTTCAGTCGAACTCCGATCATCGCTCATCTTCTTTTTCTTCTTCTTCTTCTTGTTCTTCTTCTTTTCCGACAATTAGGTCAATTATGAAGAGAAAATCTTCTTCTTCTTTTCCATAAGAGTTAGCATCATTTTGAAAGAAGAATAAAAACTCTTGAGAATCTTTATTCATGTCAAATTTCTTTCCACAAAACAAAAAATAAAAAATTAGGTTTATGTCAACTGTTCTCTGTCGATATCACACGAAGAATAGTTATTCTCCTGCATTTTAACAAGGAGAATGCCATTCTCCGTGTAAATTAACACGGAGAATGTCATTCTCCGTGTTTCTAACACGGAGAATGGCCATTCTCCTGTGTTTTAACATTTGAATGACCATTCTTCGTGTCATTTAACACGGAGAATGGCCATTCTCCGTGTAATTTAGCACGGAGAATGGCTATTCTCCGTGTAATTTAGAACGGAGAATGTCATTCTTCTACGTTTTAACACTGGGAATGATCATTCTCCGTGTAAATTAACACAGAGAATGCCATTCTCCGTTTTATTTAACACGGAGAATGGCATTCTCCGTATTCTTAACACGGAGAATGGCCATTCACCTGCGTTTTAACACTGGAATGACCATTCTCCGTACTAAATTACACGGAGAATGACCATTCTCCGTTTTATTTAACACAGAGAATGACATTCTCCGTGTTTCTAACACGGAGAATGACCATTCTCCTGCGTTTTAACACTTGAATGACCATTCTCCGTGCTAAATTACACGGAGAATGGTTATTCTTCGTTTTATTTAACACGAAGAATGGCATTCTTCGTGTTTCTAACACGGAGAATGGTCATTCTCTTGCGTTTTAACACTGGAATGACCATTCTTCGTGCTAAATTATACGGAGAATGGCCATTCTTCGTCTAAATTAAGACGGAGAATGGTCATTTTCCGTGTAAATTAAGACGGAGAATGCCATTCTCCGTGTTACTAACACAGAGAATGGCCATTCTCCGTGTAAATTAAGACGAAGAATGCCATTCTCCGTATTACTAACACGAAAAATGACCACTCTCATGTGAAATTAATATTTTTCGTGTTCTAACACGGAGAATGGCCATTCTCCTGCATTTTATGGTCAATTGAAACTTTGGAGGACCATAATTTTTGACTGGAAGGTCGAAACGATGCCCGGTTTGTCGCAAAATGAGCGTATCTTTGAGGAGCCTGAGTTAAACCGTTTTACAGTTTGTCGGCCTTCCGAAATTTTAGAATTGCAAAAAAAATGATATTTGGACCTCCGTTTTAGCACTTTTGCCATTTGTCTCGGTCTTTCCGAAATTTTCCGACGAGTTTTTGAAAATTTTTGAGGAGAAAACCTAGATTCGAAAGTGAGCAACGTATGGAAGAAGATGAAGTATCGAAACGTTTTTTTAAGAGTAGTTTCGTGGGTGTTTTCAATAAATTAGAAGGAAGGACAAAACGGTCATTCGGAACCCTCTTTATATATTTTTTTTCTAATTCTGGACACGCGATGAAATGTTATTACGCAGTGGGTTTTTCATAAAACTTTTTCATTTTTTGGACATTTCATAAATTTTCCCATTCAAGATTTGGATTTGAATTTGAATTTTGGATTTCTAAATCTAAATCCAAATACCATTTACCAAACAAGTCATAGGGGCTTGTTGGGTAAAATGGATTTGCATTTAAATTTAGATTTGGAAATCCAAATCCAAGTAATGAATTTCCAAATCCAAATCCAACTACAACCAAACATAAGATTTGGTAATTATTAATTAGCTATTATAATTATAATTATAGTTATGAATAATATTAAATTATTATTATAATTAATAAAATAATAAATAAATAAATTATTGATTAAGATATAATGATGATTATAATGACGATTAATAAATTATTAATTAGCTATTATAATTATAGTTAGGATTAATAAATAATTTATTATTATAATTAATAAAATAAATAAATAAATAAATTATTAATTAAGATATAATGATGATTATAATGACGATTAATAAATTATTAATTAGTTATTATAATTATAGTTATGATTAATAATTTAATTATTATTATAATTAATAAAAATAATAAATAAATGAATTATTAATTAGCTATTATAATTATAGTTATGATTAATAATTAAAAGATTATCATAATTATGATAATAGTTATGATTAATAATTACTAATTAAGATATAATGATGATTAATAAATTATTAACTAAAATTTTAATAATATATTAATTATTAAATTATTTAAAAGTAAAATATTAATTTTGATGATAATTTGTGATAACTAAATTTTAGTTATTTTTTATTAAAATTATTTTTTAGTTATAATTTTTAAAAAATAATAATAATAATAATAGTGACTAATTTTTAATTAACTGTTAGCTAATTTTTAATTAACTATAAATTAAATATTTTAAATAGTGATGTTAAATTAATATAATGATGATTAATAAATTATTAATTAAACTACTATAATATATTAATTATTAAATTATAAATTATTAAATATGATTAAAATTGTGATTAAAATATTATTAATTAATATTATAATAAGACTAATAAATTATTAATTATGAATATAATTGGATATTAATTAATAAATTATTAATTAAGAGTACAATTATAATTAATAAATTTATTATAATTATGATTAATAAAATTATTAGTTATTAATTAAGATTATTATAAATTATTAATTAATAAAATTATTAATTAATAAATTATTAACTTAGATTATGATTATGATAACTAACTATTAGTTAATTTTTTTATTAAAAACAATAACTAATTTTTATTTATAAAAAAATATTTTTTAAAATAATAGTAATGACTAATTTTAAATTAACTATTAATTAATTTTGAATAAACTATAAATTAAATATTTTAACGAAATTAATAAAAAATAACTAATTTTTTTCTCCTAAATCCAACATCATTCTTCCAAATCCAAAATTTGGATTTCATTATACTTTCCATATCCAAATCCATCTCTAACCAAACATAGGATTCCATGGATATGACTTCAAATCTATAAAATTCTAAAATCTAACTCCAAATACGATTTACGGGCCCTCAACGGAAGTGGATGAGAAGAAGGTGAGTTATTACATGTAATCTTGTTTAGATTTAAGAAAGAGTTAAATGATATGTGTTTAATAACTTTTGTTTGAAAAAAAAAAATTTGAGTAGGAAAAAGATTAATAAGAATATAATAATTATCGAAAAATTCTTGTTCAGCTCAGCTAGTAAAATATTTGGGAGTTGGTCAGGGTGTTATTCGGGCTGAACCCGACCGGCCCGAGCCCACAAAATCCGGTCCGATCGGACTTGGTCCAGGCCAGCCCGGACCGGTTCATCTAGCGGGCCGGGCCTGGCCCGGCCCGGTTCTTGTTCAGAGGACCCAGCCCGACCCAGTGACCCGGTCTGGGTAGGGCTGGGCCGGTCCGGTCCGGGTCGTGGGCGGGCTTGGGCGGGCCGGGTTCGGGCCGGTCCGGTCCGATTTAAGTTGGGTTTTTTTTTATAATTTTCTTTTAACTTTTATATTTTTTAACTTTTATATTCTTTTAATTTTTATATTCTTTTAATTTTATTTGTCTTTTAACATTTATATTCGTTTAAGTTTTTTAATTTTAATCTTTTTAAATATATTTTTTAATTAAATTATTTTTAAAAAATTCTTCTCTTTTATCCGGGCTTGGGACCGACAAGACAAGCTTTGCTTGTCATAGGCAGAGTTAAAAAATTTGTTTTTAAGTTTTTGTGTTTTTTTAAAGTTTTAAAGTTTTTTTTTTAAAGTTGTACTTTTAAAGTTATATGTTAAGTTTTAAAGTTAAATTTTAAGTTTTAAAGTTTTAAAGTTAAATTTTAAGTTTTAAAGTTTTAAAGTTTTTATTTTTAAGTTTAAAGTTTTAAATTTTTTTTTTAAAGTTTAAAGTATTTTTTGAAAGTTTTTTAAGTTTAAAGTTTAAAGTTTTTAATAAAGTTTTATTAATTTTTTTTAAAGTTTTAAAGTTTTTTAAGTTTAAAAGTTTTTAAAATTTTTAAATTTTTTGAATATTTGAAAATTTGAAAATTTGGAAGATTTTTTTTTTGAAGTTTGAAATTTTTTTTTGAGTGTCATACCTTAGACTTGAGTCATTCTTCCTGCTCCTCCTCCTCGGTTGTAGAAGCTTCACCAAATCCAAGCGATCTGAGGTCTAGCTCATTGATGTCATAAGCTTCATCCCTCTTATTTTGGGTTCTTTTTCTGCTAAAATCCAATCTTGAACGCAAACACAAGCTTCCAAGATATCCGGCTTCAACCGGCTCCTCTTTAGGCTCAACATCCTTGATCATGCACTAAAATAAGACTCCGATGCTACCGTGAACACCGGCACCATTAGTAGATCACGTGCAATTATAGAAAGTATAGAAAATCTTTTGTCGTGTTTTTTCCACCATTCTAAAATGATGAAGTGATTTGAAGATTCCTCTTCTTCGTAAGAACTTAAATACAAAGACAACTCTTGAGTGGGTTGTGAAGATTGTCTTTGTTTCTTCCTTCTTAACAAACGAAGGGCGTGGTCCTCTAAGCCAGAGCTACTACTTGTACCAACTTGAGTGGGTCGGGTCGGTACAACATTATCTTCATAAAGTAGTACTAATCTTTCTAAAACTGCATTTACTTCTAATTTCAAATCCATATGGTTAAGTTCCATGTTATCTGCATAGCCATCTAACAAAACTTCTACACCATCTAATTTGATGGTAGGATCAAAAATTGCAGACAAACAGTATAAAAGAGGTATATCATTGTAACGCCCCAGTCACAAAATACGTAGGACTAAGAACGTAGACATGCCAGCTGTATTCATACGAAGTACATAGGCATCATATGGATACATAAGCTGTAAAATACAGTAGAACCATAACTAATCTCATCCACACAAAATAAAAGATATCATATAATGATAATGAATTATTTTGATACAATATGTTGGACGGAGACAAATCCACTACCAACAAGTAAAGGAAAAATACATGGAAAATAAAATGACTTTGGCGAGCGAAGCGAAGACGATCCAAGCGCAATCATCCTCGAAGAAATGGAGATGGTCACGACTAGAGCTAGAACACCTGCGAAAGACAAGAGCACACACCTGGCGAGATAACCAGGTCCTCAGAGGGACGTAACAAGACACATAATATCATGCCATATAAACTGAATAAATATTGCTCAAATAAATAAGGGAGGCATGCAATAGGGTACTAACCGTACTATAGTGAATATGCAATAAGGAACAAACCTTTGACGCATGGGCCGGATCAGGAATATCATGAATCAGGACCGTATCCCCCACTGGAGATAACCGACAATCAGGACCGTACCTCCCACTGGAGATAACCGGCTATCAGGACCGTGCATATATGACCCATATATTAAGGAAATGTTCTTTCCACCCAATGCCTATTATGCTGTATCCACAACAGTAAACCTCTATAACCGCCAAGTCAAACTAGCATGCAATTCTATTAGCTGTTAATCCTATCGCACGGCTTATACGCACCGGTGGCCAGCCAGTCACGCATGTCCGTGTTCTACATGCGACACACAACTTCGTGATACAACGTGTCAAGGCCCATGAATGCAACACACAAAGGTGGTCCCTTAAATCTAGGTTTAATGTGTAAGAAAAATAATACATAACAGGAAATGTAACTGAACAGTAAGTTCTAACAAGTTATGCCATGTATTACAGTTTATTTTGCATAAAAAAAATAATAATGCATGAAATATGAGCTAAAATAAATAAACAGCAAATGGCAAGGCGTCTTGCCTGGTTGGACGCCTGGTGTACTGCAATGATCAATGTTGGCACGAACTGCGACTTCGGGGCGACAACTATGCAAGGTGACCTCTGATGGTGGCTACGGACAGTTCCATCGGGTCCAGAACGGTCAAGTTAGCTAGGGTCGATAAGGGAGAGGTATGGTATTGGCATGAAATAGGAATAATGGACTAAATCACGAGATGGAGAAAATCGAAGGGAGTCAAATATTATATATAATTTTAGAAAATATTTGATAATATTTGAAATATAAATTATTAGCCAAAATATGCTTTCAAACAAATAATAAAAAAATCGAAAGTCATTTTAGGACGAACTCTAAGTTTGGTCAAAGTAGTGTTTTAGGCAAAAGTTGTAGATTTGTAAAATAGGATTTTAGTTAAAAAGTTATTTTTTAAATATTGAAATCTAGAAACATAATATATTTTAGGCTAAAATCTAGTTTGAAGCCAATGCAGGCCAAAAAACCATATTTTTAGATTTTGTAAAATATTACATATCTTTTATAATAGCAATAGATATTTAAGTAACATAGCTTTATTAAAATAATTAAGTTAACTACTTAAAAATCCCAAAAATTCTTTTTAGTGCAATATAATATTTTTTTTACTTTGATATAAAATACTTTATGTAAATAATTCAAAAATTCACAAAAATCGTATTTAGCGAACTATAAGTTTGTAAAACTATATTGTATAGATGGAGAAACTATATTTTATTATTTAGATAACATTCAAAAATACTAGAAATTATTTTATAATAAGAAGCTATATTTGAAATCAGCTAGTATATATATATATATATATATATATATATATATATATATATATATATATATATATATATATATAAAACTAAATACCAATAATAAAAATAGTAATGATAATAATAATAATAATAATAATAATAATAATAATAATAATAATAATAATAATAATAATAATAACAATAATAATAATAATAATAATAATAATAATAATAATAAAAGACAAAAAAACAACCATTACAAAATAATGTTGTTGTTCTCATTCTTTCCGAGAGAGCCAACCTCCAATAAAGGAGGTGAGAGAATGAAGGAAAAAAACCCAAAAGGAAAGAGAGGGAGGAAGGAGAGGGAGAGGCTCGATCGGAGCTGGGGAAGAGGTGGAGTCGTCGGCGGCGAGGCAGCGGCGGTCGGCGTGCGGTGGCGCGCATGGCGGCGGCTGTTCGGGGGAGGATCGGTTTTTCGGCGACGGAGGGTGAGCGCAGCGGCGGAGGGAGCGGGGGCTTGCGAGAGGAGGAAGGGGAGAAGGAAGGCGGAGAGGGTTTGAAGCGACGGAGTCGTCGGCCGGGCGCTGGATCGGTCGCCGGGCGGCGGCCAAGCTCGTGGAGCGGCGAGGTGGTGGAAAGGATCGGGAGGCCGAGAGGAGAGGGTTCACGGAGGGTTGTACGGCGGGGGTGACCGGCGAGGAGAGATGATCGGAGGAGGTGGAGCTCAGGCGGGGTTTGGCGGACGGGCGCGGCGAGGGTGGTCTTCACCGGAGGGGCGTTCCAGCTGTCACGCCCCAGAACCAGAATACTGGAGAGCGGGGGACGGACACAGCCAGCTACGTACATTGAAGTGAATCCCAGATCGCAATACGATCACGGCTGTCTAGATGTATGAGGGTTTACTACAAGCCATCAGTCTCTTATGGTCATGAACAAGCCTAGTGTCTTAATCTCAAGCAAGTAAGTAAATGTTACAAGATGTTAGATCATCAGACATACAAAGTAAGGCGTCCCAAACATTACATATTCAGATGATCATGAAGCTAGTCAGACAAAATGTGAAAACTAGCAAGAGTTTCAGTTATACATGATCAACCCTAGGATTTGTCAATCATGTTACAGCCCGTAGGCAGACAGTAAGTAAAGTTGCAAACGAGCTAACACTTGCTCGGCGGCTAAACGCCTCAAAAGAATATTTTTACAAGGGAGTGGAAGAGCAAAATAAGACCACTCGTTGCCAGGGTTGCGTCTAGTGGTCACCATCTGGCTGGAAGACAGAAAGATCCTCGGGAGCTACTCCGAAATCTGGCCATACAAAACCAGCTGGGTCAGACCCCAGAAAGAGCAAGTGCCACAAGGGAGGCTTCACTTAAGAACTAAAACCAGCATATTAGCACATGATACATAAGGGATAATGAAAGACATGAGTTAGAGAAAGCAGGGTGATAAACGATAAAATGACTAACGGACTATTCCGGTAACCAGGTTACAACCCTTAAACCAAACAAGGACCGGGGTTGTAATCCTTCACCTGAACAGAACTTAGTCTCTAACTAATTATCGATAAAGTAAAAGCATAAACAAGCATGTCCTGAGATAGCCATGTACTGGATCTAGGCAAGACTAGACAATATAGGACTCCGTCCATCATTCACGGCCAAGCAAAGAGTACGGCTTGATACTTTAACTAACTAGAGTTATCACAAGCCTAGTTACTAACAAGATGCATCGAGATGTTCCAACATCCACAAGCCCTGCAGTCTTAATCCAGGTTATCCGGTCACAAGTTGAGAGAGTTGGATTAGGTGACTTAGAGGTACAACACATGACAGTATGCTGGAAATGTGCCCTACTCGACGGCAGGCTACAAGTCCAATTAAGAGCGCCCAGATAACGGGACTGCCTGTAGCTGGAAAATCTCTTCATGAACTACTTGATCACTCTAGTCATTATCCTAGTCAGATTCAGTACGAATCCCTAACCGTAGAAATTAGAAATTCATATCCTAGACATAATGCAAGACGAGACATATAGCTTATACAAGCACAAATACCCACGGTATCAAGACAAGAGTTACTTAGCAAGTCGGGATAGCCGTCGCAACAGCTTATCAAGATTATGATGTAGGTTTACTTTATCAAGTCAAGAGTGCGTCACAACGGACCACCATCAAGAATTATCATGTTAATTTACTTGTTACTTGTCAAGATTACTTGTCAGGAGTACGCCTCGACGGGCCACTATTAAGATTGTACATGTCGTATTCATGTCAACATCAATACTGGCAAGTCAGGCTATGCTTAACAAGTTATCGAGTCGGGTCGTCACAAGATAGATCAAATACCAAGAATAAGCAATTGGCATAAAACCAATAATTAAAGGACAAATCATGCAAGGGGCAAGGGGTACCATGACCAACAATTGGCATTAGCCAAGTTGCGCAAGGGTGATAAGCTGCGCCAGGCACTAGGGGGTGCCAAGGCTATAAGTCAAGTTGCGCCAAAGGCAAGTCGGGTCAAGACAGGCTGGGTTGCGCCAGAACAAGTCGGGCCAAGTCGGGTTGTGCCAGGCACTAGGCTATGCGAGGCTAGTTTGCACCGGACTGGAGTGCGCCAGGTCAGGTTGCGCCTGACCCAGGTTGCGCCTGACTCAGGTTGCGCCAGGTCAGGTCGCGCCAGGTCAGGTTGTGCTGCGCTAAGAGGCGCGCGCAGGGCAGGTTGCGTTGCGCTAAGAAGCACGTGCAGGACAGGTTGCGCCTGGCACTGTTCTTCTTCCCCAAAACAGCAAAAAAGAACCCATTGAACCCGAAAACTTCAAAATGCCATAACTTGCTCAAAACAAGTCCGAATTTGGACTTCCAAGGGTCTAAACTGCATAGAACAAGATTTCCTACAGCCTGGGACGATCAAAACTAAAAAAAAATAAGAAAAGATCAAAACTTAGATCTACAAAAATCTATTCATTAAAATCGAAAATGCCAAGTTCTAAAGAGGCTTAAAATCAAGTGGAGAAAAGAATGAAAAAAAAGGGAAGATCCATCATGAAGCAAGTTGCACTTGCCTAGGCTTGGTAGGTGGGAGGAGTAAATGAAGAAGATGAAGAAGTAAATGTAAATAATGGAGGAGAGAGAAGAAGTTGACTTATATAGCAACCCCTCCCATCTCAACCCAAAATAAACCAAACCAAGCCAAGCCAAGTCATGTTGAACCAAGTTGAACCAATCAAGTCAAGATTTAAACCAAGGCTAAGCTAAGCAAGATAAGTAAAAATATGGGCCACCTGACAATTGTCAGAAATCCGTATATATATCCTGAAAATACGTATAACGGGAAACGAGAGTGACACCAGCGGCGGAGATGGGGAGTTTCGACGCTCGGGCGGTTCGGGATTGGGAGAGGCGGCTGCGGATGGCGGTCCGGTTGGTCGAAGAATCAACGATAGTCGTGCGCGGGCGGCTAGGACGGAGGTGAGTACGGTGGTGGCGATGGTTTTTATTTGGGTTTTTCTTACTGATTTTTGTTTTGGGGTTTTGGTCGTGGCGGGGCTGCCAACAACGGCAGCGGTGGTGGTTTAGGCTGGAGTTGTGGTTTCGGTAGGCTGTGGCGGGGTCGATGTGGCTGGGTTGTGGTGATGATGGTGGTTATGTAATGGCAGGGATAGTTTTTGTGGACGGGGCCGGTATGATCGGCAGGACGTGGTGGTAATTACAGGGGTTGGTCGGGAAGGAGATGGCGGAGATACGGTCGGGGAGTCGCGGCATCGGGAAGCTGCTGTTAGGATGAGGGATTAGTTTAGAAGTAGGGTTAGGATTTGATTTGTGTCGGGGTTGTCGACACGAAAGAATAATTGTACTTGTACAAGAATTAGAATAAGAGAGTCACCCGGGGTCGGACCCGAGGCCGTCACGGCTGACACAGTGGGAAATGGCCACAGACATGATGCACGTACTTCGTTGGAAAATTTTATGGAGTAAATTATGGATGTAAGGAATTTATGGAAGAGTACATGCCTATTTATAAGACGTAGGAATTCCCAGTTGGATAATGATTAGGAATATTTAAAATCAAGTTAGATAATTCTCTACTTAATTTAAAATCAATCAAATCCAAATCCAATACAAATCCAATTTAAATCTAATTAAATTTTTAGTTTAAAATCAAATGGGATAAATCAAATTTCAAATATTTAACTATTTAAATAAATCCATAAATTCATATCAAGATTTAAATTGCCACAATAATTTCGATATATATTTTCCAAAAATACTAATAATAATAATTTCAAAAATTACATTATTATTTAAAATAAACTAATAAATAATTACAAATATAGATGTATGCAAAAATAATATTTTCATAATTATGCTTTTCTAGTATACAATAAAAATATTATTTATTATTAATAATTGTGAGAAATGAAAGGCTTTATAAATAAAGTAACAAACTTGGAAATTTTGGAACGATAACAAAATAATTATTATGTATATTATTTTGAAACTATAAAAAATAGAAAAAAATATTTTTCAAAAATATGTATGCTCGCACATATTCGCACTCGTCGAGTAATTACGAAAAATAAAATTTTGCGCGTGACGTACAATACGACTATGCGACGTACAATACAAAAATTTTAAATCAGTAAAAAAATAAAAAAAATAGTAAAAATTTAGGGATTTTACATCCTACTCAACTTAAAAGAATTTTGTCCTCGAAATTAAGAATTCGTAGGGGGTGAGAAGGCACAACAGTAGATAGAAGGGTTTCTTAAAGAAGTTTATATGGTCGTAGTCTAGGTTGAGGATATGATTAAGTGACGATTGTAACCACTCTTAAATTCAAGTGATTAGAAAGTCAAGATTGTAGATTTAGGGTCGAGGGAAAGGTCAGGTAGTTCAAGACAAAGATATAGTTACATTGGGTGGTAATGTTCATGGTGATAGGAAGGCTAGAGGAAGTTCTAGTATAACGCTTTCGTCCTCCTAAAATAGGTGAAGGCGAAAGCAATATAGAGTTCGAAGGAGGCGTTATCGAATACGAATACGTGATTCAAAGACGATCAAAATAATTTCAAAGGAATTGTCAAGGCAGTCGTGGAGGAGACTCTAGAGGACAAGTTTAGCTATGTCCCCATCCACGTAGAACGATAGATAAAAGCGAACCAAAGTGCACTCGGTTGATCTGACCATCATGTACCGGTTCTGATTAGACAATATGTTAGTGGGAGCGACCCAAATAACATGTCTTGAACAAGCTCGATAAAGAATTAACTTGCAAATACTAAGCTATATTAGCATCAATAGTCTAGATAGTAAAAATATAGGCACGTGAGATTAAGATTGAAATAAGAACAAATATGAATAGTCTAAGAGTCATAAGAATCTAAGTTCTGTTTATACCTATACAATCATTCTACGATTTTATTGTCGAGGTTTGGTTGACCAAATGGGTTAAATTCCTCTAGTCTCTATAGTCTAAATAATACTATTTATATTCTCTTTAATGGTCAAGAGTGTGTGTCGGGTCGTGGGGTATTCTATCCAACTTAAAAAAATTAAGCTAAGGGTGTTTGGGACATCTAACTAGTAAGGTCAATCTTTAGCAAGCACGAAGGGAAGATAAGAATAATGATAGGAGGAATCAAGCAAGATGCAATTGATGAGTCAAACGATAATTCGAATATGAAGTCGAGGAAGAGGTCAAGTATGTGGATGAGATCTTAGACTTATAATCCTATTCGCAGGCTTGTTTGGTACGGTAAAGTAACCAAACAATTTATCTCGACCTGCATGGGCCACCACAAAAATATGTAATATCCCAGTCCCAAAATACGTAGGACTAGGAACGTAGACATGCCAGCTGTATTCATACGAAGTACATAGGCCTCGTATGGATACATAAGTTGCAAAATACAGTAGAACCATAACTAATCTCATCCACACAAAATAAAAGAATAAAAGATATTATATAATAATAATAAATTGTTTTGATACAATATGTATCACCCCCAGTTTCCAGAAACAGGGGTATTTTTGTTATTTTTCATTTTAAAATATTTTTGAAATTATTTATTTATTTATAATATTATTTTGGGATTATTTGAGTCAGGTTCGAATTTCAGCTCAATCCGACTTGAAACGGGGACCCGGGGTAGTTTTGACTATAGTAGGACCCACACACTAGTTAGGCATGGCCCACATAACATTAATTTTAGTCCACATGATATTAATTTTAGTTAGTAGTTAGACTAATTATTTATTGATAGGTTTAGTTTAATTAGAGACTTAAAACTAGACTAATTTGACCTCAACCTTTAACCCATTCTTAATTTAAATCAAATAGGTCAAGTGGGGGCATTTTGGACTTTTTTAATGGGGACACCTTACCCTTTTTGGGCAGCCACTTATGGGGGGATAAGGAGTGAGTCATCATCTCTTCTATTTCATTTTATCCATCTATTTTCTCTCTCATGTTCTTTCCCAAATTTTTAGAGAGCAACCCCATCGATTTCATCTCCAAATCCCCTATTTCTGTAATGCCTGTGGTTCGTATTACGTATTTCTGGAATACGTGTACGTATTTTATTCTGTATTGCATGATTTTTTGTTTAGTTTTCTTCATGGCTTGGCTTGGTTTATTCTTGGCCCGGGTTGGCTTGGTTCGGTTGGGATTATTTTGGGTCATGAACCATGGATGAACCCCCTACCTACCACCACATTTGATATTTATTGCCATTTTTTCTTTCTCTCTCTTCATTACTCATGTTCTTCTTCCTCATTTACTTCCTTACCTACCAGAGAGAGGAGAGAGAGGTCTAGGCAAGTGCATCTTGCTTCATGAAGGAACTCCAATTTTATTACTTCATTCTCTTTCTTACTACATTCTAAAGCACTTTAGTACTGGGCATTTTTACTTTCCATGGCTAGATTCTTGTAGATCTAAGTTTATTTTATTTTCGAAATTTTTTGGGTTTTGATCTACTTAATCTTGTTATTTCTGAGTTTTGATGGTTCCATATTGTAGAGAATTTCGTTCTACCCCATTTTGACGTATGAAAGTTCGAATTTAGGCTCCAGATGATGGAGTTATGGAGCTTGAGGACTTGGCTCTCATGGTGTTCTTCTTCTCTGAAATTTTGGAGAAGATAAACAGTGCTTGACTTGACCGCATGAATATTCATGCGGCAAGTGTTCTATCCAGCCGCATGACTGAAAGTTATTGAGCCGCATGAGAGTCGGACTCACTTAGCCGCATAACTCGCTCAATTCCGAGCCGCATAAGGCCCGCTAGTTCCGCGAGCCGCATGGGACTCCGTCCGTCCAGCCGCATGAGTCCTACTACCCTGGCCGCATGGGACTCAACTCAGTTGTGCCGCATAGGCGTTGCTCTCCTAGCCGCATAGACCCCAGTCACTTGCTGCCGCATGAGGACTCGAGTCCTCTCAGCCGCAGGACTGTCTGGATCCCCGAGCCGCATAGGCCCTGATCCTCGAGCCGCATGAGAACCCCCCCAGATCTGGCCACATGGGCTTCTGAGTCCGGGCTGCATGACCCCGATTAAACCTAGCCGCATATGCTCACCTCTCTCCTGTGCCGCATGGGCTCCTATTTGAGCCGCATGTGCCCCCCCCTTTCCTGCCGCATATGCCTGAGCTGTATGACTTTCCAATAGCCCTGTGTACTATTATTTATCATTATTGCCCATATTTCGTAACTCCTTATTGTATATTTTTACGTCCATTTTATATCCTTACGCCTTTTGTTCTGAACTTGAAAATCGTGAATTCATTTGATATGTTTGGAATTGATAATGGAGCACGACCCGACAGTGACCCGTAGTGGTGCACTCTTGACAAGTAACCTGACATGACCTGATAGTGGCCCGTCGTGGCGCACTCCTGACTAGTACACTTGACATGATAACCTGACATGATTATCTCGAATAGCTGTTACGACGGCTACCTGGCATGACATGACTTGTATAAGTAACCTGGACACCGTGGGCGATTGTGCTTGTACAAATAATCCAGTCCTGTCTTGCATCATGTCTAGGAGGGGACTCCTGGGTACCACGGTCAGGAGTACCTACTGAAATGGACTAAGGTTAATGACTAGTATAATTCATTAGACATGAAGAGATGTTTCCCAGTTACAGGCGATCCCGTTATCCCGGCCGCAAATGTTTGGACTTGTAGCCTGCCGACGAGTAGGGCACATTTCCAGTCCACTGTCATGTGGGGCACTCTTGATTGTCACTTAAATGATTGAACTCTCTAAATTGTCACTATAATGATTGCCTGGATAACCTGGATAGCTGCAGGGCCTGTGACTACTTGGAGCATCTCATTGCATCTTGCTAGTATCTAGGATTGTGATAACCCTAGTTAGTTAATGTAGAAAGCCGTAGGCAATGATTGGCCGTGATTGATTGGATGGAGTCTAGTCCAGTATAGTATTGTCTAGAAGTGATTGATTGCAAGATTGTACCAGAATGATTGAATGATTGTCACTCCAGATTGTCACTATAATAATTGTACTCTATTGTCACTCTAGCGTATTTTACTCTTCATTGTCACTTTTATCATTGTACTCTCTCCTTTTTACCTTAATGATTGTCACCTTTAGCAATAAATGATCAGAGACTAAGTTCTGTTCAGGCGAAGGGTTACAATCTCGGTCCTTGTTTGGTTTAAGGATTGTAACCTGGCTTCCGGAATAGTACCTTCGTTTTCTCTTCATATATTGTCCAGCTATGTTTTATTTAGCATGATTCTCCAGTTCTTTTATGTCAATAATGCTTCGCTTAATTATGTTCTCTGATTGGGATAAGTGCATTGGTAGTGCACAAACCTCAATCTGTGCTATTTATTGTTGTTTTCTTACATGTTGAATGCTAATGAATTGTTGGTTTTAGTTCTTAAGTAAAGCCTCCTTTGTGGCACTTGCTCTTTCTGGGGTCTGATCCAGCTGGTTTTGTATGGCCAGATACCGGAGCAGCACCAAAGGATCTCCCTGCTTTCCAGCCCGATGGTGGTCACCAGGCGTAACCAGGGCATCGAGTGGGTTTCTTTTGTTCTCCCACTGTAATATTGTAAATTATTCTTTTGAGGTGTTTAGCCGACGAGCAAGTGTTAGCTCGATTGTACTTACTTACTGTCTGTCTACGGGCTGTAACATGATTGACAAGTCCCGGGGGTTGATCATGTATGACTGAACTCTTGCTAGTCCTCACATTTTGTAACGACTAGCTTCATGATCATCTGGATATATAATGTTTGGGACGCCTTACAATTGTATATTTGGAGATCTGATATCTTGTGATTATTATTAGTTGGCTGAGATTGAGACAATAGGCTATTTTACGACCTTAAGAGACTGATGGATTGTAGTGAAACCCTCACATATCTAGACAGCCGCGACCGTATAGCGGGGTGGATCCCATTCCGCTATACGTAGCTGGCTATGTCTGCCCCCGCTCTTCAGTATTCTGGTTCTGGGGCGTGACAATTTCTTCCACCAAATCTTCTTTATTTCTCCTCTACTCCATAGTTAGAGGGTGCTAGCCAAGTTTGGGAGGATTCGGAGCTCGTTCGTGTCCTTTTGGAATCTCTACGTGTCGGTGTCATGTCGAAAAGTTTTTTTTTCCTTTGAATCTCTCTTCCGAAAGGTATAATCTCTCCTCTAAACTACCCCCACATGCATATAGGAATATTTTGAGCCCGTAGGAATAACCCCCATGGTTGTATCTCCATTTGTGTCCATTTCGTGTCCATTTGGAGGTCATAGGAGTGTCCTTTGTGTTGTGCTTTGTGTCCATGTGGGAAACCCCCAATATTGGACACTTTATGTGGTTGTGATCTATTTAATGAATATTTCCTATTTTAAATTCAGATTTTAGATTCCTATAATATTGCTCTTAATGTTTCATATATATATATATATATATATATATATATATATATATATATATATATATATATATATATATATATTTCATGGTTATATTCTATGTATATATGCATGTGTGTGTGTGTGTGCATATGTATATATATGTGTGTGTGTGTGTGTGTGTGTGCATATGTATATATATATATCTGTGTGTGTGTGTGTGTGTGTGTGTGCATATATATATATATATATATATATATATATATATATATATATATATATATATATATATATATATGTGAGTGTGGGTGTGTATATATATAAGTTGGTGTGTGTGTGTATTGAGAGAGTGAGTTGAGAGAGTATTAGAATGATAGAGAGTGAGATATAGAGAGAGTGTGAGATTAGAGGGATAGATGGGAGTGTAGAGGAGTGATGGAGTGATAGGAAGAGGGGGGAGGATGGCCACAAAACAGCATCAGTAGCTGCTGTATCAGCCCCCACAAGGGGGACTGATTTCAGGGGCATGACAGCCCCATGTTTGCACACCCAAACAGCCCCTAGGACAGCCTTTAACAGTCCCAAAAATCAGCCTTAAAACCCCACTTGGACAGCTTACATTCCAGCCCTATAGGACTCAAATCAGTCCACTTATTAGGCCCCTACTTGACAGCCTATATAGCCCTGGTAGTAACCCAATTTGACAGCCATGTTAGCTCCCAATTCAGTCCATAAACTCAGCCTTAAACAGTCCTAAAACAGCCACAATTTCAGCCCCAATCCAGCCTTACAAACCTGTCCCCAAACATCCAAATCAGTCCAGATTTTCACCCCAACATATCAGCCATCAAAGGCCCCAAAAACCTGTCCCATTTCACCCATTTCAGCCCCTAGATGACAGCCCTAAACACCCTTTTGCTGTCCACAAAATCAGTCCCTAATGCCCCACAAATCAGTCCCCATACACCCCCTGTTAACCCCCATATTGCTGTCCAAAAACAGCCCTTGTTAGCCCTTCATTTCAGTCCTATACATAGCCTATATGGCTGTCCTTTACACCACCAAATTCCAGTCCCATCTGTCCCATTAACAGTCCATCAAACCATCTATAATTCAACCCCTTAGCAAGCCTACTTACTGTCCAAATTTCAGTCCTAAAACACTCCAATTCAGTCCACAAAAATCAGCCTATGTATGTGTGTGTGATTATGAGTTTGTGTGTGTGTGAGAGAGAGCCTAGTGTGTGTAGTTAGTAGCCTATAGGTTGGCCTATGTGCAAACTAATAGGAAAACCTATAGGAAAGCTTATAGGTGAGTGAGATGTGAGAGTGTTGTGTGTGAGTAAGTGTGATATATGTGAGTGCTAGAGTGATGTGAGAATGAGATATGATATTGGTAGGGGATGAGGGTAAAACCAATACATGTTCTAAAATAGGTTAGATACCTAGGATACCCATATTTCTTGGTAGGTAAACCTTAGATAGGATGGTATCTAGCTACCCTAAGGAGCCTAGGCTAGTATCTTGGCCCTTGGGTATTAGCGGGGTTTTCTTTGTATTGGGCAAGGTATCGGAATTTACCTTGGTAGGGTAATGTTGGTTTTACATAGAAATAGGATATTTGAGTTTAGAGTCTAAGATATGATTAGAACTTGGTTCCCTTGGTTGGTAATTATCAAATATAGTGCTCCTAGACTAGTTTTGACGTCGGTTGACCATTTTGACCAAAAGTCAACAAAAGTCAACCGAGAGTCAAACTTAGCCTTTAAGCGACTAGATTTGACCGAAACCAAACCAGAGTTGACCAGTTGACTGAAAATCAACTGTTAGTCAACATTTGACTTGTTTGACCTAGGGTTGACCCAGGGTTGACTCAGTGTTGACCAGAGTTGACCAGAGTTGACTTTTTGACTAAAAGTTAACTGTAAGTCGACCTTTGACCCCGTTTGACCTAGTTTGACTTGGATTGACTTCCAGTAACCTACTATGACCTAGTATGAACCAGTTTGACCTAGTTTTGACTTAGACTTGCATTCATGACTTATATTAGTTTTCTTTTTCAGTATAGAATCCTGTTTGACTCATAGTATTTTATTTTAGGTCTGTGATCACTCTGAGCATCTGTTCACCTTATCAGCTCAGGACCACAGGCGAGTACATTTATTGATAGTTTTTATTGTCTTGATATCTGCTATATCTGATTCAGTTGTAGTGTTATACTCGATTTCCAGTCACGACAGTTCACGGACTAGTATATGTTGGATCACGACATGGGATGTTGTTCCTAGATTTTCATGGTACATATTCTGTCTTATTTTAGTGTATTGGTATAGACACCAATTTCAAAAGGGGACTTGCTACCCTCTTATGGAATTCCGTGTCATAACGTGTTATGTCCAGATCCATTATACTATTCGGGGATGGGGGAGTTATTAGTGGTTGTGTGATCAAATTTCCACATGGTTCTATTGTACATATGGTTCTATGGTACACATGGTTCATAGCTATACCCTCGCCTCACGACGGGTAAAGCCTTACCCTATATGGTTCATAGCTTTCCATGGTGACCGGCCTTACCGCTCTATTGTATTTATGGTTCATAGCCGGTCGGATGGAAAGCCTGAGTATATTTTTCTAAGCCGATCACATAGCACACTAATAATTCAAGGCACCTTTTATATTTATTATCGTTGGAGACTAAGTTCTGTTCGGGAGAAGGGTTACAGCCCCGGTCCTTAGGGTTTGTAACTCGGTTTCCGAATAGTTCCCAAGTCGTCCTATATATATGTATTATCGTCCTTTTCAGTACTCACATCTTGATATATATATTTCCAGTTGATTTTGTCTTGTATTTCATTGCACTGTCTCTTATAGAATTTGTCAATTCATATGGAACTGCTGTTGGTGTTTGTACTTGCTCATTTTCCTGACAGGATACCGTTGACAATTTTACAGATGATTTAGAGGCAGATTGCCCGACTTATTATGGGGTCGAGTCAGATGGAGTAGAACCGGACTGTGGCTTGTTGGTAGAGCCACTAGACTTTGCTCACCCTGAGTAGTGTAGTTTAGTTAGATTTGCCTGGCCTGCGAGCCAGCTAGTATTTTCAAATTGTAGTATCTTATATATATTTTTCTGTGACTCTGGGTTGTTGTGTATAGCTCTGGACTTGTGTGTATCTCAGACTCATTTTCTGTTTTATCTATCATATTTCTCTTCCATGCTATCTACCTTAGTTTGATATATGTGATTGAGACTGTATTGCTATGTCACCTCTATTCGGAGTGTATATACTGTACATGTACCTTTATCTGTTTTAGTCGTAGTATTTACAGACCCTATATACAGCATTCTACCACCGATACTACGGCGTAGGCTGGACGTAACCACATACTCGTGCCCCTCTTCAGGGTGCGGGTCGTGACAATATGTTGGACGGAGACAAATCCACTACCAACAAGTAAAAGAGAAATAATAGAAAATGAAATAACTTTGGCGAGCGAAGCGAAGACGATCCAAGCGCAATCATCCTAAAAGAAATGGAGATGGTCACGACTAGAGCTAGAACACCTGCGAAAGACAAGAGCACACACCTTGTGAGATAACCAGGTCCTCAGAGGGACGTAACAAGATACATAATATTATGCCATATAAACTGAATAAATATTGCTCAAATAAATAAGGGAGGCATGCAATAGGGTACCTAACCGTACTGTAGTAAATATGCAATAAGGAATAAACCTTTGACGCATGGGCCGGATCAGGAATATCAGGAATTAGGACCGTATCCCCCACTGGAGATAACCGGCAATCAGGACCGTACCTCCCACTGGAGATAACCGGCTATCAGGACCGTGCATATATGACCCATACATTAAGGAACTGTTCTTCCCACCCAATGCCTATTATGTTGTGTCCATGTAATATCTCGAAATTCGTGATACGTATTTTATTGCGTATTCGTATTTCTGACCCGTATTTTATTTTTCTTGTCTAGTTAATTGTAGTTTATTTCGTAATCTTGTGGTAGTTTAATTGTCATTTATCATTATGGGTTAATCTGGTTAATGACTTCTGGATTTTGATTGGGCCTTGGCCTGCATTGTATTTTGCTCAACTTGCAGTATTCTCGGCTTTCGTATTTTGGCTCGAATTTATGTGGAGGAGCTTGGCTTGGTTTAACTTGGTTTGATTTGGAGACTTGGTTCGGTTTTATTTGGTTTGAGATTGCATTGGAACCCTTTAACCTATACTCTCCCTCACCTCCATCACACCCCACCATCATTTAATCCCCTCTCTCTCTCTCTCTCCCCTCTCATTTTCCCACTTCACAGCCGGCCACCCCCTCTCCCTTCCTTCTTCTTCTTCCCCAAGAGAGAATCACCCCCATTAGGCAAGTGCACCTTGCTCACACTTGAGGGCCGGATTTTATGTGCCCATTAGCTAGTTTAGCACCCTATGAGCAACATTAGATCTTGGGTTTTCTTGATTTGGAGCTTGGAATCTTGTAGATCTAGGTTTGGAGTATTTTCGGATTTTTGGAGATTTGATCTCCCAAACTTGTTCTTTTGTTGGATTTAATGTTTCCATGTTGTAGAGCTTTCAATTTTACACAAGTTAGAGCCTTGAAAATCCGGATTTGGGTTTGTATTGATGGATTTATGATGTTCCAAAGTTTTGAGTTCCATGGGTTCTCTTTTCGGATTGTTGGAGAAGATGACTTGCTGTTCTGGCCGATGGCGCCTACTTCCTCGAACACGCCTCTTTAGGCGCTGTTCGTTCAACTGCGCCTTCTTAGGCGCGGTTCGCAGACTGCGCCTCCTTTTCGAGCGCGCCTCTTTAGGCGCGGCTCGCTCGAACGCGCCTCCTTAGGCGCGGTTCGTCTCGATCGCGCCTCCTTGGGTGCTGTTCGCCGCCGCCCCTCGATGGCGCCTCCTCGGCGTCATTTTAGGCACGGTTGGCAGACTGCGCCTACTTTCCCAGATTGGCAGATAGCGCCCATTTCCTCCTGTTAGGCAGATAGCGCCTACTTTCCCTTGGCTTGCCCGACTGCGCCTATATTTATCATTTTAGGCGCAGTTCACTGTCCCCTTGACCTAGGCGCCATTCGATTTCATGGATTATGCGCGATCTGATCTACCAGATCAGGCGCGGTTGACTTCATGAAATTAGGCACGGTTTAACCCTTGGGCCTAGGTGCCATCTGACTTGACTAGACCAGGCGCACTTGACTCCACTTGACTTAGGCGCTCTTTGACCTACGGGTTTTAGGCGCGGTTTGGCTCACTGGTCCTAGGCGCCATTTGATCCAATGGATCTAGGCGCGGTTTGCCCCATTGGCTCTAGGCGCGGATTGACCTGTCCAGACTAGGCGCACTTTAGTGTGCAGCTAGTAAGCGCACTCTAGTGTGCTGCCTCCCTGGCACACTCTAGTGTGCTGCCTCTAGGCGCACTCCAGTATGCCTGGCCTGCCCTAGTGCCCCTGTACCCCTGCACCCCTAGTGCCTGTATTGCTTTCTCTGGGCTTTGGTTTTCTTTTCATAATTTGGAGCTTCCTGAGATTTTGGTGCTCACAACACGACTTGACTAGACTCGACACGTCTTGACACGATTTCCTGTATTTGTGTACTGCTTTCTTGAATCTTGACACTAATTTGGGAACACCTTACCCCTGGTTTATATCCTTACGCCTTTTGACCCGAGCTCGACCCAAACACGATGAGGGCACGATTTGATCTAATGCTAGTATGGCGTTGTCCCTGGTTTTGCTATCTCTTGTTACATCAGAAAAGTGTTTTCTTATGGTCTTATTTTATAAAGTCATGTTTTCAGCCTTATTGTACTTTTCATGTCTTTTTACATCGGTGGCCGTTTGGGTGCACTTAGGATTATGTTTCTTTTACTTGTAGAATAGTTGCATTGTGATATGCCTTATGGCCCTGACACGATAAATAAATCCTGGCTAATAACTTGTAACTTGTAACCTTAATAACTAGATAACTTGATAGTGGCTCGTGGCGGCGCACTTCCAGCTTGTAACATGACATGACTTGGCATGATAATTTGACAACTTGAGCTGCTGAGGCAGGCTCACTTGACTAGTATAGCTTGTCTTGACACCGTGGGTGTACCTTCTTGTGTTTGGTCAATTCACCAGTCTTGTCTTGCATCATGTCTAGGACATGAATTCTTGATTTCCCACGGTCAGGAATTCATATTGGAAATGAACTAAGATTAACAACTAGCTTAATTCACTAGTCATGACGAGATGTTCCTCAGCTACAGGCGATCCCGTTACCCCGGCAACAATCGTTTGGACTTGTAGCCTGCCGACGAGTAGGGCGCATTTCCAGCTCACTGCCAAGTGGTGCATCCTCAAGCTACTTGTAATGATAACAAGAATGTAGTCCCTCTCTCTCTAATTGTCACTATACTAATAATCGCCTGGGTAACCTGGATAGCTGCAGGGCTTGTGGCGGAGATACATCTCACCGCATTGTTAGTAATTAGGCTTGGGATAACCCTAGTTAGTTAATGTAGCAAGCCGTAGGCTATGATTGGCCGTGTATTATTGGATGGTGTCCAGCCTTGTCTGGTCTGGTCTAGGACCAGCCCTGATGGGTCCAGCTCTTGATTATTCCAGTCTCTAGAACTTGAATGCTTGACTTGCACTGGATGTGATTGTAAGATTTCTTCTCTGTCACTGTAGTGTAACTCTCTTGTATGACTGTCCTCTAAGCAATAACTGGTTAGTGACTATGTACTGTTCAGGTTTCCTGGTACGGTACATTTGTCCTTCCTTGTTTATTGCCCGGATAGCATTTATTTCTTATTTTTCATGCATCTTATCTGCCATGTTCTCCGGTATTATTATTATTTACTAATCAAGTTACTGGTTTCCTTTCTGTGAGCGGGATGCGTGCATTGGTACTGCACAAATCTCGATATGCTTTTACTTATTTCTTTTGCTGCTTTTGTTTACTAATGATTTGCTGGTTTTAGTCCTTAAGTGGAGCCTCCTTTGTGGCACTTGCTCTTTCTGGGGTCTGACCCAGCTGGTTTTGTATGGCCAGATACCGGAGCAGCAGCAAGGGATCTACCTGTCTTCCAGCCAGATGGTGACCGCCAGGCGTGACCAAGGCTTCTAGTGGATTTCTTTTGTTCGCCCACTTTATTGTAAACTAATATTCTTTTGAGGCGTTTAGCTGACGAGCACGTGTTAGCTCGATTGCAACTTGTATTTATTATCTGCCTACGGGCTGTAACGTGATTGACATGCCCCGGGGGTTGATCATGTATGACTTAACTCTGAGCTAGTCTTTACATTTTGTTACGACTAGTTTTCATGATCATCTTATATGTAATGTTTGGGACGCCTTACAATTGTATATTTGGTGATCTGTTATCTTATAACTTATTTTACTTGTTGAGATTGAGACAATAGGCCATTTGGACCGTAAGAGACTGTTGGTTTGTAGAATACCCTCACATGCTAGACAGCCGTGATCGTATAGCGGGATGGTTGCCGTCCCAATATACGTAGCTGGCTGTTCACGTTCTCGTTCGTCCGTATTCCGGGAGCGGGGCGTGACAGTCCACAACAGTAAACCTCTATAATCGCCAAGTCAAACTAGCATACAATTCCATTAGCGGTTAATCCTATCGCACGGCTTATACGAACCGGTGGCCAGCCAGTCACGTATGTCCGTATTCTACACGCGACACACAACTTCGTGTTACAACATGTCAAGGCCCATGAATGCAACACACAAAGGTGGTCCCTTAAATCTAGGTTTAATGTGTAAGAAAAATAATACATAGCCGAAAATGTAACCGAACAGTAAGTTCTAACAGGTTATGCCATGTATTACAGTTTATTTTGCATAAAGAAAATAATAATGGATGAAATATGAGCTAAAATAAATAAACAACAAATGGCAAGGTGTCTTGCCTGGTAGGACGTCTGGTGTACTGTAATGATCAATGTTGGCACGAACTGCGACTTTGGGGCGACAACTATGCAAGGTGACCTCTGATGGTGGCACGGACAGTTCCATCGGGTCCAGGACGGTCAAGTTAGCTAGGGTCGATAAGGGAGAGGTATGGTATTGGCATGGAATAGGAATAATGGGCTAAATCACGAGATAGAAAAAATGGAAGGGAGTCAAATATTATATATAATTTTAGAAAATATTTGATAATATTTGCAATATAAATTATTAGCCAAAATATGCTCTCAAACAAATACTAAAAAAAAATCGAAAGTCATTTTAGGACGAACTCTAAGTTTGGTCAAAGTAGTGTTTTAGGCAAAAAGCTCTAGATTTGTAAAATAAGATTTTAGTTAAAAAGTTATATTTTTAAATATTGAAATCTAGAAACATAATATATTTAGGCTAAAATCTAGTTTGAAGCCAATGCAGGCTAAAAAAAACCATATTTTTAGATTTTGCAAAATATTACATATCTTTTATAATAGAAATAGATATTTAAGTAACATAGCTTTATTAAAATAATTAAGTTAACTACTTAAAAATCCCAAAAATTCTTTTTAGTGCACTATAATATTTTATTACTTTGATATAAAATACTTTATGTAAATACTTCAAAAATTCACAAAAATCGTATGTAGCGAACTATAAGTTTGTAAAACTATATTGTATAGATGGAGAAACTATATTTTATTATTTAGATAACATTCAAAAATACTAGAAATTATTTTATAATAAGAAGCTATATTTGAAATCAGCTAGTATATATATATATATATATATATATATATATATATATATATATATATATATATATATATATACCAATAATATATATATATATATATATATATATATATATATATATATATATATATATATATATATACCAATAATAAAAATAGTAATGATGATAATAATAATAATAATAATAACAATAATAATAATAACAACAACAACAACAATAATAATAATAATAATAATAATAATAATAATAATAATAATAATAATAATAATAATAATAATAACAACAACAACAACAACAACAACAATAATAATAATAATAATAATAATAATAATAATAATAATAATAATAATAATAATAATAATAATGCTAAAAGAAGAAGACAACAAAAAACAAAAACAAAAAAACCATCCATCACAAAATAATGCTGATGTTCTCATTCTTTCCGAGAGAGCCAACCTCCAATAAAGGAGGTGAGAGAATGAAGGAAAAAAACCCAAAGAGGAAAGCGAGGGGGAAGAAGGAGAGGGAGAGGCTCGATCGGAGCTGGGGAAGAGGTGGAGTCGCCGGCGGCGAGGCAGCGGCGGTCGGCGCGCGGTGGCGCGCACGGCGGCGGCTGTTCGGGGGAGGATCAATTTTCCGACGGCGGAGGGTGAGCGCAGCGGCGGAGGGAGCGGGGGTTTGCGAGCGGAGGAAGGGGAGAAGGAAGGCGGAGAGGGTTTGAAGCGGCGGAGTCGTCGGCCGGGCGCTGGATCGGTCGTCGGGCGGCGGCCAAGCTCGTGGAGCGGCGAGGTGGTAGAAAGGATCGGGAGGCTGAGAGGAGAGGGTTCACGGAGGATTGTGCTGCGGGGGTGGCCGGCGAGGAGAGATGGTCGGAGGAGGTGGAGCTCAGGCGGGGTTTGGCGGACGGGCGCGGCGAGGATGGTCTTCGCCGGAGGGGCGTTCCAGCGGCGGAGACGGGGAGTTTCGGCGCTCGGACGGTTCGGGACTCGTAGAGGCGGCTGCGGATGGCGGTCCGGTTGGTCGGGGAATCAACGGCGGTCGCGCGCGGGTAGCTAGGACGGAGGTGATTACGGTGGTGGCGATGGTTTTTATTTGGGTTTTTTTGCTGATTTTTGTTTTAGGGTTTTGGTCGTGGCGGGGCTGCCAACAACGGCTGCGGTGGTGGTTTAAGCTGGAGTGGTGGTTTCGGTAGGCTGTGGCGGGGTCGATGTGGCTGGGCTGTGGTGATGATAGTGGTTGTGTAATGGCAGGGGTAGTTTTTGTGGACGGGGCCGGTACGGTCGGCAGGACGTGGTGGTAATTACAGGGGTTGGTCGGGAAGGAGATGGCGGAGATACGATCGGGGAGTCGCGGCATCGGGAAGCTGCTGTTAGGACGAGGGATTAGTTTAGAAGTAGGGTTAGGATTTAATTTGTGTCGGGGTTGTCGACACGAAAGAATAATTGTACTTGTACAAGAATTGGAATAAGAGAGTCACCCGGGGTCGGACCCGAGGCCGTCACGGCTGACACGGAGGGAAATGGCATGCACGTACTTCGATGGAAAATTTTGTGGTGTAAATTGTAGATGTGATGAATTTATGGATGAGTACCTGCCTATTTATAGGACGTGGAAATTCCCAATTGGATAATGATTAGGAATATTTAAAATCCAGTTAGATAATTCTCTACTTAATTTAAAATCAATCAAATCCAAATCCAATACAAATCCAATTTAAATCTAATTAAAATTTTAGTTTAAAATCAAATAGGATAAATCAAATTTTAAATATTTAACTACTTAAATAAATCCATAAATTCAAATCAAGATTTAAATTGCCACAATAATTTCAAAATATATTTTCCAAAAATACTAATAATAATAATTTCAAAAATTACATTATTATTTAAAATAAACTAATAAATAATTACAAATATATATGTATGCACAAATAATGTTTTCATAATTATGCTTTTCTAGTATACAATAAAAATATTATTTATTATTATTAATTGTGAGAAATGAAAGGCTTTATAAATAAAATAACAAACTTGGAAATTTTGGAACGATATCAAAATAATTATTATGTATATTATTTTGAAACTATAATAAAATAGAAAAAAATATTTTTCAAAAATATGTATGCTCGCACATATTCGCACTCGTCGAGCAATTACGAAAAATAAAATTTTGCGCGTGACGTACAGTACGACTACGCGACGTACAATACAAAAATTTTAAATCAGTAAAAAAATTAAAAAAAAATAGTAGAAATTTAGGGGTTTTACAATCATCCCAATATTTAGCTTCCATTTTCTTGACAACATAGTCAAAATTTAGAACATTTCTATATTTAGAAAACAAGCAAGACATGTGAAAAAGTTCTCGTAAAGCTAAACAAGAAGTAGGATAATATACATCAGAAAGAGTGCATGTAGTTTTGTAAAAAATTTCTAAAAATTCACATATAGAAGTAGCAACTATCCAATCATCTTCAGTAACTGGATATTCAAAATTGTGATCCATGTTACAAAAATATATAATAGCATCCTTAAACGGAAGTGCGAATTTCAACATTAAATATGTCGAATTCCATCTATGTAGAACATCCTTAACAAATCTTCTAAAACAAATACTAAAATGTGCACATGTGTTCTTAAAAGCTTGTTGCCTACTTGAAGACTTGTTCAAGCTGTGTAAACAATTTCTGAGTGTTTCTAATGTGTACTAAAAAATTCAAGACATTCTTTTACAACTAAGTTAATAATATGGCAAGCACACCTAATATGCAATAATCTACCTCCAAAATAGGTTGAAATAGTAAAGATAATGAATTTATAGCAGCAGTATTATTACTAGCATTATCAAAAGATACAGATTGAATCTTGTTGTGAATATCAAAGTCACGCAAGTGTTTGGAAATACAAGTGGCAATTGCGGAGCCTGTGTGTGGAAATTCTAAAGTTTTTAAACAGACGATGCGCTTTTGCAACATCCACAATGAATCTATATAGTGTGCCGTGATACAAATATAGGCATAGTTTTGTTTACTTGTCCACACATCAGAAGTAATAGCTAGTTTATTAGCATACGAAAACGTTTCTTTTAAAGCAAGTCTCATTTCTTTAAAGAGTCTAATAGCCTCTTTTCTAGCAGCGCCTCTAGTAACTTTTTTAAAACAAGGATTTAAAGCAATTGTACCATAATCTTATAAAGATTCACTTTCACCCGAAGTAAATGGAAGAAAAACTATTTCGAAAATGTAAAGCAATTGTAGCATAATCATATAAAGCAATTGTAGATCGCCAAAATTATAGCATAATCATATAAAGCAATTGTAGATTCACTTTATTAAGACAATAATTTAAAGCAATTGTAGCATAATCATATAAAGATTCACTTTGCAAAAAACTAGAGAGATGGAGAAAGAAAATCTATTTCGAAAATGTAAATAAAAAAAATTAGAAAGAGGAAGTCGTAGATCGCCGAAATTGCTTGATCGGGAAGTCGTAGATCGCGGGAACTTAGAGCACAACTTTCTTGAAATTTTCTTAAAGATGGAGGAGGATTTTTTTTTTGTGAGAATGATGGAATTGTTTGTGTTTGAAATAAAAGTTTAATGGCCAATTTATAGAATTTTTTGGAAGCCAAATGACTCCCCATACCCTCAAAATATAGTTATTGTAAAGGATTTTTGGTCATTTTGGTCAAAAAGACCAAAATACCCCCTATAACGGTCATAAAACGGTCAAAAAATTGGGGTATTTCGGTAAAAGGGGAACTATGATTCAAAAAATATATATGGAAAAATCCGGTTCAGCCGGCCGGACCGGGCCTGGCTCGGGCCTGGGCGGGCCTGTAACGCCCCAGTCCCAAAATAGTAGGACTAGAAACGTACCATGCCAGCTGTATACATACGAGTAAATATACGACTCGTATATATACATAAGCTGTAAATGTAGAAAGCCAAGGCACTAAATCTCATCCACAAAGTTAAATAATGATATAAAACAACTTTGAGTTTGTCAAGTACACAATAGTTGGGCGGAGACAAAGTCCACTACCAACCAAATCAAATATGGAAAAATATACAAGGAAAGAATTTAGCAAGCGAGAGCAAGTGACGAGTCCAAGAGCAATCATCACGAGGGAAGGAATGGCCTTAGCTAGAGCACCTGCAAGAAATCATGAAACACACACCTGGAGAGATCACCAGGTCCTCAGAGGGACGTAACAAGACACATAATATCATGCCGATAAACTGAATAATAAAGCTCAACAGAAAAGTATGCATGAGTAAAGGTTCCTAACTATTCTATGTGGATTTCAATTTAGAGGACAACGTTCTACGCAGGGGCTGTCTCAAGCAAGTAATAAAGAGTGGCCAACAAGTAGCGCTCATCCGAGATACTATCGGCCGGGTAACACGTAGCGCTCATCCGAGACACTATCTCCCAAATGTGTGTAAAATAAAAGTAGCCCCTACGCTACTAGCTGTCCCCTCCCCCCAATGATACTATACGTGTGTCGTAACCATGACACACAAACACGTGTCGTTTCCACCACACTGTTTTAATATAGATAACTGTCAAGTCTTCTAATCATGCATCTATTGACAATTATTCCTACGCATGCGCACGGGGGATCAGCCCACACGCAAGTGACCTCTATATGATACTCACAACTCTCACACACAACTCGTGTACATTCTTGACAAGTCAATGAGACACACTAAATTTGACGGTAATCCCTTAACTCTAAGCCAATTGTATAAAATATAATAAGTTACATATATATATAATTTTGAAAGAACAACATAAAGAAAAGCATGCATGATATTGAGCAAGAAATTAAACAGTAAAGGCAAGGTGTCTTGCCTGGTGTTACGCCTGGTGTGGTGCAATGATCCAATAAGTCTTGTTTGTCCAATAGCCATGGTTGATGCAACATGGTCCGAATTTGCGAGAAAATATGAATGGATGATTAGTCATGAGTAAAGAGAATAATTGGAAGAATTTGTGGAGTAAATAAATATACAATTTCTTAGAAAATATTTACATTACTTTAAAACATGTTTACTTGTAAAAATTTATTTAAGAAAATACTTGAAAATAATAATTTTGAAAATTATATCTTATTAGTCAAAATACTCTAAGTTGTAAATATATGATTAAAGTGGAAGCTATATTCAAAAATTTAAACTATCTGTTTTAGATAAATATAAAAATATATTTCTAAATCAATTAGACCCAAAATATAATTGGCCAAATATATGTGCCTATAATCGAAAAGAATATTTCAGTGTTTCAAAAACTACTGAAAATTTTGCTAGAAAATAATAGTAATAATAATATAAATAATAATATTTAACAAACAACAAACTAATATATGATTAATTAAAAGAATGACACCATTTAAATAAATGATAATAATACTAATAATAAATAATAATAGTAATAATAAGAATAACAAATAATAATAATGTCACCATAATAATAATAATAATAATATCATAAATTCCTAGAAATGAACACTACCCTTCTCTATCATAGATAATATTAATAATAATAATATATAATAACAAATTAATTAAGGTATTAAACCATTAGTTAACACTTATTCTGTTCCCAACTTATACTCAGCGAGAGAGAGAGATTGGAAGATGAAGAGGGAGAAGTGGGAGTGAAGGGGGTTTTACCGAGGAAGTCGGCGGAGCTCCGGCGCCGGTGGTGGCCGTTGAAGGCAGCGGCGGGTTAGAGAGGAGAGCTGGTGGCGGCGGATCTGTTACTGAAGGAAGGAGAGGGGGTCGACGGCGCCGCGCGAAAGGGTCGGTCGCGCGCTGGGTCACGGCGGAGGCAGGCCAGCTCGCGGCGGTGATTCGCCGAGGCGGAGGAGCGGCGCGGGGTTTCGACTGGGAGGTGGCTGCGCCGGTGGTGGCGCGGGTGGCCGGAGGCGCGGGGAAGGCGGAGAAGAAGTGGAGAGACGGAGCACGGCTCATGAAGGCGACAGATATGGGCGGCGGCGGTTGGCCCCGGCCGCCGGTGCTGGGTTTCCAGGGCGGTGATGGCGCTGCGGAGGGGAGATCCGGCCGGGGAAGTCTCGAAGAAGAGGCGGTTCTCAGGCGGTCGGGTTTGGACGGTCAGCGCCGGGAGGAGCGGCTGGTGTCGGCGGACGGAGGAAGCCCTCGGCACGGTGGCGGCGGGCGAGGCTGTCGTCGAGCTTGAGGTTAGCATTTCTTGTCACGCCCCAGAACCAGAATACTGGAGAGCGGGGGACAGACACAACCAGCTACGTACATTGAAGTGAATTTCACATCGCAATATGGTCACAGCTGTCTAGATGCATGAGGGTTTACTATAAGCCATCAGTCTCTTTAGGTCAATAACAAGCCTAGTGTCTCAATCTCAAGCAACAAGTAGATATAATAAGATGGTAGATCATCAGACATACAGAGTAAGGCGTCCCATACATTACATATTCAGATGATCATGAAGCTAGTCGTACAAAATACGAAGACTAGCAAGAGTTTAAGTCATACATGATCAATCCTAGGATTTGTCAATCATGCTACAGCCCATGGGCAGACAGTAAATAAAGTTGCAAACGAGCTAACACTTGCTCGGCGGCTAAACGCCTCAAAAGAATATTTTTACAAGGGAGTGGGAGAGCAAAATAAAAACCCACTCGTTGCCGGGATTCCTTCTAGTGTTCACCATCTGGCAGGAAGGTTGGAAGATCCTCGGGAGCTGCTCCGAAATCTGGCCATACAAAACCAGCTGGGTCAGACCCCAGAAAGAGCAAGTGCCACAAAGGAGGCTTCACTTAAGAACTAAAACCAGCATGTCAGCACATAAATCATAGGTGAAATAACATAAGACATGAATTAAAGAAAACATGATGATAAAAGATAAGATAACTAAAGGACTATTCCGGTAACCAAGTTACAACCCGTAAACCAAACAAGGACCGGGGTTGTAACCCTTCACCTGAACAGAACTTAGCCTCGAACCAATTATCGATAAAGTAAAGCATAAACAAGCATGTCCGGAGATATCCATGCACTGGATCTAGGCAAGACTAGACAAGATAGGACTCCATCCATCATTTACGGCCAAACAAAGAGTACGGCTTGATACTTAACTAGCTAGGGTTATCACAAGCTTAGTTACTAGCAAGATGCAATGAGGTACGCCTACGGCCACAAGCCCTGCAGACTATCCAGGTTATCCAGACGCAAGGTTCAAGCTTAGAGTTATCATGCCTTGTAAGGTGACTTGGATACAACACATGACAGTGTGTATAGTAATCGTTTCATGTAGTGCCCCACATAACTGTGAGCTGGAAATGTGCCCTACTCGTCGGCAGGCTACAAGTCCATTAAGGAAGGTGCCCAGATAACGGGATTGCTTGTAGCCGAAATACCTCTCTATATGCTCTACTTGATCAATCTAGTCGTTAACCTAGTCAGATTCGGTATGAATCCCTGACCGTGGTAACCAGGGATACATGTCCTAGACATGATGCGAGACAAGACTGGTTGCTTATACAGGCATATTCAATACAATCACCCACGGTGTCAAGAATTCACTTAGCATGTCAGGTAAGCCGTCGCAACAGCGTATTAAGGTTATCGTGTCAAGATTACTTGTCAAGATTACTTATCAAGGCAAGGGTACGTCACGACGGACCACCATCAAGAATTATTATGTCAAATTACTTGTCAAGAGTGCACCACGGCGGGTCACTATCAAGAGTTATCCTGTAAGGTCATAAAGCCATGTCGTGTTCAGGTGAGTGTACCATAACGGGTCACTGGTCATGCAATTCTATCACTAAGCCATGTTCAGATTACATTCATAAATAATGTCAAGATCATATCGGGTTCATGTCGAGTCTACCTCAAAAGGCATAAGAATATAGAATTGGGTGCAAGATCATAAAAGGGGAACATGGGGGACATAAAACACCAAGGAGGGAACAAGGGGTAGTCGTACGCTCAGGTCACGCGTACCTAGTCAAGTCTGCGTACGAAATCAAGTCTGCGTACCCAGTCAAGTCTGCGTACGAAATCAAGTCTGCGTACGAAATCAAGTCTGCGTACCCAGTCAAGTCTGCGTACGAAATCAAGTCTGCGTACGAAATCAAGTCTGCATACCCAGTCAAGTCTGCGTACGAAATAGACACGCTGCCAACAGGCAGCGTACTCAAGGCAAAAGTCATGCTTCCAACAGGAAGCGTACTCAAGGCAAAAGTCACGCTTCCAACAGGAAGCGTACTCAAGGCAAAAGTCACGCTTCCAACAGGAAGCGTACTCAAGGCAAAAGTCATGCTTCCAACAGGAAGCGTACTCAAGGCAAAAGTCACGCTTCCGACAGGAAGCGTACTCAAGGGAAAAGTCATGCTTCCAACAGGAAGCGTACTCAAGGCAAAAGTCACGCTTCCAACAGGAAGCGTACTCAAGGCAAAAGTTACGCTTCCAACAGGAAGCGTACTCAAGGTAAAAGTTACGCTTCCAACAGGAAGCGTACTTAAGGTTGCGTACGCTGCGCTAAAGAGCGCGCGCAGCTCAGTGGCGTAAGCTAAAAAGTTCTGCACACTGCTTACTGTCGTCTCCAAACCAGCAAGAACTCCATGGTTAAACCCAAGCTTCAAAGTTCCTAACTTGGTCAGAACAAGTCCAAATCTAACTTTTCAAAGGTCAGAATTGGGTAGAAGAAAGTTTCCCACCACATGGAACAATCAAAACTTGAAAACAAAGAGGTTTGATAGATCAAAACCACCAAATCCGAAAATAACAAAATTCTAGATCTACAAGATTTAAAGCCTCAAAATGGAAAATGACAAGTTCTAATGTGCCATAGAAACATGAGAAGAAGCTAATGGAACAATAAAATGGCTCTCTTGTAGAAGCAAGTTGCACTTGCCTATGGGTGTGGAGAGTTGGGTGGAGGAGGAAGAAGAAGTTAATGGAGGAAGTAATGAAGAGAAAGAGAGTGTTGGTAGAGTTTTATGAGGGTGGAATGTGGTGTGTTGAGGGTGGAGCATAGGCTAAGGTGTTCCAACATACTTTAAACCAAACCAAACCAATTAAAACCGAGTCATCCCAAAATAAATCAAGTTAAACCATTACATGCTATGATGAACCTAATCAAGATTAAACTGAAATTAGCTAGCCAGGCAGGAAAAATAAAAATACATGTCAGGGTTCCTTATACGTATACTGGAATACGTAGAATGAAAAATGGGGGTGACAACTCTACCCACCTTAAAAGAATTCCGTCCTCAGAATTTAATCAAGAGGCTAGAGATGTCGAGCAAGCTATATCAATTGCAGACAATGCAGAACTAGTAGTCAATCAACAATCATTCATGCAAGCAAGGAACTTAAGCATAAGGCATAAGAAGACATTATACCTTACGAGTCAAACAGGTCGGGATATCGCGATCGGATATCATCCTCACGCTCCCATGTTGACTCACCCAAAGAGTGATGACCCCAAGCAACACGGACTAACTTGATAGTCTTGTTCTTGAGTATCTTCTCCCTCCGGTCCAATATGGATACGGGTCTCTCCTCATACGAAAGGTTGGTACCAACAACCAATTCCGAATGATCAAGGACATGACTCGGATCCGGGATATACCGTCGTAATTGGGATATATGAAAGACATCATGTACCTCACGTAACGACGGCGGAAGAGCGAGACGATAGGATACATCACCTATTCCCTCTAGAATATCAAACGGCCCTATATACCTAGGACTGAGCTTTCCTCGTACGCCGAATCGAATGACACCACGGGTAGGCAAGATCCTAAGGAATACGTGGTCGTCGACAGAAAATTCAAGGGGACGCCGATGAGAATCGGCCCAATGACGCTGGCGATCTTAGGCGACTCGAAGATGATCTCTGACTCGTCTGACCACCTCAATAGTCTGCATCACCATCTCTGGTCCAAGCATTTGCCTCTCACCGATATCGTCCCAAGCTAAAGGAGACCTGCACTTCCTGCCGTACAAGGCCTCGAAAGGTGCCATCTGGATACTAGCCTGGAAACTGTTATTGTATGAGAACTCTACGAGATGCAGGTGATCTTCCCACGAACCACCGAAGTCGAATGTACATAACCGCAGCATGTTTTCAAGAGTCTGGATCGTGCGTTCTGACTGACCATCTGTCTGCGGATGGTAGGCTGAACTGAACTTGAGACGAGTCCCCAAACTCTCTTGAAGACTCCGCCAAAAGCGCGAGGTGAATCTTGAATCTCTGTCGGACACAATACTGACTGGCACTCCATGCAATCTGACTATCTGCCTGAGGTACATCTCTGCAAGCTGATCCGTCGACTGACCGATTCTGAAAGGAAGAAAATGAGCTACCTTCGTGAGACGATCAACTATAACCCAGATGGCATCCCTCTCAGCTGGGGATCTAAGTAATCCAGTTACAAAATCCATGGTAATGTGCTCCCATTTCCATTCTGGGATCGGTAAAGGTTGAAGAAGTCCAGCTGGTCTCTGATGTTCAGCCTTAACTTGTTGACAAACTAAACAACGAGAGACAAACCAGGCTATCTCCCTCTTCATGCTATTCCACCAAAAATGCTGCCGAATATCACGATACATCTTCGTACCGTCGGGGTGAATGGAATACTGAGAACTGTGGGCTTCTTCTATGATCTCCTGTCTGATATCACCACTGGGTACACAAAGATGCCTCCCATGTCGGAGTGTACCATCTTCATGAATGCGTAACTCTGGTCTCTGTCCTGCCACACATTCTGTCCTAAGCCGCTGAAGCTTAGAGTCCGTGGACTGAGCTAACTTGATCCTCTCAACTATGCTGGACTGAACTTGCATACTGGCCATCAATGCCACACTGGAAGGAAGAACAACTTCAATACCCATCTTCTGAAGATCTGCTAACAACTCTGGCTGCTCCGTTAGAAAATAAACTCCGGCTCTTCTGCTCAATGCATCTGCTACCACGTTGGCCTTCCCAGGATGATACTGCAAGTTGATGTCATAATCCACAAGTAGCTCTAGCCATCTCCTCTGACGCATATTAAGATCCTTCTGGGTAAACACATACTTCAGACTCTTGTGGTCGGTAAAAATCTCCACCCGATCTCCATACAAATAATGCCTCCAAAGTTTTAATGCAAAAACTACGGCTGCTAACTCCAGGTCATGGGTTGGGTAATTCCTCTCATGGTCACGAAGTTGACGTGACGCATAAGCGACTACCTTACCATGCTGCATCAAGACACATCCTAATCCCTTGCCGGATGCATCGCAATAAACTGAAAATCCTCCCGTCCTGTCGGGAAGAGTGAGAATGGGGGCCGTCATCAATCTCTGCTTCAACTTCTCAAATGAACTCTGACACTCTGCTGTCCAAGCAAACTGCACATCCTTACGGGTCAACTGCGTCAGCGGGGCTGAAATCCGAGCAAAGTCTGACACAAAGCGTCGGTAATAGCCGGCCAATCCAAGGAAACTCCGAACTTCTGCAACGGTGCTAGGTACTGGCCATGTCTCTATAGCCACTATCTTCTGGGGATCAACTTCCACTCCACCTCTGGTGATGATATGACCCAAGTACGAGATGCGATCCAACCAAAACTCGCACTTACTGAACTTCGCGTACAACTGGTGCTCCCTGAGAATCTGAAGAACTACACGAAGATGTTGCTCATGCTCTGCCTCGCTCTTGCTATAGACTAAGATGTCATCTATGAACAATATCACAAACTGGTCCAAATAGGGCATGAAGATACGATTCATGAGGTCCATGAATACGGCCGGCGCATTGGTCGCTCCAAATGGCATAACAAGGAACTCCCAATGTCCATACCTAGATCTAAATGCTGTCTTCGGGATATCCTGCTCTCTGACTCTGATCTGATGGTACCCTGACCGCAAGTCAATCTTCGAGAACACTATCGTTCCCCTGAGCTGATCAAACAAATCATCTATCCTTGGTAAAGGATATCTGTTCTTAATGGTTACAGAGTTCAAGGTACGATAATCAACGCATAATCTTGACGTACCATACTTCTTCTTCACAAGAAGCATCGGAGCTCCCCAAGGTGATCCGCTAGCACGAATGAATCCCTTGGTTCTAAGTTCTTCAATCATCTTGTACAGGACCTCCAACTCTGATGGTGCCATCCTATAGACTCTCTCTGACACTGGTGCCATCCCTGGAATCAAATCGATAGTAAATTCTATCTCCCTCTCTGGGGGCATGCCTGGAAGCTCTTCAGGAAATACGTCAGGAAACTCTTCTACAACTCTGGGAAACTGAACTGCTGCTGCTACGGCCATCCGCAATGCTGGGAAAGAAGGTTCTACTCCGTCTCGAGAAAATGAAAACTCTGGCTCACCGGGAACACTAAAAATAATCTTGCCGACATGGCAATCTATACTAGCATACTGGTCCCTCAACCAATCCATTCCTAGGACCACATTATAATCGGCCATCGAAAACTCTATCAACCTAGCGGGAAACTCTCTACCGTTGACTACGATTCGACACGAGGAAAACACCCTATCTACACCCACAAGTCCGTTACCAGTAAGTATATTGAGCCTTACTGATAATGACTCGGGCTCCAGTCCTATCCGTGTCATGAATCGTGCAGACATAAATGAATGTGATGCACCTGAATCAAATAATACTGATGTAGGAAAAGAGTTGACGAGAATGGTACCTGCCACCACCTCACCTGATGCCAACTCCTCTTCTACGGTCAAAGCCATCGCTTGACCGTGCCCTCTGGGTGCTGGCCCCCTCTGCTGGAAACCTCTCTAGCGATTCTGAACCTGAGCTTGGACCTGGACATACTGCTGCGGTCGCTGCTGCTGGAATGCCTGAGCCTGAGGCGGCAATGGCCTCGGAGGCTGATACTGCTGCTGCTGCACTGGTGCTGGTCCCCTCACTGAGGGACTAGTCTGGGCCGATGAGGATGAACCGGCTCTCTGTGGGCAGGACCCTATTATGTGATCCGGTGCTCCACAAGCCAAACACAATCCTTGTGCTCGGCGATATTCTGACACTACATGACCTGGCTTCCCACAATGAGTGCAGCCCATTGTGGAAGACTGCCTCCGCTTCTGCTGCTGAGGATACGTCGGAGTCGAATGCTGAACCGACGTAACTGATGCTGCCCTCCTCGGAGCCCCAATGGTCAAGGCCCTAGCTGCCGGGGCTGGGGCTGAAGACTGGATCATCTGACCATGGGACCGCTTCCGTCCTCCTGTTCTGTCTACAATTCTCTGTGAGGTATACTCATGCCTCTTAGCTGCCCGCAAAACAGCATCAAAGGTCTGATGCTCAAACTGCTCCACTGCTAGAATGATCTCTAGGTGGAGTCCCTGCTGGAACCGCTGCGCTCGATCAAACTCGGTTGCCACCAAAGTGGGAGCAAACCGACTCAGTCTTGAAAACTCGGCCGCATATCCATCGACCGTCCTGCTCATCTGCCTGAGATTAGTGAACTTCGTCTGTAGGTCATGCCGAGCCACAGCATCGAAGTACTTGATCTGAAACATGTCACTGAATACCGTCCACGGAACAGGCGTTGCCAAACCAACTGCCATCATCGCCCACCAAGTACGGGCTAGGTCCAATAACTGTAGACGTACCACAGCTACCTTCTCTCCTTCTGGAGTCTTGGCTGCATCTAAGATAATCTCAATGTCATGGAGCCACGTATCGGCTACAATAGCGTCTTCACTCCCATCAAAGAAGGGAGGGTTGAGGCGCTTGAAACTGCTAGCCGTACTGTTCCCTTGATAACCAATACGGCCCATGCCATCCTGTACTGCCTGGTGCAGGGCATCGCCCCGACGATCTTGAGATACAAGCAATGTCCTGATGAGACCGACCAAGGTGCTATCGTCAGGCTCTGCAGGCTGGACTGGCTGAACTGGGGGCTCGGGGTCCCCGAAATGCATGACTCGGGAGGCCACTCCAGAGTGCTGGGCTTGGTCTCCAGGTTGCTGCTGGTCCACTGGAGGTGCTCCGCCTTGCTGATCGGTAGGACCAGGAACAATGCCGCTGAAGGAAACGACATAGGGAACAATAAGAAAGGACCATGATAGATCGAAGACATAAACATGTGATCAGGTCAAGGATTCTGAAAGATCAGAAGGCACGAGTAGAGATCAAAGACGAGTACTGATTGAGACATCTATCCGATAAAATTCTCACACATCTTGATCTACAAGACCTGCATGGGCCACCACTTAAACCGTGTCACGCCCCAGAACCAGAATACTAGAGAGCGGGGGACAGACACAGCCAGCTACGTACATTGAAGTGAATTTCACATCGCAATACGGTCACGGCTGTCTAGATACATGAGGGTTTACTACAAGCCATCAGTCTCTTAAGGTCAATAATAAGCCTAGTGTCTCAATCTCAAGCAACAAGTAGATATAACAAGATGGTAGATCATCAGACATACAGAGTAAGGTGTCCCATACATTACATATTCAGATGATCATGAAGCTAGTCGTACAAAATACGAAGACTAGCAAGAGTTTAAGTCATACATGATCAACCCTAGGATTTGTCAATCATGCTACAGCCCGTGGGCAGACAGTAAATAAAGTTACAAACGAGCTAACACTTGCTCGGCGGCTAAACGCCTCAAAAAGAATATTTTTACAAGGGAGTGGGAGAGCAAAATAAAAACCCACTCGTTGCCGGGATTCCTTCTAGTGTTCACCATCTGGCAGGAAGGTTGGAAGATCCTCGGGAGCTGCTCCAAAATCTGGCCATACAAAACCAGCTGGGTCAGACCCCAGAAAGAGCAAGTGCCACAAAGGAGGCTTCACTTAAGAACTAAAACCAGCATGTCAGCACATAAATCATAGGTGAAATAACATAAGACATGAATTAAAGAAAACATGATGATAAACGATAAGATAACTAAAGGACTATTCCGGTAACCAAGTTACAACCCGTAAACCAAACAAGGACCGGGGTTGTAACCCTTCACCTGAACAGAACTTAGCCTCGAACCAATTATCGATAAAGTAAAGCATAAACAAGCATGTCCGGAGATATCCATGCACTGGATCTAGGCAAGACTAGACAAGATAGGATTCCATCCATCATTCACGGCCAAACAAAGAGTACGGCTTGATACTTAACTAGCTAGGGTTATCACAAGCTTAGTTACTAGCAAGATACAATGAGGTACGCCTACGGCCACAAGCCCTGCAGACTATCCAGGTTATCCAGACGCAAGGTTCAAGCTTAGAGTTATCATGCCTTGTAAGGTGACTTGGATGCAACACATGACAGTGTGTATAGTAATCGTCTCATGTAGTGTCCCACATAACAGTGAGCTAGAAATGTGCCCTACTCGTCGGCAGGCTACAAGTCCATCAAGGAAGGCGCCCAGATAACGGGATTGCTTGTAGCCGGAATATCTCTCTATATGCTCTACTTGATCAATCTAGTCGTTAACCTAGTCAGATTCGGTATAAATCCCTGACCGTGGTAACCAGGGATACATGTCCTAGACATGATGCGAGACAAGACTGGTTGCTTATACAGGCATATTCAATACAATCACCCACGGTGTCAAGAATTCACTTAGCATGTCAGGTAAGCCGTCGCAACAGCGTATTAAGGTTATCGTGTCAAGATTACTTGTCAAGATTACTTATCAAGGCAAGGGTGCGTCACGACAGACCACCATCAAGAATTATCATGTCAAATTACTTGTCAAGAGTGCACCACGGCAGGCCACTATCAAGAGTTATCCTGTAAGGTCATAAAGCCATGTCGTGTTCAGGTGAGTGTACCATAATGGGTCACTGGTCATGCAATTATATCACTAAGCCATGTTCAGATTACATTCATAAATAATGTCAAGATCATTTCGGGTTCATGTCGAGTCTACCTCAAAAGGCATAAGGATATAGAATTGGGTGCAAGATCATAAAAGGGGAACATGGGGGACATAAAACACTAAGGAGGAACAAGGGGTAGTCGTACGCTCAGGTCACGCGTACCCAGTCAAGTCTGCGTACGAAATCAAGTCTGCGTACCCAGTCAAGTCTGCGTACGAAATCAAGTCTGCGTACGAAATCAAGTCTGCGTACCCAGTCAAGTCTGCGTACGAAATCAAGTCTGCGTACGAAATCAAGTCTGCGTACCCAGTCAAGTCTGCGTACGAAATAGACATGCTGCAAACAGGCAGCGTACTCAAGGCAAAAGTCACGCTTCCAACAGGAAGCGTACTCAAGGCAAAAGTCACGCTTCCAACAGGAAGCGTACTCAAGGCAAAAGTCACGCTTCCAACAGGAAGCGTACTCAAGGTAAAAGTCACGCTTCCAACAGGAAGCGTACTCAAGGTTGCGTACGCTGCGCTAAAGAGCGCGGGCAGCTCAGTGGCGTAAGCCAAAAAGCTCTGCACACTGCTCACTGTCTTCTCGAAACCAGCAAGAACTCCATGGTTAAACCCAAGCTTCAAAGTTCATAACTTGGTCAGAACAAGTCCAAATCTAACTTTTCAAAGGTCAGAATTGGGTAGAAGAAAGTTTCCCACCACATGGAACAATCAAAACTTGAAAACAAAGAGGTTTGATAGATCAAAACTACCAAATCCGAAAATAACAAAATTTTAGATCTACAAGATTTAAAGCCTCAAAATAGAAAATGACAAGTTCTAATGTGCCATAGAAACATGGGGAGAAGCTAATGGAACAATAAAATGGCTCTCTTGTAGAAGTAAGTTGCACTTGCCTATGGGTGTGGAGAGTTGGGTGGAGGAAGAAGAAGAAGTTAATGGAGGAAGTAATGAAGAGAGAGAGAGTGTTGGTAGAGTTTTATGAGGGTGGAATATGGTGTGTTGAGGGTGGAGCATAGGCTAAGGTGTTCCAACACGCTTTAAACCAAACCAAACCAATTAAAATCGAGCCATCCCAAAATAAATCAAGTTAAACCATTACATGCTATGATGAACCTAATCAAGATTAAACTGAAATTAGCTAGCCAGGCAGGAAAAATAAAAATACATGTCAGGATTTCGTATACGTAAACTGGAAATACGTAGAACAAAAAACGGGGGTGACATTTCTCTCCCTTCTACTTTCTGGATGATGGTGGTTGTGATGGTTGTGGGTTTTGGGGTGGACTGCCGGAGGTGGCGGGTGCGATATTTGGGGGCGGCACTGGAAACAACCAGGGAGGCTCGGCGAGGATGGGTGTGGTGGCATCGGGAAGTTGTCGGCCGGGTGATGGCGATGGCCGGGAAAAGGGATTGGCAGTGGTCGGAGCTTGGTTTTGTGGCGTTTGTTGACAGCCACAGAGGAGTTTGGGGAGAGAGCGATGATGACGTGGTGGTTGTGTTGATGGTGAACGACAGGGGGAGGTAGCCGAGGAGAAGGTTCGGCCGGGTTGTCAGAATTTGATTGTTGGGAATCGTCGTGTCCGGGATTGTCGGACACGACACGAATAACTGTAAAAAGTACTGGAATAAGAATATGTAGGCACAGACACGATGCACAAAATTGATTGTGGTGTGAAAATTAGAGTAATTGTGAAGAAAATGTTGGAGGAGTACCTGCCTATTTATAGGATGTGGGAATTCCCAATTAGATATGGATTTGGATTTAAATTTCCCATAATAGATAATTCAATCTATAATTTAATTTAATTTAATAAATCCAATCCAAATTAAATCTAATTTAAATCTAATTAAATTTCTAGTATAAAATTAATGAGATACATCAAATTTTAAATATTCAACTATATAAATAAATCCATAAATTTAAATCAAGATTTAAATGCCACAATAAATTCAAAATATATTTTCTAAAATACTAATAATATTAATTTCGAAAATACATTATCATTTACAAATAAACTCAATAATAATTACTAAATATATATGTACAAATAATGTTTACATAAATATACTTTAATAATTTATTATTATAGCTGTATAAATGAAAGGCCTTTCATAAGTAAAATCATAAACTTGAAAATGATAGCTAAAAATAATTATTACATATTTTATTTTAAAATCATAAAAATAAAATAAAATAATATTTTTCTAAAAATATGTACGCTCGTACATATTCGCACTCGTCGAGCAAAACGAAAAATAAAATTCCGTGCACGACGTACAATACGACTACGCGACGTACAATACAAATTTTTTTTTTTATCAGTACCAAAATCGATAAAAATATAGTAGAAATTTAGGGGTTTTACATCCTATCCAACTTAAAAAAAATTTTGTCCTCGAAATTAAGAATTCGTAGGGGGTGAGAAGACACAAGGGGTATAGATGAAGAACAATCAATAACAAAATCATGCCGTAAGAAATTGCGATCTAGATCATAGGAAAATAATACGATATGGTCGTAATCGATAGGATGGCTAGAGGAAGTTCTAGTATAACGCCTTCGTCCTTCTATAATAGGTGAAGGTGAAAGCAATATAGAGTTCGAAGGAGGCGTTATCGAATACGAATACGTGATTTAAAGGCGACCGAATATTTTCAAAAGAAATTTTCAAGGCAGTCACGGATGAGACTCTAAAGGACAAGTTTAGCTATGTCTCCATCCATGTAGAACGATTGATAAAAGCGAACCAAAGTGTAATAGGTTGATCAGACCATCATGCACCGGTTCTGATTAGACAATATGTTAGTGGGAGCGACCCAATAAAACATATGTCATGATCAAGCTTGATAAAGAATATGCTTGCAAAACTAAGCTATTTTAGCATCATAGGTAATTAAAATAATAAGTAAAGGGTAATGATGAAAGAAATAAATTAGTCTAAGATCTTATAAAATCTAAGTTTCGCCCGAAATTTGGGCCTTGCAGTCGACTTGGTTGACTAGATAAGTTAGGGTCCACTGAATTCTATGGTCCAAGTGAACCTATCAATGTGGTCCACAAAAATGTTGGTTAGGTCATGAGATATTCTACTCAACTTACAAGAATTAAACTAATGGTGTGATAGGTCCAGCAATCAAGATTTAAGCATGTAAGGAATTAAGTAGAACAAAATCGTATATCGGGTCGAAAGGATGGAGTCGATGTCGAGTCTCATCTTTAGTTTAAAGTATATTGGTTTCATGGTAGGGATTAGAGTCTAGTCTTTTTGACCCGAAAGTCATAACATGAAATATTAGTACAAAAAGACGTGTTTTAGTGGCACGTGATATACTTACATGAAGGTGGGCTCGTGTAGGTCTTGCATGTGGAATTTGTGGGAAGGAAAAGTCTAGTGTTGTGCTCCAAATATACATGTCGCGGTAAATGACACAAAAGAATTTAAAATAGAAAGTGGGAGTTCATGAGATAATGATCAACGAACAAAATAAATGACCGAGCTAAAGCATGAAATAAAGATAACTTAGATTCTAACAAATCAAGGTAAAATAAATTTGGAGTACAGTTCTAGAAAAAAATCTCATAGATAAGGGTATGGTCAAAGGAATGATTCCCGTCATTTATAAGTTCAAATAATTAGATGGTCACGAATAAAGATCTAGATTTTGAGGGAAGGCGAGTGGGTCAAGATATGTTCATCGGTTTGGTCGATGACTGTCTACACTCGGGTATATACGACTATCATGGCAATTAATGAGGAATACTTGTATTCCATTGCTTGCTTCTTGGTCCTCTACCAATATATGATCTAATTTCAAACTTCAAGTTCCTCAACAGTTTCGAAATAAAATTCCAAGATACTCCATCAAGTATTTAATCATAACTTAGAGTTTAATTTCTTTTAAATAAATTCCGAATAACCTTCATCATCTAATGCGGCACAACTAAATTTTCATAATAAGCCATCACTTTTTAAAAAAAATTCAATTCTCAAATGTACCTCAAGATAAACACTTAGCCCGTTCATCAATCACAATCATGTAACTCAATTAAATCTTTCCTCTCTTTTTTTACCGAAGTTTAAATATCCATAATCAAGGCTTTAAACTTGAAATCTAATTAACTTTTAAATCATAGATCATATGACAAACTTTAAAATTTAAATTTTTTCTTCAAAGTTGATATCTTCCAAAAAATTTAAACAAAATTTTTCCATAATCTCTTAAAATTTAATAAACTTCATAAATCGTACGCGCAATTTAAAACCTCAAGTTCTCTCCCTTCTAAACTTTCATCTCTCTAGTCGTCTAAAAAATCATAATTTAAACTCTTTAAATAATCTCGAGATAAACTCTATCATATTACAATCCAAACCTAAGTTAATCGTAAATCAAGTGTCACAATATAAAAACTTAAATCATAACTATTTCACAATTTCAAAATTCATAAAAAATTTGCTTTCTCGATCTAGCTATCCCCTTGTGTATACCACCTTGTAAATTTAAAGTAAAATTTCAACTATCCTTTGATGGCGATAATATGCTACTACCCAACTTGGAATTAACTAATCCTTATGATCATATCTCTAGAAAAAATAAATGTCTTTATACTCAAATATAACCTCAATGGATATTAATTGTCAATGCAATCTATCTAGCCATGTGTTTAACCTATGGGCATATACTAGTGTAGTCATCTTACGAAACTAAAAAATTTATGGTAGAAGGAGTAAAGCAAGATGCAAATCAAGGAGGTCGAACGAGAGTTCAGAATTTGAAGTCAAAAAAGAATGTCAAGTAGGTGGATGAGATTCTAAACTCTAATCCTATATTGCAGGTCCGTTCGGTACAGTCATGTAACCGAAACGGTAAACTTGACCTGCATGGGCCACCACAAAAACATGTATCACCCCAGTCCCAAAATAGTAGGACTAGAAACGTACCATGCCAGCTGTATACATACGAGTAAATATACGACTCGTATATATACATAAGCTGTAAATGTAGAAAGCCAAGACACTAAATCTCATCCACATAGTTAAATAATGATATAAAGCAACTTTGAGTTTGTCAAGTACACAATAGTTGGGCAGAGACAAAGTCCACTACCAACCAAATTAAATATGAAAAAATATACAAGGAAAGAATTTAGCAAGCGAGAGCAAGTGACGAGTCCAAGAGCAATCATCACGAGAGAAGGAATGGCCTTAGCTAGAGCACCTGCAAGAAATCATGAAACACACACCTGGAGAGATCACCAGGTCCTCAGAGGGACGTAACAAGACACATAATATCATGCCGATAAACTGAATAATAAAGCTCAACAGAAAAGTATGCAAGCGTAAAGGTTCCTAACCATTCTATGTGGATTTCAATTTAGAGGACAACGTTCTACGCAGGGGCTGTCTCAAGCAAGTAATAAAGAGTGGCCAACAAGTAGCGCTCATCCGAGACACTATCGGCCGGATAACACATAGCGCTCATCCGAGACACTATCTCCCAAATGTGTGTAAAATAAAAGTAGCCCCTATGCTAGTAGCTGTCCCCTCCCCCCAATGATACTATACGTGTGTCGTAACCATGACACACAAACACGTGTCATTTCTACCACACTGTTTTAATATAGATAACTGTCAGCCCACATGCAAGTGACCTCTATATGATACTCACAACTCTCACACACAACTCGTGTACATTCGTGACAAGTCAATGAGACACACTAAATTTGACGGTAGTCCCTTAACTCTAAGCCAATTGTATAAAATATAATAAGTTATATATATATAATTTTGAAAGAACAACATAAAGAGGCCGATAGTAGACTAAGAATAACAAATAATAATAATGTCACCATAATAATCATAATAATAATAATAATAATATCATAAATTCCTAGAAATGAATACTACCTTTCTCTATTATAGATAATATTAATAATAATAATATATAATAACAAATTAATTAAGGTATTAAAACATTAGTTAACACTTGTCACGCCCCAGAACCAGAATACTGGAGAGCGGGGGACAGACACAGCCAGCTACATACATTGAAGTGAATCTCACATCGCAATACGGTCACGACTGTCTAGATGCATGAGGGTTTACTACAAGCCATCAGTCTCTTAAGGTCAATCACAAGCCTAGTGTCTCAATCTCAAGCAACAAGTAGATATAACAAGATGGAAGATCATCAGACATACAAAGTAAGGCGTTCCATACATTACATATTCAGATGATCATGAAGCTAGTCATACAAAATACGAAGACTAGCAAGAGTTTAAGTCATACATGATCAATCCTAGGATTTGTCAATCATGCTACAGCCCGTAGGCAGACAGTAAATAAAGTTGCAAACGAGCTAACACTTGCTCGGCGGCTAAACGCCTCAAACGAATATTTTTACAAGGGAGTGGGAGAGCAAAATAAAAATCCACTCATTGTCGGGATTCCTTCTAGTGTTCACCATCTGACAGGAAGGTTGGGAGATCCTCGGTAGCTGCTCCGAAATCTGGCCATACAAAACCAGCTGGGTCAGACCCCAGAAAGAGCAAGTGCCACAAAGGAGGCTTCACTTAAGAACTAAAACCAGCATGTCAGCACATAAATCATAGATGACATAACATAAGACATGTGTTAAAGAAAATATGATGATAAACGATAAGATAACTAAAGGACTATTCCGGTAACCAAGTTACAATCCGTAAACCAAACAAGGACCGGGATTGTAACCCTTCACCTGAACAGAACTTAGCCTCGAACCAATTATCGATAAAGTAGAGCATAAACAAGCATGTCCGGAGATATCCATGTACCGGATCTGGGCAAGACTAGACAAGATAGGACACCATCCATCATTCACGGCCAAGTAAGAGTACGGCTTGATACTTAACTAACTAGGGTTATCACAAGCTTAGTTACTAGCAAGATGCAATGAGGTACGCCTACGGCCACAAGCCCTGCAGACTATCCAGGTTATCCAGACGCAAGGTTCAAGCTTAGAGTTATCATGCCTTGTAAGGTGACTTGGATGCAACACATAACAGTGTGCATAGTAATCGTTTCATGTAGTACCCCACATAATAGTGAGCTGAAAATGTGCCCTACTCGTCGGCAGGCTACAAGTCCATCAAGGAAGGCGCCCAGATAACGGGATTGCTTGTAGCCGGAATACCTCTCTATATGCTCTACTTGATCAATCTAGTCGTTAACCTAGTCAGATTCGGTATGAATCCCTGACCGTGGTAATCAGGGATACATGTCCTAGACATGATACGAGACAAGACTGGTTGCTTATACAGGCATATTCAATACAATCACCCACGGTGTCAAGAATTTACTTAGCATGTCAGGTTAGCCGTCGCAACAGCGTATCAAGGTTATCATGTCAAGATTACTTGTCAAGGGTGCGCCACGGCGGGTCACCATCATGTCATGTTACTTATCAAGATTACTTATCAAGGCAAGGGTGCGTCACGACAGACCACCATCAAGAATTATCATGTCAAATTACTGGTCAAGAGTGTGCCACGGCGGGTCACTAATCATGCAATTCCATCAATAAGCCTTGGTCCGATTAACATTCATAAATACTGTCATAATCATATCGGGTTCATGTCAAGTTTACATCAAAGGCGTAAGGATGTAAAATGGATGCAAATTCATAAAAGGAGAATATGGAGACATAAAGCACTCAAGGAGGGAGCAAGAGGTAGCGTACGCTCAGGACAGCGTACGCAAGGGTCATGCGTACGCTCATGACATGCGTACGCTCATGACATGTAGGCCAGGGCACGCTCAAGTCTGCGTACGCAAGAGACACGCTTCCAACAGGAAGCGTACTCAAGTCTTTGTACGCAAGAGACACGCTTCCAACAGAAAGCGTACTCAAGTCTGCGTACGCAAGAGACACGCTTCCAACAGGAAGCATACTCAAGTCTGCGTACGCTGCGCTAAAGAGCGCGTGCAGCTCAGTGGCGTAAGCTAAAAAGCTCGGCACACTGCTCACTGTTGTTTTCCATAAATAAATTCACTTTATTTATTGTGTTTCTGGGAAAATTACAACTGTGGGAATCTGATCTAGAAGACGATCACTTTATCCTTTGGACTATGCGAAGAAGAAAAGCTCTCAAAATTTTGACAGTAGATAACTATGTCTCTGTACAATGAATGAGAAAAAGAACTCTATTTATAGAGTCAAAAATAATAACTGAAAGGATAACTGTCTTCACAGCCTGTGCCTAGTTGAAAATCACGCAGGATTTAACATACGCAAGGTTGTGAGAAGTTACTGGACGTGGCCTGTAACTGTTGGACACATGGCGATCATGCATGAGTCGTGTGCAAGTTACAGGACACGCAGGCGAGAGATCAGTGGCATGGCTGCCACGTACTCCAATTTGATGAAATCTACGCAGACTTTGTTGAAGACGAAATCCACGCAGATTCGGAGTAGAAAGCTTCAAAATCCACGCAAACTTGGGGCAGGAAGCTTCAGGATCCACGCAGACTCGAGGCAAAAAGCTTCAAAATCCATGCAGACTTGAGGAAGAAAACTTCAGAATACACGCAAACTTGAGATGAAGATCTCACAATACACGCAGACTTGAGATAAGACTGCCAGCTGTCTCGATTTGGTGTGCCTCGACTGACACAATATCTCTGACAGTGATTGCTTTGTCAGTCGCATTAAATGACAAGAAACTCTTTTGGTACGCCAACTTGACGAAGGCTGAGTCTTGCTAAAGAAGATTTTGAAAGTCACGCAATAGTCGGCTGTGATCTCTCGAGTTCCGTGCATACGTTGCATACGAAGAGACATTCTTCGACTGTCATGCTGTCAGTCATAATGACTCTCTGACAAATGATGAGCTGTCTCTTCAGCGTGATTTGTAAATATTGTCCTGATCAACTGAGCGTGACTTTTGACTCTGTCCAGATCAACTCAGCGTGACTGTCATTTTTAAGGCCTACAAAACCCCCTTCAAAGTTTTCGAAAATGATGAATTATTTCGAAATACTTTGAAATCAAGATGATAAAATGAACTCAGTCACGCTGAGATGACTTTAAATTTTTCGGAAGTCAAAAAGACTTCGAAGTTCTTTGAAAACATCCAAATGAACTTATTAAATGTCATGATGACTCTTCATTTTTCGAGACTGATTGCATCCAATTTATGGTGGAATATAAACCGCCGGCGAGCTCTGTTATATAAACAGGGAGAGGATTCATTTTTAATCTTTATCTTACGTCAACATGACACCAAAGGAAGAAGCTGAAGAAGAAGCACGCAAGTTGGGTTTTTGTTCCCATGGCGACCCTACTTTTGGGGGTACGGAACCGTAGCCTTTTGTCTTCGAGTTCAAAGATGACCCTACTCAACTAGCCAAGAATTTCTTGAGTTATTTTGGCTTGGATGGCTCGTCTTCTTCTGATGGCCGCAGCCTTGCAGAACAGCGTGAAATGTTGAATGCTCTGTTACACCGTATGGAGATCAAGAGCATAGAAGAACTGGGCACTAAGCTCAGCCGCTCTGCAAAATAGAGCGTGTCTTTTATGCTTCTTTTGAAAATGTTGCACTTCTTCTTTTGTCTTTTGTAAGGCCATCAGTACATGTCTTGAAGAATGTAGTACAACTTTTGTGTTTGAACAGCGTGCATTAATGAAGAATATTAAATGGCACTCTTTGACTGTTTCCAATGTTGTGCTGTCTTCCAAAGCACACGTGACACTCATTCCATAATTTATGAGCGCTATTTACTCGGATCTTTTCCAAAAATAGACTTGTACTTTGTCCTTTAAATAGATAGATGAGTTTCATAGATATTCGTCTCCCATTCTTCTTCTTCTTCTCTGAGAATAACTTTTTTTCGCAAGATTTCATTCTCAACAAGAAAGCAATGTTTTCTGATGTTGATCTCAATGGTGAGTCCCACTTTTCACTGTTGAAGATAAGTTCTCTTTTTTTTATTTTTGACTGAACAGAGTGTGCGTGACTGGCCAGTGCGTGCCAAAGGACATTTGATTAATCTCTTTTTTTTTGCTGTTTTCTGCAGAAGCTTGGCTGCAAAATTTTTTCAAAACTGGCATTGGTGATTTGGATGCTGTGGGGAGCGGTCTTCTGACACCAACATCAGGGAGCTCATGCGCTTTTGACGCGCAAATCAGACAACTCAGAACTCTTCGTGGGATAAAATGGTCTTCTTCCGATGGTAGGAAGAGCCTTTATATACGGAGAGTTGGACGGTGGAGTCGGCTCTACCCTGAGAAATTGGGTAGTAGAGTTTCTTTCACGGCAGAACTAGGAATTGTATCCCAAGGTTGGATACATTCCTGTCTCCTCTGAAAGGCCGCTCCCAATCCACCAATTGTATTGGCAGCACCACGACTTCGGGCTGCCATACTATGTGGTTCTCCTCTCGTCTGAGAGAGAAGACCAGAGTTTGATTCCTGCTGATCTGGTCGTAACTGGGACCCAGACAGTCGGGAACTGCCACCAACAACGAACCTGACGGAGAAGGTCCGACGGAGAAGATCCAAAGAAGAAGATAGATCTCTATTAGGTTATTGTTGTGGTGTAGAATGAAAATCCAAGATTTGTAATAGATTTCCATTATGATTTGTAAGAAAGTCTAAGAAAATGTAATAGACTTTTTGTGGTGAAATGAGAATGGAAATGATAATCCTTCTATGCTCAATGATTTGTATCTATCTGGATGAATTGTGGACATGATAGAAAATAAAATCTTCTTTTCTAATTTAGAGTATATAATATTATCAGAGGTAATATGGACGTGATAATATGTAGTAACTCAAAAGAAAATAGATCGATTTCTATGCAGAGGTCAAAGATGACAAAGTAGGTAAATTCAGCATTTATTCAGAGGTTATGAAAACGTGATAAATAACGAATTTCCACTTTTCTTTTTTAATAGATTGATAGAAGAAAATGAACGGACAAATGTCAGGTGATAATGAACAAGTGAAACGTCGGATGAATATGACAAATGAACGGATGAACCGTCAAGTATTAATGAACGGGTGAACCGTCGGATGAATGTAATAAATGAACGGACGAACTATCGGATGAATGTGTCGTTTCATTATTCGAGGAATTTTTGTCTATAAATATAGCAGAAATCTAACGAAGGGTGAACACTTCTATTCTTCAACATAAAAATGTCGTCTGAAGAAGCATCCAAGAAAGCTGAAATCGTCTCGAAAGTTCAGAAGGACACTGAAGAACGTCCTGCCGATCCAATTCGGCCGAAGGAGGTAGAAGCAGGTGAAGGTTCGTCTGCACCGCCACGAGACATTCTGGATTTTCTGCTTGATTCAGAAAGGTCTGAAGAAGAAGAAGCCATGAGGATGGCAGTCTGCAAGTTTCTTGTGGGCTCCAGCAAAGAAGTTCTAAATTCTTTTGATGATCACCTTTTTGAGAAAGACAGCAGCAGTCCCCGTCCAAATGTAGAGAAGGATGATAGTGATCTTCCTTAACATCATGTACTATCATTCATGATTAAAACATGATATTGTCTGATGATTTTATACATAATACTTTTTAAGGAATTTGCCATTGATAGGCATCATAATTTTTCGACCATCAAGTTCTGAGAGTTGATAAGCTCCATTTGAGAAAACTCTGCTCACAATATAGGGGCCTTCCTACTTTGCGTTGAATTTGCCTTTGCTCATATGAGTCATAGTCATAGGACGTCTGACTGTTAGAACAAGTTCTCCTTTCTGATATGATCGAACTCTGACTTTCTTATTAAAAGCTCTTGAGATTCTAGCTTGATAGAATTCAATATTCTGTTGAGCAGATAATCGCTTTTCATCCAGAGCTTCTAATTCCTGAAGTCGAAGACGATCATTATTTTCGGCAGTGAGTTCATTAACGATTGCTATCCTTAAAGAAGGAATTTGAATCTCTAATGGAAGAACAGCTTCGCAACCATACACCAGAGAAAAGGGTATACATTTAGTAGCATTACGAACTGTAGTGCGATAAGCCCACAAACATTCACCGAGCTTCTCACTCCAATTACGTTTGTTATTAGAGACAAACTTCTTTAGGAGTTTGATGATAGTTTTGTTGAAAGCTTCTGCTAATCCGTTAGCTGCCGGATTATACGCGGTAGAAACCATATTATTGATCCGATGATCATCACAGAATCGAGTAAACTTCTGACTGACGAACTGTGGTCCGTTATCATGAATAATGCGTCGAGGAACACCAAATCTGTAGATGACATGATGCTTAATAAAGCTGATGACATTGGACGTCTTAATTTCAGATAAAGGAATGGCTTCGGCCCATTTGGAGAAGTAATCGGTTATTGTAAGAATAAACCGATGACCCTTGGATGACGGCGGATTGATCGGGCCGATAATGTCCATGCCCCAAGCTTCGAAAGGCCATGACGCTGCCGTTGGATGTAGAAACTCCGAGGGTTGATGAATAAAATCTGTATGGATTTGACAAGCTTTACACTTCTTTGCATATTCGATGGCGTCTGATACTATAGTGGGCCAATAATAACCCATACGTCGAATACGGTCTTGAAGTTTTGGTCCAGGCTGATGTGCTCCACAAATTCCATCATGTGCTTCGCGAATAATTTGTTGAGCCTCGTCACCGACAACACATCGAAGATGTAAACCATCATAAGCTCGACGATATAAGGTCTTTGTTGTATGATTGTAATAGAATCTGAGTGATCGTCGTCTGATAGATGCTGCCTCACTCGGATCATCCGGAAGAATATCATACAATACGAAATCGAAGAAAGGAAGTCTCCAATCTTTATCCGTATTTTGATTCTCGGTCGAGTTACTGAAGATAAATTCCATGCTGGAATCAGATGAAGATGACAAAGATTTACAACTAAATCCAAATCCTCTTGTTGTGTTGACATCATGAGATGTTGATTCTTCAATGTCAATTGGAAGCCCTAGAGTTAGGTTATTTTCCAGATGAAATAATTCTCGATTGCGAACAATAATCATTTGTTGCCGTCTAATCGGAATAGCTAACACCGCCGCAAGATTAGCTAGAGCATCAGCTTCCGTGTTACATGCTCGCCTAACATGTTCAATAAAGAATTCTTCAAACGAAGAAGCCATAGATATAGCTGATCTATGATAAGGAACCAGATCTTGATGGCGAACTTCATAAGTCCCCCTTATCTGATTGACAATGAGTTTATAGTCTCCGTACGCCTCCAAATGTTGAATATTCAGATGTTTAGCGAGTTGAAGACCAATGAGTAACGTATTGTACTCAGCTACGTTGTTTGAATACGGCTGGTCGAGAGAATAAGCTCTTTGGATAGCAAGACCTTCTGGCGATACAAGAACGATTCCAACTCCAGCGACAATATCACCATTAGGACCTATCCTTGAAGCTCCATCAAAGAATAGATGCCAAGTAGGATCTTCTTCAGCAATTTGGTTTGAATCTAAGACCTCATCTGGAATTTCGTCATAGAGTTTTGAATTTTCTGGAATTGAATGAGCAGCCAGAAAATAGGCTAAAGCTTGTCCTTTGACTGATTTCTGAGGAATATAATGCATGTCATACTGAGCTAGTAGGATTCCCCAGTTAGCTAATCGAGAATTCAAAACACTGGGTTTCTTCATCATGATCCGTATAGGATTGATCCTGGAGATGACATGAATAGTCTGACCAATGATATAATATCGTGTCTTCTGAACAACGAACATCAAGGCTAGACATTCTTTTTCGACCGGTGAATATCGAGGTTCAGCTCCGGTCATAGTACGACTGAGATAGTAGATGGCTTGTTCATGGCCATTTTGATTCTTTTGAGCAAGTAATGCACCCAATGAATGACTCATTGCTCGAGTATATAGGAGAAATGGAATTCCTGAAATGGAAGGTACCAATACTGGAGGGCTCATCAGATATTGTTTTATATCATCGAATGCTTTCTGACATTCATCATTCCAGACAAAAGAGACACATTTCTTCATAAGTTTGTTGAATGGTCTGCAGCGTCCTGACAAATTAGAGATGAATCTCCTGATATAAGTGATCCTTCCTTGAAATCCTCGTAGCTCTTTTAAGGTGCGTGGATGATGCATCTCTTGGATGGCTTTGATCTTCTCGGGATCCACGTGTATACCTTTAGAGGTAATGACGAAGCCGAGAAATTTACCACTAGAGACGCCTAAGAAGGACTTAGTAGGGTTCATCTTTAATTGATGCTTACGCATTAGATCAAAAATAGTCTTCAAATCTTGGATATGATCCTCCTTTTGTCGACTTTTGACTGCAATATCATCAACGTAGCATTCGACTATTTTTCGTAGATGTTCACGAAATATAGTGCTCATAGCTCGTTGATAAGTTGCTCCTGCATTCTTGAGACCGAATGGCATAACTGTATAACAGTATGTACCAATCGGCGTTCTGAAAGAAGTGTGCTTCTCGTCGTCTGGAAACATTTTAATCTGATTGTATCCAGAATACCCGTCCATGAATGACAACCGTTCAAATCCACAGGTATTATCGATCATGACATCAGTGATTGGTAGAGGGAATTCGTCCTTAGGGCATGCCGTATTGAGATCGCGGAAGTCTATGCATACTCTGATCTTACCAGTCTTTTTAAGAACAGGAACTATGTTAGCCACCCAATCGGGATGTTGTTCCTCTCTAATAAATCCGGAGGCCATGAGTTTATTAATTTTAGCTTCAATTGCATCCATAATGTCTGGACGAAATCGTCGCTGTTGTTGTTTGACCGGTTTAGCATTCGGCAAGATATTGAGCTTGTGAGTTGCAATTTGTGGATCAAGCCCTGGCATATCTTCATAACTCCAAGCGAAGACATCGATGTAATCACGAATGAGTTTAATCATGTCTTGCTTATCAGTTTCTGAAAGACTTTTACTGATGAATATTAGTTTGGGGGATCCCTCTTCACCAACATCTATTTGAACAAGTTTATCTTCAGTCGGAGGTTCTTTTTGCTCGAAACGGAACTCCCATTGATTATCTAATCTTTGGGCCCATTGTTCTGATTCAGGTGAGATTTTGAACTCTTCTTCGTCTTCATCACTTTCTTCAGAACGGTCAATAGAAACCAAGTTGGAAGACAGAATGTTGCAGTAGAAATTACCGATACTCGTATCAGAATCCCAAGAAGTGGTACTAGAAGAATCAGATCTCTTATCTTCGTCAGATTCAGGATCTTCATGGATAATATTGATGAAAGGAGTAGGAGCAATATAGCCCAATCCGCATTTCGTCCTCCCATATTTCAGAGGAGGAATACGAACAGGCATTTTTCTTCCTTTTCCACTATTGAGGCCAGTCCTGAAGTCATAACCCATATTTTTGATGATGTCTTTAGATTGCTGACTATAGCGACGTAGTTGTAATCTTCCAGTATCATCGTTTTTGTCATCATCTTCTAAATCAGAAGGACTTTGGGGCCCTTTGTAAAAGAGTATTGGAATGTCTCCTGGCTTTCTACTGGGAACTAGAAAGTATGAAGATTGTACAGGTTCTAGAGATACATCTGTATGAACAGTCTGTACAACTCCTATGGTTATTGTGCTCAAGTCATCTAACAAATGTAAATAACTATGAACATAATTACACACATCAGCGTACTGCAAAGATGGAGACTTTTCATTAAATGTAAAAGCAGCAATATTTGCATTGGGAGAAGGCTGAGCCTTAGAGATTTTAGCCAAGTCAATGACTAAAGGGGAAGAAGAATGAGAAGAAGTTTTGTTTCGATTAAGATCGATAACAAATGGCTCAGAAGAGGTGAGCTCCCTTGAAGCTTGAGATGGAAGAGTAATCCGCCCTCCAACTGAAATTAGCAGAGTATCCTGTGAAGATACAGAAATTGTAGTACGCCCACTAACAGGAATGATCATTGTATCTTGAGCAGACGAATGAGGCAACGGAGAGATCCGTCCACTCACTGGAATCATGAAAGAACCTTCTCCAGAGGGTTTGGGAGATTGTTGCTGAGTAGCTCGACCTTTAACAGGGATTATTAAAGTCTCACTTTGTGAATCCTCTTTCTCCATAGCTTGTATGACCCTTGTATACTCTTCTTTGTACATTCGGAAATCATTGAAATAAGCTTCAACCCCATGGAAGAGATTTATATCAGCAACTTCTTTTTGTACTCTTCTATTGCTATCAATGTACTTGAAACACTGATGAAGAGTAGAAGGCACCATATTATTTTTATGAAGAAAGGGCCTCCCAAGAAGAAGATTGTAGGATCCCACGATCTCAATCACATAGAAAGTGACTTTGGATCTGAAATCGCCTATCTGAAGTTTCAGATGAATCTTTTCCAAATGCTCGCTTCGGCTTTGATTGAATCCCAAGATAGTGGTAACCGTCTTAGAGAGCTTGTGAAGAGGGATTTTTAGTTCATCCAACAGACTCTTTGGCATTATGCTTATAGCAGACCCTGGGTCAATGAGGATACGATCTATCTTCATCGTATCGATATAACCAGTGTAGTAGAGAGGCCGATCATGTCGATTATCCTCCAATAGCATGTCGTCTTGTGTAAAGGTGATATTTGGGATAATCTTCAATAACTGTTGCAATGTAAGCAAGTGGCAGGTTATGCATCTGGCTTCTTCAATTGTGCAAGACAAGAGTCTGCTTGAAGAAGTGCTTCACTTAACGTCTCCCGAGTTTCTTTAGAAAGACGTAGAAGTTCAAAGAGGGACATTCTAGCTGGAGTATTAGCAAGTTGAGCTAGAATGTCGAAGTTGTAAGGCTTCTGAAGCCCAAGAGGAGGCGACTTCTTGATTGGTTTATCAAACCGAGCATGTTGTTTGCCTTTCTCCAGAACTGTGGATTTAGGAGGAATAGGTTCAACTGGTGTAGTTGAAGGAACAGGTGCAGTAGATGATTCTTCTTCAGGAGGAACATTAGGAGCATCTTTATCAGCTGGAGGGATATCAGGAGTATCCTCAGGATTCTTGGAATAATCCTTTAGATAAGGTTTCCCTGTTCGAGTAGTAAGTGCTTCTTCTTTTTCTTTTGGCTCTGTGTCAGAGGTAGATCCAAGAGAAGTCATATGACATGACTTAATCTTTCCAGCCTTCTTGGACTTTCGAGATGTAGTCTTTTGAAGAGGAGGAGATTCAAAATCTGCCACTAGATCAGGATGAATCCACATGATTTCTCCAGTTTCCAAAGTGATTGGCACTAATCCTTCAGATTGTGGAGGAGGAATATTCACTATCTCAAGAGTTGCCTTGGGGACAGGAACGATCCCACTTTCAAGGAGTTGAGGAGGGAAATCTCCGAATTGCATAGAGACGACGTTGGAGGTGATGGTCTTCTCTTTTGGAGTAAGGGAGATAGCTCCAGATTTAATCATTTCTTGGATCTTTTCTTTCAGTACATAACATGTACGAATTGTGTGACCCAACATTCTGTGATATGGGCAGTATTTGGGATGATCTGTCTTACCAGCTTCATCAGGTTTCTTAATTTCAGGTAATTATATTTTATTACCTTTCAGCAGACATTCAAAGATACCAAGGACATCGTCATCATCGAAAGAGTATTCTTCTTTGGGGCGAGGTGTTCTTGGTTGTTGAGTTGTAGAGGTAGGAGAAGTTTGAACAGTTGATGCATCTTTGCTCTGAAGATTAACTTCAAGAGTTTCTTTTCCTTTGCGAGCATTATTTTTATTGTTAGTACCTTGACCTGTTTCTTTGGGAGTCATCTGCACTCCTAAACCTTTGAAGGTTTCAGCACTAATTTCTGCAGCCTTGGCACTAATTATGAAAGAAGGCCAGTCTTAGAATTGGGTGGATCCTGTCCACATGCTGATGATTGGCAACAAGTTTGATTTGCATGTGTCAATGGTGACAGCATCAGGAGTTCCAAGAGGCATCTTCAGAGCTTCTCTTCGAAACCGTTCAATATAATCTTTTGTAGTTTTATTATTTTTCTGCTTGATTCTAATAAGAGCAGACATAGTCATGTCATTGAGCCCTTCATAGAACCGTTCAAGAAACATCTGTTTGAAACCGACAAATGAGGTAATGCACCCATCTGGGAGACTTCTATACCATTCATAAGCAGTTTTCTTGAGACATCCAATAAACACCCGAGTAAGGAGGGCGTCACTTGGTTGCAATTGATCAGTCATCACTTCAAAGTGATTAATAAACTGACTTGGAGAAGAGGTTCCATCATAGAATGAGATAGTAGGAGGCTTGTATTTATGAGGATATGATACTTGCTTCCATTCTATCGGGTAAGGTTGCTTGATGCCTAACCTTTGTAAACCATCTTTCTGTTTGAATGCCTCGAATTGAGTTTTGAGATTCCTCAATTCTTCATTAACAACTCCAGAAGATTGTGGAGTTGTAACTTGTAGAGAATAGTTAGGAGGAGGAACAGCATTGTAAGCACTACCCCCAGCTCCAGAGAGACTAGGATTTGGTTGAGTTGGTCCAGGAGTATTGGATTGTACTGCTGGAGGAACTTGTACCGAACTTATATCAGTGTCAGTTGGTATGGCATCTGATACAGTCTGTCGATTCTGCAACTGAGCTGTCATGAGTTCATACATCGACTTCATAGTATCAGCCATAGACTTCATTTGCTCTTCCAAAGAAGCAATTCTTTGGTCCTGAGGAGTCACCGAAGAGGAAGGTTCATTGTTCAATTCAGTATTCCCATCCACCATATATGTAGTGACTGTACGAGGGATTATTGATGAATTAGTGGATGTTGTATGCTCTGAATCACTCTTTGTGCATCAAAATTATTTAAAGGAGAACTACCCCCAGTAGGAAGAGGTGGGAAATTAGATTCTCCTAGAAATTCAGAATCATCTTCAAAGATCAAATTTCTTTGACTAGAAGCTAAGACTCTTGCTCTGGTGTTTCTATATACTCCATCTGGACTATCAGCTCTACCCCCAGCATCCCGAGAGGTCATGTTGACAGAAGCAAACAAAGGCTCATCTTCATCAGGCATAGGTTCACACTGAATCCGATTGAAGACAGATTGTTGTTTAGTTTGACATCTGCATTACATTGTAACTCTTGGCTGGAAATCACATTCATGATCAACATGGTCATGAGCCATTGATTGACATCTGCATTGAATTATGACTCTTGGCTGGAAGTCACACTCAGCATGTTCTTTTGACACAGAATTACTCCTTCTCTTTTGTTGAAGATATTCTCGTAAATCTGTTTGTGAAGATTGAGGAGTATATTTCCTGTTCTTGGTTCTTGATGGCTCTTGATTATATAAAGAATGATTAATATGAGCCACATAGTTCCTAGCATACTCTGCATCTGGATCTTTTATCCTTGTTTCCAACTGATGTGGTTTCTTAACACCAGAAGTACTAAGTTTTGTTCTTAGATCAATTGGAGGTGACACATTAGTTTTGGAAACTTGGAGTTTTCCTTCCATTGATCTAGATATTTGCAGAGAAGGAAAAATAGAACCATCCCTTGGATTAGGAGTTGGTAACAAACCCTCTTTTATGGACAAATTCTGTGCCCAATTTGAAGAAGTCATAGAAGAAGACATTACAGAATGTTTCTTCCTAGACTCATTCAAGGTTTGAGACATAGAATGTCCAGAAGGAAGAGTAGTCAAAAGACCATCTCTTTTTCTTTGACTAACAAAATTGTCAGTCAAAGCTGTTCCTGAAGTAAAAACTACAGGAGCAGAAGGAACAACTAAAGAGTTATTCCTTTTCGAAGGGACTTTGTGTGGAAGACCACCCCCAGTTCTAGTAGAACTTGGCAAAGAAGAGGAGATAGCTAAAGAGCTATTCTTCTTAGATGAAATACACGCTGAAACAGACTTGGTTAAAGAACCAGTACTGTTAGCGTGACTTTTAACTTTGGAAGTACAAACTGGAACAGACTTGGCTAAGGAACCAGCGCTGTCAGCGTGACTTTTAGGGGTAAAATTGCACGCTGGAGCAGATTTGGCTAAGGAGCCAGTACTGTCAGCGTAACTTTTGATTTTAGAAATACACACTGGAACAGATTTGGCTAAGGAGCCAGTACTGTCAGCGTGATTTTTGGTTTTAGAGAGACACGCTGGAACAGATTTGGCTAAGGAGCCAGTACTGTCAGCGTGACTTTTAGAGTTGAATTTGCACGCTGGAACAGACTTGGCTAAGGAGCCAGTGCTGTCAGCGTGACTTTTGAATGTTGTCATCTTCGAGCGCACAAGAGTGTGCGTGCTTGCAGTAGAGTTCTTGCCAGTGTTAGGAGTAGATACTGTGGCAGAGACTTCACCATTGACTACCAACTGATTCTTAGGGACATAGACAGAGTGTTCCTTCGACTTAGCAGTGATGATGGAGGCTGAAGTAGACTTGCCACTCTTAGCCCGCTGCATTTCTTCATAGGCGAGTTGATCGAATTGGATCGTCATCACCTTCTTCGTCGAGCCGATTGACGAAGTGTCGCATTGAGTTGTTGCCATCTCAGAAGAGGAGATGGTTTTCCCCAGCAGAGTCGCCAATTTGTTTTCCATAAATAAATTTACTTTATTTATTGTGTTTCTGGGAAAATTACAACTGTGGGAATCTGATCTAGAAGACGATCACTTTATCCCTTGGACTATGCGAAGAAGAAAAGCTCTCAAAATTTTGACAGTAGATAACTATGTCTCTGTACAATGAATGAGAAAAAGAACTCTATTTATAGAGTCAAAAATAATAACTGAAAGGATAACTGTCTTCACAGCCTGTGCCTAGTTGAAAATCACGCAAGATTTAACATACGCAAGGTTGTGAGAAGTTACTGGACGTGGCCTGTAACTGTTGGACACATGGCGATCATGCATGAGTCGTGTGCAAGTTACAGGACACGCAGGCGAGAGATCAGTGGCATGGCTGCCACGTACTCCAATTTGATGAAATCTACGCAGACTTTGTTGAAGACGAAATCCACGCAGATTCGGAGTAGAAAGCTTCAAAATTCACGCAAACTTGGGGCAGGAAGCTTCAGGATCCACGCAGACTCGAGGCAAAAAGCTTCAAAATCCACGCAGACTTGAGGAAGAAAACTTCAGAATCCACGCAAACTTGAGATGAAGATCTCACAATACACGCAGACTTGAGATAAGACTGCCAGCTGTCTCGATTTGGTGTGCCTCGACTGACGTAAAATCTCTGACAGTGATTGCTTTGTCAGTCGCATTAAATGACAAGAAACTCTTTTGGTACGCCAACTTGACGAAGGCTGAGTCTTGCTGAAGAAGATTTCGAAAGTCACGCAATAGTCGGCTGTGATCTCTCGAGTTCCGTGCATACGTGGCATACGAAGAGACATTCTTCGACTGTCGTGCTGTCAGTCATAATAACTCTCTGACAAATGATGAGCTGTCTCTTCAGCATGATTTGTAAATATTGTCCTGATCAACTGAACGTGACTTTAGACTCTGTCCTGATCAACTCAGCGTGACTGTCATTTTTAAGGCCTACAACTGTCTTCTCCAAACCAGCAAGAACTCCATGGTTAAACCCAAAGCTTCAAAAGTTCATAACTTGGTCAAAACAAGTCCAAATCCAACTTTTCAAGGGTCAAAATTGGGTAGAAGAAAGTTTTCCACCACATGGAACAATCAAAACTTGAAAACAAAAAAGTTTGATAGATCAAAACCACCAAATCCGAAAATAATAAATTTCTAGATCTACAAGATTTAAAGCCTCAAAATAGAAAATGACAAGTTCTAATGTGTCATAGAAACATGAGGAGAAGCTAATGGAACAATAAAATGGGCTCTCTTGTAGAAGCAAGTTGCACTTGCCTATGGGTGTGGAGAGTTGGGTGGAGGAAGAAGAAGAAGAAATTAATGGAGGAAGTAATGAAGAGAGAGAGAGAGAGAGAGTATTGGTAGAGTTTTTATGAGGGTGGGATGTGGTGTGTTGAGGGTGGAGCATAGGCTAAGGTGTTCCAATACACATTAAACCAAAGCAAACCGATTAAAACCGAGCCATCCCAAAATAAACCAAGTTAAACCATTACATGCTATGATGAACCTAATCAAGATTAAACTGAAATTAGCTAGCCAGGCAGGAAAAATAAAAATACATGTCAGGATTCCGTATACGTATACTGGAAATACGTAGAACGAAAAACGGGGGTGACAACACTTATTCTGTTTCCAACTTATACTCAGCGAGAGAGAGAGATTGGAAGATGAAGAGGGAGAAGTGGGAGTGAAGGGGGTTTTACCGAGGAAGTCGGCGGAGCTCCGGCGCCGGTGGTGGCCGTTGAAGGCAGCGGCGGGTTAGAGAGGAGAGCTGGTGGCGGCGGATCTGTTACTGGAGGAAGGAGAGGGGGTCGACAGCGCCGCGCGGAAGGGGAGGTCATGCGCTGGGTCACGGCGGAGGCATGCCAGCTCGCGGCGGTGATTCGCCGAGGCGGAGGAGCGGCGCGGGGTTTCGACTGGGAGGTGGCTGCGCCGGTGGTGGCGCGGGTGGCCGGAGGCTCGGGGAAGGCGGAGAAGAAGTGGAGAGGCGGAGCGCGGCTCATGAAGGCGACAGATGTGGGCGGCGGCGGTCGGCCCCGGCCGCCGGTGCTGGGTTTCCAGGACGGTGATGGCGCTGCGGAGGGGAGATCCGGCTGGGGAAGTCTCGATGAAGAGGCGGTTCTCAGGCGGTCGGGTTTGGGCGGTCAGCGTCGGGAGGAACGGCTGGTGTCGACGGACGGAGGAAGCCCTCGGCGCGGTGGCGGCGCGCGAGGCTATCGTCGGGCTCGAGGTTAGCATTTCTCCCCCTTCTACTTCCTGGATGATGGTGGTGGTGATGGTTGTGGGTTTTGGGGTGGACTGCCGGAGGTGGCGGGTGCGGTGTTTGGGGGCGGCGCTGGAAACAGCCAGGGAGGCTCGGCGAGGACGGGTGTGGTGGCGTCGGAAAGTTGCCGGCCGGGTGATGGCGATGGCCAGGAAAAGGGATTGGCAGTGGTCGTAGCTTGGTTTTGTGGCGTTTGTTGACGGCCACAGAGGAGTTTGGGGAGAGAGCGATGATGACGTGGTGGTTGTGTTGATGGTGAACGACAGGGGGAGGTAGCCGAGGAGAAGGTTCGGCCGGGTTGCCGAGATTTGATTGTTGGGAATCGTCGTGTCCGGGATTGTCGGACACGACGCGAATAACTGTAAAAAGTACTGGAATAAGAATATGTGGGCACAGACACGATGCACAAAATTGATTGTGGTGTGAAAATTGGAGTAATTGTGAAGAACATGTTGGAGGAGTACCTGCCTATTTATTGGATGTGGAAATTTCCAATTAGATATGGATTAGGATTTAAATTTTCCATAATAGATAATTCAATCTATAATTTAATTTAATTTAATAAATCCAATCCAAATTAAATCTAATTAAATTTCTAGTATAAAATTAATGAGATACATCAAATTTTTAAATATTCAACTATATAAATAAATCCATAAATTTAAATCAAGATTTAAATGCCACAATAAATTCAAAATATATTTTCTAAAATACTAATAATATTAATTTTGAAAATACATTATTATTTACAAATAAACTCAATAATAATTACTAAATATATATGTATGTACAAATAATGTTTACATAAATATACTTTAATAATTATTATTATAGCTGTATAAATGAAAGACCTTTCATAATTAAAATCATAAACTTGAAAATGATAGCTAGAAATAATTATTACATATTTTATTTTGAAATCATAAAAAAAAAAATTCTAAAAATATGTACGCTCTCACATATTCGCACTCGTCGAGCAAAACGAAAAATAAAATTCCGTGCAAGACGTACAATACCACTACGTGACGTACAATACAAATTTTTTTTTTCATCAATACCAAAATCGATAAAAATATAGTAGAAATTTAGGGATTTTACAGGGCATGACCGGGCCGGACTGAACCGGGCCTAACATTACTTTGAAAAAAAACCGGTCCAGGCCGTGCCGGACTTGGGCGGACGAACCCCCGGACCGGATGACCTAATGGGCGGGCTCGGACCAGGCTACGAGCGGACTGAACCGGACCGGGCTGATTGCGGGATCGGGCGGGTTCGGACCAACCCAGCCCATGTAACACCCTGAGGAGTTGGTTTTGGTGGCTATTACGTGGTGGGATCATTTCCATCCACTTCCACTTTTATTCTCTCTCATATAATTTTGGGGGTGGCCAAATTGGAACTTCCAGGTTCTAGGAGAGGTTTGCGTGGAAGTATAGAATTGAGACAGTCCAAGCAACAAATATTCACCTCTCACTGTTTATGGCCACAACAAGTGGAGTGGCTTTCCTACTCTCATGTGTGAACACGGTTTATCCTGTTTGGTTCACGGAATTATGTGATTGGAAAGAAGGAAAAAAAAAATTTTACTTTCCTTTTTTATGTTTGGATGTAAAAAAGAACGATTGAAAAAGAAAACTGATTTTCAAAAGAAAGAAAAATTGAAAAAAAAATTGGTTCCCCTGTCTATATAGAATTTACTTTCTTATTCTAGTAATTCACTTTATTATTCTAGGAATTCACTTTTCCTTCCAATTTTTTTGACATTTTTCAGCATCGAAAAGAAAGAAAAAAAAAGAATGGTAATTATAATTTTTAAAAAAAAAGAAAATGAATAATAAATTGATTTTATTTTCTTTCTGCAATGCGAACCAAACAAGACGTGAGAGCAGATTTGTTGTCGTTAATTGTTGTGTATCAGATATAACCCAACATCTATATAAATTTGGGTCTTACTAATTTTGTTTAAAAAATAATATCCATAATTAGTGAAACTCATATTTTTATAGAAGAGAAATATATTTGATACACATCAATTAATGATAGCACATATGCTGCCTTTGACAATAAGGCCTCGTCTGGTTCGCGGAAAGGAAGAGAAAGTAAATCAATTTCTTGTCATTTCATTTCTTTTGGAAAATTTTATTTCTCATTGATTTTTCTTTCCGATATTTAGAAATGCTAAAGAATTTGAAAGGAAATGATTACTTCAATGTGGAAAAATGATTCATTGATTTGATGGATGAAATCACTTTTTTTTCATAATTTTTCTTTCATTGGAAATCATTTTTCTTTCCTCTTTAATTTTTTTGGCACCCAAACATAGAAAAGTAATCACTTTTTTTTTTCAATCCGAAGATTCCGCGAACCAAACAAGGCCTTTTCAAAATGAAAATTCCAATGATGTTCCCTCTCCAAGATATATCAAGATTGTCTCTCCTTGTGAACTAGCCAGCCATCAAGAAATTCGCTTCTTTGACAAATTGTTTCCTATGTCCTGCACTTGGCCTCGTTTGGTTCACGAATTTAAGGAACCAAAAAAAGAAAGTTGTTCATTTTTTTTGTTTGGGAGCCACAAATTTGGAAATTAATTTTCTGACAAGAAAAAAAATTGGTGGAAATATGGTTCCACTTAAATCTATGGGATTGATTTGTCCTCTTTCTTTTCCAATATTTATTACAAAAGTTATAACAAAAGTAACCATGTGTCATTGCTTATTTTATCATTAATATTATTTTTTATAATTTTATTTTTATTTTAAAAGGTAAGGATATTATTGGAACATTGTTATATTTTGCTTTCCTTTCCTAGGAAGTTTTCTTGTTTTACCAAATAACGGAAAAAAAAAAATGTGACAGGATTTCCATTCCCATGGAAAATACAAGAAAATTCATTTTCTTTCCGTGAACCAAACGTGGCCTTGGTACTTCAGCCTGTAGGTTGTATCGGGGGATCTGGTTGCTGCTGCAGTCTTATCATCCTGTAGAGGAAAACAATTTTTATGATGGTAACAGTGACGTAGCCAGAAATTTAATACAGAAAACACAGTACTTATTAATAAAATAATAGTAAATAATAATAATACATCTATAATTTAAAATATAGCATATATTAATATCAAATGTCATAAACTATTACAGCCATCAAGTAACTTTTTTCCTTGACAATAAAAATCTCCGAAACTTCATATTCTGGTATTGAATGATATCTTTATTGTCAACTGCATCCAATACGTCTCTTTCAATATATGCCACGAAACAATCATTCATCATCGTATCTTCCAATCTATTACGTAATGAAGTTTTGATAATTTTCATTGCAGAAAATACTCTCTCTACTGTTACGGTTGCAAAGGATAATAACAATGCAAACTTTAATAGCAAATACACCAACGAATATGTACGATACTTCTTTAACTTAACCATCTTTCTAACAAGTCCCCTAACCTCCGCAATCTCAGAAAATTGGCCACATCAAAAATGTCGTTACTCCCAACGGGATATGTACATGCTCTTTGGTAATTTGAAGTTTCGTTTAACGTTCAGAACACGTCTATGGTTTTGGATACTCACTGCATTTGTCCTAGAAACAGCGGTGGCATGTCCAACTCATGATTCTGGAGCGTTCAGTTTGGGGGCTATTAGGAAAGACAACTCCATATATATTCAACTTTTAGTAGATCAAGACTGTGTAGATTTGATATTGATAACAAAATTGAGTATATCAACATCATCAAGATGGATGGTGTGGATCGACATGGTACAAGTCCAAAATGAGTGGCTTTTCTAAACTATAAAGTATTGAATAAAAATTTCAATTACCTACTAAATGTCGAACAATAGAAACAATGGCTTCTCAGCACAAGTTTTTAGGCCTCGTTTGGTTCACAGAATCATCAAATTGAAAAAAAGAAAGTGATTATTTTTCTATATTTGGGGTGCCAAAAGAATTGAGGAAAAAAAAAAAAAAAATTTTAATAGAAAAAAAAAAGTTATTCCATCCATCCAAGAAAGAAATCACTTTCCCACATTTGAATTATTCACTTTTCTTTCCAATTTTTTTGACATTTCCAAACACTGAAAAAAATCAATAAAAATTATAATTTCTCAAAGAAAAAAATGTCAAAGGAATTGATTTCGTTTTCCTTTCATTCCGCGAACCAAACAAGACTTTAGAGTTGGAAACTGATTCCTTGTTCTCTACGCAGCCTACTAATGGAGAAATTATTAGATGGTCCCAGCACACCACGTGGCGAGGGTGAATGGTAAGCCCGGCCAATAATTAAATGACAGTTGGATAAAAAAATCAAAAATTCATTTAAGATTTAAGCCAAAAATATCAATATATATATATATATATATATATATATATATATATATATATATATATATATATATATATAATGGTTTTGAAAAAAAACAACTTTTTTTTTAAAATTTTACGTGAAGTATATATATATATATATATATATATATATATATATATATATATATATATATATATATATATATATATATATATATATATTACTTCACGTAAAATTTAAAAAAAAAAGTTGTTTTTTTTCAAAACCATTATATATATATATATATATATATATATATATATATATATATATATATATATATATATATATATATACTTAATCCAAGTGTCATTTAATTATTGGTCGGGCTCACCATTCACCCTCGCCATATGGTGAACTGGAACCATCTAATAATTTCTCCTACTAATGGTCATATTTACAACTTGACTTGCGAGTGTTAGTGTTTTCCTATGTGGTCCTATCAATAGCTTATATTGGAGGAGCCTGTCCAAGATCCAAGGTGACTATAATGTCCAAATCAGTATCCAAAAATAAATAAATAAAATTTGAGTGGCACCCCATTTTTGTTTACCATATTTACAGTGCACCCCACAAGTTTACAACAATGTAAGGTACCCTCCACTTTTGACGGTTTTCGTCCCCAACTTACGGTCAAACCCTTTGACCATTTTTTTGACCAAAATACCCCGGTCTTCTTTTCCGTATCCCTCTATGTGTTTCAGTGTCTGCCCCCTCCCCGCCGTCGGCGTGCCTCCGCCGCCCCCCTTCGCCGAGCCTTAGCGCCGCCCCCCCTCCACGACCTCGCCGACCTCGTCGGCCCCCCTCCACGATCTCGCAGCCCCCCTCGCCGACCTCGCCGGCCCCCTCGCCGACCTCCCCGACCCCTAGCACCGCCCCCCCTCCCCGACCTTGCCGAGAACCTGCGCCACTTCGCGCGTACGGTCGGTGTCCGCCTCTCCCTCGACTTCGTCCGTCTCGTGTCCCAGCGTGTCCCCGCGGGTCCCCACGGTCCCCGGAGTCCTCCGTCGCGCTCCTCCGCTTCGTCCGCCCTCCGCTTCGTCCGTCGGCGGCCTCGAGTTCTACTGGGGAGGGGGAGGGGGGCGGCAAGGTCGGGGTGGGGGGGCAGCAAGGTCGGGGAGGGGGGCGACGAGGTCGGCGAGGTCGGGGAGGGGGGCAGCAAGGTCGTGACGGGGGCGGCGAGGTCGGGGAGGGGGGGGGGGGGGGGGGGGGGGGGGCAGCAGCGAGGGGGGGGGGGAGTCACACGGTGAAGAAGACAACAGGTCGGGAGTATTTTTGTCAAAAAATTTGGATCAACCCAGTTGACCGTCCATATTGGACGAAAACCGTCAAAAATGTGGGATACCTTACATTGTTGTAAACTTGTGGGGTGCACTGTAAATATGATAAACAAAAGTGGGGTGCCACTCAAAATTTCTCAAATAATATAATACTATAGAGATGGAAACCTATGAAACTGACCATAGAAACAATGAGAAATGCACCAAGGCAATAATACCAGATCATACAGTGAGTCATTCATCGTGAACGAATACATCTCTAATATTATAAAAGGAGGTTCAAAATGGCTCAAGATTGGGCCATCTAAGTCGTGTATATCATCAACCATTTTAAAAATAATAATAATATAATTTTAAAATTAACTACATTTCTTATCTTCTGTGTGGGTAACTAAACCCCCTCTCCTCACGTAAAAAAATTAAAACCACCCGATACTAAAATATTATTTAAAATTAAAATTATGTTTAAACTAACTACATAATATTATCTAATTAAATACATATCCAGAATTAAAAAAATAATCGTAACAAATTATACTAAAATATATTCAAATTATTTAAAATATTGAAGTATAATTTAAATTTTTATATACTTTATTAATACTATCATTCGTTTTTTTATACGTGCAACTCACGTAAATGTGACTAGTTCCTATAAAAGTGTAGGCCTCACTGATTATTTGAAAAAATAACATCAACAATAAATATAATATATATTTTTTTAGAGGAAAGAAGTCATGTTTAGCACACATTTTGGAAACAACAAATCTCATTTGAATGCTTTCACATATATACACAGAAAAATATCATTCTTTCAACAGCTTTATTCTCCGTTGATGGACTTCAGAACCATTTCTCAAACGGAACCATCGACTTCGCATGTACGCGAACGAAACCAAGAGCCTGCTGGTGTAGGTTGCTCGAGCTTTCCTTCGAAGGAAGAAGGAAACTATGGGGGGTGGGGAGAGGGGAGCGTCCAGAAATTGGGAATGCTGATTTTTAGTCCCACATCGGAAACGGGACCAGTAGGGAAGAGAACGTGTGTGTATATAGAGTAGTGAGCTGCTGGACGAAAAGGGCACGCAGCTGCGTGGTGAGCACAAAGCGAACTATTCTTTCGCCTTTTACTAAAGAATACCGTGTGCCCGCCACATTAAGCAGCATACGCCTATTTTTGGAGGGTTTTTTTTCTTTTGAAAAGAAACCCATCAAATCAATATCAAATGTTACATTTATACATTAATAATCTTTAAATATTTAATTTTAAAATTTATTTCATCTCTTCAATTATATGCTAAACCTGATCTAGAATTTGAAATAGCTTGAAAAATATATATAAAATTAATGTTCGTAATTGTTGTAAATCATCACATCATGGTGAATCTTCATTTTGTAACTCCTAAGTGACCTTTCATTATGTAACTCTCAACCTTTCTCTTCCTATATAAAGAGAGGTTGGGATAGCTTGTAGAAATAATTGAGACACATATATTGATATACATGTGAGGTTGAGCTAATTGTCCACAACACGTTATCAGCACTTTGCTCGTGCAACGCCGGAGACCCGACGTACCGCTCGCCTCGACGTCCGCCGACCGTTGTCCCGCGCACACCCAGTCGCTCGTCGCCGATCCCGCGTATCCGCAATCGTTTTCTCACTTTCTTCCACCATACGGTAAGAAAGGTAATTTTTTTTTATACAAAAGTTGTTCTGTCAGCAACGAAAAATTGCTTTGTTTACTTTGTTATACGAAAAATTGCTAGAATTAATTTTTTTACAAAAGTTGTTCTGTCATATACAAAAGTTTCTGTTTTCATCTAAAGGTTTGAAAACAATAGTTTGAAAGCAAAAGTTTTCATCTAAAGTTTCTGTTTCTGTCATATACAAAATTTAGCTAGAATAAGAGTGGTACAATATTTTTTGATTATGTGATGCATGTGGAATGTTGTTTGTGAAGAATATAATTTTTTTTTTGCATTACTGTTAATGCTGTTCTTTACCATGGTTACATGTTTTTTCCAAGATAATTATTTCTTCACATCGTTAGTGAGAACATCTTTAATATTGACTTATCCGTGGTTGGTCTTAACCAATACTTTTCAGTCATGTTTGATTTTTCCTGCTACGGATTAATTTCAAGTACCTATATACACAATTTCCATGTTAGATTTTTAATAGTTGTGAAGCTTGTGTTATCTTTTTGGATAAGTTTACTTCATTATCTTTGTTTTATGTTTCATTTGAGCAAGTTTATTACACATCAGGTAGGAGTTCACGAAGTTTATCAAATATATGTTTCTGCTTCCTACTAAATCAAATATATTTTGTTACAAAAATATACTTTGGTAAAACACAATATTTTGTTCAAATTTTTTTTTAATCAAAATATACTTTGGCGTGTTTATCAAATAGCTTGTATATATTTTGGTAAAAGATATTTTTCTGCAATTTTTTCAACTGACAATTTCAGAATTATTTTTGTTTAAATAGTACTTATCCCAACAAAATATTTGTTAGTTTTTTTTTTCTGAAAAAAAATAAATTTTTTTTCATGATTGATGAAGAATTTAGATGCTAACATTTTTTTGGTGATGATGGATTTGGAGCGCCCCGGCGAGCACCACAGTGCCATCTGCGTCCCGACAATCATTTTTTTTATGTTACTCAGTGAATTATTGTAACAGATGGGTAGTAAAAAAAATTGTATTTTTTTCTCGCTATTTTTTTGGCGTCGCTTCATTAGACGTCGAAAAAATAGTTGACATTTTTTTTGGTGCCGCTTGCTTAGGCACCAATTCTTTTGTGTGTTGTTGCCTACTTATGTTGTACGTTTTTTTTTAGCGTAATGGCGTAAAAATTGAAAAATTGTCTTGGCTACATAAACAAATTCTGGCACCGCCAAATTTGGGCCTCCTAAAGATAACCTTTTTGGTTAATAATTTTTCAAAGGCAACGCTCATTTTGAGCACGCACTAAATTGTCACCTATTTTGCACAGTTCGCAAATAGCGTGAATTTCTTGAAAAATCTTATTTATTCTTACATTTGACAAAAATTTTACGAAGTCTCTCCGAATAGGCTCACCTACTTGGGTATGATGTCAGAAAGAACTTGGGACTTGGTTCTTAAGAGGTCCCCGGTGACCCTCCTCCCTCATTTTTCCGCCTGGTCATATTCACGTAGAGCTACTGAAAGGGGTTGACCGAATATTATTTTTTGCTCAAATTGTATTTATAATTATGCATTTTTACAAGAAACTAATTGAACTCTCTATATCGGCCCGTCGATCGATATAAGAAAAAGTTTTTAAACAAAAATTGTTTTTTCAAAACCGTTGGTTTTATTTACAATTGTTTGTTGTTGCTTATAAAAACCAAATCCATATAAACCTGTCGTTTTATATGTTGACTGATCAAGATTTTTTCTCCTGTTGTAGAAAAATGTCGATCAAGATTGATTTTTCCATCCTTGAAGCCTCTGGCAAGAACTATTTGGACTGGACGCAAGACATCCAGAACCATCTAGATGCGCAGGGCCTCTTGGACGTCATCTATAACGAAGAAGAGCGTAAAGTGGAAGTCACTCGCTCATTGAACGCCAAAGCAATGATTCTATTCCGCAGGCATTTATCTGACGCCATGAAGTCGGAGTTCATTGAAATCTCCTCGCCGAAGACGCTATGGGACTCTCTGAAAGAGCGCTTCGACCACCAGAAGACCATATGGCTACCTGAAGCACGCCATGACTGGTTGAACCTGCGCTTCCAAGACTTCAAAAGTGTAACTGATTACAACAATGAAGTCTGCAGGATTCGATCACTTCTCCAATACTGCGGTGAGATATTAACCGACAGTGATCTATTGGAAAAAACATACACCACATTTCCTTCAACTGACAACTTGCTCCAAAGCAATACCGTCAGTCTAAGTTCACCAAGTTTCCCGAGCTCATCACCCAGCTTTTACTAGACGAGAAGAACAGTGTCATTTTAATGAGAAACAACAATTCTCGTCCTGCTGGAACAAAGGCAATTCCAATGCCTGATGCAAACGCTCTCCGTGGACCAAATCCACGGTGGAAACGAGACAAGGGCCAGTCGTCCCAGCCAAGGAACAGAGGCGAGTTTAAGTCTCGCCACCCAAAGCGAGGTTCTAACAAGAACCAAGGACCTTTGACTCCTAGGCAGTCTCATGGTAAGAACCAACGGGCCAGTCGTCCCAAAGCGAGAGTGGAAGGCCAAGCGCCTACTCTCTGCTACAAATGTGGTGCTTATGGTCATATGCAACGGACTTGCAGGGCGACCCCCCAAGAAGTTAATAACTATCATAAGGGGCGCCGGGCCGAAGCAAATCTGGTCATCGAGTGCGAAAATCTAAATCTTGAGACCCCCGATTTTGTAGCAGAAATGGAAGAATAAATCTCCATTTTCTATCTATGTTTGATTTAAGTCATGAAACTTTTGGTGGTTTGTATTTTCTGTTTTCTCGATAAATTAAAGTTCTATTTCGAGCACTTTTCTCAAACGTGTGACAAACTTTAATTTTCTTTACTTATAGGCATGGAACACGGGGCAGTAGATTGTCTGGTTGATAGTGGAACGACTCACACTATCTTGAGAGATAAATCATACTTTATCTCCTATACGCCTAAAGTAACCTCAGTGACAACCATTTCGGGACCCTCAACCCTTGTTCAAGGTTTTGGCAAAGCCCATTTTTCGTTGTCCAATGGTACTCCCGTTGAAGTATCAGAGGCCTTATATTCTCCAAGGTCCAGTCGTACCTTACTGAGTTTTAAGGATATTCGAGAAAACGGATTTCATGTTGAAACTGCTCGAGAACATGGCTTCGAGTATCTTTTCATTACCTCCACTCAGTACGGCCAAAAGCGTATCTTGGAGAAGTTAAAATGTCTTTCAAGTGGTTTGTATCTCACTACGATACAACACATCGAGAGTAATCTCATCATTCGCCGAGCGCCAGTTGATGAGAGGACTTTTATGCTATGGCATGACCGGCTGGGTCATCCGGGTCAAAATACGATGCTTCGCACTATGAATGCATCACATGGACATCCTCTTGGAGGAAAGAATTTCGTTATAAATCCGAAAAGCCTATGCCAAGCTTGCTCGATTGGGAAGACGAATCTCAAGCCATTCCATGTGAAACCTATGAGATTGGTTTTCCAATTCCTTGAGAGAATTCATGGAGATATTTGTGGACCAATCCAACCAACATGCGGACCATTTAAATACTTCATGGTTTTGGTTGATGCATCGACTAGATGGTCACACGTAGTGTTGTTGTCCACCCGAAATGCAGCGTTTCCTAAACTCCTCGCCCAGATCATTAAGTTAAGGGCTCATCATCCGGATTATCCGATAAAGTCTATTAGACTTGATAATGCCGCGGAGTTTACATCGAAGACTTTCGATGATTATTGCATGACTTTGGGAATATATCTTGAACACCCTGTTGCGTATGTTCATACCCAAAATGGCCTAGCGGAAGCTTTTATAAAGCGACTGCAAGTGATAGCGCGGACCTTGGTAATGCGCACCAAACTCCCACTATCTACATGGGGCTATGCAATTTTGCACGCTGCAAATTTGGTCCGTCTGAGGCCCATGGCCACCCAACCACTTTCCGCGTACCAGCTGGTTACTGGATGTGAGCCTTACATCTCACATTTACGCGTGTTTGGGTGCCTAGTCAATGTTCCAATTGAGCCGATAAGGTGTTCAAAATTTGGACCTCAGAAGCGACGGGGAATATATGTCAGTTATAACTCTCCGTCCATCATTCGCTATTTAGAGCCCTTGACAGGCGATCTCTTTACCGCGAGACACGCGGATTGTGACTTTGATGAGGCAATCTTTCCGTCGTTAGGGGAAGAAATGCACGCTAACGTTGATGAGGAACGACGTGAATTAGCGTAGCATGTGCCCGCTTTTGCTCATCATGATCCTCCCTCTGCATATAGTGATAAGGAAGTACAGAGGATTTTAGGTCTGCAAGATATTACAAATCAAATGCCAGATGCATTTAGCAACCTAGCAAAAGTCACGAGATCAATTATACCTGCTGCAAATGTGCCTGCAAGGATAGACGTCCCTGAGAGACGCCATGTTCCTGTGAAACATGTTGCTCCGGTCGAACCTGCCGAGCAAAGGACGCTGCCATCGGCCGTCCAGTCTGCCGCTATTCCCAAGAAGAAGGGAAGACCGGTTGGTTCCAAAGATGTTCTGCCCCGGAAGCGGAGAAATCTTGTTAAAAACGTTTTGCCACATGAGATCATTAAGGATCACGGCGATGTATTAGAAGAGCGCGTTTCAGATGAAACGCCTATTCCTAATCATGCCGATAACCTCGAAATATCCGTCGAGTATGCTAGCTTAGACGATATTTTAAAGCGAAACGAAACTGTCATCGATGATGTGTTCATATACTCAGTGGCCACTGACATTATGAACAATGATGACATGGAACCTCGTAGTGTTGCCGAATGTCAACGACGAACGGACTGGTCACAATGGAAACAAGCAATCCAGGCTGAACTAGACTCCTTAGCGAAAAGAAGTGTGTTTGGACCCGTTGCTCCAACACCACCCAATGTTAAACCAGTTGGTCACAAATGGGTTTTCCTAAGGAAGCGTAATGAAAGAAATAAGATTGTGCGATACAAGGCTCGCCTTGTGGCGCAAGGCTTCTCAAAACGCCCTGGAATTGATTACGAGGAGACGTATTCTCCCGTAATGGATGTCATAACGTTCCGCTACTTAATCAGTTTAGTAGTTTCCGAAAAACTGAATATGCAGCTCATGGATGTGGTCACAGCCTATCTCTACGGGGATCTAGACACAGAGATATACATGAAAGTCCCTGAAGGACTAAAGATGCCTGAATCAAGTAGTTCCCGACCACGGAACGCGTTCTCGATTAGACTGAGGCGTTCGCTATATGGATTGAAACAATCCGGAAGAATGTGGTATAACCGCCTAAGCGAATACTTGATCGGTTTGGGATACGTTAATAACGAACTTTGCCCATGCGTGTTCATAAAGAAATCCACTTCAGGATACGCAATCATCGCGGTCTATGTAGATGACATGAATCTCATAGGAACCGAAAAAGACTTGTCAGAAACTGCTGATATCGTGAAAAGAGAATTCGAGATGAAGGATCTTGGGAAGACACGGTTTTGCCTCGGCCTGCAGATCGAGCACCGTAAAGATGGAATTCTTGTCCATCAAGCGAACTACACCCAAAAGGTGTTGAGACGCTTTAGTCATTTTGACGTTAAGCCGTCCGCTACTCCCATGATCGTCCGCTCTCTAGACATTACTAAGGACCCATTCCGTCCAAAGGAGGACGACGAAGAGATATTGAGTCCTGAGTGCTCTTATCTGGGTGCAATAGGCGCTTTATTGTACTTGGCCCAATGTACTAGACCGGACATCTCGTTTGCTGTGAATTGTCTAGCTCGACACAGCACCGCGCCAACACGCCGCCATTGGAATGGCATAAAAGACATTTTTCGCTACCTTAAGGGTACTACGGACTTGGGTTTGTTCTATCCCTACGCGGTTTTGAGTGAGTCCAACGCTCTTGGCACTCGAAGCAACGCGACCCTTGTTGGCTACGCCGATGCGGGATACTTATTTGATCCGCACAAGGGGCGTTCCCAATCTGGTTATGTCTTTACCATTGGAAACACGATGATTTCTTGGAGGTCTTGCAAACAGACCTTAGTGGCTACTTCAACGAACCACTCTGAGCTACTTGCGCTTTATGAGGCGACTAGAGAGTGTGTATGGCTTCGAGCTGTTATTGGCCATATTCGAAGTACATGTGATCTTCCATATGACCCAGATGAACCTGTTGTCGTCTATGAGGACAATACCGCTGTTATTGATTAAGCGAAACATGGTTACATCAAAGGGGATGCTACCAAGCACATATCGCCCAAGTTGTTCTTTACACATGAACAACAAGCGCTTCAGAAGATTGAAGTGCAACATATTGGATCGGAGAATAACCGTGCAGACTTGTTCACCAAGTCACTGCCAAAACACTCGTTCCAGAAACATGTCAGAGCGATTGGACTTAGGAAGCTTTCAGAGCTAGCCTAAGTGAAATATGTTTCTCGCACCCTGTTGTGTGCATGTGAGGGGGAGCACCCCAACGAGCGCCTCCAAACGCCCTGTTGTGCGTATATCCCGCACCCTGTCGAGTGCGAGTGAAAAGGAAAGCATCCTGATGTATGCTTGTGTACTCTTTTTCCCTTCGACCAAAGTTTTTTCCCACTGGGTTTTCTTTGGCAAGGTTTTCAACGAGACACAGTTCAAATCTCTTATTCACTAAGGATTATTATAATCAGGAGGAGTATCCAGTTGTATACTTCTAAACCATCGTGTACTCTTTTGTCCTTCGATCAGCGGTTTTTCCTACTGGGTTTTCCCTGATAAGGTTTTGACGAGGCACCTTTGCAAATGGTTAAGTTTACCCCCATCACACTGACCTGTGTGTACTCTTTTGTCCTTCGACCAAAGTTTTTTTTCCACTGGGTTTTCTTTGGCAAGGTTTTAACGAGGCACAAGTAGGTGGTCATTTTTGAATCTGCAAGCTACAGACAGACAAAGAAGCTCAGAGGTGTTTACAAGCAGAGTTTGTGAAGAGCCAAGGGGGAGTGTTGTAAATCATCTCATCATGGTGAATCATGGTGACTCTTCATTTTGTAACTCATGACTCTTCATTTTGTAACTCCTAAGTGACCTTTCATTATGTAACTCCCAACCTCTCTCTTCCTATATAAAGAGAGGTTGGGATAGCTTGTAGAGATAATTGAGACACATATATTGATATACATGTGAGGTTGAGCTAATTGTCCACAACAGTAATCAATTTTTGTTGCTGTTTTTCCATCATTCCCAAGTCTTCATCAGTACATATTCATTTGGTCGAATTTTTTCGTATCTTACATAAACGTATAATAAATTTTTAAAAAAATTGGCCAAAAAAATATGACCAAGAACTTTCTTGGCTCTTGCTGCTATTAGATATTAAGACTGGCACAATTCTACAGTAACCAAAAAAAGAAACCCAAGAGTCTTCTACAGTAACCAAAAAAAGAAACCCAAGAGTCTTTGCATATGTTGCTTGCAACAATAAAAAAAATCTTTCGATTTTCCATCATCCAACCTTCTTATAACCCTCACAATTCTACAGTAACCAAAAAAAGAAACCCAAGAGTCTTTGCACATGTTACTTGCAACAATAAAAAAAATCTTTCGATTTTCCATCATCCAACCTTCTTATAACCCTTGTTTATGAAGGAGTAGAGGTGGGTGGGCCCTATATATATGCCGAATTTTTAGTGCCGAATTGGTTCATATGAAACTTACTAAACACAAATTAAATCTGATCCGAATGTTTTTCGTTAGACGAACTTTTGACCGAATTTTTTATCGTATTTTACTTATATTGTACCGATTTATACTCATACTTTTGCCGTTCCGAATTTTTTCCGTTTGTCGAATTGCTAACAAGGGTCGTGACTTAATTCTGTGTTTCTATTTTCGTCTTTTGAATGTTAATTGACTTATTAATACTCAGCTTCACCGTGAATTTTTCAAATATATCCTACATATATTTACTAATTAAAATTAATATGGACAACTAAGTAATTACATAAGTTATCCTTTAATTTTTCTAAATAGTCTTCCATAAAAATATATAATAAAATAATATACTAATATAATAATATATTTAGAATAATAAATAAGTTGTTTTTTAGTCTTCATAAGTAGTCTTAAATAAAAATAAAAACTGTGTTACATCAGTTGTCGTTTAATCTTCCAAATAATAATTTACAAAATACGTGCAATGCACGTGCATATATTGCTAGTACCTATAAGATGCAGAGCACCTGAGAAATCAATTATTTGCACTTTTATTTCCTCTCGAAAATTACAATTTCCATTCATTTTCTTTTCCCGTGTTTGGAAATGCTCGAAAAAAATGGGTGGGAAGGTGAATGAGGGTGGAAAAAGTGAATCCATGGACCGAGTGTGGGAACCAATTTTTTCTCTATTTTTTTCTTTCCCTTGGAATCAATTTCTCTTTCCTGCTCATTTCCTTTGGCATCCAAGCACGATTCCGCGAACCAAACGAGGCCTTAAGGGAGATTTCCGGCACCAAGTACGTCGACACGTCGGCCAAGCTCCTGCTCCGGCGCGCACAATCGAACACCTCGTAACCCTCCACGATCCTACTCTCCCGGCACAATGTCCTCCTTCCTCATGGTTGCGTACATCTCCATGATCGTCCTGTCCATGAACTTCCCCCTTGCAGAGCCCCATCAGCAGAGCGTTATAAGTGTACTAATTCGGGGCGCACCCTTTCGCCTCCCTCTCCCCCAGCAACGCCACCGCCCCCGTCGTGTCCCCCTTCCTGCACATCCCGTTCATGAGCGAGGTGTAGCTGACGGCGTCCGGGAAGACCCCCGTGCCGATCGTGACGGTGTAAGTGACACGTACATATTCTGCAGCTCCGTCCAGTGTAGGTCAGCATTAGCAGTGCAGTAGCTTGGCCAGCAAGCTTGGCCGTTAGCCACATCAGCAAGGTTATTAGACCATCTCCAATGGTGATTTCTAAAATTGAGTTCTTATCCTATTTGACATTGTACTTTAAGGAGATTTATATCCTAGTTGGAAGGGTTTCTACATAAAAATTGTAGACATACAAAAATGCTCTCAAATGGTTCTCCGTTTCTATCCTATGTGTCACATAGTAAAATGACCAATTTAATGGCGTGGAGTCCAATAATAATTGTCATGAGAGAGAGGAGAATTTCTATGAGAGTTTTTACATGTGGAAACCCTCCTAGAAAGTTTTCATCCTACATCATTGCTATCTAGGATAGAAATGATGATAGAAATTACCATTGGGAGAAATTTTTTCTAAAATGGATTTTTTCGATAGAAATAGGGAAGATAGAAAACCCCATTGGAGATGGTCGCAGGAATACCAGCAGAAGAATGGTTAGGGAGAAAATTGGTATATATCAGTTATTTAGCTTTCTTTGTTTCTAGTGTAGTTTTACTTTCCAGTTTTCTTCCTTCTTAGATATTGTAACCAATCAACAAAGGGTAAGTGTTCTTCCCCAATCGAAACCCTAAATCCTTCTTATCGAGAAGCTATATCAATGGAAATGTCAAATGTTGAGCACAGCTAGGTCTCCACCAATTTCTACGCAAATTGAAAGAGGACCTCATCAGTAAGTAACCAAATCGGGCTTAGCCCTTCATGATGGTGTTGTAGAGGAAGCAATCGGGGGCGGAGGCCGGAGTCGGGGAGGAGGGAGAGGAGTCTGGTGGCCTCGTGGAGGTTCTTGGAGCGACAGGCGGCGTCGACGAGGATGGTGTAACGTGACGAGGTCGGGATTGATGGACGTCGTATGTTCGGGGAAAGAGTGGACGGAGGAGACCGAACGGGGCTTGGCGGGGGTTCCGGGACGAGGAAGTTGTAGGTGAAGCGGTCGGAGAAGAGGAGTGGGGGGAGGAGGTGGTGGAAAATAATAATAATTTATAAAAGTACATCAAAAGTTGATCAGGACTAATCTTTATTCACTGGACTGTTCTAACCCAACACCCTCCATACCCAACTTTTGAGCCTCATTTCGATATTTGGCTCTCTCTCTTCCAAAATCCTACATTTCTTATTCTTCTTTCTTCTTCTTCTCCATCATTTTTCTCCTCTCTAAACTACATCTTCTTCTTCTTAATCTTAACCCCATCCCCAAGCTCTCATTCCCAATTTCGATTGACACCCAAAGGCTCTTTTTCCAAAATCCTAATTTTTCTCTCATATTCTTCTTGTCATGTTTATTCCCAAAAGCCTCATGATAGAAAACATATAATGTAATGTTTATTTCAATTATTTATAATCAATTTTATGATCGAAGTAATCCCTAACAATATTTGGCCAAGTCGACTTTAGGACTGTATAGTTTTGTAGCAGTCCTGATGTAAAGCAAGTACATTACATGATTGTCAAAATTTCTGGTAGTCTTAGAAGTATTAAGGACTGCAAAAAATTGTGGCAGTCCTGATGTACAACAAGTGCATTTCAGGACTGCTACAATTTCTGGCAGTCTTAGAAGTATTGAGGACTGCTAGAAATTGTGCCAGTCCTGAAATAGATTTAAAATTTTGAGCTTTTTTAAATAGATTTTTAAAAAAAGATAAATTTTAAGTTTTTTAAATAGATTTTAAATTGAGAGACTTATCGCTAAAATAGAAAATTTTGAGTTTTTTTAAATAGATTTTAAATTGAGAGACTTATCGCTAAAATAGGACGATCAAAATTAGATTTATCTATAAGATATCTTATAGATCTAAAATTAATATATTTATCTATGAAGATTTATTAATGAAGAAAATTAAGAGATTTATTTATAAGATAGATTTAAAATTTAGAATTTTTTTTTTAAACCGAGTAGATAATTGAGAGACTATAAAATAGATTTAAAATTGAGAGACTTATCTCTAAAGTAGGTTTTTGAAATGAACAAAATTAAGAGACTTATCTCTAAAATATATTTATACCTAAAGTAAATTTTTTGGACGGTCAAGACTGCCAAAATTTCTGGCAGTCCTATCCACTACCAGGACTGCCAGATAAAATGGACTTGCTGTCCTGTAAGTCCATTTTAGGACTGCCCAAATTTTTGGCAGTTTTAGAGTTATTTTGGACTGCCAGAATTGTGGCAGTCCTAAAGTCGACTTGGTCGATCTTAGGACTGTCGAAATAGGATTTTGTCGGCCGGGGAGTTAACCGAGACTGCTTCACAAATAATGTCGTGTTCACCCACCAAATGATTTGTACATTGTTGCCATCGAAACTGAGAATGAGAAGGAAATTAGGGTTTTGATGGAAATGGGTAAGGATGAAAATGATGGAGAAGAAGAAGAAGATGAGAATAAAACCCATCCCATATTCTTGTTCTTGGATGTATTGAGGAAGGAGGCAAAGAAAAAAGAAATGACTTGTATACCTAGAGTTGGACTAGTCCTGGGTAATTTTTTCAATAATAAACTTGTAAATAAATCAAAGTTAATTTGGGCTAGTCTTGATCAACTTTTGATGTGCCCTTATAAATAATCAAAAATAAATTGTTGCCATAGAGTAATAATGACAAACTTTTATTAAAAATTATTCTTCAATACATTCTCAAATAAATTGTGAATCATGAATTATACAAAATATTGGTCATCTTAGTTTAGGGATCATCATTGCTCCGAAGTTTATGGGCATCCGAAAAGCTCGTCCGATCCGATAGGCCAAAGTCTGATAGAATCCGGTCATTAAGATAGTCCGACCTAGTCCATATTAGTATATGACCGAATTTGAACTATGCATTCGTCCGTCCGAATCCGATCCAAGATCTGTCCGATACAAGCTTGGACTATGCATCCATATACTTCCCCTTCTTCTTCCTTTGTGAATACTACCACAAGTCTATCAAAGAACTCCTAATCGCCCCCCCCCCCCCCCCCCCCTCTTGAGCAACAAACAGTACAAAGGATCAAAGAACTGCAGTTTGATGTGATCAATATATATATATATATATATATATATATATATAATCTCCAAACCAATGTCATTCAAAGGAAACTGACAAATTTTGCTCACGCAAGTAGAGCATGCAACACAGAAAGAAAGGAAAGTGTGCAATAATAATGCCATCCGCACCACGCAATCCAACGCAACGCAAGGAAGCCAAATGTTGCAATGCTCCTAATAGCACCACAGCCACAGCCATGGACCTTGTTTGGATAGATGTAACTCTTTAAAAGTATAAAAGTAGTACTTACATCATGATGAGTTACAGTTGAAAGTATAAAAATGGCACTTTTCAAAATGTATTTGGATGTAGTACATTTTGTCTCCTGCAAGTGAAAGAAAAATGGATTTGGTGTTTGGATGGTTGTTGAAAGTGGATTAAAATGAGTTCGATTGTTTGGATGGTGGTTGAAAGTGAATGTTGGAGTTGGAGATATGGTAAACAATAATTAAATTAATTACCATAATTAAATGAAAAAATACATTAATTATCAAAATTGTTAGAAAAATATTTCTAAAAATTTTATTGATGACAAATTAAATTAATTATTATAATTAAAAATATTACAATAATTACTGCTAGAATAACAATAATTAAATTAATTAATTATCATAATTGTATTTTAAAATAACAATAATTAAATTACTGCTAAATTTTTTACTAAGATTAATTAAAAAGTGATATATAATTGTAATTTAAATATAAATATTCTAATATAAATTATTATTATTACTATTAATTATTATTTTATATTATTAATTATCATTTTTGTTTTCATTCTCATTATTATTATTATTAAATAATTTATAACTAAATTAATTACCATAATTGGATGAACAAAAAAATAATTATCATAATTAAACTAACAGCAAGTATTTAAAAATCTGATCTCCAAACAAAAAAACAATTAATTACTATAATTGGTGAAAAAATAAGCACCGGACCCCAAACAAGTATATATAAAAAAAAATCCGCTCTCCAAACGAATGAAGCACAGTCCCCAATTTTTTTTAAGAGCGACCCTTCTTCGTCATCGTCTTCTTCTTCTTCTTGTCTCACTGCAGCCGATCTCCAAATCCGGGCATGGCCTCACTGTCGGCGCCGTCGTGGCACCAGCATCGTCGTTCCCAGCAGTGGCGACGTCGTCGTTCTCCAGATCCGCCTTCCTCGATGTCGAACCGGCGCCGTCATCCTCATCTTGCAGGGAGCACCACTCCCTCGACCACCACCCCGGGTCTTCACTTGCAGGGAGTTGTAGTGGAATTTTGATAGAGGTGAAGAAGGAAAGAAAAGCAGGGGACATGAACTCTGCAGTGTCAGAGTTTCTCACCTCCTCTTCAGTTTCTATGTCCATCCAAACGTGGGAACTGGGTTCACCTCCGATGAACAGTGGCAGAAAGTATAGTTTTCACCTCACTTTCACTCCACTCCTCCCATACCAAACAGGCCCTAACAGTATTTAAACCCAACAGATTATTTATACTATACATGAAATACAAAATCTTGTAAGTTTCTCGGACTGAACATTATTTTTTATATATTTTAAAAGAGTAAAACATGCAAATTATCAAATTTTATAGAATTAGTCCGGCCCGATCCGACTTGGCCCGAAAAGTCCGACTCTTGTGGGCGGGCTTGGACTTAATAAATAATAATTAAGTCCAGTTCGATCTGGCCCAAAAAAATTTTAGGACAAAAAAAAATCGATCCGAGTCTGGCCCGAGTCCGTACTTTATGGGCTTGGGCTATCCGACCTGGCCCAATGTCGATTCCTATCTTAGTTATGGACAATATACTTGACAACGTCATCAACTATGAATAAAAATATTTAGAAAAATAATAAGAAGAAGAGAGGTTGTATTGAAAATTGAAAATAAAAAATAAACATCTCAATGCTTGTATTTTGGAAGTTAAAAAAAAATCTCAATAAGTTTGCACTAGAGAATATTTTTTTTTATAGATATTGCCTTGTGCTTAATGCCACACATAAATCACAGCACATTACAAGACAACATGGTTGTAGATGCTCTTGCCCATAATTTTTGGAAATGCAGGTGGAATGAGTTATTATCCTTCTTCCTCCTCATGTTAGGGTCTAATCCAAATCTTGCATCGGTCTTACTCTACGTAAGTTCTATAAAGTTTCATATTCTCCTAAAAGTTCCTTAGATTATAATTAACTTATTAGACTTGGGGGTTGTTTTTTTTTACCTCTAATTAAAATGATTCATTAAATGAGTCTAGTTAGAGGTGGACCAACAAAAATATCGAATACTTTTTTGCATCCAGGGCCGATTTTGAGGGGCTGCAATGTGTGCGACCGCACTAGGCCTCCTGAATTCGTAGGCCTCCAAAAAATTTTATTCGTATATGTATTATGTATACTCAATTAACTTATGAATAGATAATTTAAAAATTATGAATAAATAATTTTAAAAATGTATATGTATATTTATTTTGTATACTATAATACTAAAGTAACTTATGAATTGATAATTTATAAATTCATTGGCCTCCCTTAAGTATACTAAGATAACCAATGTGGATATTCTATTAATTAACTAAGGCTATATCTGTTTCCAATTAATGAATCAATTAACTAAGACTTCTATTATTTTCAATTAACGAAACAAGTCAGATATTCTCTCAATTACATTCAATTCATATTCGAAATCAATAGGAAATCCTAACACTTAACAGAAAATCCTATGACTTATAGGTTTCAAATAAAATACTATATATCTCTAACTCCATCGACCGTCTGTCTCTCGACCCCTTCTTGTATATAGTAGATTATGCTATTGTGTCACTCAAGTGAATGTTCAAACAATATCAAAACTATATATAAGAATTTTTTTTAGATTTTTTTTGTTCAGTTCAGAAAATTTGAATTCATTAAATAGAGATAGTTTGAAAGCTTATTGTAGTCGTCTATAAAGTACTTTGAGACATAGTTACTGCTCTGATATTGATGGAGATGAATTGTTTCAGGACCTAGAAACTTTACAAGATCTTCTACCAAAAGACATCCAGCACTTGAGATATTAAGATTTATGAATTTTTTTAATTCTTTTCCTATAGAATTCTATTGATAATTCCAGTGAATTGCATATGCAGAAAGGAGTTTTTTCAGGTTGAAATTATTGAAATCGTACATTCAATCAACCATATCATAGGAGATTAAATGATCTAGTTCTAATTTTCATTGGAAATGAGTTCTTGGAAGGTGTTGATTGTGAATGATTGATTGATAATTTTAGAGCTATAAATGCTAGAAGATTGTTCTTTATATGAAGATGGCAAAAGATGCTTGTATGTTTAGCTTTATTTTATCTCTTTTAGTCTAATATTATTTCCATTGAAAGATATTGTAGTTGAATAATTTTTTTAATTGACGTTAAGTTTGGATAATTTAATTTCTGAAATTCTTAATTATATATATATATATATATATATATATATATATGTATATATATATATATATATATATATATATATATATATATATATATATATATATATATATATGGGAGCGGATCAAAAGTCTCCCTTAGAAAATCCCCTAAAACCCCCCTCACTCTCGGTCATAATATTAACATTAATATTAATGTTAATATTAATGTTAATGTTAATATTAACATTAATATTAATGTTAATATTAATGTTAATGTTAATATTTTTTTTTAATTTTTATATTAATGTTAATATTAATGTTAATGTTAATATTAATTTTAATATTAAGTTTAATGTTAATTTTAGTATTTAATGTTAATATTAACATTAATATTAACATTAACATTAATATTAACATTAATATTAATGTTAATATTATGACCGAGAGTGTGGGGGGTTTTAGGAGATTTTCTAAGAGGGACTTTTGATCCGCTTCATATATATATATATATATATATATATATATATATATATATATATATATATATATATATATATCGCACTGGCCCCGTTGTCCTTGACAAATTTTAGCGACGTTTACATTTAAGGAATTAGCGACGTAATTTATAAACGTCGCAATACGTCACTATTATCGACGTTTCAGCGACATTTTGCGACTTTTTTTGTATAAAGAAACATACGTCACGGATAAGTCGGTGAACGTCGCTAATATCACGAATATTAGCGACGTTTACTGACGTAACTAGTGTAACATCGCTAATATCACTAATATTAGCGACGTTTACCGACGTAACTAATGTAACGTTGCTAATATCACTAATATTAGCGACGTTTACCGACGTACAGTTATGACGTCGCTAAAATGAAAATATAGGGCATTCGAGTTTTCATTCCCCCCCCCCCATTATTTCGATCGAATTTTCTCCGAACCCGCGCGCTCTCCCTCGGCGACCCTCCCCCCTGGCCTCCGGCGACCCCCTCCCCCCTCGGCCTCCGACCCTCCGCGACCCCGTTCGGCGACCCTGCTCGCACCGGCGACCCCCTCGGCGACCCAGCTCTCCCTCGTCGACCCCGCTCCTCCTCGACGACCGCTCCCCTCCATCTCCAGCTCCCCATCGGCGACCCCCTGCCCCCTCAACGACCCGCTCCTCCGGCCTCGACTAGGTAAACCCTAAACCTATTTCGGACACGCCACTGTGACACAGGACACAACACTTTGACACACACAAACACACTTTGACAAGTCTGGTCTTGCGATAACCGCAAAATTAGGTTAATTTTTAAGTTTATTTTCTTCTCTTTCAAACTGGACATGAAGTCAGATTCGGATCGGATACAAAAATAATTAATCGGAGTCAGATTTGACATTGAGTTTGGATAAGATATTGTAGGATTTAAAGTAATAACCTAAGAAAATATCACTAGTGACATTAATGTTATCCTTATTGTGTATATTCTTATTCCTACCTATTAGCTCATTGTATACATCATTAGCAAGAAATAGCACAGTTTGGTAGCGTAGTGTCGTGGGTCAAAAGAGCCAAGTGGCATAAAGGAGATTTGGGCATCGTCAAGTGAGTCTAATCAAGGCTTTGACATGTGTTAGGATAGGTGGCTAAGGACACATGTTTGGGTATTCATATATTCTCCCTCTTTGAGTTCATCTTCTCCTACTAAAATTTCCAACAGAGAATTGTGTAGCAATTTTGAAGGTCGTCTTTAGCACAAACGTTGGAGCTCTCCGAGTTAGCTTCCCAAAGTATTGGATTATGCATGATCTAGATTGTGTATGTGGGGCCTCATTAGTTGAAATATTGTCGTTGTGTCGACAAATCCAAATTTCTCCTCAGGCCTCGTTTGGTTCGCGGAATGTAAAGGAAAGGAAATTGATTCTTTGGTATTTTCTTTCCTTTGGAAAATTATAATTTTCATCAATTTTTCTTTTCGATATTCGGAAAGACCAGGTTTATTGTCGGAATATATCTTTACTTTCCATTATAGTGTTTGGTGTTTGTAAGGAAAGGAAACAAAATCAAGTCAATTTTCAATAATACCCTTGTGCCAATGAGAAAACTTATTACTCAAGAATTTTTTTGTTTATAAGGTATTATGGATAAAAATGGAAAATTATACTTTTTAGCAAGGATGTTTTGGTCAAAAAGTTTTGTAATAAATGCAGAAAAGTTGGAGGAAAAGTGATTCCTTAGATGAATGGGAGGAACCACTTTTCCCCTATTAATTTTCCTACATCTTGGAAATTATTTTTCCTTTCCAACTTGTTTCCTTTGGCTTCCAAACACAGGAAAGGAATAACTTTTCTTTCCCAAGCAAAAATTCTGGTAACCAAACGAGGCCTCAAGGTAAAGTCCCCTTGCATTGCATTCTTCACAAGTTATCTAACACATACACTCTCTTCTGAGTAACATGTCTCATGTCGGATACGTATATGATACTCTTCTGACAAGTGTTGGACCCTTGTTTTTACGTGTCCTCTTATTTTTATTTGAAAATAGGACATGGACACTCTCTGAGACACTCTTTGAATACGAATCAGACACTTTTTTTTAATAGCATTTTCGTTTAAAACAATGATAAAAATCAAATTTAATAGTTAAAACTTAAAACATTTTTGTGCGTACATTTTAATTTCATATAAGCATGACTGATAGCATACCGTTGCTACATACCTTACTCCTGTTAGTGTAGCGTATATGGTATGCCTTATTATAGGCATGAATGATAGCATACCATTGTACTATACTCTTGGCTTGAGCCCTACATGTGGTAGGTAATGTGTGTGTGTGTGAATAGTGTACATGCGATAGGTAATATCATAGGACTCCTAGTTACTATAAGAGTGTATAGAGTATCCTAGAAGTGTAGGTATAATTGAATACTTATGTGTCTATACATCCATTTGGACAATATAATCGAATAAGTGTATCTATCTTTGCAGAATTATCTTCAAATGGATATGAATTACTACTTACGGAATCGTTCATGGATGTACAACCGTCATCCTGATGACATGTGCGGTGTGCGGGATGAATTCATATAGGGTGTACAGCAGTTTCTGTAGTTTGCCAAGGCGTTCCCTCAGTACATGGACGGTACCAAAATAAGTGTCCGTGTGTGAGATGTCACAACTTGAAATATCATCCAGAAGTGGAAGTCACGTATCATTTATACTCGAAGGGTTTTACGCCGAATTACTGTCAGTGGAGCGCGCACGAAGAACTTGTGTCTTTAGCATCGGAGTATGAGCCTTATGTGGATGTCCACAACAACGCTGCTTACGATGATGGATTGGTGAACATGGTTTTTGATGCAGCGGGGTCTAGTTTCGATCCGGACAATCATGATGCACCTGAGGAGGCACCGAACGTCGATGCTGCACAGTTCATGGAGTTGCTGGAGAGTGCAAGGACTCCATTATATCCTGGTAGTGAGGATCATTCACCGTTGGAGGTGGTTACAAGATTGTTGAGCATCAAGTCCGATTTTAACATGTCGCAAGATTGCTACAACCGTCTTATGGAGTTGCTTATAGAAATATTGCCTGAGGGTGCTAAGTTGCCTAAAGACTTCTACCGGTTTAAGAGGATGGTGAGATCGCTCTGGATGGGATACAAGAAAATCGACGCATGTCGCAATGGGTGCATGTTGTACTACAAAGACGACAAGGATGAAGACGCCTGCAGATTTTGTGGTACCGATCGCTACAAGGGCAGTGGTAGAGGAAAGTCTGTCGGTGCCAGGAAGCCTACCGATTCAATGCATTACTTGCCGTTGACGCCGCGGTTGCAGCGATTGTTTATGGTGAAGGAAACTGCAGAAAACATGAGTTGACATAAGCGGGAACAGACCGAAGGAGTGTTGGATCACCCATCTGATGGAGAAGCATGGAAGCACTTTGATCGAGAGACTCATGTTCTACCGCCTTGGATGTGCATGAAGACTCCGTATATGTTCCTCACCGTTATTATCCCAGGTCCGAACAATCCAAAAAGGAACATCGATGTGTATTTACATCCATTGATTGATGAGTTGAATCAGCTGTGGAAAGTAGGTTCCAGCACGTACGATGTATCTAGAAAACAAAATTTTCAGATTCGGGCAGCACTTATGTGGACCATCAACGACTTTTCGGCCTATGGTATGTTATCTGGATGGAGCACGCATGGTCGTCTTTCATGTCCGTATTGCATGGACCGTACTAAGGCTTTCCGTTTGAAACATGGAGACAAACCGTGCTTCTTTGATTGTCATCGACAATTCCTGCCGAAGGATCATCCGTACCGGAGGAACATGAGTGCTTTTCGTGCTGGCGTTGTGGAGAAGGCTAATCCCCCGCCAAGGTGGCCCGGATATACGATATGGAAAGAGGTAAAAGATTTACCAAGAGCTATTGAAGAGCCTGCTACGGGCTACAAGTGTGACGGATTTGGTCGCACTCATAACTGGACGAAGAGGAGTATATTCTGGGATATGCCATATTGGAGCACCAATCTGATTAGACATAACCTTGATGTCATGCATATCGAGAAGAATATGGTTGACAACATAATTAATACTGTAATGGACGTAAAGGGGAAGACGAAAGACAATCCAAAGGCTAGATTGGACTTGGAAGAAATATATAGACGTCCTGCATTATATTTGATAGATGACGAAAATGGGAAGTTGAAGCAGTCTAAGGCAATTTTCTCACTGGAGAAGGAGGATAAAGGTGGATTCAAGGTCTGAAATTTCCAGACGGGTATGTTTCGAACTTGAGAAGATGCGTCGACCTCAAGGAGAACAAACTGACAGGTATGAAGAGCCATGATTGTCACGTATTCATGGAGAGGTTAATTCCGATTGCATTTCGGGAATTCTTACCCCCGGTTGTTTGGGATCCATTGACCGAGCTTAGTATATTCTTCAGAGATCTTTGTTCTAGTAAGTTCTCGTCGGTCGTCTAGAAAAGTAGGAGAACGATATTGCTGTAACACTGTGCAAGCTCGAAAAGGTATTTCCTCCTGGATTCTTTGACTCCATGGAGCATTTGCCAATTCATCTTTCCTACGAGGCACGTGTTGGTGGGCCCATCGGTTATCGGTAGATGTAACCGTTTGAGCGACATTTGAACCACCTAAAGAGGAAGGTGAAAAACAAGGATCGGGTCGAGGGTTCTATTTGTGAAGCCTATATTCTCGAGGAGATTACAAACTTCTGCTCGACGTATTTCAAACCTCATGTTGCTACGAATAGAACGAGGGCTCCGAGAAATGACGACGGTTATTAAGAATCTAATGATGGAATACTGAAAGTATTCAATGCGTCCGAAAAGCCTTCAAGGAAAATGAAGAGTAAATATTTGAATGACGAAGAGCTAAGGGCTGCTCAGTTGTATGTATTACTCAATTGCGACGAGGATGAAGTGGAGAAGCTAGAGGGGTAAGTAATTAATGATGAGTTTACGTCATCTCAATATAATAGTATAAGCTAATATTATTGTACTAATCGGCGAATACGTCATCTCAATGAGACGTTATTTTTCTTCTTGGTTGAGCGAATATGTAAGCAGCCCGGTAATTACTGGCCTCTTTTAATGCAACTGCGCAATAAATAACTTACTATATCTTCTTTGGTATTCAGGTCGATCGTCTAATTTCACCTGAGATTTAATTAATTAGAACCCTTGCCAAGGGACCTATTACTTTTGTTAAAATATGGCCAAGTTACTGTGTCAATGGATTTCGGTTCAAGTCGACAAATGCTTCGATCAAAGACAGCTTTCTGGATCTTGATTCCACGAAAATAGTTGTTTGTGTATCAAATCTTCGAACTATAAAGGCGTCGATCCAGAAAATGATTTCTTTGGCATCTTGTGAGAGATTGTGGAGTTGACGTATAATTATTGCAGAGAACCTGCAAAGATCGTATTGTTCAAGTGTGAATGGTTCGATCCGATTGAAAATCAAGGTTGGAAAATTGACAAGTGTCACTTCCCGTTCCCGGAATACGTATTTTAATTCATGTACTGCTGGAATATATTTATTTAATATTTATCATGTATTGTTCTGTATTTAAATTTTTTTTAATTTTACGTTAATTATTTTTTTGTAGTTTACTTTCTGCATTTTTATTCTCTGCTTTTACTTTGATTTTTGGGTTCGGCCTAGATTGGTTTGTTTTCGGTTTTTGTTGGTTCATCATGAACCGAACCCACCTACCACCACTCCTTCATTTAAAGCTCATCCCCTTTCTCTCTCCTCATTCACTTCACCATTTCTCTTCTTCTTCCTCCATTACTCTCCCACCCACCCATTTGGAAAGGCAAGTACATCTTGCACACCATGAGGGATTTCATGCATCCCCATTTATTTTAAGTCTATGTTGTTCATCTTCTCATCCTCTACAAGTTTAGGTCTTGAAGTTCTTGATTTCCATGGATGGTTGGGTGTAGATCTAAATTTTAAGTTTTGGTTTTCATATAGATTTTATAGTTTTGATCTATCAAACTTTGTTGTTTTCGAAAATAAGTGGTTCCATGTTGTAGAGAATTTAATTCTACCAAAGTTTGGCTTTTGAGAAGTTAGATTCCGATTTATTTTGAGGAAGTTATGGCCAAAACAATTTTGGTCAAACTTCTATGTTCATCTGCAGCATAGACCGCATGTCGCAGTTGAGCCGCATAGATGTCGCGGTTGGGCCGCATGAGGCACATGTCGCAGTAGGCCGCATAGATGTCGCGGTTGGGCCGCATGAGGCACATGTCGCAGTTGAGCCGCATAGATGTCGCGGTTGGGCCGCATGAGGCACATGTCGCAGTTGAGCCGCATAGATGTCGCGGTTGGGCCGCATGAGGCACATGTCGTAGTAGGCCGCATATGGTGTCGCGGTTGGGCCGCATGAGGCACATGTCGCAGTTGAGCCGCATAGATGTCGCGGTTGGGCCGCATAGGCTGCATGTCGCAGTAGGCCGCATATGGTGTCGCGGTTGGGCCGCATAGGCCGCGTGTCGTAGTTGAGCCGCATATGGTGTCGCAGTTGGGTCGCGTATGCCGCATGAGCCGTATGTCGTAGTTGGTCCGCATGCATGTCGCAGAATAGGCCGCATAATGCCTATTTTGGTTGTTTCTGACTGTTATATGTCCTATTTTGACTGAATTATGGCTAGAATTTCTTCTAACTCCCAACATGAAAGTTGTAGATCTTTTCCTTGGCTTCAAGAATATGTTCCCAACTATTTTAAGCTAGTTATAGACTCGACCATGCTTAATACTAGTTTAACTTTCATGCCTTGTCACGAATTGACCCCGACTCTTACTTCGACTAATAATTGATCATGCGTTCCTAGTTGTAACTAAGAGACTGGCTAATCGTCTTATTGAATTGAATGAATGAGACACGTTCATATTAACTATGAACTATTATAATCGATTGGTCGATCCCGAATATTGACATACATGCACACATGCAGGCTTCAATTTATTTATTTATTTTCTACCAAAGCAGCATGTGTACTTGATGGTCAAGGCATGATTATCCCGTGGCTAGTTTTGATTGTTGCATTACGCTATGCAAGACCTACAACCTAACCGTACGGGTATCGTTGTAGAGTTGGGCATATCGTACCCCGTACGAAAGTACTCATTCTGAATGACCATGATCCACGGCATGGGATTTCACTCAACATAGAGACTATTAAGTTAAATAAAATAATGCTTGCATGGAGAAAATGGATTCCCGAGTTCTTACATGGCTGCCCTCTTGGGACTAGTAGTGCCCGACAGGCCGGTTGGTCCCCACAGATACTGTAAATCTACCACACAGGCAGGGAGCGGTATCTGGTTATATTATCTATTGTATATTGTATATTGATGACGGACGTCCCGCTGGGACTCGTCTAATTCATGATTGGCGCAATTGATTGACTGGGTAAACTAGCCTTGCTTGCACATAGTAAGAACTGAGGAATCCTTTATTGTATAATTCCAGGATAACTTAGAACTCACAGTAGCAAGCCGTAGTAGTTGCATGGCCGTTTAAATTGATTTGTTTGTGTGCTGTACCTACTCTGTTACCTAACTGAGATGATCAGAATGTCAGGGCATGACGGGCCAACTTCTGTCCTTGTTTGGTTGGGAGGTTGGTTCGAAATATCGTGATATTATGTGAATCCCAGTGGCAAGCAGAGATCTACTTATCATATTCTCTTATTACTGGTTTTAATTCCTCATATCGTGCTTCCTTGTGGTACTTGCTATTAGAGGTCTAATCTCTCTGGTTTTGCATGGCTAGATTTAGAGCCAGTCCCCGAGGACTCAGCTTACTTCCACCTCCAAGATGGTCAATACTAGGGGATGATCGCAGGAGGACTCGAGTGGGTTCCTTACTTTCCCGCTCGTTTTATTACTTACTTTATATTTTGCTATTTGGCACCGACATGTTAGTCGGATTGTCTTGTACTCACTTTTACATAATTGTAATTAAGTCAGACTGCAACTGATAACAATTGTGTACACTTTGCTACATCATCTGGCTATGTTTTGTAAAGTCAGATATCAAGAATATTTTGACTGAGCGTTTGGGACGCCTCACGGCTTTATCTTACATGTTCTCTATTTCCGTTTCTTATTTGAATGATTGAGACAATAGATGTGAAATGACCATAGTGAGACTTTCATGTAGTATGCACCCCCTCGTCTTTAAGACAGATGTCCATGGACGAGAGGTTGAGATTGGTGCAGGATTCGGTGGCTGATAGCAGTGATAGAATGTTATCTACCATGGATTCATACCACCAGCGACTTGCAGCGTTGGAGCATTATCGTCCTCCGGGTGCGTCTTTGTCGTCGTCGACTCCGCTGGCGCCACTGCCTTCTTCATCGACATCGACTCCACCGACGTCACTACCTCCTTCATCGGTGTCGATTTCACAGGAGGACTATGATCTTTTCTTAGCCCTTCGTCGCGGCGCGCCCCCTCCTGCTCCAGATCCCCAGTAGTCCTAGTTAGGACTGTTTGTATTGAGTGTTTGAGTACTTGTTTGTGTTTACTATTTGTTTGTGACACTTATTTGTTTGTGACACTTATTTGTTTGTGATACTTATTTGTTGGTTGCGTAGATACCTTGGTTATTGGTTGTGTAGACCCATGACAATTTGGATATTGGTTTATATATGTTGTGTGGACTTTGGTTATTTTATGTTGTTATTCGTTTCATTTGGATGTTAATTTACCGGTGTTGAGTGTTCCACCGAAGGGGTCGGCGAACCCAGGGATAAAATGTGCTTTCAGTGTTATTTATTAAACTGCAGGGAGAAAATGATTCTGTGGAGAAAACTACATACTGTAATTTATTTATTTATTTTTTTCAAATTTACCGACATCTACCGACGTTTACCGACGCTTTCCGACGTCAAAATGCGTCGGTAGGCGTCGCTAAACTGGCATATATTACCAGGATACCGATGTATAGCGATGTCATTTTCGTCGGTATGTGTCGATAAACTTCGGTAGACGTCGGTAACTTTTCCAAGAAATACCGACGTATAGCGACCTCACAAAACGTCGGTAATATATACCGACTCATAGCGACATCACAAACGTCGGCAATTTTTCCAGAGAATACCGACGTATAGCGACATCATAAACGTCGCTATTTCATCGACGAAACGACGGTAAACGTCGGTAACATACAGACGTAATTTTGCGTCGGTAAACGTCGGTGGTGGCGACGATCAGCGACGTCTTTCCAAACAACGACTAAGATTTTCGCGATAAGAGGAAGATGTCGCTAAAATATTTTAGCGACGTCTTTAGGCGTTTTAGCGACGCCTTCAGGCGTCGCTAAATTGACTTATTCTGGTAGTACGATGAGAAGGAGGGAGGGAGGCGGGGAGGAGGTGGGTTGGCCTGGGGAGGAGGAGAAGGCTGGCGGGGAGGAGGGGAGGGGGCTGAGAGGAGGGGGGCTGGCCTACGGTAAGGAGGGGGGCTGGCCGACGGGAAGGAGGAAAATGGGGGCTAGCCGGCGGGGAGGAAGAGGGGGCGGAGAGGAGGGGGGCAGGGAGGAGGAGGCCGGCGGGGAGGAGGAGGGAGGGGGCGGGGAATAGGAGGAGGCTGGCGGGGAGGAGGAGGGAGGGGGCAATGAGGAGGGGGGCTGGCATGTGGTGAGGAGGAGGGGGCGGTGAGGAGGAGCCTGACTGGGAGGAGGGGGGCTGGCCGGCGGGGAGAAGGAGGGGGGGAGGAGGAGGAGGGTGCGGGGAGGAGGGGGGATGGCCGGAAGGAGGAGGTGGAGCTGACCGGCGGTAGGGGAGGTTAGAAAAGGGGGGGAGGGGGAGACTGGTGGAGAAGGGGGGTAATTTAGGTATTTTCTAAAAAAATTTAGTTTTAAAATGGACTTAACGGTCATTTCTAACGGTCAATAGGCGGTATGGGGCTTTTTGCTCGCACGGAGAATCTAAGGAGAGGCAAACTGCTAAATTTTTCTAATAGGTCTTTCTACGTAAAAGATGTAGATCTAACGAGGATTTTTTTTACAATTTACCCGGAAACAATGATAGTAGTCTGTGTTAAAGGTGAATGGGAATTGGTGGTAACTTTTGCATAGAAGAATAATAAAGTTGAGGAACTTGAAGTGTGAAAGGACAAAAATAACAAGCGTATGACAAGATTGATTTCTTAGTTTATTGACCTTATAGTTGGATTAACCGATAACAACAAAGGGGTATCAATTTATTATTATTTATTTATTTAGATAGTGAGACTCAACTTTTAGTCCATATCTGATGAGACTATTTTTAAACACAGTGGGTGCCAACTCTGGTTTACTCAATAACTAAGACCCAAAATTATGTATAAAAGAATGAATGTGTAGGATTAAGCGATTTATTTCTCAATTTTTTTTTACCCTTCTTTATGTTGGGTGTGATAGTATTAACATATAATTTAGACAAAATTTTATCTTAATTATCAATTTTTGCACATTAATATCCAATATTTTTTTTTTGTTAAGATGATATCCTTTTTTTTTACTATCCTAGACATGGCGGATCCAAAAATTGAAGATTGAGTGTGCTACAATGGACTGAAATGGGGACTAGAGGTGGACTAATCCATATAACAAAATTCACATATATATATATATATATATATATATATATATATATATATATATATATATATATATATATATAACAAAAAGCCAATAATTGTATAAAAAAAATCAATAAATGTATATATACTAGTCACCTTCACGTGCGTTGCACGTATAAAAAAAAATCAATAATTGTATTAATAAAATATATAAAAATTTAAATTATATTATAATATTTTAAATATAATTTTAATATATTTTAATATATTTTAATATGATTTGTTATGATTGTTTTTTAAATTATGGATATATGTTTAATTAGGTAATATTATGTAGTTAGTTTAAACTTAATTTTACTTTTAAATAAATTCTATTATTTGGTGGTTTTTTATTTTTTACGTGAGAAGATAGTTCGGTTATCCGCGCAAAAGATAAGAAAAATAGTTAATTTTAAAATTTTATTATTTTTTTTTAAATGGTTGATGATATACATGGTTTAGACGGCTCAAGATTGAGCCGTTTTGAAACTCCTTTATAATAGTAGAGATATATGAAAAAAAAGTGAATTTTTTTTCTTGAGGTGGGCTGGAGCCCATCCCAGGCAAAACGTGGATCTGCCCATAATCCTAGACCATCATGTATCAAAATGACCATAAGTCGTAATCGTAATTCAAACCATAATAATTGGTTATATATTAGTACTTAAATTAAAAATTATTGATTATAATCTCATCCCAATCCAATCCAAACCACCATCGTGCAATCATAATGTTAGAATTTAAACCATTCTCATCCACCAACATTGTTCTCCTTTTTTAACCTTTACCGCTAATATTTTTAGGGAAAATTTATCAAATATCCAAAAATCGCAAAAGTTTTATGAAAAATCCACCACAAAATGACATTTTATCGCGTGCCCAGAATTAACGAAAAATATATAAAAGGATGCGGAATGACATTTTGCCCTTCTAATTTATTGAAAACATGCACGAAACATACTCTTCAAAAAAAAATGTTTCGATTCTTCCTCTTCTTCCATACGCTGCTCACTTTCGAATCTAGGTTTTCTCCTCCAAAATCTTCAAATCTTACTTCAAAAATTCGTCAGTGACTCTCAATTCGCAATCTTCACACCATGTAGTCATCATCAGTTCCCACTTCATCATCATCAACTGGAACCCCACTTCATCATCATCATCAACATCAACTGGAACTCCAGTTAGAGAAGAGAGAGCTGATGTGAAGAGAATTAAGAGCTTTTTGTCATTCTTCGTGCTAAAATCACGAAGAATTGACATTCTCCGTATTAAAAATATAGAGAATGGCCTTTTCCCATGTCAAATTGACGGATAATTGCCATTCTCTGTGTTAAAATGACAGAGAATTGTCATTTTTCGTGTTAAAATGCAAGATAATTGTCATTCTCCGTGTTAAAATAACGGAGAATTGCCATTCTCCATGCTAAAATTACGGAGAATGACCATTCTCCGTGTTAAAATGAATGAGAATGATCATTCTCCGTGTTAAAATTACGGAGAATTGTCCTTCTCCGTGTTAAAATCACGGAGAATGACATGCATGAGAATAGTCATTATACTGAGCCCTAGGTTCATCCCATTAATTTGGGCTTAGGACTTAGTAAAATGAACCTATTAAATGAGATTCATTATTCTGAGACCTAGGTTCATCCCATTAATTTGGGCTTATGACTTAGTAAAATGAACCTATTAAATGAGATTCATTATACTGAGCCCTAGGTTCATTCCATTAATTTAGGAGTCTTTAACCAACGGCCACGTGGTCTGTGGTTTAGACCATACTCACCCTATATAAGGGGGAGTTTTTACGAAGAGTCACATCTTCCTCACTTAGCATTCCCAATACCATGCTTGACCCATAATTAGCTTCGAACGACCATCGTTTGGCTTGCACAAGTTGGCTGTTGGTTGTAGATCCCTTCGTTCAAAGAAGTATTTTTGTACAAGAGCTGCTGATGAGTGTCGAAATGTACCTGAATGCCCACCATGAGGAGTTAGAACCTGAGTGACGTCTTTGAGGTCCTGACGACAGGGTTTGGGTTGATTGCCAACCCGAAGAGCCACATGTTGTTCTCTGTCCTGCTCATAGCAGTTGCACACCTTTGTTATGCTTGAAGAGCCTCATAAGATTATTGGCCCAATGATTGTATCATATTTTTGAATATGGTTAATTTGTTTAGTTTAACATTTCATTATCACTAATCTTTATACCATCACTATAGCATTTCTACTTCTACTTATATATATGTGGTGATATGTGCCTATTGTTTTACATATTATTGATACTAGTTCTCATTATGGTATCACTAATACTTATGCTATCACTATTGTAAGCATTGTCCTAATATGCCTTAAACTTGATACATTGTATATTGTTTTGTTCGTCTAACATGTACATGCAGAAAAGCAATAAGCAAGATCAATGTGGACATATGCAATGAAGAAATCATGGTAGGCCAAAGACGACGGATCCCACAAGATTTTTCTGAACCACCCGACGACATCTCCGGAGCCACGCACTCGGGGGTTTCGCTGCCCGGTCAGCGGACGGGGGTTGAGGGGGCAGCGCCCCTCGTCGGGAGTTCGGGGGCGAAGCCCCTGAAAGGTATTCAGTTTTCACAAACTGGATATCTTTGGACAGCTGCCGCCAAGGGAAAAAGCCAACATCTATCAAGAAAAAAAACCAAGCCAAGCCATCTTCGTTTTAAGACTTTGCAGAAGCCTACTCCTACTACAGTATATTTGGAGTCTGTAATGAGTCTTAGGAATCATTGTAAACACAAGAAATAGATGGCAAAATCGAAATGTAGGGTAGAAAATAACCCAGGACAATCTTCGGAATCCTGACGGATAATCCGACGGAAGATCCGAATGGTCTCACAGAATACCTTCTGTGAGTGTTCGGATTATCCGGCGAAAAACCGCGGAAGTCCGGCAGATTTTTCGCCATATGACCGTTTGCATTCCAACGGTCGGATCTTACAAAGATTGATCCCAACGGCTCTATTTATAGCTGTTGGACTATACAGGCGGATGATCCGACGTATTTTTGCAAAAATCCGGCGGATGATCCGTCACCCTAAGAAAGTTGCATTATTGCACTTTCTTTTGCTTTGGTTATAAATAGCCTTGAACCCCTTCATTCAAGGTTGATGCTTTGAGCCTAAAAATTTCTAAACCACCAAAGCCTATCCACAAACAACTCTACAAAGCTTTCATTTGCCATCCACAAATTGTGTTAGAGTTATTGAGTTGAAAAGTAAGATATTCATCTTATTGTATAAGGAGATCAAAATCTATTGTGAAAGGGTAAAGTTGGAGAGTCTTCGTATCCAGACTCTCGGTTGAAGTCGGAGAGGCCTTCGGATTAAAGCTCTCGTGTAAGAAGCTGGCGAGTTCTGTCACGCCCCAGAACCAGAATACTGGAGAGCGGGGGCAGACATAGACATCTACGTATAACGGAATGGAATCCACACCGCTATACGGTCACGGCTGTCTAGATATGTGAGAGTTTCACTACAATCCATCAGTCTCTTAAGGTCATCAAATAGCCTATTGTCTCAATCTCAACCAACTAATAATAATTACAAGAAGTCAGACCACCAAATACACAATAGTAAGGCGTCCCATACATTATATATCCGGAATGATCATGAAGCTAGTCGTTACAAAATGTGAGGACTAGCAAGAGTTCAGTCATATATGATCAACCCCCGGGGCTTGTCAATCATGTTACAGTCCGTAGGCAGACAGTAAGTAAGTACAATCGATCTAACACTTGCTCGTCGGCTAAACGCCTCAAAAGAATAATTTATAATATTACAGTGGGAGAACAAAAAAGAACCCACTCGATGCCCTGGTTACGCCTGGTGACCACCATCGAGCTGAAATTCAGGAAGATTCTTTGGTGCTGCTCCGGTATCTGGCCATACAAAACCAGCTGGGTCAGACCCCAGAAAGAGCAAGTGCCACAAAGGAGGCTTCACTTAAGAACTAAAACCAACAAATCATTAGCATTCAATATGTAAGAAAACAACAGTAAGTAACACAGATTGAGGTTTGTGCACTACCAATGCACTTGCCCTAATCAGAGAAAATAATTAAGAGAAGCATCATAACTGGAGAATCATGCTAAATAAAATATAGCTGGGCAATATATGAAGAGAAAACGAAGGTACTATTCCGGAAGCCAGGTTACAATCCTTAAACCAAACAAGGACCGAGATTGTAACCCTTCACCTGAACAGAACATAGTCTCCTGATCATTTATTGCTAAAGATGACAATCATTAAGGTGAAAAGGAGAGAGTACAATGATAAAAGTGACAATGAAGAGTGCAATACGCTGGAGTAACAATAGAGTACAATCGTTATAGTGACAATCTGGAGTGATAATCATTATAGTGACAATCTGGAGTGACAATCATTCAATCATTCTGGTACAATCTTACAATCAATCAATTTTAGACAATACTATACTGGACTAGACTCCATCCAAGCAATCACGGCCAATCATTGCCTACGGCTTTTTACATTAACTAACTAGGGTTATCACAATCCTAGTTACTAGCAAGATGCAATGAGATGCTCCAAGTAGTCACAGGCCATGCAGCTATCCAGGTTATCCAGGCGAACATTATAGTAACAATTTAGAGAGTACAATGCATTAGAGTGACAATAGAGTTCAATCATTTAAGTGACAATGGCGGGTGCCCCATATAACAGTGGGCTGGAAATGTGCCCTACTCGTCGGCAGGCTACAAGTCCAAACATTTACGGCCAGGATAACGAGATCGCCTGTAACTGGAAAACATCTCTTCATGTCTAATGAATTATACTAGTCATTAACCTTAGTCCATTTCAGTAGATACTCCTGACCGTGGTACTCAGGAGTCCCCTCCTAGACATGATGCAAGACAGGACTGGATTATTTGTACAAGCACAATCGCCCACGGTGTCAGGATTAATTAAACAGGTCATGTCATGTCAGGTAGCCGTCGCAAAAGCTGTTCAAGATATATCAGGTCAGGTTATCATGCCAAGTGTACTTTGTCAGGAGTGCGCCACGGCGGGCCACTATCATGTCATGTCAGGTTATTATGTCAGGAGTGCACCACTACGGGTCACTATCACGTCATGCTCAATTATCAATTCCAAACATATCAAGTGAATTCATGAATTTCAAGTTCAAGACAAAAGGCGTAAGGATATAAAATGGACGTTAAATATCTAATAAAATATCAATATACAGGGCTATAGAAGATCCAGGGTAATCAGGCTACGCTCAAGTCAGGCTACGTTTAGGTCAAGCTACGCTCAGGTCAGGCTACGCTCAAGTCAAGCTACGCTCAGGTCAGGCTACGCTCAAGTCAAACTACGCTCAGGTCAGGCTACGCTCAAGTCAAGCTACGCTCAGGTCAGGCTACGCTCAAGTCAAACTACGCTCAGGTCAGGCTACGCTCAGGTCAAGCTACGCTCAGGTCAGGCTATGCTCAAGTCAAGCTACGCTCAGGTCAGGCTACGCTCAGGTCAAGCTACGCTCAGGTCAGGCTACGCTCAAGTCAAGCTACGCTCAGGTCAGGCTACGCTCAAGTCAAGCTACGCTCAGGTCAGGCTACGCTCAGGTCAAGCTACGCTCAGGTCAGCGTATGCAAGACATACGCCTCCAAAAGGCAGCGTATGGACTCCATACGACTCCTCTTCAAGGCAGCGTATGAGGTCCATACGACTCCTCATCAAGGCAGCATATGCAAGACATACGTCTCCAAAAGGGAGCGTATGAGTCGGACTGCGCTGTGCTAAAGAGCGCACACAACTCAGTGGCGCAAGCTAAAAAGCTCGCGCACTGCTCACTGTCTTCACCAAATCAGCAAGAACTCCATGGTTTGAACCTAAAGCTTCAAAAGTCCATAACTTGGTCAAAACAAGTCCAAATCCAACTTTTCAAAGGTCAAAATTGGGTAGAATAAAATTCTCTACAACATGGAACCATCAAAACTTGAAAACAAAGAAGTTTGATAGATCAAAACCACCAAAATCTGAAAATAACTAATTTCTAGATCTACTAAAATTAAAGCCTCAAAATGGAAAATAACAAGTTCTAATGTGTCTTAGAAACATGAGGAGAAGCTAATGGAATAATAAAAATGAGCTCTCTTGTGGAAGCAAGTTGTACTTGCCTAAGGGGTGTTCTTGGTTGGTGGTAGGTTTAATTGAGAAGGAAGAAGAGTTAATAAGAAAGTGGAGGAGAGAAAAAAGTTAGGTGGGTTATAAAGGGAGATGGTGGTGGTAGGTAGGGGGCTCACCCCTATGGTTCATAATGAACCAAGCAAACCAAACCAAGTCGAACCAACCCAGGAATAAACCAAGCCCAAATAAACCAATGAACCATTAAAACCAATTAAACTATCAATGCCAATAAAACTAAGCCAATGCAAAATAAACCAAGATAACTAACCATGGATAAATAAAATATGGGTCCAAAATACGTATACGTACACTAAATATGTATCACGAATTTAGGACATTACATCCTACCCACCTTAAAAGAATTTCGTCCTCGGAATTTAATCAAGAGGCTAGAGATGTAAGGGAAAGCTATTCTATCATAGGCAATCTACCACTACCAATTATTCATACAATTATTCATGCAAGCAAGGATTCGAAGCGTAAGGCATAAGGAAGATATTACACCTTACGAGTCAAACCAGCCGGGATGACCTAATCAGATATCATCCTCATGCTCCCAAGTTTGACTCTCCCAAAGAGGAATGACTCTAAGCAACACGGACTGAACTGATAGTCTTGTGCTTGAGGTCTCTCTCTTTGGTCAAACATGGGCACGGGCCTATCCTCATACGAAAAGGTTGGTACCAATAACCAGTTTCGAATGACCTAGGATATGGCTCGGGTCCGGAATGTACCGTTGTAATTAGGATACATGAAATACGTCATGCATCCCGCATAATGACGGTAGAAAAGCAAGATGAGAGGACACATATACCTCTCGGTCGATTCTGAACCTGAGCCTGGGCTAGGGCAAACTGACACGGGTTTTGTTGCTGGAAGGTCTGGGCCTGAGTCGGCAATGGCCTCGGGAATGGGAACTGCTGTTGCTGGTGAACTGGAGCTGGTGCTGGTGCTGGTCCCCCAACCGAGGGACTAGATACTATCGATGCTGAATCAACTCTGAATGGGCAGGACCCCACCCTATGGTCCGGTACTCCACACAATAAACATAATCCCAACGTCTTGCGACACTCCGCTACCACGTGTCCAGGCTTCCCACAATAAGAACAGCCTACTACGGAAGACTGTGCTTGCTTCTTTTTCTGCTGAGAGTACGTCGGGGTTGAGTGCTGAACCGACGTCACTGAGGCCGCTTGCCTCGGAGCTCCAATAGTCAAAGTCCTGGCTGCCGGGGTTGGGGCTGAAGACTGATTCATTTGACTATGGGACCGCTTCCGACCTCCGGTCCTGTCCACTATTCTCTGGGAGGTATACTCGTGCCTCCTTGCTGCTCGCAACACCACATCATAGGTCTGATGCTCTAACTGTTCTACTGTCAATATAATCTCCAAGTGAAGTCCCTGTTGGAACCTCTGTGCTCTGTCAAACTCGGTTGCCACTAAGGTTGGAGCAAACCGACTGAGTCTGGAAAACTCGGCCGCATAACCGTCGACCGTCCTCCCCATCTGCTTAAGATTACTGAACCTGGTCTGCAAGTCATACCGAGCCACTACATCATAATACTTGGTCTGGAACTTTTCGCTGAACACTGCCCAGGAGACAGGTGTTGCCAATCCTACTGCTTGTGCGGCCCACCAACTGCGGGCTAGATCCAATAACTGTAGGCGCACCACAGCCACCTTTTCGTCTTCTGGAATCTTCGCGGCTTCGAGAATCACCTCTATATCTTGTAGACAAGCATCGGCAGCAATGACATCCTCACTGCCATCGAAAAAGGGAGGATTCAAGCGCTTGAAACTGTTGACCGTACTGTTCCCTCGGGGACCACTTCTATTCAGAGTATCTTGTACTACTTGGTGCAGGGCATCTCCCTAACGATCTTGGGACGCAAGCAACTCACGGATGAGTCCTACCAATCCTCCATCCTCTGACCCTGCTGGCTGGACGGCTGAACTGGCGGTACTGGTTCTCCAGGAGGCACGACTCGGGAGGCTGCTGCTGAGGACTGAGCTCCTTCTGGCTGATCAACAGGAACGATGTCACTGAAGTAATGACATCAGGGATATTAAGGAAGGACCAGGATAGATCAATGATACAAGCATGTTATCAAGTCAGGAATTCAGGAAGATAAGAAGATACGAGTGGAGATCAAAGGCGAGTACAGATTGAGACATCTATCCGATAAACCCTCACATATCTTGATTTACAAGACCTGCATGGGCCACCACTTAAACCATGTCATGCCCCAGAACCAGAATACTGGAGAGCGGGGGCAGACATAGCCAGCTACGTATAACGGAATGGAATCCACACCGCTATACGGTCACGGCTGTCTAGATATGTAAGGGTTTTACCACAATCCATCAGTCTCTTAAGGTCATCAAATAGCCTATTGTCTCAATCTCAACCAACTAATAATAATTATAAGATGTCAGACCACCAAATACACAATAGTAAGGTGTCCCATACATTATATATCCGGAATGATCATGAAGCTAGTCGTTACAAAATATGATGACTAGCAAGAGTTCAGTCATACATGATCAACCTCCGGGGCTTGTCAATCATGTTACAGCCCGTAGGCAGACAGTAAGTAAGTACAATCGAGCTAACACTTGCTCGTCGGCTAAACGCCTCAAAAGAATAATTTACAATATTACAGTGGGAGAACAAAAAAGAACCCACTCGATGCCCTGGTTACGCCTGGTGACCACCATCGAGCTAAAATTCAGGAAGATCCTTTGGTGCTGCTCCGGTATCTGGCCATACAAAACCAGCTGGGTCAAACCCCAGAAAGAGCAAGTGCCACAAAGGAGGCTTCACTTAAGAACTAAAACCAACAAATCATTAGCATTCAATATGTAAGAAAACAACAGTAAGTAACACAGATTAAGGTTTGTGCACTACCAATGCACTTGCCCTAATCAGAGAAAATAATTAAGAGAAGCATCATAACTGGAGAATCATGCTAAATAAAATATAGCTGGGCAATATATGAAGAGAAAACGAAGGTACTATTCCGGAAGCCAGGTTACAATCCTAAAACCAAACAAGGACCGAGATTGTAACCTTTCACCTGAACAGAACATAGTCTCCTGATCATTTATTGCTAAAGGTGACAATCATTAAGGTGAAAATGAGAGAGTACAATGATAAAAGTGACAATGAAGAGTACAATATGCTAGAGTAACAATAGAGTACAATCGTTATAGTGACAATCTGGAGTGACAATCATTATAGTGACAATCTGGAGTGACAATCATTCAATCATTCTGGTACAATCTTACAATTAATCAATTCTAGACAATACTATACTGGACTAGACTCCATCCAAGCAATCACGGCCAATCATTGCCTATGGCTTTCTATATTAACTAACTAGGGTTATCACAATCCTAGTTACTAGCAAGATGCAATGAGATGCTCCAAGTAGTCACAGGCCCTGCAGCTATCCAGGTTATCCAGGCGAACATTATAGTAACAATTTAGAGAGTACAATACATTAGAGTGACAATAGAGTTCAATCATTTAAGTGACAATGGCGGGTGCCCCACATAACAGTAGGCTGGAAATGTGCCCTACTCGTCGGCAGGCTACAAGTCCAAACATTTGAGGCCGAAATAACGAGATCGCCTGTAACTGGGAAACATCTATTCATGTCTAATGAATTATACTAGTCATTAACCTTAGTCCATTTCAGTAGATACTCCTGACCGTGGTACTCAGGAGTCCCCTCCTAGATATGATGCAAGACAGGACTAGATTATTTGTACAAGCACAATCGCCCATGGTGTCAGGATTAATTAAACAGGTCATGTCATGTCAGGTAGCCGTCGCAAAAGCTGTTCAAGATATATCAGGTCAGGTTATCATGCCAAGTGTACTTTGTCAGGAGTGCACCACGGCGGGCCACTATCATGTCATGTCAGGTTATTATGTCAGGAGTGCACCACTACGGGTCACTATCACGTCATGCTCAATTATCAATTCCAAACATATCAAGTGAATTCATGAATTTCAAGTTCAGGACAAAAGGCGTAAGGATATAAAATGGACGTTAAATATCTAATAAAATATCAATATACAGGGCTATAGAAGATCCAGGGTAATCAGGCTACGCTCAAGTCAGGCTACGCTTAGGTCAAGCTACGCTCAGGTCAGGCTACGCTCAGGTCGAGCTACGCTCAGGGTTATACACTTATACTTCCATTTTAACCTTGTGCTTACATAATATATTTATTATTGATTCTTATACTTTATCTTGATTATCTTCTTGAGAATCAATTATGTCTTTGCCTAATGAAGTTTATTTATACATGTTTTTGAATTTGTAATGGTTTTTCAAATATTCATTAAGGATACATGACTATATACATTAAATTTCCATCTACATATAGTTCATGTTTCTCTTATATTGATATCTATTTTTGTATAAATACCTTTATGTAGGCATATGAGTTAAGCTAAAGTTTTATATTAACTTGAAGAGTATTTATTCATACTTGTTACTTTTAAACTTGTGCTTAACTCATACTCTAGCTATTGATTCTTTTGATCAAATTTGAGTGTCTCTTTTTGAATCAATAAGCTTCTTCCTTGAAGCTTTCTTTTAATGATGTCTTTTTTAGCTTTTTGGTTGACTTTTTGGATACATATTTTTCTCTTGATTGTTGAATCTTCTCATGTATGCCTATATATATATATATAGTTTTAACTATGTGATTCCTAACTTTTCATATGTATTTATTTTATACCTTTAAGTTGGGATGTTGAGAGAAATCTTTTATTAGTGTCTTGTTCATGACTATTTATGAAAGTTCTTTTAAGGATCACATGTTTTTGTGCCTTACCTTGTATGTTGATTTTTACCTCTTTAATTAGTGCACATTTTATAGTCTATATCTATTCACTTTTCTTTGGTGCACTATGAAAGCTCTATAAAAATTTGATTTTATAGAGAGACAAAAAATTCGACGAATTTTTGGTATAATCCGGCGGATCATCCGACTGCAAACAACAAGTCTGTGAGCACATAGTTTGGATAATCCGACGGACTTTCGCTGAAATTCGACGGATAATCCGATCAATTCCAGCAGCTTTGTGAGCACTAAGTTCGGATAATCCGTCGAACTTCCGCTGAATTCCGATGGATAATCCGATCAGCTTTCTTTTTTTAATGTGCTTTCCTTGCTCATTCCTTGGGTTTATGCTTCTTTGGAATTATTGTTTCCCAATGATGTTGTTGTAGTACATGAGAATCCATGTAATTGATACATCATATGTCTTATGTCCTTAGCTACTATGGGTTGAGCTTTTGGTTAGAGATCTCCCATTTCTAGAGAATACTCTTATTTCATAATGGGTATAATATTTTGCATTCTCTAGATCGATCCATTATTTCATTATCTTGGGTTAATCTCAATACTTGACAAAGAGATTTATTTTATTTGTGTTTACATGAATATCTCTTTTGGCCTATACTTGATAAAAGTCTAATTCTTTTTATTTTGTTATCTTATACTCTTATCCTTGCTTAATAAAGAGTCTACAAATCATTTTGATCATTCAAAATGTATTATACTTATTGAGAACTCTTTGCTGTAGTGCCCCGCTCCCGTTGGGGCGAAGCACTATGTAATAGGCTCGTGCCAAGTCAGACATGGTCGGGAACATAGATGGCTAGTCGGACTCGGCGACGAGTTTGATATACAAAAACCATGGCATCAATAAAATCGATTTGGACGAGTGATATGAGTACCGTTCCAACTAATGGATCGACTACTGTTGGAATAAGTCCTAGATGCGGTAGGCGGCATCTTGGCGAAGGAACTCTAAAGGGAGCGATGCAACCCGTCTGCCGTTGGTTTTATTGGTTTTCTTGGCTTTCTGAACGAATTGTTGCGTGGATTTGATAGTGTGCTTTTGCGTCGATTTTTGAATGCGCCTTTGGGAATTTCGAAGGAAGGATTGAAGGAAGGGTTCTAATTCGATGCTCGTGCCATTGCAGGAGTTCGTGTAACTGACGCTTGACCGTCGTGAAGCGTTCTCCTACTCTCGGCGCAATCTCCTTAGGTGGGTGGTTCTACGGCCCCTTCTTTTCTACTCCTTCCCGCCAACTAAATTCTTAAAGTTCAACGTTCAAATCGATGATGCTAACGGGATGTATGCTTGCCACTAAGATAAAGAGCTTGGGATAATATATCAACCTAGAGAAGTTAACTCTAAGTCCATAAGTTACACTAAGTAGAGAAAAGATAAAGTTCTGAGAAAGAGATAGAATATATTCATGCCATGCAAAACACAACGATGAAAACCTTGGTGGCGATACATCATGCCTCGGGGAATTTGGTGCCTACGGGATGCTAAATCAGAACGTACGATTTCGGAGGAAGGGACCCTTGCGCGAGTAGGAATGATTATGTGATTCGATAATGGTTACGCTATACAATTTACTTCATACATATTAAACTGTTCATACATTCGCATGGTCAAGAACGACTTGTGCACAAGGTGAGCTTTCCTCGAGACGGTACCCGGGGCCCTGGGACCGAATCGGCCTAGGAGGAAATTATGGAAATCGTGCTTCGGCGCGAGGCATTGCGAGACCTCCAGTTAGGCTCGCTACCTGGACTGGAGGGCGCGTCGCAAGACTACGTAATCGTCCTTCTTGGTGTCGATATCACCAATGACCGCATATAGGATAGATTGCATGCTCACCTATTGTCTTGTACAGGTGGTAAGTATCATGTATATTTTGTGCAGGAAAGGAGCACGGCCGTGGTAAGAATGCCTTTAAATGGGTTATGTTGTTATCGTTTAAAATGTGCCTTCGATATGAACTGCAACTCATATAGTTCTAAATAGAAAGATCACTTCGTATGCCTGAATCCTTAATAAGCAGTGTCGGTTTAGACGAGTGGGTTCGTCCCATCCACTAGCAAGTGTGCTAACCCCCAACTCCCCAGGTAACGAGTGTGCTGCGGGAGCTCGAGACTAAGCTGGAGCTGAAGAACGGGAGGCGGCACGAAGCTCTCCTATTTTGAAGTATTTTGATGCCCAATTCAGACCGAAGGCTTTTGTTCAAATGTATAAAGGGGCATGAATGTATGGAACGCTGAGGATTATTTCAAGGCGAGCTTGTCGATAGTTTTCTTTTATGTTTCAAAGATGTAGCCGCAACGGCATATGTAATGTAAAAATGACCTTGCACATATTTTGCAAGTTTATGAATGAAAAGCTAAGTTTCTTTCTATGCTATGTTGTTCAACTCTCTGCACTGTTTAATTTCAACGCGTCGAGTCAAACAGGAATTTCCAAGCGCACATCCTTGCCTTGTGTAAGTCTAATAAAGACTTGCACGGCATCACGTCCCGACCCGTGGGGATCGATTTATATCGAGTCAAGGCGATGGCGATCGATTCGGCGAGTCGGGGCGTGACATTTGCTTAAGCAAGTATTTTTAGAGTTAGTGACTTAAGATTTAATGAGCACATTTATCTTGTTAATGGCTTCCCTCATTAATCTTATTTGGATTATATAATTTGCTTATTTGTGATATATTATTAAGCTATATAATTTTGGCTCACTTTCACACATCCAACTATATTCCTATACTTCAATCTATATATGATATGCTAGTTTACAAAAACAAGATTTGTGATGTGCTTGATCTCTAAAACTAGTTTTACAAATTCTTTATTAGATCTTGTTTTCTCTTAGAGGTTTGTGATTCCTTGTTTTAACTTTCTTCATATTAGTCATTAGCAAGTCTCTCTTAAATTTCTCTCACTTTTTGAGTCATAATTTTATCGTATTATCATTACATCTCTTTAGATTGAATGTGTGATCATTTTGAGATTGACTCTTTTCCATATTTTTCATTGATCTGTAATATTCTTTATAAATATGGATTTTGAATTTTCTCTTGATGAGAGTTATCATTGGATCATGTTTACTCATTTGTTTTCTTTATGAATGATCCTAATGATTAAGTAATCTTAAATTTATCAAGTTATGAGATTATCAAGTTAATTTATTACTCTACTTTGACTACTCATGGTTTATCACATATGACCTTTGCTATTTGAACTTTATGGGTTATTAATTTACCATTAGCAAGGTTTGGATTTATCCATTGTTGGATAAATATGTGGTACAACATATCTAGTCCATGCAAAGTAATAAATTGGTTGATTCTTTCTTGATTAGATAATCATGGACATGATATTTGAGGTTTATTTTATTTTTATTTTTGAGCGATATTTTGACTCTCATCATGATTGATTTAACTGTCCTTATTCTTTTTCATGATGACATCTTTCTTAAAAGGTAACATACATTAATATATCTTATTTAAATATGAGTTACTTCTACATAGGTTAGTGTATGTCATCTTTTGATTACATGTGCTATATTAGAATATTCTTTTGAATTCTCATCTTTAGTAAGTATTAATTGAATATCTCTTCTTGACTAAAGATGACATTATTCATTTTATGACGATTTTATAGCCTTATATGCATTGAGCAAGAGGGAAAAATCTATAGTTGATTTACCCCTAGATTTTGATGCTATAAGTGCTTTGAAACTAGTTACGCATATTTTGAGGGGGAGCAAATAAATTATTTTAATTCATCTATACCCTCTAATATGTCGTATACATAGTTTATCATGGACCCATATTTTCTTCATTTTCATATCTTATTGATTGAGGTCATGATATTTTTATTTTGAAGGGTTTATGAAAGTGTATGTGATTGTCCTTATTATCTTATCTCTCTCTTTCATATGGGTTAAATATGCCATCTTGCTAATATTAACTTTCAGATCTTATCTTGATGAATATTATGCTTTCGTTGATTTGGCTTTTCTTTCATGCTTAATTGATTTGGCTTTCCTTGTTGAGGACTTATCCAAAATTCATGATTTTATCATCTTTGGTAGTACTTTGAGGGGGAGCATTCAAGTCGACTGAATTTCTCTTTCTCAAGTATTTTTCTCCTTTACCTTCATGTTTATCTAAAGGGTATTCGTATAGCATGATAAGGTAGTTGAGTTCAAATGCATGAACTTGGATAAGCATATAGATTTTGCAAATAATGAGATTACTTTATATCAATTGCAATATTTTACATTGATCATTCTTTTATTTTGTTCCACTATTTATTTGTGGACAATTATGATTATTAGTGGTTTCTTTGATCAATGTTTCAAGTTTACATCTTTTCAATTGGTATCAAGTTTATTTAATTTCATATCTCAATTGGTACCTATTAGTTGCAATTATCTATTCCTCATGGCTTTTGTTTGAAATCCTTTATTTCATAGTTCTCTTCCAAAACTAGAGCAATATTTCATATCCTATTGTGTTTTGGATTTATTCCTTGGATTTCAAGTTGGTAAACTACTTATTTCTTGTTTTTCAAATACTTTTAGTTTTACCAACCATATTGTGTTTTGACAAGCAATTTTCTATTTAGAACTCTACATTTGGTATGTAGTTTTATACACTTGTCTTTACACACTTCTCCTATTGTTCCTCAATTAGTATATCTTGATCATGATTGTCTATGCCTTCCTCATGCTCTGATTTATGTACTTAAGATTGATTTCTTATCTTTTAGTACGGGGGAGCGTATTTTTGATCATGTCAAAGGGGGAGAAGTAAGTTTAATTGGGATAGAAGTAGTCTAAGTAGTATGCTTTTAGTGATATATATGCTTATGTATGTGATATATTAGTGATACATACATCTATTGTGTTCATACTAAACTTAACATATTTGCCATAATCAAAAAGGGGGAGATTGTTGGCCCAATGATTGTATCATATTTTTGAATATGGTTAATCTGTTTAGTTTAACATTTCATTATCACTAATCTTCATACCATCACTATAGCATTTCTACTTCTACTTATATATGTGGTGATATGTGCCTATTGTTTTACATATTAGTGATACTAGTTCTCATTATGGTATCACTAATACTTATGCTATCACTATTGTAAGTATTGTCCTAATATGCCTTAAACTTGATACATTGTATATTGCTTTGTTCGTCTAACATGTACATGCAGAAAAGCAATAAGCAAGACCAATGTGGACATATGCAATGAAGAAATCATGGTGGGCCAAACACGACAGATCCCACAAGATTTCTCTGAACCACCCGACGATATCTCCGGAGCCACGCACTTGGGGGTTCCGCTACCCGGTCAGCGGACGGGGGTCGAGGGGACAGCGCCCCTCGTCGGGGGTTCGGGGGCGAAGCCCCCGAAAGGTATTCAGTTTTCACAAACTGGATATCTTTGGACAGCTGCCGCCAAGGAAAAAAGTCAACATCTATCAAGGAAAGAAGCCAAGCCAAGCCATCTTCATTTCAAGACTTTGCAGAAGCCTGCTCCTACTACAGTATATTTGGAGTCTGTAATGAGTCTTAGAAATTATTGTAAACACAAGAAATAGATGGCAAAATCGAAAGCTATGGTAGAAAATAACCCAGGACAATCTTCGGAATCCTGGCGGATAATCCGGCGGATCTCCGCGGAAATCCGACGGAAGATACGAATGGTCTCACAGAATACCTTCTGTGAGTGTTCGGATTATCCGGCGAAAAAAAACCGCGGAAGTCCGACGAATTTTCCGCCATATGACCGCTTGCATTCCAACGGTCGGATCTTACGAATGATTGATCCCAACGGCTACGGCTCTATTTATAGCCGTTGGACTATACATGCAGATGATCTGGCGGATTTCCGCGGAAATTCGACGGATGATCCGTCAGCCTAAGAAAGTTGCATTATTGCACTTTCCTTTGCTTTGGTTATAAATAGCCTTGAACTCCTTCATTCAAGGTTGATGCTTTGAGCCTAAAAATTTCTAAACCACCAAAGCCTATCCACAAACAACTCTACAAAGCTGTCATTTGCCATCCACAAATTGTGTTAGAGTTATTGAGTTGAAAAGTAAGATCTTCATCTTATTGTATAAGGAGATCAAAACCTATTGTGAAAGGTTGAAGTTGGAGAGTCTTCGTATTCAAACTCTCGGTTGAAGTTGGAGAGTCTTCGTATCCAAACTCTCGGTTGAAGTTGGAGAGTCTTCGTATCCAAACCCTCGGTTGAAGTCGGAGAGGCCTTCGGATTAAAGCTCTCGTGTAAGAAGTTGGCGAGTTCTTCGGATCCAAACTCGTGTGTAACTATTTGCTCAAATAGTGGATTAAATCCGGAGAGAGTTCCGGGACTGGATTGCCTCTAGGGAGGATACCAGGATACATCGGGTGTCGGTATTGTTATTGCTTCTTCTCTTGCACTTATATTTTTAAATTGCCAATTAGCTTGTGCTAAGTGCTTGATTAGTTAGCTTGACCCTATTCACCCCCCCTCTAGGGTTCTTACAGAGCTGCCGTGAGCCAATAGTTGCTTTAGGAAGTGGTCTGCTTTGACGAGAAAATGGCTCGCTGTGCGTCTGGGAGGTTATGTGGGCGCAAACCTTGATGGCGACTGTATTCACATCTTCTATCCGCAGTCTCTTGCCGCAAGGGTAGAAGTTGTGGAGCTATTCAGTGTAGAGCAACAATTGCTTAGTTCTCACAAAAGAGTTCTAGGATCATACTGTGAAGACTAACCCCATTGTAGATCTTTAGGAGTTCTTTCCATATAATCACAAAGAATATGTAATAGACCCTTGTAGGTGTGATTTTTAATAAAAGAACTTTTTATGATCTTTTTTGTTGTATGTTCTGTTAAAATTTTTTCTGTTGTATCTTCTACAAGACCCCCTTTCAAAGTGTTAGAATGTAGAAGAATGACCATTCTCCGTGTTAAAATCACGGGGAATGGCCACTCCCCGTTGTAAAATTACAGAGAATGACCATTCTCCGTGTTAAAATTACGAAAAATGGCCATTCTCCGTTGTAAAATCACGGAGAATGGTCATTCTCCGTGTTAAAATTACGGAGAATGGCTATTTCCGTGTTAACATGCAGGAGAATAGTCATTCTCCGTGTTAAAATCACGGAGAATGACCATTCTCCGTTGTAAAATCACGTAGAATGGTTATTCTCCGTGTTAGAATGCAGGAGAATGGCCATTCCCCTTGATAAGATCACGGAGAATGGCTATTCCCGTGTTAACATGCAGGAGAATAATCATTCTTCGTGTTAAAATTACGGAGAATGACCGTTCTCCGTTGTAAAATGGAGAATGACTGTTCTCTGTTGTAAAATCACGTGGAATGGCCATTCCCGTGTTAGAATGCAGGAGAATGGCCATTCCTCGTATTAAAATTACGGAGAATGACTATTCCTCGTGTTAAGATCACGGAGAATGGCTATTCCCGTGTTAACATGTAAGAGAATAATCATTCTCCGTATTGAAATCACGGAGAATGGTCGTTCTCCGTTGTAAAATCACGTAGAATCACGGAGAATGGTCGTTCTCCGTTGTAAAATCACGTAGAATGGCCATTTTCCGTGTTAGAATGCAGGAGAATGACCATTTCTCGTGTTAAAATAACGGAGAAACTCCATTCCCTATGTTAAGAACACGGAGAATGGCTATTCCCGTGTTAACATGCATGAGAATAATCATTCTCCGTGTTAAAATCACGGAGAATGGTCGTTCTCCGTTGTAAAATCACGTATAATGGCCATTCTCCGTGTTAGAATGCATGAGAATGGCCATTTTTCGTGTTAAAATTACGGAAAATGACCATTTTCCGTGTCTAGATCACGGAGAATGATTTTTCTAAAAGTATATATTGATTGATATCATACTTTTTATTGTTGTTTGTTTTATATCAGTGCAAACAACCGATAAGCTCAAATAGACAAATAAAAGGCTCAGGAATGAGAAAATCGAGCTTCAGAAACAAGTTGAATCGTTGCAGAATGAAGCCATTAAAAAGGACCTAATCGTCGAAAACTTCAAATCTCTCCACGATGATGATGATGGTGATGATGATGATGATGATGATGATGATGATGATGAGCGATGATCGGAGTTCGACTGAAAAAACACACAGTGAACTATGAAAGATCTTTGCGATCTCTGCTGAAGATGAGAGCAATGGAATTCAGATCTCTCGTGAAGAAGAAGAAAGAGACGAAAATCGCAATCAAAATATGAGTTTGTGAATTCAAATACGTATATATGGCCAAATTTGCGCAAATGGGTAGCTATGGTATTATCAAAATGACAATTTTGTAAATACAGAGCATCTAAAGGGAATCTTGAAATATTTAACGTGAAAATACATAATGTTGGGTATTTCATAAAATCCACCATGCGGGTGGGTTTTTCATAAACATCCGCCCCAAAAGTTGGTATCTCAACAATTTTCAGATATTTTTATTGAACTAGGTTTTAAATAATTTAGGGAAAAAAAAAGGTTTAGGAAATAAAAAAAAAACTTTCTTATTACTGAATACTTGAGGGTGTTTAAGTGCAAATTAAACCATAAAATCAAAGAGAAAATATAGCTAGGACTGAAAAGCCGCTCATGGTATTTGATGAAAGAGAAATGAAGCAGCTTTCTCATCTCCCCCCTCTTTCGCAAACCAATCCACGAAGACCCCCTCCACAACAACAACATGTGCTCTCAAGTAAGTCCAATCTCCGTTCCAATATTGCTACTCTTATTTAATTATTGTTCTATTTCTTGGAGACCTTTCTTTGTTTATTGGGAAACTTTTTTTTTTTTTTTTTCCTATAAACAAGCTTGGATAGTAAGAACCGGAAGAACACAATTGGGGCTATTGATAGTATAGGAACCCTCTGTTTGCTCATTAGGTGTGCAAGTTTGGTTGCCATCATTTTCTTATCAGAAATTTCAAATTTTCTTATTCTACCATTTATATTCCTGACAATAATGTCCACCATTGTAATTGATCCTGCAAATAACCTAACTCATATTAGGGTGAGTTTGATTCCAAGGTGGAAAATATATGGAAATAAATTAATTCCACGGAATTATTTTACTAGAAAAAAAAATTCCATGGAAAAAAATTCAACGGAATTAATTTGGGTGTTTGGTTTTGGTTATTTTCCATGGAAATTGATATTTTCCTATGGGCTGGGCCAGTTTTATTTTCCACCATTTTGGAGGAAAAATATGGAAAATGATAGATTTTTGGAAAATAATTTCATGGAAAACATACGCTATCAAATACTACAAATTGGTGAAAAATTTGTGATGGAAATATTTCCTATGGAAAAAAAAGCTCAATCAAACACAGCCTTAATTGTTTGTTTCTTCCTCGATGTTGAATTCTCGCAAAAACTATAGTCATTAAGACTTTTAAGTTGATTGGTCGCCAACAAAAAAGAAAAGAAAATAAAAGAAAAGAAAAGAAAAGAAAAAGTTCATCGTATAAGCTTGATTGGGTTGATGTGCATCAAATTCTTTCGCATCGCGCAATCGTACAATGTGGCATACTTTCTTGACTCTAAACCCAATTGTAGTTCCATCCCATGCTACATCCCTATGAAAGTGGATTTTTGTTTGCCACGAGGAGATGACGACCATAAGGTGGGGCGCACGGGAGAACGTCAGGGGCAGCTTGTGGCATGGGAAGGTACTAGCTTGTAGCATTCCTGTCGATGCGGGTCCCTAAGGTCCTCTCCAATGTGATGAAGATTGTCGTCGCACAATTTCTAGATCTACCATAACATCCAATGAACTCTCGTTGGCGATAGGTTTAGAGCAGTTTTTTATGGCAATTCTTCCGTAATGTAGTTCCATAGTTCGTCAAATTACCCGTAGCTTTGCCACTTGGGTAGAATTTAGATGCACGGCCCAAGAAGTTGGCAAATTGGCCCATTTGTCGTGGAGATGTGTGATTCAGGTTGCTCACCAACTAAAGTTCTGCATTATGGAGAATATATGAATCCCCTCTATATACAAGCTCCATAAGACTGGAGATGTTCGTACGGCAACAATTAAATGGTCGGTATCGCTTCTCTTGTTTTCCGATTCTACGCTTCACGGACATAGTAGGCACCAAGAATTCTAGCAATTCACACGAGCTTGTCTTGTGATACAGAGCACCAGGAAGTTCTCAAGCTTAGAAACACATAATTGTAGAAAACATTTGGCTTTTTCCGTATCCCATGCTACCCATTTTGGTAGTTAAATAATTCTGCAACCTTATCAGTGGTGTCTAATGACAGTCACTAATGAATATGGATACAAATATGGGTACAAACACGATACTGATACAGACATCATTTTCCCGTGTCCGTACAACATAGATGGGTATTGAGAAAGCTAAGGATCACCCATATTCTCGCGTTGTCCACACTATAAGTGACTGATGGATTCGTTCTGAAAGTTTGGGGGGTGGGGGCAGTGGTTGATGGATCGACTGCTCCTGGACATTCATTTGTGCTCCTTGCCTTGAAGAACTTGTCCACGCTATTTTTGTTACCTTTATGGTTGTGATGTTCATTTTACTGTAAGACGGCTCATTGCTTTAGTGGTGAAACCATGTACAAAGAAACGGTAACAATCCCTTCTATTCATCATTTTGTTTTGTTTTTTTGTATTCTAGATATTGTAGATCCTTACGTTGTACGAGAATTTCATCCACTCGTTCCTTAATGATCGTTATTGGAGCCAAAACTTCTCCACAACATCGTATGAGAGAAATGGTGGGAAGGTAAACCTCCCCCCATGTTTCATTATGGAGAGCTTTAATAAGACCACAAAGGTACACATAACAACCTCAAGGAAAGAGGTTTAACAAAGCCCCAACAAAACATAAAAGCTAGTGTGAAGGTACAACAACATAAACGAAGTAGAGAAACAAAATGACTAACAAGTCATGCCTCCGAGATTATTTCTTGTCTTGGCCCTGTCTTAATTGCTCTTAGGTCCTCTCTCTGACATGTCACATGCCCAAAATTTGATATTAGCCAAAAATTTGGAAGCAAGATGTAGTATGGTGTTATGGTTTTTTTTTATTAAAAATTCTACTTGTTTCTTTCTAGCTAAATCCCCTCGCGCACTGCCACAACCATGATGTGGACAACCAAGCATCCTTCTGCCTAACCCTTTTCTCCCTGAGAAGACCTCATAACGACCTTACAAGCCTCGAGGTTCCTCTAATTCTCAGTTGGGCTTTGCAAAATTCCCAAGTTGCACGCACAATTTCCAGTGGAGCAACAGTGTTCCAAAGTGCACAATTTTTCAACCCCACCCAATTGTGTTTTACGAGATTGTCTTTAGTGGATTGATTAAACAAGGACGTCACTCCTTGTGAACTTGCCAGCCATCAAGATTCGCTTCTTTGACAAATTCTTTCCTCTGTCCTGCACTTTGGCACTTCAGCTTGTAGACTGTATCGGGAGATCTGATTGCTGCTGCAGTCATTATCCGGCAGAGGAAAAGAAATTTTATGCTCTTGCCATGTAATCTGCACTCACACTTCTATAATACTAGGCAGTTTCTCAAGTATTTGTGGGAGCTAGAATATTCTCTGTGTTCTCCATGTTCATTCCTTGTTATCTAGTACTGTTTGTTGGTTTTGAATCCTTTGATTTTAGGTGGTTTGGCTACAATGATGCCATCAACTCAAATAGGTTTAGTGTTATGACCACAGTTAGAAAATAAAATGAATATAGTATGAATATAGTATGTAGTTTGCCCAACTGACAAGTATAAATTGATCTCTGTCCCAGACTCCATTCTGCTCACATAAGTCTTAATCGAATCTAATGTTGCACAAACGAGCAACAAAATCAGTAGGGTCAGAGTGTATCTTATATTCTCCATGAGAATATGTAATACTAGCTACCAAGGCTGATTGCGAGCCGAGGTTGGTCCAGTTGGTGAACAGGTTTGGGTAAGTCCTGGGTTCAACCCAGACCGGCCACACTATCGATGGTTAAAAACTCACTTTTCTTACTAGCTACCCAGGTTTGGTTTTATATCTTAGTCTCAAGGGTTTTGGCTATGATGATGACATAAACTCAAACAATGCCATCTTCACATATAAAAGAATAGTTCTTTTAATATCATTTAAATATATCATATTTAGAGTTAAGTCCCCCTAAATCTTGGTATTTGCTTAGAAGTCCCCTAAATCACTAATAATTTGAGTTATAAGTCCACGTCCCTCGTAGCCAGGTTAAATTGACCCTTTGGTTAAGGATGTAGATTGACCCATTTGCCTTTGCTACTAAACTTATGAGCCATAACCTTTCTTCTCCTTCACAAATCTTTCATCCAAAAAGAAAACCTATCAATTAAATCTCAAAAAAGAAAGAGAAAAAAGAAGACCTATTGATTCTCTCCAAAACCCAAACCCTATTGGTTCTCCCTTCAATATGCTTCAACAATGACCTCAGTATCTAAATTTGGACCATTAACTTATTTCGTTCTACATTTAGATCTGGCAAGACATTATCATAAAATTATCACATACCAATTTATGGCGTGGTGTATCACCAAGAGTTATTGGTGACCTAGAAATATTTGGGTCCTCTTCTTGCTTCTTCACTCACACTGAAGTAGATTTGCTTAGTTAACACCCATACACAAGCCATGGGTGGATCAACAAAGGTTGGATGCTGCTCTCCATGCTTCTTCTTTTCGACCATGATAGACAATAGGCTCATTAGAAGGAGGATGGATGGCCAGATAATTAGAGGGAGGACCATGATGGATATCCAAATCAACACAGTAACATTTCTTTGTGCATGGATCAGTAATACTTATCTATTACATGTGTGTTTTGTTTTTGTGACTTCTTTAGATGTGAATAATTGCTTATGTTAGTGTATGATGGAGAAGATACGAAGAAGAGCAGATGGACAAGAAGACATGAAGATGAGGAGATGGTGAACAAGAGGTGATGGGTTGAATGATGTTAGCTGAGGGGCTTGGTTAAGAGAGGAGAAGAACTCAGAAGAGGATAGGTTTTAATTTAGACAAGGAACTTGTAGCTGGGTTGAGCAGGGAGAGAAACTCAGAAGAGGAATGGGATTTCAATGGAGGATAGAATAGAGTTGGAGAAGAGGCGGATGGAGAGGAGATGTGTTTTAATGGAGGAGAGTAGAGTTAATGGATATAGTTAATAAGAAGGGCAAAACATCAGAAAGAACTTACGACAGTTAATATAATGGAATATTCTCACTTCTATGACGTTATATAATGTAATATTCTCACCTGAGGACTCTTTAACTCCAATTGTTCGACATTTGGGCAACTTTTAAGCAAATAACAAGATTTGAGGGACTTAACTCTAAATACGATGAATTAAGGGACTTATATCAAGAAACCTTAAATGATTATAATATGCGAATTTTGCAAGTCTCACAAGTGTAAGTTATGCTCCAGACAATATTTGTTTCTGCTCTTGAAAGTCTTGGACGAATTAATGTAAAGTTCATGAGCAACAAAATCTGTAAGGGTTTCAGGTATTAGTAAAGAGAGTATATTTCATATACTAAATGGGCATTGGATATTAATGGGCATTGGATATTATTGACCTTCAAGGTTCGCTCTTAAAGCTAAACCTTCTTTGTTCTTGGGTGTTTTGACTACAGTATTTGCGTCAACTCAGATAGGACTAATGTCAGGATCAAAGAAGGGTTGGGATGTTGCTTAGTTAACATCCATCCATATATATAGGTCATGGCTGGATTGACAAGGGTTGGGATGTTGCTCTTTCTATGCTCCTTGCTTTCGACCATGATAGAAAATGAGCTCACTAGAAAGGAAGGATGGATGGCTAAGATGATTAGAGGGAGGGCCGTGATAGATATTTGGTCTTATGCAGATGGATATCTAAATCAATACAGTAATATTTCTTCATGCATGGATCAGTCAAGGTTGTTTTACATAGTTGATTTTGTGACTTCTTTAGATGTCAATAATGTCTTTAGTGAGAATGACACTATTACAAGTTAGCCAAAGGAATTTGCGGACCTTCAAGGTGTTGGACCTTCTCCACAACATTATCTTGTAAGATCAATCTGGTGCCTGAATTTGAGGTACAATTAGTTTTCTGGAATCCCTTTCCCATGTTCTTCTTATGATTTCCTCATTAAAAAACTAGAGTTATATTTCATCTGAATCAACCACTACCAACCCGCTAGCTCACATTCTTTAGAATTGTGCCACATGGCATTTTTTATATCTTTCAGGAATTCTTGGCCAATTCCTCTATCCATTTATATGGTTTAGAATTGTTCGAAATTGCATACTTTCAACTTTTTTTAAATCATCATAACACTTCCATGCATCTTTGTTTGATTCTCCCCCTCCTTTTCCTTGGAACATTTACATATTTGTGAGCTCCTTGCTTTCCAAAGGTTCTTTAAATCCTTGTTGCACAGCTATTTACTATATTCTATATATCCATCATATCATCAACTTATCCTGCCACTACAGTTTCTCTAAGTACATAGATGATTATATCGCACTTTTCCTACTGTGCCTTGTCCTACCTTATCTCGTCTCTGCCATCTTCATTTTCTATGCCTGAAGCCTACTTATCTCCCCCAATTCCACGACATTATGTTAATTTGAGTTGTTGATATCTTGTATTAAACTAGTGATCCCATGGTTATACAATATTTTAAATTTATTTTTGTTCCATTATTTGCGTCGAATCTAGTTATGTCCTTCAAATGATTCTATTCTATCCTTTTCACATCCTCTAATTTTCTCATCTTCCTTGATGCTTATGTGGATATTTGTTATCGAGTCGGTAACGTATCTTATAGATTTTACCCTTGGAAAAATGTACATTAGTATTCTAGTGTGTGGTCGATGAGAATATTCAAGTTACAGATACTGCCTTATGATTCCATCCAAATTGCATACACTAACTCGTATTGGTATTGATGAAGGACCAGTTCACAACTTCACATTGGATAAACTTATTTGGAGATTACATCCATTGAAGTCCATTTGAGACATTTGTTTTTATTTGTAGTTGTATTTGAGTTAATTGAGTGACTCATGTTTAATTAGGCACGTTTAGTTGGTTTATTTAGGATGTCTTATTAGAAACTTGTTAGTCATTTTTTTTCTTTCTATTTTGATAGAATTATTAATTGGTGTGATTTTGCATATTTAATTTCAATTAGCTGTGAGTTTCCTTCTAAAACCTTAGATAAATCTCTTTTCTTCTTCTCCAAATCTTAATCCGTGTAGGCACCTTAACCCCCTTATTTCAGTCATTAAACAACTCCAAATACTCTTCTTTTTCTTCCCACAACCCTACCAACCATGCTTATACCTTAGACCCTTCATTTCCCCCTTTAAACCCTCTGTACATAAAAAACAACAACAATCTATTTTACTGCCATTCTGAGTTGAAAATGATTAAAAAAAACCCATATCTTTACACCATTACATCCAAAACCCGATCATCACCATTCCCAAGTCAGATCCAAGTATTGCAATCACAGTTGATTCTTCAATCTTGGGCATGAAGGCTTGGATACAGAGGACCATTTTCTGAGAACCAATTTGCGCGTGTTTGATTGGCTGATTGGTTTTGTCAATCTCTGGTGAACTCTAACTTTGCTCCTTTAATTAACTGAAGAACTTGTGATATTTGGGGTTGTCTACTGTTACATTGTGATATTCATTGGTTCTTTCTATATTCATTGGTTCTTTCTATATTCAAGTGGATATGTAGCACACCCTTGCATCATCGACCCATATATATGGGTGTAAACGGGCCGGACGGACCCGGACAACTCAATGTTCAAGCTCGGACCGAAAATAGAGTCCGTCTCAGTTAAATTCGGATAAAAAATGTGTTCAGACTCGATCGGATATTTTTTTTGTCCATGCTCGTGTTCGGCCCGTTATGCTCGCTCGTGTGGATTGGATCGGACTCGGCGAGGAGGCCGATGGGAACGCCGACAGGGACGACCTTGCTGTCGTGGAAGACGATGGCGGCGAGGATGCCGTCTTAGAAGGTCTTGACATTCGGGATCCAGGAACGACGTGCGACGGAGGGGAGGGAGGAGTGGCGGGTGGAGGAGTGGCGGGTGGAGGAGGATATGTGGCGAGCGGAGGAGAGGGAGGAGGAGGAGCGGAGGAGAGGTATAATTATGAGAGAGAGAGAGAGAGAGGGGCAGGAGTCGAGGGGGTTTAAAGAACAAGAAGTATCATTATGCGAGAGAGAGAGACGGGTGTAGGAGTCAAGGAACACTTCTCTGCTTGCAAGCTTTTTCTCTCTCTGATTGGTGGAGAATTATGACAATATGCTTTTAACTCCTTACGTTTTTTGAAACTTTGCATTAAAAAATAAAAAAAGAAAGGTCAGCTTTTCATATCTCTATTTGATTGGTATTATGACAATATGCTTTTAACTCCTTACTTTTTTGAAACTTTGCATTAAAGAAAAAGAGATAGAAAAGAAAGGTCTTGTCGGCTTGTGCTACCAAGCACAAGTGTAGTCATTTATTTCTTTGTACCAACTACCAAAGAGGCATGTTCTTCCAAGCACAAGAGCCATTTATTTTTTGTATCAAGTACCAAAGAGGCATGTGCTTCCAAGCACAGGTGTAGTCATTTATTTCATTGTACCAAGTACCAAAGAGATAGTTACCCAATATTTAACTTCTCGGGCCTACTAAAATTTTTGGACCGGACAAAAATATGACCGAGTCCGAGTTGCAAACAGACCAAAAAAAACGTTCAAGCTCTGTTCATTAATTAGATTGGACAGTCCACGGTCGAACCATTTATCGAGCCGGATTCGTACGGACAACGGACTGTCATGTCCATTTTACAGCCTTACCCATATAGTTCTCTTTAGTTCTTGTCCTGCGTGCTACTGTGTGCAAGCTTGGTGCTGATATGTAATGAAGGTGTGAAAGAATCTGTTTTGGGTTGACGCACTAGAGCTCACTTGTAGATAGGTGTACTTCAAGAGATTGAGATGGTGCCACCATTGGAATAATTGGGCTGATGAAGAATGATAGGGAACATCTTGAGCCAAGTGCCGGGAAATAAACCCGATTGGACGAATGATCGAATGCTTTGAAGCACATGCAATTCTTGGAAATATGTACTTGGGCTTGAGCTGATGTATTTGGAGGTTGCTTCAGCAAACGGCATATGCCTCGAGATATATACACATGGCTGGAAGAGAAGTCTACGCTGTTCTATCCTTTATGAGAAACATCATGCCCAATGAAGTAGTTGGCAGATTTGAAAGAAATTTATGCTTATTATTGTAATGCCCTGTTCCGTACGGTGCATTATGCTGAGTCGTTGACTCGAAGAGTTGCGTTGACCTGAAAAATGTATCGATGCGAATCGATACAAGGAGTTACATTGATCCGAGGAATGCATCGAGTAAGAACAATGCAAATGTTAAGTTGGCCCGAGAGAAAGCATTGAGTCGGTTCGAAGATTCAAAAAAATCGAATCGATGCAACGCACAAGTCCGATTCGAATGAATATTGATTTTAGTTGGTTTCGTGTGCAGGCTATACGTTTACGCTGAAATATAAGATATCGATATTTTTGCCTTGTTTGCAACAGAGTCCGCAAAACCAAATCGTCGCCTCGTGACGGACTGAGACATAGACACGATAAGCCAAAATCGGTCGGATAATTCAACGAAGCATGAAGTGCTCGAATGACTAAGTCAAAAGAGTTGGCCGTGCAACGAAATTATGAAATCGAGCCGCTTCAGCTCGACGAAACGATAAGGCGTATCGGCTTAAGGTGGGAGGACTTGACCCTTCTTTCCTACTCCATCATGCCAAGTAAAATGTACCGTTGTATGCTAATTTAACCTATCGAGACCACGGGCATGGCTCGATCGAGAGATGAACATAGTGCGTGTCGAACACTAAGATAGAACAATTGAATTGAAACATACATCAAATGTACGAGTCGCCATAGAACATCGAAATACTGCAAAGGCGAGCGTCTCGGTACGCAAGCCATATGGACATGGAATAACTGTATCGACGAGTGCCTCAATGCATGAGTCGTTCGTGCCCCCGCGCACGAGTTAGAAGGCTAGAACATGGAAATACTATATCGGCACGAGTGCCTCAGTGCACGAGCTGTAGAACATTGAATACTCTATCGAGGCACCTCAAATGCACGAGTCCGAGAGAATGAACTTAGGTCTAGCACATTGAAAGATCGTGTCGCCGTGCATCAAATGCACGAATCGCGTATCATTGAACGTTAAGTCGTAGAACATGGAAATACGGAATCGAGACGTGCATCGAATGCACGTGTCGTAGGATATCGAATAATTATTGAATGCGGTATGCTGTCTTGAATGTTTGGAACCTTCAGGTCATTCACTCGGATATTGAATCGAGGCGTTGAAAAATCGAAATAACGAAATTGTACAAAGAATGTGAGAACGTAGAAAGATGATGCGAAAAATACGAAATGATACAAAGTCTGAGTTTTGGACTCGGACTATGTTTGGTTGTATGAGTAGTTGTGTGTTGCATGATCAAATGGACTTGAATTAACCCGTGCACAGGTTCATTTCCTCGAACAGGCACGCTGGGACATCGGGACTGTTCGGCCTTGGAGGAATGTTTATCGTAGCTAAGGGAGCACGAGCATTGCGAGACCTTCAATAAGGCTCATAACCTAGGCTGAATGGGTGATGTCGCAATGCATGAGATGAAAATAAGTCCATTCTGACATGGTGAATGTCAGTGATCTTCATATAGATAGGTGCCGGTGGGTTGAAAGTGCAGGCACACAGAGATTTTGTACAATGAGCACTTATAACATGACATGAAAAGATAGTAGGCGTATTCACCTTGCGTCGGTACAAGGGGTGTGTCGGTGTTGGTAATAAGTCGCGCCACAAAATAACACGAGATTGCTGAATTTTGCCTGTTTGCTTATGCGATTCAACGATAACATGCTTGCCATGAAATGCATGCTTTACAGCTTTCGAATATGCCATGAAACTTACCCTAAGGCAAAGATAGAAAGATCACTAACTTGTATGCTGCATGATTCAATACATTACCTAATGTCGGTTTAGTAAAGTGGGTTTCTGATCAGTACGCGAGAGGATTAGTACTGATCTCCCACCAGATTGCTTGCAGGTTCAGGGAGTGGTCTGCTCGCGGCGGAGCTTCCCTTGAACGCGCTGAGGCATGGAATACCGTAGCGTTCTGAGGCGTGCGACCGCATTGACGTTCGGACTTGCAACATGATTGATGCGGCCGAGATATAGAAGACGTGATATATGGAACGGTGAAATCCTTTGTGGGCAAGAGAGAACTTGAGTTTGTAAGCCAATCTAAGGCAAATTCAGTTGGACTATTGAAAGCCTTTGTAATCTCAGTTCATTTATTAATAAAGAGAATTGTTTCGTGTACTCTGTTTCTTCCGCTGCAAATAACAAATCAAAGATAACCATTTTGAGAACTTGTCATTTTGCCTTGTACGAGTGCAACTCCAGACTCGTACGACATCACGCCCCAGCGAGGACGATCGATTCGGTGAAATCAAGCGAGGACGAACGATTTTTTCGAGTCGGAGCGTGACAATTATAAGGAGTACGTACGGGGATCATGCACGAAGAAAGACTCATGGGGATTGGTAATTTTTTGTCGATGAAAATAAGCTTTGTAATGAGATTTATGATTGGCTATATATATGAAATTGATTGGTAAAAACTGTAAAAAAAGGGCCTCTAGCCAATAACTCACCTGTTGTGTGTTTTGTATGGAAAACGAACCCTATTTCAATACTGTTGTGCTGCTTTCAGTCTACAACATTTTGTTGAGCTGTGTAAGGCAGGAGATCTAAAAAGTGAGGTCATGATCTTGAATAAAATTTCGAAAAGGTTGACTACAAAATTTGCCACCATAACCATTTTGCTATCTGAAAGAGTCTCGGCCATATTTTGAATGGTATAGAGACATGGAAACCCCAAAAGTATGAGATAAAGGCTTTGTTGTTGTTGTATAAAGAAATGGAAAGCATCAGTCTTTGAAAGGGAAATTTTGTGCAAGAAGCTTTTCTTGTCTTGCACTGAACCTAGCCACAATATATTTCCTTGTGTTTTTCTAGAGAAAAAATAAAGAACTTTTTGGAAGTTCTATAAGCTGTTTTTCTTTTTCTCTCTTTTGTGTTTCTCATCTAGCTTCCTCTTCTTTTTATTCACCTTTCTTCTCATCAGACATTCTTGCATCTCTTATGATTATTATTGTGCCTAAATTTCTCTGCGCTTAAATTTTACCTACTATGTTCGACAAGACTTTATTAAATCCTTAAATTAACTCCACCAGGAAATTCATTAGATGTATTCTTCGACTACATATATAATCTGTTCACCTGGAAATGAGATCAATGGCTTTCCACTCTTTGGCTTAACGTGTCATAGAGTTGAATGCAGTTATCTATAGAAAGTTTATTATCTTACCTTTCCATATGGACTCTGTCTAGGGGAACTTGGAGGTTCTCCTTGGTTGCACTTGCATTAGCTTAGTGCATAGCCAAAAGGTAGGTTTTCCTCGCAAACTGGCCTTCTAGGTTTTATCGCATGGCCCTCTTGTTCTCATAGCTGCTTGGTTAGGAATCTACCACCGACATAGAGGGTTGACGTCATGTTGACAACGGGTCATAAAAGTTGTGTCAATTCTTTTATGGGGTGTTCTTATTCTCCACGGGCACCATTTTGATGGTAGAAGGCTTGGACAACAAGATGATGATAAACTGGAAAGGGGATGAACTGGAATTGTGGATTGAGGATTGTGAGGTGGGTTTCTCACATTATATTTGGGAATCGAATGGAGACAAAGGTAGAGGATGTGTTTAAGAGGATGATTCCGTTATATAAAGAAGATGGTGATTTAAAACAGAAAAGAAGACTACAGGAGGGTATTCAACGTCCATGGTACAGTTAGTCTAAGGGGGTGTTTGGTATGTGGAATACTATTAGCCGGGAATTCTATATTACCGGGAATCAAATTCCAACTAATTAAATTCCCTGAAAAATTATATTCCCATGTTTGGTGACTATATAAATATTCCCGGAAAAAAATAAAAAATGATAAAAAACTAAAAAATGAAAGGAAAAAAAACCCAAAAACGTCAAAAAAGGAAAGGAAAAAAAAAAGTAAAAACGAAAAAAAAAATCAAAAACGGAAAAAAAAACCCGACCAAAATACAAAAAAAAGACAAAAAAAGCCAAAAAAAAGACCAAAACGACAAAAATGAAAAAAAGACAAAAAGAGACGGAAAACGACAAAAAACAACCAAAAAAAAAGGCAAAAAGCAACCAAAAACAACAAAAACGACAAAAAACAATAAAAATCGGCAAAAAAAGACAAAAAACGACAAAAATAACAAAAAGACAAAAAGCAACAAAAAGACAAAATACTAAAAAACGACAAAAACCGGTAAAAATGACAAAAAGACAAAAAAGAGAGAAAATGACAAAAAAGGACAAAAACAAAAAATGACAAAAAAAGACAAAAAACCGACAAAAACGAAAAAAAAAAGTTTCAAAAATGATCAAAAAGGTAGAAAAAAGTTTAAACAAATTTTTTTTTTTGCCTGGGCAAAAAAAAAAAAATACCCACCTATTCTTAAGGGATAGGATTCCCATGTTTATGGGTAAACTATTTACCCAGGTATTTCTAATTCCCGGGAATAAATTTTTATAGCCCAAACAAACATGGTAATAGATTCCCACCCTAAATTTTTTCAGGAATAAAAAAAAAATATACCGTGTGCCAAACGCCCCCTAAAAGTCCAAATTGTATCATCGATCATATCCTTCTCTCTTTTATAAAATGCTTATAAGGAAAGAAATCACAGCTCCAACTTTCCTGACAATCTCACATTCCCAATAGTATGGAGCTAACTTTTGTACACAGTTTGCTAAAATGCTCCGTTGTCGATAAAATTGTAATTCAAGAAAGACCCTATCCCTCAAATTCAACGCCCTTCGCTGCCAATTAGCTAGCTTTCTGATTGACTCCTCTCTGGTAAAAGATCTCTAATGATTTGTGCGGTGACCTAGTATGCTTTTACATTGCTAAGCTTTCTCATTTCTCCTCTACTTATAATGTCTAATTCCAAATGTTGCTGATTCTGTTTGATTTCAGAATCTTTTAATTCTGTCTTGCTTCAAAATCTTTAATGATTTTGTTTGATTTTATTATATTACTGATTCCGTCCGATATATATGACCATAAGAATGGTTGGTGACTAAAATCAATTTCTTCCATTGGAATCTTCCTCCAAAAATGATGTTTGGCACGTGCGGCAGCCCCGCCTCTCCCCTCCCCTCCCCCTCCTGCTCCGCGTCTGGCCTCCCCGCTGCCACATGCATGCACAAGCACGTGCAAAGTAGCACGGTTGATCTTCGTCAAGTTGATGCTTGGCTTTTGGATTTTCGAAGAGGGGAGAGTGAAGGATTATTCAGGAAACTATTCAGGAAACGGAAGAAGTTTCCATTACGTCTGTATAACATCCTCCAAGTTTAAAGTGGCACTAATTCCAGTTATCCTTTGGAGTATCCAACTTTTGGCCATTTGCCCCAAGTAGAGGGTTGGAGGGAGTTGGGGAACAAATACTTGTAAGGGCTGAAGGCAATGCTGCTGCTGAAGGAGTTGCTGCAGGGATCTAGTATGTTATTGACTTGGATGACAATATACTCCGTTGATAGTGTTGTCAAAGGCGCGCCTAAGGTCCTAGGCGCAGGGGCAGCACCTTAGCAGTGTTCAGGCGAGGCGCAGTTTGTCAGGCGCGCCTTTTCCTCAGGCGCAGGATGTGGTTAAGGCGCGCCTCGATAATTTTGGTTGATACCATAGAGCATGGCCTGGCACTTTACCCTGTCAAGTAGAGGGATGTCAATAGGTAAAATGTTGACAGCTCGAGCCTTCAAAACATGTTGATCCAACATGTTATACATGCATGCCCAGTAACTATAGCATCCTCGTTAAGGATCACATTATACATATGTAGTTCCCATAACTTCCATTTATTTTTCATTATCTTTTCTTCTATGTTCCCCTGTAGGTTCTATAATACTAGTTCTCTCTAACCTAGTTTTCTGGAGGTGAGGTGAGCCCCGAGTTTCGTTGTGGTATTGTTACAATCTGGTTTGCGAGAGGGGTGGTACTGTACAAGAACACACCCTTCTTGGAGGCGTATGCCCATAGTGACTTGGATGGCTGCTCAATATTCATCATTTAGCATGATATTCCTAATTCTGTTCTCTATTTTCTTTGCCTGTGTCGCATTTTTACCAAATTCATTTGTGTTCTGAAATACATTGTTATGCATCATTAGCTCATAATTCCATGTTTTTCCCCTCTCAATCAGTGAATATTTCTGTTAATTCTTCAAATATTTGCACAGCAAATTGTCTTTCACAATATTCAGTTGCGGAATCTTGTTAACTACTCCAATACCTCCTTCATTCTTTCTTGTTTCTTCACCTTTGTCTTGTTGAGGTGATGTATCCTTCATGGTTCTGCAGGTGATAAATACATTTAACGAGTACGAATTGATTCACAATAGAAGTGCTATCCCGAGAGGAATAAACAACCTCCCATCTCAGTAAATATATTAGTGTAGTTTGGGGAATTATCGGATATTTCTGGGAACATCATATCATACACTCGTTAAAACTCCTAAACGAAGACCACAATGGATTCTACCAAGGTATTTGGTACCAAGAGACACATGAGCCCTCCACACCACCAAACCCCCGGTAATAAAGGAGTAAATGGACAACTCGTGTATGCAAGAAGAAAAGTTGAAGTAGAACATGGCAAGACGAGCATTTGTGACAGACTGGACTCCGTAGGCTCTCCTAAGTCGAGGAAACTTGGCAGTGATGAACAGAAAGAGCCAACGATGCAACAGAATCATACCCAACAGTATGATGCGCTTCCCTACTCTCCTGGAAACCCTATTACAGGATTAAAACCAAACAACAGAGGAGTTACAGAAGCCCCTGCTGCTGCTCTCGATTCTCAGAAACAGAAGAATGTAAACTGGAAAGAGAGGATTTATCGGTTGCAGATGTTCTTGAAGAGCTGTGACCAATCAAGTCAAGATGATTACAAGCAGAGTAAGGCGTGCCGTGTTCTCATTTAGCACTATTAATTTAACGAAAAATATATTTTCTCTCTTACATTGCCTATGTCTTCTTTTCATTATATCAGTACTTCGATCTTTACCAGCAGCTGCCCGTAGTCAGCTTGCTTATGAACTGGAGAGAAGAGCAGTACATCTTTTAGAAGAGGAAGGTATTCCAGCTCTTTGCTGTCAATCTTTTTTTTTTTTACTAGTTATGGTATGCGTATAATTGTTTCAATTGGACGGATACTAAAATGATGATTTTATTTTCCATATCAGGCAAGGAGTTGCAGCGAATGCAAGTTCTGAACGTCGTAAGTGAGGCACCTTTGCAGGATCATGCTTCGATCTTCGCTCAAGGCCCTCCTTTACTTGCCCAGTTTCAGCAAACTGAGAAAACAATACACAATGCCAAAGTTTGAATATCAGACTTTGATACCGAGTTGTTTTTTCTTTTTCTTTTTCGGGTTTCTAATTTGTTGTTTAGAGCCCTAAGTTGATGGGGACTGCCGCGATTTAGTGTTAACCTCTTAAGATTGAAATTTAAACCCATTGCCAGCAATCATCTGTACCTTAACTCCAGGAGTTGTTGAAACTAATTTTGAAAACCAGTAACTTAAAAACTGTCGGTAAGATGCTGAATTTCTTAAATTGTAATGTATAATTTTATTTAGTTTTTTTGTGTGTGGAAATTGTAATGTAAATTTGTTCTCGGTGTCCAGACTTTAGTATACAGTTTGGCACGATTTTCTGTGGATTTTATAGTAGCAGTTCGTTGACTTGTTTCGCCTACTTTGTACTATTAGTTAATCCTGTTGTCCGAGGTTGTAGTGCTGCAATTGCTACTTGAGCAACTTCGACTCAAGCTCATATGGAGTGAGTACATATTTAGGACAAATTATAAGGGCACTTCATTTTTTACTCAAGGTTAGTCTATTTTTTTATTTACAAGTTTTTCACTAGAAAAATTACGCAGGGTTAGTCCAAATGTTAGTATATAAGTCATTTCTTTTCTTTTGTCTCCCCTTCTCCCCTTCCAAAATCCTAAAACATTTTCTCTTCCAAATATTTTTCAATCTATGTTCATGCCTAAATTTTATCTTCTAATATACATTCTAGATGGATTTTTGAAAATTTGAACCCATTTTAGGGTTACGAATTTCAAAAATTTGTCCACAGTCGCGACGGAGACGATGATGGACTGTCAACATTGTTGACAGTCCTACCAATTGGAAGGACTGTCAAAAAATTTGGTCATACAAATAACAATGAACATCATATTTTCTTTAGGACTTAATTTTTTGATAGTCCTTCTAATTGGTAGAGAATGAGTGAGGATTTGAGGGGAGAGAGAGAGAGAGAGTGAAAATTTCAAATGAATGTGAAAAATTGGTTTTTTTTTTTTTTGGTTGTTGTTGTTGTTGTTGTTTTGGGGGCGGGGGTGGCTTCTTAAACCTGGACTAGCCCCCCTTAGGAAATAAAATGTCCTTATAATTTGCCATATTTAGGAGTGACTGCAGAGTACATGTTAGCCCCCAGTAGGAAATAAAATGTCCTTATAATTTGCCATATTTAGGAGTGACTGCAGAGTACATGTTTAGGAAAGGATAAGGACAACAATTTGGTGGGCTATATAACGTTCAACTAAAGTTGAGATCAATAAAGACACAATATAAATACACTAAATATAGATGTGGACTCTTTCGCTTCCTTTGAAGTAGCTTAGATGTCAATTAAGCGAAGCTTGGAGTGGAAATAAAGGTCGGGAAAGAGCTTTGGTAAGAATATCGACTAGATTTTATCACATTTTCATAGAAATGGAAGGGTGTGAAAAGCATTAGTTCACAATATACTTCTCGACTTTTGAAACCCAAAGATTTGGTTAATGGGAGTTGAAAATGTAAAATTTGAATATATATAATTTTCAAAATTGTATTCTTTTTGAAACCGAAAGATTTTTGAGAAGCCATCTTGGTTCAGATCGTCAACGTAACAAAGTGATTCCGTGCTGACCAGAATTTCATCGTTACACTTTCCAATAACTCTTAATTTGTAAAGCTTTCGTTATAAAGTTGTAATTTGTCTTAACACATTTTCTTCTTTACTTTTATCAGAAAATAATGTCAATAACCAAACTTGATCGCATAATCGTATACGAGATACACCTAAGAAGGAGACTGCATATATTGACTATATGGGATATCTTCTTGACGTCTCTAAGTTATCTCAATTTATAAAGAGATTTCAAGTTTCATCTTACTCTCTTCCGATCTTAGTAATCTTTATGTAATTTTTTCTAAATTATTTTTTGTCATAATTATATATAAAGAGAATTTCAACTTCTCTCTCTTCATATATTAATAGACTTTAGGATTTTTCTCCTCTTTTTTCCACCACTATAATCTCTCGTCTTGACCTCCATACAAGTAGAATCTCATCTCAAGAGACTCATGTGGTTGGCTCCACCCTCTTTGTAGGATAATTTATAAGGGCACTTCAAATATTGCTGAGGGCTATTCCAAATCTGATTTTGGTTTATTTAGAAGTTTGTCACTTGAAAAATTACCTAGGGCTAGTCCAACTATAGGTATATAAATCTTTTTTTTTTTTGCATTTCTTTCTTCTTTCCTTCTCCCTCCCAAAATCCTAAACATTTGATCTTCCAAATCTCTCTCAATCCATGTCCATACCTAAATTTAATCTTATAGTAACTAAAATTTGATTTACTATTCATTCTAGACAGATTTTTTGAAGTTTTGAACTCATTTTAGGATTAAGATTTACGAACTTCAAAAGTTCGTCCACAATTGCGACGGGGACGACGATAGACTATCCAAATTTCTGACGGACTATCAAAATTTTCGGTAATACTTAACAGAAACTAATGTAGGTAAAAAATAAATTATTTACTCGGTTTAAAAATAAATAGATTATCTACTCGGTTTAAAAAAAACTCTCAGTTTTAAATATATCTTATAGATAAGTCTCTCAATTTTGCTCATTTTAAAATAAACCTTCATATATACGGTCTATAAATCTATTTTAGGTCTAAATCTATTTTAGAGATAAGTCTCTCAATTTTGTTCATTTCAAAATAAAATAATTTTAGAGATAATTGCCTCTCAAGTTTAAATTTATTTAGAGTTCTAACCAATGTTTTTACAGCATATATATATATATATATATATATATATATATATATATATATATATATATATATATATATATATATATATATATATATATATTTTGGAACCAGGTAAATTGTTTCTGGAATCGCTCCCACTGGGATTCGAACTCCTGACCACTCGGGCCTCATCCATCTCTCTTAACCACTAGGCTAGAGGTCATTTGCATATATATATATATATATATATATATATATATATATATATATATATATATATATATATATATATATATATGATACGACACTATGAGCCACAAACACAGATAGATTCAGCAATCACACAAGTAGAGTTTAATAATATCACATTTCAAAATAACCTCCAATTTTTTTAGGACAATAAGAACCCAATATAACCATATGTCACCCTCATTTTTCCGTATTTCCCGTATTTCGTATTTATATTCGTATCTGGATTTTGGCATGTATTTTTATTTTTCTCGACTTGTGGAATTTCGGTATTTCTCGTATTTTGGATTTTAAGCTTGGCTCGGTTTTAATTGGTTTTGGGTTGGTTTGGTTTGGTTTAATGAGTAATGGATCACCATAGCCTATGCTCCACCCTCAACACACCACATCCCACCCTCTTTATATCCCCACCTACCACTCTCTCTCTTCATTACCACCACCATTTATTTCCTTCTTCTTCTTCTTCTCCTTCCTCTACACAACTCTCCACCCATAGGCAAGTGCACCTTGCCATCACTTGAGAACTCTATGTTATTTGTCCATTAGCTAGATTAGGACATGGTGATCAACATTAGAATTTGAAATTTTGTGATTTGGAGTCTCCATTGTTCTAGATCTAAGTTATTTCTATTTTCGGATTTTGCATGGTTTGATCTATTTTGGTTGGATATTTATGGGTTTTGATGTTTCCATGTGGAAGAGATTTTGATTTCACCCTAGTTGGAGCTTTGGAAATCCAGATTTGGAGTTCGGATGGCCAAGTTGTGATGCTTTGAAGCTTGAGTTCAACCATGGTGTTCTTGCTGTTTGGAGAAGACAGTGAGCAGTGTGCAGAGCTTCTTAGCTTACGCCACTGAGCCTTGGATACGCTTCCTGTTGGAAGCGTGTCTCCTGCGTGCGTGCTTTTGTGCGTACACAGACTTGAGCGTGCGTGACTTTTCATGTACGCTGCTCCCTTGAGCGTGCGTGACTTTTCATGTACGCTGCTCCCCTTGAGCGTGCGTAACTTTTCATGTACGCTGCTCCCTTGAGCGTGCGTGACTTTCATGTACGCTGCTCTCCTTGAGCGTGCGTGACTTTTCGCGTACGCAGTTCCTCCTGCGTGCGTGACTTTTGTGTACGCTGCCTCCCTGACCTCTTGCTTAACCCATTGGCTCTTGGAGTTTTGGTCTTAATTCTTTAAGCTTTGCCCTTCTATACCCCTGTATATTGATATTTTATTAGATATTTTACGTCCATTTTATATCCTTACGCCTTTTGTCCTGAACTTGATAATCACGAATTTACTGGATATGTTTGGAATTGATAATTGAGCATGACCTGATAAGTGGCCCGTCGTGGCGCACTCCTGATTAGTACACTTGATATGATAACCTGACCTGATATATCTTGAATAGCTGTTGCGACGGCTACCTAACATGACATGACATGTATAATTAATCCTGACACCGTGGGCGATTGTGCTTGTACAAATAATCCAGTCATGTCTTGCATCATGTCTAGGAGGAGACTCCTGAGTACCACGGTCAGGAGTACCTACGGAATTGGACTAAGGTTAATAATTAGTATAATTCACTAGTCATGAAGAGATGTTCTCCAGTTACAGGCGATCCCGTTATCCCGGCCGCAAATGATTGGACTTGTAGCCTGCCGACGAGTAGGGCACATTTCCAGCCCACTGTTATGTGGGGCACCCACCATTGTCACTTAAATGATTGAACTCTATTGTCACTATAATGCATTGTACTCTCTAGATTGTCACTATAATGATTACCTGGATAACCTGGATAGCTGCAGGGCCTGTGACTACTTGGAGCATCTCATTGCATCTTGCTAGTAACTAGGATTGTGATAACCCTAGTTAGTTAATGTAGAAAGCCGTAGGCAATGATTGGCCGTGATTGCTTGGATGGAGTCTGGTCCAGTATAGTATTGTCTAGAATTGATTGATTGTAAGATTGTACCAGAATGATTGAAGGATTGTCACTCCAGATTGTCACTATAATGATTGTCACTCCAGATTGTTACTTGACCTGATTTCTTATATTTATCTTGCCGATAAATGGTGAGAGAAACCAAGTTCCGTTCAGACGAAGGGTTACAACCTCGGTCCTTGTTTGGTTTACGGGTTGTAACCTAGCTATCTGAATAGTCTCATGGTTATCTCATCGTATATCATCCTGACATGCTTTTCCATATGTCCTGTCTTTTAGTGATTCTATGCAAGATTGTCATTTATAATTACCTATCATGCTTTTTCTTAAATTACTGTCTCTTATTATGTAATTATACTCTTGTGCTAATTGTTGGTTTTAGTTCTTAAGTGAAGCCTCCTTTGTGGCACTTGCTCTTTCTGGGGTCTGACCCAGCTGGTTTTGTATGGCCAGATATCGGAGCAGCACCAAAGGATCTTCCTGCTTTCCAGCCCGATGGTGGTCACCAGGCGTAACCAGGACATCGAGTGGGTTTCTTTTGTTCTTCCACTGTAATATTATAAATTATTCTTTTGAGGCGTTTAGCCGACGAGCAAGTGTTAGCTCGATTGTACTTACTTACTGTCTGCCTACGGGCTGTAACATGATTGACAAGCCCCGGGGGTTGACCATGTATGACTGAACTCTTGCTAGTCCTCACATTTTGTAACGACTAGCTTCATGATCATCTGGATATGTAATGTTTGGGACGCCTTACAATTGTATATTGGGTGATCTGATATCTTGTGATTATTATTAGTTGGTTGCGATTGAGACAATAGGATAATATATGACCTTAAGAGACTGATGGCTTGTAGATAAACCCTCACATATCTAGACAGCCGTGACCGTATGGTGAGATGGATTCCATTTCATTATACGTAGCTGGCTATGTCTGCCCCCGCTCTCCAGTATTCTGGTTCTCGGGCGTGACACCATAAGACAATACTAGTATGTCTCTAAGGAAAGAAACAACTAATATTGACAAAGGATTACAATCATATTGCCTGGATGAAATTAATACAAAATTTAGCATATTACATGTGTTCCATTCAAAAGTATTACAACAATTTGATAATTAAGAATATTACAATTTGGTAATTCAAAGTTTCACAAAAATAAACGATGTCGGTCTTCATTTGATGTCGGTTCATGTTGGTCTTCACTTTTCCACTTGCTCCAAACTACAAGGTAATCACCGAGCTATCGAAATTTTGGTACTTCAAAAGATGAAAAAAAAGAACTGTAGCAACGATTTGTTATAGTACTTGTCGAGAACATATAATTTGCAGTCGACACTACAAAAGAGATTATTCTTGTCTCAAAATATGCAAATGTGAGAGTTTACCCATATTCCGGTTATGCCTTGTTAAACAAGGTACGACAGGAATATGGATACACTCATCTTTGCATACTTTGTAACCAGAATAATATCTTCTGCAGTGATGACCACAAGTTCTATGTGTTTGATGGCAAGGCTAATTTGATGGCGATATTTGATGGCGAAAGATGGGACTGACGTCAAGATCCTTCTTCTTCGGGTCGCAACTATAAAAAAAAAAATTAACACAGATTGATAATTAATTTTAGGAACTTATTAACGAAGATTGAAATTTAATTAACAAATAATCTAATTTTGGCAGTCCTATAGTTTAGGACTGTCCAAGTCCATTTTAGGACTGCCCATATTTCTGACAGTCCTGATAGTACAGGACTGCTAGAAATTGTGGCTGTCCTGAAATGGACTGTTGTATAGCAAGTTCATTTCAGGACTGCTACAAATTTTGACAGTCCTAGAAGTATTTAGGACTGCCAGAAATTGTGGCAGTCCTAAAATAGACTTGGTCGATTGAAATTACCATTTTAGGATTTATTTCCATCATGATAATGGAATGAAATAAACATTACAATGTTAGGACTCAACCATTATAATGTATGTTTCCATCGTAATAATGTATTCCAAACAATGAAATATACATTTTAGAATTTATTTTTCATGCATTGTTTGTGAGGAATGAAGTATTATGATTTGTACCTTGTTTGTGAGGAGCCTTTAGGTGCCATCTCTGAAATTGGAAATGAGAAAGAAACTAGAATATTGATGGAGATGGGGAATATGGAAATGGTGGAGAAGAAGAAGTATAGATTTTTAGAGGATTTGGGAAGGGAGAGAGTAAATTATTGAAATGAAGGTAAAATTTGGAATTAGGGGCGGAGGGGGGTGGGGTTGGGACAACCCCAAGAGTAAAAAAAATGGGCTGTCCTGAGTAATTTTTTCTCAAACCTGGACTAGTCCTTAGTAAGTTTTGAAGTGCCCTTATAAATTATCCATTGTAGCAAGTGTAATCATTCACCTCTCTATAAAACATGAAAGTCCTACTTCACAATTTCAATAGCTTTTTTGCAGTTTAAGTTCCGGACTCCCACAACTTCTCCTCTCCCCAGTTCAAGTAGGCCAACAGCGAACCACAAAAATTAAGTCTTTTTTTTTTCTTTTTGATCACAAATTTAAATAAACGAACTTGATCGACACAAAAATATATCATGATCTCGACCTCGATCTGACCATAAAGGAGTCCGAATCTGACCTTCACCCAATCGGCATCCCTAGAACTAGAGTTTGACAATCGATGCATGCCCGGAGGTTGAATTGTCATATCCGAAGCTAGTTTTGATTGCTCCCGACTCTTATTATAGGACAATTTTGGAGGGTTATCCGCGACCTCGACTTATATTGAAATCACACCGGGCTTGTAGGTTGCCCTAACTAGACCGTCCATGTTGGCAATTGATCCCTTCAATGTGGAGCACACAATGTTTTGTCATCATGCTAAAATAGGACTAAACCTACATGCCCGCCACACTCACACACACACACCACAAATGATACCATATACCACTACCAACAGAACACCCCCAACAACAACAACCAACAGACAAAAACTCAGTCCGTGAGCTACGCAAAGAAAAATGGAGGAGGATCCAAATTCCCATTCCCGTTCTCCGATGCAACACAAATTTGACCCACCAATCCACCCACAATCGCAGCAGCCTGCCCACAACAAATTCTCACAGGCCTCTTCTTTGCTTTCAAGACACTTCGTGATGCTTAGTTTCTAAAACAAGAAAAAAATCCGCAAAAAAAGGAAGATTCAGTTGCTATAACTTCGTTATGGGCGTTCCTCCCCCTCTTCGTAAGCTAAAGTAACATTTCTATATATATACACCTACAAATTTCTCCTCAGTTTGCATACTATACTTCCATTCGGTATTTATACAGTTTCTGTCAGGAAATTTGTAGCAGACTGCCTCTCCTGTGGCAGCAGTGGGCAGGTTCCGATGTCGCCGACCGGAGTTCAGTTGTACATTCAAGACCGATACGTACGTGGTTCGACACGTACACTTTTTTTTTTTTTTTTTTGTGTGTGTGTATGTTGTGGATTTGCTGTTGTTGATGTACTAAGAATAGACGTTGTGGGCCTGCCGCAGGTGACGATAGACAACGGCCTGCTCCAGCTGACGCTGTCGAAGCCCGACGGGATCGTCACCGGGGTCCGGTACAACGGCGTGGACAATCTGATGGAAGTCCTGAACAGAGAGGACAACAGGGGGTACGTGCTTACGAAACCCCCTTCTACTACGTACATTGTGCTTTTTAGTAAAATCGAAAGTGAAGCAATTATATGTAATGTGGGTATTGATCGACAATTGTAGACTCTCCAACTAGGTTGCACGGATACCGACACGGATTCGTATACGGGAAACGAACATTTTTTCGGATAGGTACAATAGTACGTAGTCACCTATGCTGCACGAATACGGTCCCGGATATGGCGTGGACACCATTTTCCAGTGTCCGTGCAGCATTGCTCTCCTATATCCCAAGAAAAAACAGGGCACAAGGAGTCAATAACTATATATAGAGAGAACAGAAACAAAATCCCAATACGAGTAGTTAAAGTTTCACCTCAAACCTTAGAGCATCCACGGTGGGAGTGGTTTGAAGTGCTACATTTTTGTTTTAGTCAAAATTTGTAGCACTTGGGGGCTGCAGTGGGCTCTTGCCCACACTTGAAAAATGCTAGCAAGACCAGAGGCTCTCCAAATTTGTAGCGTGTCCTAGCTCGTGAATAGTAATCCAACTGGGCCCACCAAGAGGAAAAAAGGAAGGATAAATAAAGGGAAAAGAGGGAGGAAAAAGAGGAGGTTAATTTGGAGTATGGATTTGGTGTGTTATTTGGATTGCGTCATTGTGTGCCAATATGAATGAGACACCCCGAAAGTAGTAATTTACATGATTTCCAAAAAAATTGGAGTATGGTATGGATTGTCCCCACTGTGGATGCACTTAAGTCTGTAAGGTTGGCCCCGAAAAATTAAAAAAAAAACAACAAAAACAAAACTACTCCTTTGGGCTGAGAAGTCAGGTTCCATATTCGACGCATTGTGCAGTTGGCAGAATTTATTCTAGGGGTTGACTACTTGTATTGGTAAGTTGTCAATGAAGCTGCTAAAATTGTGATTATAGTCATATACCAATTACTCTTGAGTTTGCTAGTTGCAATATTCAGATAAATGTGAAGAGAAGTAACTTTCTAAACTTATTATCTACTAAAACATGGAAAGTGCATTGTGCATAAATGAATATGTAGGTACTGGGATCTTGTTTGGAATGAGCCTGGAGGTCCTGGAATATTTGATGTGTGAGTGAATTATAGTTCTCTCTCTATGTTACCGGGTATTCTCTGTTTTCCAAATGTGTTTGAAATTGTGAATTAAGTTAATTATGCAACATCTGCTACAGGATAAAGGGAACGGAATTTAGGATAATTCTTGAAGATGAGAACCAGGTCGAGGTCTCGTTCACGAGAACGTGGGATCCCACACTCAAAGGCACAGCTGTCCCCTTAAACATTGATAAAAGGTGCATGAAAGTCAAATTACCATTCTGACTTTAGGTTCTTATCTCTCTAACAAGTGCGGTCTACAATTGTAGATTTATCGTGCTTCGAGGCTCATCGGGCTTCTACACTTACGGCATCTATGAACACTTGGAAGGATGGCCTGATTTCAACATGGGGGAGACAAGGATTGCGTTCAAACTGAGAAAAGACAAGTATGTTTCGCTGTCCGAATGCTAAGTGATCTCGTGTAAAAGAAACTAAGCTAATTTCATCATAACTAGTTGAGAGATGGAAATTAGTTTATACTTTATCAAGACAAACTAACCATTCCTGAATGTATCATAATATACATTATTAAGCATAATCGACCCCAAATATGATTTGGGTAGACCTTCTTAAGTTCTCGTTTGATTACATTAAAAACATGGTTAGCATATTTAAACTCGGCCTGTTTGCTAATTGAGCAACATGAAATGCCAAAATCAAGATGAACAAGAGCCCAACATGTGAAATGCTTGTTCATCTGACAAACCCAATATATAAAGTTTTAATACACTTCCTATTGATCGTAGTCAAACCAAACATGATTAACAAAGTCAACTTATAAGCTTCATTTGCTAATAATCTCAAACATGTCTCCTAGTTTTGGGTTCAGGTTATTTGCTAATTGAATAAGATGAAAACTCAAATTAAGCTGAATATGGATCGTTCATGAACAACTTATTGATCAGACATCCATATCTATGGCCAAGAACAACTACCCTTGTTGCTACTCAATGTTCCCAAGAATCCTGCAGGATAAGGGTCTAATATTTATATGAACTCAGGTTTCAGTACATGGCGCTAGCAGATGATAGACAGAGGATTATGCCCATGCCAGACGATCGTATGCCTGGAAGATGTCAGCAGTTAGCCTATCCTGAAGCTGTGCTGCTGACAAACCCCATCAATCCCGACCTGAGAGGGGAGGTAAGGCACAAAGGACATTAGAGCCCCTTTTGGTGAAAGCTTGTAGGCATGAAGCTATTTTATTGTGGAAACTGACTCTGTGAATTGCTTACTTAGGTGGACGATAAGTACCAGTACTCCTGTGACAACAAGGACAACAAGGTCCACGGTTGGATATCTTTCGATCCTCCAATTGGCTTTTGGCAGATCACACCTAGCAACGAGTTCAGAACTGGAGGGCCTGTCAAGCAGAATCTAACTTCTCATGTTGGTCCTACTACACTTGCTGTAAGTACTCCATTCTCTTTATTAGAGTTATTATCATGTTATGACTTCTATTTTTTGATTCAAGCCTTAGCAAAGCTGCATCCCAAGTGTTTTTTTTTTTTTTTTTTGAAATGATTGGTAGTTGAACAATGGTTTCCAACAACTGATGTCGGAAGGCCGAGTAGAAGGGGTATCTTGTATTATGATTATATACCTTGCCTTTGTCCCCACAACCTACACAGATAGACATGTACACTCGGATAGAAAATATAATCATGTTACTAACTTCCATTATCAACTGTTTATACTATAGCTGAATAGTTCAACTCTCTTGTATCTACTTTAATACTAATTTTTATGCTTATTTCTACTTTTAGTAATTAACTTTTCCTGCTTATATGCATGCATGTGTCCGTATCTGTTCATTTCAGTGTGTCTGTTGTAGAGATGGAAAGGGGAGGAGGGAATGTATTGGAGTGGCTTTGCATCTATATATAGTAGGCATACATGGGGCAAGTTTTCAAAAAATTAGGGGTCCATGTAATGGGTGGGTTGGCCAACTCATGACGTTCTTAATGGTGTGGTAATAGGCTGCCCAATAAGTGGGAGTCTGGCCCATATAAATCCAACACAATTAACAGCATAATTTTAATGTTTGTTTCATGATGCATATTTATGTTCTTATTCTTATGTAAAATGTGCCGTTATAACTTGCAGACAGGTTTCTTGAATTATTTCGTATAAAATTGATGTAGACTTTAGATCAAATTGTTCATTAATGTCTATATTTTTATAAGACATAGAGCTTTCTTTAGCTTCTCTTTGAAAATGTGATCCTTTTGTCCCATTTCAGATGTTTCTTAGTGCTCATTACTCTGGGGATGATCTTGTGCCTAAATTCAGAAATGGGGAATACTGGAAAAAGGTGTTTGGTCCTGTATTTATGTATGTCAACTCTACATGGCTTGAAACAGATCCACAAGTTCTTTGGGAGGACGCCAAAATTCAGGTTATGTTTGGTATCCTTTTGATATAATTAGAAGTGGTATCACAGGTCACAGGGTGGTATTAATCCTGGAAAATATTACTTTGCCGAAAATATGCTCCCATCTCTTTTCTTTTTGTTAGGTAGAATGATGGAACTATGTAGTCAGGATCTTACTATGAATGGCCTATATAAAGTTCTAATATCCATGATATACATTAGACTACTTTACATGATGTTAAATGAATATACCTCTTAATTTGTGTTCTTAAGTTTCAGTCACAGTAAGTCACATTTATATATTCTGGTCAAGATGGGTTATGTCGATATCTCCTATCCTATTTATCGAGCAGTCGAGGGTTCAAAACCTTTGTTGTGGTCTTCCTTCAATTTGTGACTAGGATCTAATTAAGGAGCAGATTTGCATGCACTAGCAATTAGTATAGTCCTAGAATAACTATAGTTTATGAGCATGGAGAATAGAATGAGTGTAGAGGAAAATAATTTTACTTCAAAATAAAATGATTTGTACACAAGGGGTTAATATAAGGTTAGATCTCCCAGCTCCTTTGAGTTCGTTGCACATTTGATTGGTTGACTGAGTCAGCTCACTGAGGTATCGAGCTTACTCATTTGACTGGTTTGTCTAGCTGATAGACCACTCAACTGGTCCCTTGAGTTGATCGTTATAGTTTTCAATGCTCATCTTGCAAGTTGGTTCATAAAATTTTATGAATCAACTTGTTCCAAATGATTTAGCTGATAGACCACTCGACTGGTCCCTTGAGTTGATCGTTATAGTTTTCAAAGCTCATCTTGCAAGTTGGTTCATAAATATTTTATGAATCAACTTGTTCCAAATGATTTACACGGATCCTTCCGAAATGACGTAGCATATAGGTTTTTGTTGTAATTGATTGATAAGATAATTTCATTGATAGTCTCATAGGATTTATATAGCCTTTACATCATGAAATATCCAATGGAATATCCGGTGGCATATTCTGGCATTCCAAATATGTCCTCAGGATATTTCCATACTAAACATAACATATTCCCATACTAAATATAACATATTCATATACTAAATATACCAACACTCCCCTTCAAGATGGGCGAAAGATATTCACCAAGTCCATCTTGTCACATCCTCTAATCATGCTCACAGAGCTAAGTCCCTTGGTCAGGCTTGGTTGGAACGTGACCTAGCTCTAGTAGTCCACTAACCAACTTCTTCTTAATGAAGAACCTATCAATCTCGATGTGTTTGGTCCTGTCATGCTGTACTGGATTGTTGGCAATACTAATAGCTGATTGGTTGTCACACCACAGCTTCATTTTGGCTCCTTGATCTAGCTTCAGCTCCACCAGCATATTCTTCAACCAAAGCAGCTCTGCAACTCCCAAGGTCATAGCTTTGTACTCCGCTTCAGCTATCGATCTGACTATCACTGACTGCTTCTTACTCCTCTAAGAGACCAAGTTGCCTCATAAAAATATGCAGTATCTCGAGGTAGATCTCCTGTCATCAGCACAACTAGCCCAGTCAGAATCGCAGTAGCCCTCGATGTCCATGTGATTATTCTTCCTGAACATCAGTCCCTTCCCGGGGACACCCTTCAAGTATCTCAGAATATGGTATATTGCATCCATATGACCCTTCTGTGGGTCATGCATGTAGCGGCTCACCACACTAACTGCAAAACATATATCTGGACGTGTGTGGCTCAAATAGATCAGCTTGTCCACTAGTCTCTAGTATCTGTTCCGGTCAACTGGTTCTCCAGCCTCAGCGTTCAGCTTGAACCTCTGATCCATTAGCGTCGCTGCATGTTTGCATCCCAACATCCCTGTCTCTGTGAGAAGGTCCAGTACATACTTCCTCTGAGAGAGAACAATCCCCTCTGCGTCTCGAGTGATCTCAATCCTAAGAAAGTAGCGAGGAAGACCAAGGTCCTTCACCTCAAATTCCTTGCCAAGCTTCTCTTTGAGTCGGACGATTTTCTGCTCATAATCTCCCGATAATATATAATATATAATATATAATATATAATATAATATATATATATATATATATATATATATATATATCAAATGATAGCCTAGTGGTTAAGAGAGATGCAATGATAGCCTAGTGGTTAAGAGAGATGCATGCGGCCCAAGTGGTCAGTAGTTCGGGCCCCAATAGAGGTGAGTTCACCACAATTATCCTATGGGTTCAATTCGGGTCATGAGGGTTCAATTCGGGTTCCTATGGGTTCAATTCGAGTCAATTCCACTATGGAAGGGTTCCTATGAGTTTAAGAATCGGTATCGGTATCAGACTATTTCTATGAGTATCGATATTTATTGCTTAGGCATCTAGACGGTGTCTAGGCGGTAGGCGGACTCTCTACGCCGCGCACCCGCCTACCGCCATTTAGAACCTTATCGATACTGCAAAACTTGGTATAGAGTGAGTATCCTAGAAGAATATATATAAGATTGGTGGTAGGACGAGCCAGAATCCTTGTGATAGGTCCTGTTCCAGGTCAGGAATATAGTGAAATCATCTTTTCCATTATTTTCCCCGACCCCACTACGACGTTCACTTCTTAAAATATTTGATATATGTAGCTGGGAACAGAGGAAGGGGTCAGATTTATCCTGATGGGAGCAAGAGTAACAATACATCCACTATGGTTATTTTATATCCCCCCTGCGGAAGTAGAGGGGGTCAGAGAGGGGGCCTTCTTGAGAAGCAGGGGAAGTAGAGCGACGAAGTAGAGGGGGGTCTGTATCGGACTATTTCTATGAGTATCGGTATTGATCGCTTAGGCGGCGTTTAGGCAGTGTCTAGGCGGTAGTCAGACTCTCTCCGCCGTGCACCCGCGCCTACCGTCGTTTAGAACCTTGTCGATACTGCGAACCTTGGTATAGAGTGAGTATCCTAGAAGGATATATATAAGATATCTTAGTAGTAGCTAGGTAAGTGTTGAAAATTAAATTTACTTATGCCAAGTCTTTTGGGCCTATTAGAGTTATAAATTTTTGCGAAAATCTAGTATAATGCTGATTACCTCAAAAGGCTTGCATAAGTAAGAGTGCGTAGAGTGTAAATCGTAGGCGAATGAGTGTATAGAGTGAGTCTCCCTACTCTCCTTCTTCTCATTCGGGTCATGAGGCGAACTATTCTGCATCATATGATATCCATCTCAACCAAAGAGTAGAGAAGTGTAAAAATATTAATATTAGCCAAGGATCGGTATCGGAATCGGTATTACCATGAATCTCATGGCTTGTTCTACCAGAACATAATATAAAACCAAACGTGTGAAGCAGAGTTTCACATTCAAAATATTAGAAGAAAAAATTTTGTGATTGGTGGTAGGTCGAGCCAGAATCCTGATTTATGGTGGATATCATATGATTCTGGCTCGCCCTACCACCAATCGCAAATTTTTTTCTTCTAATATTTTGAATGTGAAGGTCTGCTTCACACATTTGGTTTTATATTATGTTCTGGTAGAACAAGCCATGAGATTCATGGTGATACCGATTCCGATACTGATCCTTGGCTAATATTAATATTTTTATACTTCTCTACTCTTCTGGCTCGTCCTACCACCAATCGCAAATTTTTACTTTCTAATATTTTGAATGTGAAGCTCTGCTTCACACGTTTGGTTTTATATTATGTTCTGGTAGAACAAGCCATGAGATTCATGGTGATACCGATTTCGATACCGATCCTTGGTTAATATTAATATTTTCACACTTCTCTACTCTTTGGTTGAGATGTATATCATATGATGCGGAATAGGAGGCTGAGAGAGTCAAATGAGAAGCAGGAAAGTAGAGGGGGGTCAGAGAAGGGGCCTTCTTGAGAAGCAGGGGAAGTAGAGCGATAAAGTAGAGGGGGGTCGGTATCAGACTATATATTTTTAATTGCAATTCTGTTTACTTTGTCTTACGATGCAGATTTTCACATCCAATCTACGATGGATCGTTACTTCGTTGATCGTGCCATGTGGTAATTGTTGTAATAGACGTTACGAATAAGTGGTGACTGTGAGAGATCATTTGACCTGTAAGGGTTTCATACGTGATTACTGTAACGCCCCAGTCCCAAAATACGTAGGACTAGGAACGTAGACATGCCAGCCGTATAATAAATATACGTAAGCTGTAAAATGCAGTAGAACCATGACTAATCTCATCCACACAAAATAAATGAATAAAAGATATCATATAATGATAATGAATTGTCTTGATACAATATGTTGGGCGGAGACAAATCCACTACCAACAAGTAAGGGAAAAATACAAGAAAAATAAAATAAGTTTGGCAAGCGAAGCGAAGACAATCAAAGTGCAATCATCCTCGAAGAAATAGAGATGATCATGGCCACGGCTAGAACACCTGCGAAAGACAAGAGCACACACCTGGAGAGATAACCAGGTCCTCAGAGGGACGTAACAAGACACATAATATCATGCCCTAACTGAATAATAAAAGCTCAACATAAAAGTATATATGACTACACAGATAAAGGTCCTTAACCATTCTATGTGAAAATGTATTTTGAAGACAACGTTCCACACAAGGGCTTCCGAGACTAGAAACACGGCGCGTTAGCGTTTCAACCGAGGTACTAGTGGCATCTAGAGGAAAATAAATAAATGCACGACACACTAGTCTCTCGGGTGAGTCAATAACGGCAACTAGAGGAAAGTAAATGCACGACACATTTGTGTTTCAACCGAGGCACTAGTGGCATATAGAGAAAAGTAAATAAATACACGGCTCACTAGCTCTCGGCTGAGTCACAAATGGCAGCTAGAGAAAAGTAAATGTGTGAAAGCCCCTGCACCTAATAACTGTCTTCCTCCTCCCCATGCACTACTCGTGCTGAATCCACACCACGATATTTTTAATAACCGCTAAGTCTTCTAGGCAATTATATTAGCAGTTATATCCTAACGCTCGTCTTGTACGCACCGATGTACGGTCGGTACGCAAGTCCGAATCTATATGAGACACGTGACATCATGACACACAGGTGTCGGGCCAATGAATACGGCACAAACAAAGGTGGTCCCTTAACTCTAGGCCAAATGCATAAAGAAAAACTAAAGTATAGTAATTTGCAACTACATATGGTTTTGAAAGAACAACTTATAAGAAATAAAACATGCATGATATTGAGCAAGAAATTTAAACAGTAAAGGCAAGGTGTCTTGCCTGGTAGGACGCTTGGTGTGCTGCAGTGATTAAGGTGGCACGAACTGTGACTTCGGGTAACAACTACACAAGGTGACCTCTGATGGTGGCACGGACAGTTCCATTAAGTCCAGCAGGGTCAAATTAGTTAGGGTGGACATAAGGTAGGCTTGAATTGGCAAAAGAATAGAAATAATGGGATTGGTTATGGAAAGGAGGAAATAGGTAATACTAAAGATATATACGATTTTTAGAAAACTATTTATAATCCTTGAAAAATATATATTAGTAAAAATAAATAATCTCCCGTGATAATCATGTCGTCAACATATACCGCAAGTATGGTGATGTGGCCTCCACTCCTTCTGAAGAATACAGTGTGATCAACATTGATCTGTTGATATTTCATCCCTATTATCGCTCTTCTGAATCTGTCAAACCACGCTCGAGGAGACTGCTTCAGTCCATAAAGGGACTTCTTCAGTTTGCAGAGCTTGCCTGCTGTCTGATTTGTGCCAAATTCTGGTAGTATCTCCATGTAAACCTCCTCCACTAGAGCTCTGTAAAGAAATGCATTCTTTACGTCCAGTTGGTGTAGCTTCCATCCATCATTTGCTGCCAAAGAGATCAGGGTCCTGATAGTGCTCATCTTTGTAACTGGTGCAAAGGTGTCGTCATAGTCGATATCGTATGTCTGACTGTATCCTTTCGCCACTAGTCGAGCTTTGTAGCGCTCAACCTGTCCATCCGGGTTCTGCTTCACGGTAAAGACCCACTTGCATTTGACTGCTCTCTTCCCCTCCTGCAGTCTCACCAGCTCCAAGTGTGATTCTCCTCAAGAGCTCCTAACTCCTCATGCATTGCCGCTTTCCACTTTGGATTGTTCTTGGCAACCTGCCAATTGTTAGGTACAGTAATACTATCCAAAGATGCTATAAATGCTCCATGAGAAGAAGAGATATGGTCATAAGAAACAAACTTAGAAAGATCCCAACCATATTTGTCCGGAGGATTTTTCGCATTGTTGCGAGTGGTCCTTCGTATAGATAGTGGTATGGGAGGAGTAGGAGGAATGATATCACCTGAAGGGGATGGTGGTATAGGTATCTCAGGAGTTGGGACGAACTCAGGCAAGGGACTTGGCAGTGGCATTGTAGGTACTGGTCCTGCAGTTTGTTTCTCCCTCCTGCTATAGGTAAGTAACTCCTTCTGAGCCGTAGGCCTAACACTTCTCATCTCCTCCCCCTGTTTTACTTCACCTTCATGTTCCTCCTCAACCGTGCCTTCATGCCAAACTTCCAAATCAGTCACCACCAGGTTCTCCATCTCCCCCTCTCGTCTTATACTGGTAGTATTAGGCGTGTTGTGTGAAGTTCCCTCCTTGCGGTAGTATGGCTCATGTTCCCTGAAGTGGACATCCATACTGACAAACTTCTTCTTCTCTACTGGACTCCAGCACACTTATCCCTGCTGAGTTGCTGAGTAGCCCACGAAGATGCACTTGACCGCTCTGGGGTCAAGTTTTCTAACTGATGGTCTGTTGTCCTTCACAAAACACACACACACGAACACCTTAAGTGGAAGTATCTCACTATTATTGCCTTGTAATACTTCACATGGGGACTTCCATCCCAGGACTTTCGAAGGCATCCTGTTGATGAGTTGAGCTGCTGTTAACACTGCATGCCCCCACAGACTTTGTGGGACATTCATGTCGATCATCATACTTCTTGCGGCCTCCAGAAGGTGTCGGTTCTTCCTTTCTGCTACTCCATTTTGTGCTGGTGTGTATGTACAGGTGGTCTGATGCTGGATCCCGTTTGCTGACAAGTATTCTGCAAGCATCATGTTGGTATACTCCGTTCCATTGTCAGACCTCAGTATCTTCACAATTGCGTTGTACTGAGTCTGGACATGCTTATGAAAATCCCAAAAATAAGCATGTATATCACTCTTATTTTTCATCAAATATAGCCAGGTGACACGAGAGGCACAATCAATAAAGAAAACAAAATACTTATACCCATTCATAGTGTTAATAGTACATGGACCCCAAATATCGGAATGTACTACCTCAAAAGTAATAGAGCTTCTATGATTCGTACCAACATATGAGCTTCTAGTAAATTTTCATAATTCGCATGCATCACATACTAATTTTTTTTTTATCTGTTTTTGGATAAATCTCTAGATGTAACTTACTTAAAGTATCAAAGGAAGAATGTTCCATCCTCCTATGATGAAGTATCAAAGTCTCCTCAGTCCTCTGTTGCAGTCCTCCCATTCCAGCCTTCTCTGCCATAGATACTAGTGCTGAGTCCAGTCCTTCTCGATCTAGGTACCACAGTCCCTCATGCCAAGTGTCAGTCCCAAGTCTTTGTTCCGTCCCTTTCTCCTGGAAGATCACCTTAGGAATATCAAAAGAAACAATACATTTAAATTGGAGAATTATAGAACTAATAGACAAGAGACTGACTGGAAAGAATGGAACATGTAAAACATTGGATAATCTTACTGAATCTGTATAATTAACAGTACCCTTACCGACCACTGGCTGGAAAGTGCCATCTGCTGTCTGAATGATGTCTGCTGATGCTAGGTGAGTGTAAGAAAAAAACTCACTAGCATTTTCCGTCACATGTCGAGATGCTCCCGAGTCGATAATCCAGTCTGACATTTTAAGGGAAAACATAGATACAAGAGCAAGTGACTCGTCAGTACCTTCTGATGTTTGGGCATACATAGCGGCGTTGCCCCAAACGAAGAATGAGTAGAAGGTTGGCAAGCTGCTGGGTATCGCGAGGAGTGATCTTCCGATGCGTTACTTAGGAGTGCCTCTCACAGTCAACTATGCGCGGGATCAGGACTGCCATAGTCTGGTGGAGTATGTCAAGAGGAGAGTAGAAGGTTGGCAAGCTGCCGGTCTGTCATTTGACGGATGCATTGAGCTGGTCAGATCGGTGATTTCGGCTGTGGCCCATTTCTGGCTGCAGTCCATCCTCCTTCCTGTGGCCACTATTCGGAAAGTGGAGCGGCTCTGTGCCGATTTCATTTGGAGGGGGGGTATGCATGCGATCTCCTGGGAGCAGCTCTGTCGTCCCATGAAGGAGGGAGGAGTGGGGCCCGTTGCTGGATATTAGGAAGGCTTCCGCGCTTAAGCTGGCCTGGAGATTCATCAGCGGAGGGTCTTTCTGGGCGGACTGGATGCACAGCAGATATGTGAAGCAGAGCAACTTTTGGACGTGTTCTACCGACAACAACCATTCGGTCACGTTCAAGACTGTCTTGAGACACAGAGGGGTGCTCAAGTTTGCTATCCGGAAGGTCATGAAGGATGGGTCGGATACGGACCTCTGGCGGGACCCTTGGATTGATCGGCGTTCGCTTTTGGACATCAGAGGTGCCTCGACTCATCAGGAGGACAGGCGTGGTCTGACATGTAGTCGCATCATACGACATGGGGAGTGGAGGCCGGAATCTTATCGGTTCACTGAGGAGCTGGGTGATCATTATTTCTACAGTCATTGATCCGGTTTTGCCTACTGATCGGTGGATTTGGGAGCCGACTGGAGCATCTTCGGGATCTGGGGAGCTCCAATTCCGAAGCTGCTACAACCTTATCCGGCACACTTTTCCTCTGAGTTCGGACTACGAGTTCGTTTGGTGCAAGGGTCTGGCCAGAAAAATGTAGTTATGTGTTTACAAGCTACTACTGGGCCGCCTCTTGACTAGGGATCGCCTGAGTTCGTTTGGAGTGCCGGTTCCGGATCCCAAGTGTGTGCTTTGCTGTTTGGAGCCTAAATCTATAAAGCATATGTTCTTTGAGTGCACTCTGGCATGGCAGATCTGGTCGGAGCAGAGTCGAGTATTGGGAGTGTGCGTCACCGGAAAAGGAATTGGGGACATCATCACGGTGATCCGGGATAGCAGGGGTCGAGGGCAGGACTGGTTCCGGACGGCCAGAGTTAGACTGGCTGCTTCAGTTTGGCATGTTTGGCGGGAGCGAAACAGTCGGATTTTTGAGGGACTGGTCACCCCTCCGGTAGGCATTCTCCATAACATCGAGTTTGATGTAAATGTTATGGAGAATTGATGAGTGGGAGTCCCACTCTGATTGTATGTTGTAAGATTATGGCTTTTCCTTTGGAATAAAATTTACCATTTTTCCAATATATATATATATATATATATATATATATATATATATATATATATATATATTGGAATAAGGGTAAATTTTATTCCACGCAAATCACAGTAAAGGTATTACAATACACTATTCTCACATCTCCCTCCCCAATTAAGGGACCATTACAGATACATCGAATTCTATATTATGTAGAATTCCTACTGGCGGAGTAGTCAATCCTTCAAAGATACGCCTGTTGCGCTCCCTCCAGACATGCCAAACTGATGCTGCAAGTCTAACTCTAGCCATCCTAGCCCAACCATATATATATATATATATATATATATATATATATATATATTGGAGAAAGTGTTGAGAATCAATAAGGGACTTTTAGTCCCACATCGGAATTTGTAGTATGTAGAGGAGCTAGACTCCCTATAAGTAGTGAAGTAGTCCATCAATAAAATTACACCAACTATTATTTTCTACATGGTATCAAAGTCATAACTCTCTCTCTCTCTCTCCACAAAAAAAAAATTTAAGCAGATTGCTGACTAAGACGAAGACGAAGCAAACGACGACGACTCAGGAAACAACAAAACCTCACTGATTACAGTTGCAGAAACCATGGATTCCATCTATGGAAAGTTGACAGCAGAAGAGATGAAGGCCCTGGTCGAGGATCTCCTGACCAAGAGATTACCGGAGGCAACCTCACGCGTGATCCATACTGATGTGGATCCGTCACCGTATAAAATGGGGAAGTTGGACAAACTGGAGACGAAGCTGGAAGGCACGACCAACTACTTAAAATGGTCGCGGCAGGCGATGCGGACGCTGAAGGGACGTGGCTTGGTTGGCTATGTAGATGGCCACACTAAGGCCCCGGTCGATCACTCCTCGAAGGAGTTTGCTGTATGGGAGATTGTCAACAATGTCGTGGCTGGTTGGTTGACAGCCTCTTTAACCGATCAAGTGTCGGGTAATGTTGAAGCAATGGAGGGAGCTGCTGATATCTGGAGAGCATTGAAAGATATGTACTCCGGTTCAGGTAACCCAATGCGAGTCTTCCAACTGCAGGATGAACTCGATCGGGTAGTCCAAGACGATCGTACCATATCTGAGTACGCCGCCTTGTTGAAGAAGTACTGGTCTGATCTTGACCATTATGATCCTCTTGGAATGGAGGATGCTCAGGTTGAACCGGCCTTCGCAAAATATTTCCAGAAATTTCTGGATTATATCTCGCGACAACGGATGATGAAGTTTTTGAAGGGGCTCAACCCTGCATTTGAGCAACGGAGGAATGTACTTCTTGCGCAACCGAAGCTGCCGACCTTAGAGGATGCCATAGCTGCCATGGCACAAGAAGAAGCACGGTTGAAGCTGATGCCCACCAAGGGCATCTCCCAGGGGGAGCAAGTCGGAGTTGCCACATCTGCTCTTGCTGCTTTCAACCAGCCTCCTTCTGCGGGAGGCGTTTGCCACAACTGTGGTGACACAGGGCATTACATCCGCTTTTGCCCAAAACCGGCACGGAGTTCCTCGCGTGGTCGGGGCCGTGGTCGGGGTGGACGACGAGGTGGTCGAGGCAGCTACACTGGTGGAAGGGGCACTTACTCTGGAGGCAACACGACGAATCTGGCGGATGAAGGCCGGGACAATCAGCTGGCGGACATAACTCCATTTGAGAGAGAAGTTCTTGAGAAACTGCGGGGCTCAAAGATTGGTTCTGGTGACTGACAAGTCAATTCTGAGGTGCCGCCCACCTCAGGAGATTGCTGCACTTACTTTTCCCAAACCAGTGACGGTATACCTCCGCGTGCTCTTGCATCTGTCTCTCAGCCAGTCTGGATTATGGACTCTGGGGCATCCCGCCATGTCACGGGGTCCCGAGGTGAGTTCCGGGAATACTCTAACCTAACGTCGCCAGAAAGCATTCAGACTGCTGATGGTACCTCCAGGCCTGTTATGGGTAAAGGCACTATTGATTGCACTCCTTCCATCACTCTATCTAATGTCTTACATGCTCCTTCCTTTCCTGTCAATCTTATATCCATTAGCGCCATTATCCTTGATCTAAACTGTACTGTTTCCTTTGATATTCCTAAGGTAATCTTTCAGGAGAAGGGAACGGGGAGACGACTGGGCACTGGCACATGGCATAAGGGTCTATGGTACTTGGACAGGAACGGTCTGGACAGAGCACTGGCATCATTGGTTGCAGACACACAACCAGAAGTCCGAAGTCGAAGTGTCGAAGCCGAGCTACTCCTACACCATCAGCGTGTAGGACATTCTTCCTTTTCTGTTATTAGTCGCATGTTTCCATCTTTATATCAAAAAGCGAATAAAGAGTTGTTAGTTTGTGATGCTTGTGAGTTGGAAAAACATACCAGAAGCTCCTATGTGAGTTCTGGGCATCGATGTACTGCTGCTTTTGATATGATTCATTCAGATGTGTGGGGTCCTTGTCCTACAACCGGTGTTAACGGTTATAGATGGTTTGTCACTTTTATTGACTGCTCTACCCGCGTAACGTGGGTCTACCTACTGAAGAATAAAAGTGACATTTTTGAAGCATTTCAGAGCTTCCATCAACGCGTAAAGACACAATATAATGCTCGTATTAAGTGTTTTCGGTCGGATAATGGGACGGAATATACCCATACGAGGTTTGCTGCATATTTATCCTCTCATGGCATACTGCATCAAACCTCTTGTGCATATACACCGGCTCAAAATGGTGTTGCAGAACGAAAGAACAGGCACCTACTGGAAGTAGCTCGGACGATGATGCTAGCTATGAATGTGCCTAAATACTTGTGGGGGCAGGCTGTCTTGACAGCCTCTTATCTCATCAACAGGCTGTCCTCTCAATTGCTGGACTGGAAGACGCCGTTGGAAATGCTCACGGGGACAACTGCATACACCATTCCTCCGAAAGTATTTGGGTGTGTATGCTTTGTCCATGATAACAGACCTGGAGTTGGTAAGCTGGATCCTAGAGCAGTTAAGTGTGTCTTTGTTGGGTACACCGGGACACAGAAGGGGTATGTATGCTGGAGCCCGGTGGAACGGAAGCTGTTTGTAAGCATGGACGTTACATTCAGAGAGGTGGAACCATATTATGGTTCAGATGAGGGCTTCGTGTTTGGAAACACACCTAACACAGCGGGTGTTAGCCGTGAGGGGGAGATAATACGTCCAAGCGTGGTCGTCGGATCGGTACCTTGTCCTGTTGTTGCAAATTGGAAGGAAAGAGGAGAAAGCATCAGTAATACCGATACGGAGGATGAAGAAGACGATACATATATTACGCAGGGGGAGAAGCAGACAAGGGAAAAAGAGCTCCAAGTGTACAGAAGACGACAGCAGAGGTCCAGTACTGTGCCGTGCCCTGTGCCAAATGTGCCAAGTCCCTCGTCTACTCCTGTCCCAACTCCTGAAGATGTTACTCCCGTACCGGATCACTCGGATTCGGAAGGGGTCTCTCCGACTCGGATGGTATGCTTTTCCCACCTCCCATTGCTCCCTTAAGGAGGTCTTCTTGCATTAATGCGGGAAAGGCTCATATTCGTTATCAAGATTATGAACATGATATCGCCAACTACTTGTCTTATTCTAATCTCTCTCCGACTTATCAAGCCTTCCTCACTTCGTTAGACTCCACTTCTTTACCTAAGAATTGGCAGGAAGCAAAGAAGGACCCAAGATGAAAAGCTGCAATGATAGAAGAACTTGGGACACTAGAGAAAAATAAGACATGGGAGCTGGTGCCATTACCTGAAGGGAAGAAAGCTGTGGGATGCAAATGAGTTTACACAGTGAAGGAGACACCAGAAGGAAAAGTTGAACGATACAAGGCGAGACTGGTTGCAAAAGGCTATACCCAGACATATGGTATCGACTATGATGAGAGTTTTGCCCCAGTAGCGAAGATGAGTACCGTAAGAACGCTGGTCTCCATTGCAGCAAACTATGTGTGGAAGCTACACCAGTTAGACGTAAAGAACGCATTTCTTCATGGAGACCTACAAGAAGAAGTATACATGGAGACTCCTCCGGGGTGCTACTCTGTGTCAGATTCAGGTGAAGAAACGTCACATGGAAAAGTGTGCAAACTGAAGAAGTCGTTGTACGGGCTGAAGCAATCTCCTCGAGCCTGGTTGGCAGATTCAGAAAGGCTGTCACTGGCATGGGGTACCATCAGACAAATGCAGATCACACGGTCTTCCTCCAGCATGCAAGAGGCCACATAACTATACTTGCTGTATATGTGGATGATATAGTGATCACAGGTGATGATGCTGATGAGATCACTAAGCTGAAATCGAAACTCGCTAAGGAGTTTGAGGTGAAGGACTTAGGACAGATGAGATACTTTTTAGGTATCGAGGTGTGTGATGGTGAACAAGGAATTGTTCTCTCACAAAGGAAATATGTACTAGATCTGCTGAAGGAGACAGGGATGCTGGGATGCCGAGCAGCAGTCACTCCAATTGACCAGAAGTGCAAGATGGGAGCAGAAGCAGGAGAGCCTGTTGATCGCGAAAGGTATCAAAGGCTAGTAGGCAGACTGATTTATCTAGGACATACTCGCCCTGATATCTCATTTGCAGTAAGCGTGTAAGCCGCTATATGCATGATCCAAGAACGGGTCATATGGATGCAGTATTTCAGATCCTAAGATATCTGAAAGGGACGCCGGGAAAAGGACTGTGGTTCAAGAAGAATGGATGCACAGATATTGAGGGATACTGTGATGCAGACTGGGCAAGCTGCATAGACGACAGAAGGTCTACCACGGGGTACTGTGTTTTTGTAGGAGGAAACCTGGTTTCATGGAGAAGCAAGAAACAGTCAGTGGTAGCACGGTCGACAGCTGAAGCAGAATACAGAGCAATTGCTCTAGGGGTGTCAGAACTACTATGGGTGAAAGCACTGCTGACAGAGTTGAAGTTGGATAAGGGGACACCGTTGCATCTTCTGAGCGATAGTCAAGCCGCAATAAGTATAGCGAATAATCCGGTTCAGCACGACAGAACGAAGCACATCGAAATCGATCGATTCTTTATCAAGGAGAAGCTGGAGCAAGGGATACTAAAGATTGGCCATGTCCGCTCAGAAGAACAAGTGGCAGACTGTCTGACTAAGGGTCTTAGTTCATTAAGCCTGTCGAAGCTATGTAACAAGATGGGGATGATCAATATCTATCATCCATCTTGAGGGAGAGTGTTGAGAATCAATAAGGGACTTTTAGTCCCACATCGGAATTTGTAGTATGTAGAGGAGCTAGACTCCCTATAAGTAGTGAAGTAGTCCATCAATAAAATTACACCAACTATTATTTTCTACAGAAAGTACATATTTATTACAATTGTCCGACATAAGCACGGGAGTGGGTACAACCTAAAAAGACTCGCACACCAACCCTCATCACATTCAAACTTGACAACTCGCAGCCTGCACCACTTGCATCTGCCTCTCAAACACTACTGTTTCACACCACACTACAACCGCACACCGTAGCCGCATCATCCACGTCTCATCGCACACCACACCTGCACGCGTCCATGTCGCAAGTCGCAATTGCACGTTGTATCGCACTTGCTCGTCGTCCGTCCACGGTATCCTCCAATTTGGCTCTCACGACAGTCCTCCCAGCCATGGTAGGAATACCTCTGTTAAATCTTCCGAACAACGCTTCTAGGGGGATAGGAGGCTCCTCCACCCAACAGACCTGGGTGTTTATGCCTCTAAGTCCTGTCCACTTGGGCCAGACCACTTTCGATATATATATATATATATATATATATATATATATATATATATATATATATCAAATGACCTCAAGCCTCTATATATATATATAGCAAATGACCTCAAGCCTAGTGGTTAAGGGAGACGCATGCGACCCGAGTGGTCAGGAGATCGATTCCCGGTGGAAACGTTCACCATAATTACCTTCTTTCAATATATATATATATATATATATATATATATATATATATATATATATAAATGCTATGGAGAATTGATGAGTGGGAGTCCCACTCAAATTGTATGTTGTAAGATTATGGCTTTTCCTTTGGAATAAAATTTACCTTTTTTCCAATATATATATATATATATATATATATATATATATATATATATATATATATATATCGAAAGTGGTGAGAGCCCAAGTGGTCAGGACCTTGGAGGTATAAACACCCGGGTCAGAGAGAGAGAGAGAGAGAGAGAGAGAGAGAGATGATTCCTAGAAAACTAGTTAACTGGTCACTGCTTCAGATAGCCGAGGGATTAAGTTGTTACTGCAGTCCAAGGTCTCTATAAGTTTTAGTATCTTCAAACTCTAAAGGCTCAGGGCTTTTGGCTTGGAGTATAGAAACATGAAGTTTGGGCATTTAGGAAAAGGTTTATAATATTAAAATGTCATTAGAAAGTAAGAAATAAAAGGGTAAGGTTTAAATATAGTACCATGTATTGTTTTTGTAGTTTTATGATAGCTTTGGTGAAGAATTACATAGTTGCATGATAGCATGCCAATTGCACAATTAGTAAGCATATTATGATATCTATCCTCAAAAATTTAACTTTATTAAAACATGAAAATGGAAGTAAATTAGCCAGTACACATTTTTGGTAGTGCAATAAATTTTTTAATCAATTCCTGCCTTGTTGCATGAAGTTTTGACTGATTTTCAGGCTTTGGGAACTTTTGGCCTATTTAGAAAATGTTTGGTTATTTTCTGTATTTTTGGCCATAGTTAGTTTTCCAATATTTTCTCAACGTTGATTTTGTCATGAGATTGTGGATTAGTTTGGCTCATATCCTATATGATACAGCCAATACATATCTGTATCAAACAAATTTGTAGACCTTGCTTCAGCTTTTGGTCTCTCCATTCACAGTCGATTAGTCTCTCCAGCTGACAGATCAGTCAGCTTGTCCTTATAGGAGAGAGTCCTAGACTTCTCAACAATAACTCAATTGGGTGGTTTTCGAACAATTGAAGCTAACAATATGTCAAAAGCTACCTATATTACTTGTTATTTCTCTTGGAGTCATTATGTTAAGACTTTTTTTTATGTTTCAGATGCAAATTGAAGTGGATAGTTGGCCATATAGTTTTCCACTTTCGGAGGACTATCAAACTACTGAGCAAAGAGGTTCTGTTAGTGGTAGATTACTCGTGCATGACAGGTATTGTTGTTTCATTTGTCATTAGTTGGATCATCACAACTTCCCAGTGCTTCTATATCCTTTGAAATAAAGAACAACACTCCTACAATGAACTTTATACTTGTTCCTTAGGTACATAGATGACGAAAATATATTTGCAGATTCTGCATATGTTGGTCTAGCTTTACCAGGAGAATCTGGATCATGGCAAAGGGAATGCAAGGTTGAGTTTTATGGAGGGGTCTAACTTTTCGAAATATAATAACAATTTCTTTCACCTATTGAACGTGTGATTAATTAGCTGACTGACTTTTTTTTTTTCTTTTTCTAGGGATACCAATTTTGGACTAGGGCCGATCCTTATGGATTTTTCTATATTAGCAACATCCTATCTGGAGATTATAACCTTTATGCATGGGTTGCTGGTTTTATTGGAGACTACAAATTTGATTCAACAATAACAATTACCCCAGGTAAGTTTCCGAATATTGTCCATCCTCCCACACACATCGAAGCACAAAACTAAAACATAAGATCCTCATCTCTCTATATATATGTGATTATGCGTGTGTCTATGTGTGTGGCGCGCATGCACACACCCAAAGAAAGGTGTAGCTTAGCACTGTATTCAAACAATTTTCCCATCAAAACATCCATGTTGACTCAATAAGTTATGGACCTTTCGGTAAATAAACTTGACTTTAGTGACTCAACAAGGATTTAATGCCCCTCACTCATTAAATCTCGCTCATGATGTTTGTGTTTTCCCACCAAAAAAATGAAGATTTCATGATGATTAGGTAAACAACTTCTAAATAATTTGATTTTGGTTTATATATGTTTCAAGTGATGTGCTGATCATGATTAATTTGAAGTGCAAGACATGTGACCAGCACTTGTAGTTGAGCTCAAATTTTATCACTATCAGAGTAGCCGTACCATAATTATAATGTATTCTTAATCATACTGTACAGCTCACGGGTTATATTTTTCCTTTGGATCAGGATGTAATATTGATCTGGGTGATCTTGTATATGAGCCTCCTAGGGATGCCCCTACTTTATGGGAAATAGGCTTCCCTGACCGCACTGCTGCTGAGTTCTATGTACCAGATCCTAACCCTAACTACGCCAACAGACTATACCTTGACCATTCTGATAAGTTAGTTCTGTCATCTTTTTTTTCTTTTCGATGCAATGTATTTATGTATTATAATTATGAAGGCAAAGGATACCAAGTCTACAAAGTTTCATCTTAAGAATACACACAATTATACCTGTTTCGGTAATGAAGTTTCTAGTTACCAACTACTCTATTGGTATGTCTAAGTCATGCTTAAGATCTCTGGTATATTTTTATTCCAGGTTCAGGCAATATGGGCTATGGGAGAGATATGCAGAGTTATATCCTGATGGTGATCTTGTTTACACCATTGGTCTCAGCGACTATACCAAGGATTGGTTCTTCGCTCAAGTTACCAGGTTATATTTACCGAAGTCAACTCCTTAAATCTAACAGTCTCTAAACTTTCGGCAAAGCTTTAGTAGCTAAACAGAACAGTTTTAGCCTGAAATTCTTCATTCCTTTAGTACAAAATTGAGGGTGATCAGAAAATTTGTCCATCAAATGAACATCCTCAACTTGGTTTCACTTGGAGAGGTTGAGTGACACCTACTGTAAGTTAAGTGCATAAAGGATAAAGGGATGACGGGTTGAGAAATGCACCCCCACCCCCAACACACACACACACACACACACACACACACACACACACATAGAATCCAATCATGTGCATATTTTATGCCATCAACAGACTGGAGTCTTTAGATCAGCCTCTCTATGTCCTCTTCGCCACAGGGTCAACTTTATTAGTTTGATTTGAGTTTGTTCTTTGTCCAAAGGAGGTGAGGGGGATCTAACGAGTATACCACATTAAGGGATGCTAAGAACTGTTGTGATAAGATGAAAACATGCAGCGAAATCAGAACAAATCAAAATGGAGGAGATATAAAAAATATATCGGAAATTCACTAAGAAGTCATAAAAGAGAAATATAATATCTCATTATCCTCCCAAACACTTGAAGTCCAAAACCCTAATCTTTTCTCCTCTCTCTTATTCTTATTTTAGTATATTATTTAGCTCTTTCATGGGGATGATGTTCAAACTGTGTAGGAGAACGATACATTTATTTGGATGCAGACTAGAAAACGAAGTTTTTGAGACCTCACATTTATGCACCAAATTATCTCAAATTGAATGGTGTTACCAGATCGTTGTCCACTAATTAGCTTGACCTTTGGTTGCATCATCATTCTTGAATCCATCAATGTCATTAGTTAAATGTGTAACCTAATCGAGTTATATGACTTATGTATTAAAATACACCTTTGCGTAGTTGAATAGTTTCATGGGAAAAGAAGTATGCATATTGAAGGCCCTAATGAACTAGGGGATAAATATGAATTAATTGTAGCTCTGCAGAAGCCCTAATTGCATTGCATTGATGTTCTCCTAGTTGCATCCTTCACCAGTGTTGTAGCAACTGCACCATAGTGATTGCACAATGCACTATGGCGCTGTCGTGACCGCACCACATTACTGCCACAGCTGCCAAACAGTACGTTGCGGAGCATCATTCAGATGTCTCGACTGACTATAACTTGTGAGCCCTCTCTAGACAAAATTCCTGCCTCCGCCTGTATATAAGGATGTTGTTGGGACCCTAATTTGGCTCGCAATCCATTTTGTCAGCCCTACATAGGGCCTCATGTGGCTGCCACTTTTTGGCGCGATTTATGGATCAATTCAACCAGGCCGTTTCCGACATTCTAAGGGCCCTGTAGAAATACTGGAAAAAAAAACTCTAAAAACGGCCTTTTTCTGACATTCTAAGGGTCATGTTACTACAGTTTCTAAAAACTAGAGAGGTCTAAATCTAAAAATGAAAATTTCACATATATAATATAAAGCACAGTGGGTTTTTGGTCCGACCCATGTGCTTTGGTTCAACGATGATGAAAGGACTAAATTGTCCCTCTTTCTAAAACTCAATTTTGCTTTTAGATTAGATTATGGACAACCCACTGTTTTTGGTTCTACCACATAAATAAAAGGACAAGTTGTCCCAACTTCTCCCTCACGTTCATCCCAGCATCCCAACTTCTCCCTCGCGTCCCTCCGAACGGCGGAGGAGGCGGCGGCAACGGGGCCTCCCCTCCGCCGCGGAGAACCGGAACTCCAGCTTCGCCGTGAGCCTCGACCCGCAGTACGAACCGGAGCAGCCGGCGGCGGTGAGGTTACCACGGAGGATCTCTGGGAGGCATTCTTCGGCAGGAGAGAAGTCACTCGACCCTTCTTCATGTGGTGGTCAAGTCGGATCAGTCTCCGGAAAGAAGAAGCAGCAGAGGTGGAGCGACCTTCGGCCGTCGGATCTGCTGTTCGTGTCCGTGCCATTATGGCACGGGTAATCCACTAGTTAGTAATATATACGAAGGTTAAAAATTTTGGGACCCTTCCGGGTTTTAGGGCCATGTGCGATTGCACAACTTGCGCATGCTCAGAAACGGCCCTGAATTCAGCCTTACTTGGTCTACTACTCCAAATGGAGTCCTGTTTTGGCCTATATAACATCTACAGATTCCATCCTCCAAAAATATATGGATAAGTGTTCATTACTTCCTTCAAGTTCGATTAAATATTACAAAATGTGAACATGGTCTTACATTTACTTAGTTCTTTTTGGGTCATGACTGAATTCCAAACTCCTCTCTTGACTATATTAAGTGATTAATATAGTCTTAATCTACGAAAAGGATTAAACTATAAAATCTTCATCTTCGAAACATGCCATCACTGTTTATATCTTTTTTCTTGCAGGGCGAGCGGACAGAGTTCTTACCAACCAACCACATGGCAGATCAAGTTCCAGCTCGACACAGTTAACCCAACTGGAAACTACACACTACGCATTGCAATTGCATCTGCAGCACTTTCCGAGTTGCAAGTAAGGATCCCTCGTGTTCGTTAATTTTACATACTGCAGGTGGTCTAATAGCCATCTCTGATCTCTCTCTGGGCCTTAAGGTACGCTTCAACGATCTGCAAGCGAGCCCTGCACACTTCTCGACAGGGCTAATAGGCAGGGACAACGCGATAGCAAGACACGGGATCCATGGGCTGTATTGGCTGTTCAACATCGGGGTGCAGACCGCCTGGCTTGTCGAAGGGGAGAACACCATATTCCTCACCCAGCCAAGAAGCCTGAGCCCTTTCCAGGGGATCCTGTACGACTACATTCGTCTCGAAGGCCCCTCCGACTCGGACTGAAACGAGGCATTTGATAGCATGCTGATGGTAGGAGTCCTTCTGATCCAGAGCTTCTGAAGCTACGAGGAAGGATGACACTGATTGAGTGAGCCTGTGTATCTAGAGCTTAACTATTCGGACTGATGTGTGTATATACAGTATATATATACTTGTATAGACTGAAACTTGCGTACTTTATATGTGTATTAACTACTTTGAGTCTTGATGTGTATGTAAATGGTTTCTGGAACATTTGGTGTAACTATGTAAGTTATTGCCATCATGGAAACTTCTCATAGAGAACTGATGTGCAGTGAAGTGTTATATTGTATAGAACTTATATTCAACATATGGTGTGTTGTAGAATCTGAACAGTATGGTGGCTATGGATCCATAAAATAAGAGTAATTGCCGAACCGATGAGGGACCGTGCACTGCACTGACGTAGCTCCCATATTGACTGTAGGCCCCGTCCAACCTCTGTCGATTAGGGGTTGTCACGTCAGCACGGTCTGCTGTGCATGGTTCTCCCTCTCGGTTCTCAGCGTTGGAATAAGAAATGCTTCTCAGTTGTGTGTGTACTGGATCTCTAACGTGCATATTTTGTTAGTTTACTTTTTCTCATATTTTATTTTTGCCAATTCTAAGATATTGCAAAATAGATTTTTTTTCACGCAGTATATAAAAGTAATGGACTTTATCTTAAATTTTTTTGGGTCGCCTAGAATTAAAAAAGATAGTGAAAACATTTTTTTTTTAATTATTGTGTATATATAACGAAAAATGGGACGAGCACCTCTTGCATTTTTATAATTCCTTTCTTGACTCTGTAAAGGGAAAGATTTGGAAAAGGTATCTCATTAGGACCATACTGGTCATTCATGGACCTTCTTCTATATTTTTTTATTTTTTATTTTATTTTGTCTAAAATATGATTCGAACACATCTCCCCTCCTTTACTAGTGTTAACACTATACTATTTCGAAACCAGAAGTTAGCACAACCTTTCTCGAAACAACTTAATTCAATGGGTGCGGCTATCCGCACCCCATGATCTACTATCCACACTCCACTAAAAAAATAAATAAAATAAAATTCCTATTCTACCCCTCCTCCCTCCCCCCCCCCCCCCCCCGGCTCCCCCGACCCCGACCGTCCTCCTCCTCCGAACCCCCTCCCCCTGCTCCCCCCCCCCCCCGACCCCGACCCCGACCCCGACCCCGACCCCTACCCCTCCTCCTCCGACCCTCCGACTCCAACCTCCGACCCAGGAGGATGAGGATGAGGATGAGGAGGAGGAGGAGGGGGAGGGGGAGGGGGAGAAGGGGGGAGGGGGAGGGGGGAGAGGGATCGGAGGAGGAGGGAGGGGGGTCGGGGGAGCAGGGGGAGGGGGAGGGAGGTAGAATAGGAATTTCATTTTTTTTGGTGGGATGTGGGTTGTAGGTCATGGGGTGCGGCTAATTCAATACAACTCGTAAGTTTATACTCGTGCATATGTAAACGCAATCCAAGCTCGGCTCGTAACCTAGGCTCTAACACCCCCCTTCAATTAGGAACGCGATTAGACTCAGAACGAGAATTGATTCAAGAGACTTGATTATGAACTCGTGGAACTAAACTTTTTATACAGATCTTCTTTATATTATCACAAAATATGCTAACTTGAACTTGAATAGAATAGGAGATACAATCCAATATTGTTTTCCAACTATTTCAAGCTAGACTTGGTTATAGTGTTGGGCGCACGAAAGCGTTTGCCAACCCATCTGACCAAAATCAATCGCGTCTAACGGACACCAATCACAAGATGAAGACAAGTATATAGCAGTGACGTACGTCATCTGGACAAATTCTAACCTTTAATAACTCAGATGAAATTACAAGATTGACAGAACTCACGTTGAACCCTTTGCCCTAATAGGTTTAACCCTCTCACCACTCTCAAGAAGAAAAACAAAAGATTACAATTGAGATCACTCATCAACCCGTAGCAATCTCCCTAACCGAAGTTGATGACTCCTCGATTAGATCTTCTTCTTCCTTCTGTCTTGGATGGCGAAGTCCTAAGAGCAAAGTACGGACTTTCTCTTAGATTTCTCTGTGTACAAGCACCCTAAATCTCTACTTTTGTGCTTTGTGCCTCCACCCTCACCCTATATATATAGGATGAGAAAATCATATTTTAGGTCATAATATGATTTCTTAATTACGAAGCACTTAAATAAGAATCATATTACACCTAATATAGTCCATCAATTATCCTATTTTAGATCATAATAGAATTTCCTAAAATAAGAATCATATTATATCTAAAATAACACAACACCAATATTGACATCCAAATCTAATCAAATTAAATATTTAATAAGATTTGGATTCCACAAGTATGTTGTTACCAAATTTAGACTGGACTCCAACAATCTCCTCCCCATTCTAATGAGAGGATATTGACCCCATGGGTTGTCACTTTCCGATCCTGGAATACGTATTTTAATACGTAAATCGATAAATTGTATTTACCTTGTATTTATACTATATTTATTATGCTGTATTTCTCCATGCGTCTTCCAAAATAATATTTCGTAATTTATTTTTTGCATTTGGGCCCAGTTTTGGCTCATTTGGGTAACCTATTCTTGGTTCACCAATGGTTCATCATGAACCCTTTGGTTCATCATGAACCCATGGGTCCAAGATCTTTATATATAACTCATCTTAATCTCTCTCCTCTCATTTACTTCCTCTCATTTATTTCCTCCACCAACCAAGGCAAGTACCAACTTGCTCAAGAGATGGATCCATAATTTTGTAAATGATTTCTTACAAAACTATTTGCCAAAACATGTTCTTCTCCTCAATCTATACTAGTTTAGAACTTGAAAATTTTCATTTTGAAGCTTTGATTTTGTAGATCTAAGTTTTAATCATTTTCGAATTTCCTTGGTCTTGATCTATTTTCGTTGGGGTTTTGTGGGTTTTGATGCTTCTATGTGGAAGAGAATTCCATTTCACCCAAGATGGAACTTTAGAAATCCGGATTTGGAGTTCGGATGGCCAAGTTGTGATGTTTTAAAGTTTGGAGATTAACCATGGTGTTCTTGCTGTTTGGAGAAGACAGTGAGCAGTGTGCTCCTGTTTGAGCACGCTTCCTGTTGGAAGCATGTCTCTCCCCTTGAGCCTGCGTGACTTTTCACGCAGCTCTTCCCTTGAGCCTGCGTGACTTTTCACGCAGCTCTCCCCTTGAGCCTGCGTGACTTTTCACGCAGCTCTCCCCTGAGCCTGCGTGACTTTTCACGCAGCTCTCCCCTTGAGCCTGCGTGACTTTTCACGCAGCTCTCCCCTGAGCCTGCGTGACTTTTCACGCAGCTCTCCCCTTGAGCCTGCGTGACTTTTCACGCAGCTCTCCCCTTGAGCCTGCGTGACTTTTCACGCAGCTCTCCCCTGAGCCTGCGTGACTTTCACGCAGCTCTCCCCTTGAGCCTGCGTGACTTTTCACGCAGCTCTCCCCCTGAGCCTACGTGACTTTTCACGCAGCTCTCCCCTGAGCCTGCGTGACTTTTCACGTACGCAGCTCCCCTTGAGCGTGCGTGCTTTGTGCGTACGCTTTTGATATTTTATCAGATATTATATGCCCATTTTATATCCTTACGCCTTTTGTCCCGAGCATGATATAAGTACTAATGTGACCCCGGAGAACAAAGTGTTCCTACCCGATACATGTACCTGAATGTCCCAGTTCTTGTTCATGCTCGACAAATGACTCGTAACTCCATGTGGCGTATTTGCAATGATGCATTACACTAAGGAGGGTAGCAATGTTGACATACTGATTGACATGGATCCTCTTTGGGGTACTCGTACTAAAGTACGACTTTAGGAGGATAATCATGCAGGCCACAGCATGTAAGTCCAAGATTTCACCTAGGGTTAAACTAGGCAACTAAATATACTAGATGCATAGGGAGGGTAGAATTCCGAGATCGTGTTACACCAGCCGCCTTGAGATATTGTCTTGACGCGCCGGCTGGTCTCCACGGATACTGTGTCATCCACAACGAGTGGATGACTGTATCCGATTAATTCCTGCTATATATTATATGTCTTGGCAAGGTGGCCTTACGAGGGACCTGTGCTCAATGACACCTGTCTACGCGAACCCCTGGGTTGGCTAGCCTTGCTGGAAAGATACGATCTGAGAATTTTCTAATAACATGACGCGAGGATAACCTCGGCCCACTAGAAACTCGTAGACTTGATTGGCCGTGAAAACGACTTGCTTGTATCCTATTACCTTCCGCGAATAACCGAGGGAAGCGGACTGTTGTGGTACGTGATCCAACCCATGTTCTTGTTTGATTGTTGGGTTGGTTATCGTACTATGACAGGCTGTGGACCGAAGTTATGAACGGAAGACTTATTCTGGTTGTGAAGTGTTACTTCTGTGAATGACTGAGGAACATGGTCTATCATGGTACATGATCCAACCCATGTTCTTGTTTGATTGTTGGGTTGGTTATTGTGCTGCGATAGGCTATCGACCGAAGTCACGATCAGGGGATTTTATTGTTTATACCTTTTAACTTATGTGAAGGTTATAGAGTACGACACGTTCCGACTCCATGCGGCACCTTTTGTCCTTGTTTGGTTGTAAGGGTGCCATATGGGCTCGAAGATGTTGCGCCACCCTATAATAGTAGCATAAGTATTACTATTATCGATCATTCTATTATCTGGGTTTTTAATCTTAACTCTTGTGCCCCTTTGGCGGTGCTTGCTATTCGGGGCTGACCCCGCTGGTTTTGTTTGGCCAGATCTCGTAGCAGAGCCGGAGGACACGATCTTCCTTCCTGACATCCATGGTGCATACTAGGAGCATGGCGGTTCGGGGACTCGAGTGGGTTTCTTCTCCACCACTCCTGCTTATACTTTTTGCGGCGTTTAGCCACCGGCACCTGTTAGCCGGATTACTCGATATTTTGTGTCAGTACATAATTGTAATTAAACAGACTGCAGCTGTGTATAATTTTGTACTTCTGACTCTCTGAGATAGCTAAATTATAAAGCTAGTCTCTCATGACCATTTTGATGAAGCGTCGGGGACGCCTTACTGCTTTATCTTTAATGTTCATTTAATTGCTGATATGGTTTGATTGATTGAGACATAGAACTCTGTGGGACCATAGGAGACTTGATTATAGCACGTACCCCCTAGTCTCTCGACAGCCACGATCGCCGTATGACGTTACGTACCTCATATGGAGTAGCTGGCCTAGTCCGTCTCCGTATTTCGGTACTGGGGCGTGACAAGGTTTTAGTGGTGGCCCATGCAGGTCTCTTTATCAGACTTGTAGGGTATTGCAAATTATTAGGAGTTTCAATCAAAACTTGTTCCCCTTGAAATTCTGATTCGAATTCTCTGTCCTTGCCTTGATCTCTAATCTGACTTGCATCCTCGAAATCTTCCTCGTTCGGACTTGGTAATCTTATATCTTTCTCTATAGGGGTGCTTCATTCTCAGTAGCGGGTGAGGCCCATGAGGAAGAGCAGCAAGAGCATGGCTCGACTGGGCGGCAACAGGGGAGAGAACCTTCTCCAGTGCAGGCACGAGCAGAAGTGGGACCAGAGGCAGTGGAGCCGCGGGTTACTGAGGCTCCTGCAACACCAGCAGCGAGTACCAGACGCCGTAACACTCCTGGAGATCATCCGAGGGTTTTTTGTCACTAACCAACAGCAACAGACTCGGCAGCAGGAGCAGAACGTGTTGCTGAACCAGGAGATTCAGTTAGCTCTTGAGAGGAGTGTCGAAGCTGACTCGGGAGCATCAGGAAGGTTTCGTCGCTTGAACCCGAGGTATTTTGATGGCACGGAGGATGCCATCACTGCTGATGCCTGGATTCAAGACATCGAAGCCATTCTTGTGGCAGCCAAGGTTCCAGATGATGAGAAGGTTGATCAGGTCAAACTGGTACTTCAGGATCTTGCCCGCGACTGGTGGGCCTCAGAAGAAGTTGGTACAAGACGCCCTGTTCGTTGGACCACCTTCAGTGACAGATTCAAGGCCAAGTATTTTGGCATAGTAGCTCGATATGAGCTCCAGCAGAAGTTTATCAGTCTCAAGCAAGCAGGCAAGACCGTAGATGGGTATGCAGTAGAGTTCTGCAGATTGTGCCATTTCGCACCAGCAATGGTGGCAACGGAGCCAGAGAAAGCTATGAGGTTCCAGCAGGGACTTCATTTGGAACTATTACAGCTTGTGGAAGGACACGACTACCAGACGTTTGACGCTGTTTTGACGGCCGCTCGGAGGCACGAGCTTACCCAGCAGAGGTTGGCATCGAGGACAGGAGGTCAGAAGAGATCTCATTCCCAGGTTGGAGAAGGAGCAATGCAGCGAACATCGGCACCAGCACCCGGTGTACGTATTCATGATGCAGAAGCGGCGCGGAGGACGGCCGTGTCAACTAATACAGCGCCAGTTCGGCATCAGCAGCCGAGGAACCAACAACAGCGTCAGGGAGCACCCCAGGGCTGTACATTCTGTGGAAAGGCAGGGCACACGAGGGAGGTGTGCCGGTCAGCGAATGGCTTATGCTTGAGGTATGGTAGTTCAGACCACCGTATCTCCACTTGTCCTGTGATGCAGAGGCCAGGAGGGCCAGCTCAGCAGTTTCCAGCATTGCCAGCTCCGGTGGCAATCCCGAGTGGAGGGCCAGTATTAGCAGTAAGGCCCCTAGTCCAGCATCTACCAACGCAGGCTCAGATGTTCCGCCAGGCACAGAAAGCCGAAGGCCCTCAGAGACAGCAACAGCATGGTCGAGGAAGGCCGCAACAAGGAGCTCAACGGGGCCAGGGACAGGCTCTCACATTATCCTTGGGAGAGGCTCTAGCGTCTAGTGATGTGGTGGCAGGTAAAATTCTCGTCACCTCGTTTCCCGCTGTAGCATTATTTGATTCAGGCGCTACTCATTCATTCATCTCTGCACAATATACTACACGGATTGAATTAGAGTTTGAGGCATTGCCGGATAGGATGGATATACTCACCGACAATGGGCTCGTAGAAGTTAGCAGAGTGCGCTTTTCATGTCCGGTGGAGGTGTGTGGGCATTTACTGCCCGCATCATTGATTGAATTCCCTATGGGGAATTTTGATGTCGTTCTTGGCATGGACTGGTTGAGAGACAGTCATGTGACAATCGATTGTAGAGGAGGTAGGGTCATATTCAGCGTTTCTGGGATGGAGCAGTTCATCTTTACTCGAACCTTGAAGAATCAGGCCGGAGGCGTCATCTCAGCAGCAGTGTCAGAGCCAGGACAGATTTTGAGGGTGGTCGAAGATTTTCTCGACGTCTTCCCTGATGAGCTCCCAGGGATACCCCCAGTCAGAGAGGTAGAATTTAGCATTGAGTTGAACCCTGGAACGAGGCCTATTACAGACAGAGTTTACAGAATGTCGCCGTCAGAACAGGATAAGTTGTATCAACATGAAGAAGAATTGAAGTCTAAGGGATTCATCCGAGACAGTAAGTCGCCCTGGGCCGCGCCAGTGATTCTAGTTCCCAAGAAGGATGGGTCGACGAGGATGTGCATCGACTACCGCAAGCTGAATGCAGTAACAGTGAAGAATAAGTACCCACTACCAAGGATTGATGACCTGTTTGACCAGTTGAGCAAGGCCAGCATCTTTTCCAAGATCGATCTTCGGTCAGGATACTATCAAGTAAGAGTCCGGGAGCAAGACATACCGAAGACAGCATTCAGATCTAGATATGGGCATTATGAGTTTTTAGTAATGCCCTTTGGACTAACCAACGCCCCTGCAGTATTCATGGATTTAATGAACCGCATCTTTCTGCCGTATTTGGATAAATTTGTGGTGGTGTTCATAGATGACATTCTTGTCTATTCCAGCAGTAAAGAGGAGCATGAGAAACATCTTAGGACTGTCTTACAGACATTGAGGAAGCATCAACTTTATGCGAAGCTCGACAAGTGTGAATTCTGGTTAGATCACATTTCGTTCCTAGGGCATGTAATTTCTGGGGCAGGAGTGTCAGTGGATCCGAAGAAGATTGAGGCCGTGGAGCATTGGCCAGTCCCGAGAACGGTTGCAGAAGTGCGAAGTTTCTTAGGATTAGCTGGTTACTACAGAAGGTTCGTGGCGGACTTTGCCAAGATCTCTGCACCCTTAACGCGTTTGACGCACAAGGACGTAGAGTTTGTTTGGTCAGCTAGCTGTCAGGCATCATTTGAAGAATTGAAGAAGAGATTGATCTCAGCCCCGATCTTGACGCTTCCAGTAGGAGCGGGAGGCTTTACAGTATATTGTGACGCATCTGGGAAGGGTCTTGGATGTGTATTGATGCAGCACGGAAAGGTGATAGCATATGCGTCTCGACAGCTTCGAGACCATGAGAAGAATTACCCGACTCACGATTTGGAGTTAGCAGCTGTGGTGTTTTCACTCAAGTTGTGGAGGCATTATTTATACGGAGATCGGGTAGAGATCTATACTGATCATAAGAGTTTGAAATACGTATTCACGCAGCGAGATTTGAACATGAGGCAAAGAAGATGGTTAGAACTACTGAAGGATTTTGACTTAAATCTTCAGTATCATCCAGGCAAGGCGAATATAGTTGCAGATGCACTGAGTAGGAGAGACAGTACCTTTATCTTGACCTCGCAGAAGCATATTTTAGAAGACCTTCATAGTATGGGAATCGAAGTAGTTTTGCCAAAGGATATAGGAAGAATGACCAGTATGCAGATTCAGTCAACCTTAGTAGAGAGGATAAGGGCAGCACAAGCAGGAGATCCACAGATTCAGAAGTTGCGGTCGGAGTGTGAATCAGGCCGTAGGAAGGAGTTAGTGATTCATGAAGATGGTACGCTCAGGTTTGGAAACAGACTCTATGTACCGAGTGGAGACCTTCGGCAAGAAGTTATGTCCGAAGCTCATAGTTCTATTTACTCCATTCATCCAGGAGAAACGAAGATGTATCGAGATATCAGGCAGTACTTTTGGTGGAATGGCATGAAAAGAGAGATAGCGAGATTTGTATCCAAGTGTCTGGTATGTCAGCAGGTGAAAGCCGAGCAGCAGAGACCAGCAGGGTTGCTACAGCCGCTTCCTATCCCAGAATGGAAATGGGAGCACATCACGATGGATTTTGTGACCGATTTACCTAGATCCCCGGCTGGCAAGAATGCAGTCTGGGTAATAGTAGATCGACTCACGAAGGTCGCTCATTTCCTTCCCTTCCGAGTTGGACAGACTACTGAGCAGTTAGCAGAAATGTATATGAAGCAGATAGTAAGGCAGCACGGTGTTCCAGTTAGTATAGTATCAGATCGGGATACGCAGTTTACTTTCCATTTTTGGCGGAGCTTGCACCAAAGTTTGAGAACCAAGTTAAGATTCAGTACTGTTTATCATCTACAAACTGACGGGCAATCAGAAAGAACCATTCAGACGTTAGAAGATATGCTACGGGCGTGTACCTTGGATTTTGGCGGTTCTTGGGAGGATCACCTTCATCTAGTGGAGTTCTCCTATAACAACAGCTATCAGGCTAGCATTCAGATGGCCCCGTTCGAAGTATTGTACGGAAGGAAGTGCAGGTCTCCTTTGGCATGGGACGACGTCGGAGAACGGAAGTTGTTGGGGCCAGAGATGATCACGCAGACTGTGGAGATAGTTAAGTTGGTCAGAGAGTGCCTTCGAGTTGCACAGGACCGACATCGTCATTGGGCAGATCAGCATCGTAGGCCTCTAGAGTTTAGAGTTGGCGACCAAGTGTTTCTGCGGATTTCGCCTACTCGGGGTATCATCAGATTTGGAACCCGGGGAAAGCTTAGTCCAAGATACGTTGGTCCTTTTAAGATTCTCGCTCGGGTATGCGATGTGGCTTATCAACTTGCCCTTCCGCCTTCGTTAACTGGCATACATGATGTGTTTCATGTGTCCCAATTACGTGGGTATGTCCCAGATCCGAGTCATGTCCTCGATCATTTTGAGTTAGTCGTTGGTACCGACCTAACTTACGAGGAACAACCCGTATCTATTTTAGACCGGCGAGAGAAGGTACTCAAGAATTGGACGATAAGCCTTGTCCGTGTTTCTTGGAACCATCACTCTTCGGGAGAGTCAACCTGGGAGCGCGAGGACGAGATCAGATCTCGGTATCCGTATTTGTTTGACTAATAAGGTATATTTTTGCACCTTATTAACACGATTCCATGCTTTTCTGCACCTGCTTGTTTTGCACTTTGTGATGTATGATAATAACTGCTATGATAGTTAACTTGTATATGATTGTGCCTTGCTTGTCCTGATTTCACTATCCTGTCTTGGCAGGAATTCCGAGGACGAAATTTTTCTAAGAAGGGTAGAGATGTCACTCCCCGATCCTGGAATACGTATTTTAATACGTAAACCGATAAATTATATTTACCTTGTATTTATACTATATTTATTATGCTGTATTTCTCCATGCGTCTTCCAAAATAATATTTCGTAATTTATTTTTTGCATTTGGACCTACAGTTTTGGCTCATTTGGATAACCTATTCTTGGTTCACCAATGGTTCATCATGAACCCTTGGTTCATCATGAACCCATGGGTCCAAGATCTTTATATATAACTCCTTTCAATCTCTCTCCTCTCATTTACTTCCTCTCATTTATTTCCTCCACCAACCAAGGCAAGTACCAACTTGCTCAAGAGATGGATCCATAATTTTGTCAATGATTTCTTACAAAACTATTTGCCAAAACATGTTCTTCTCCTCAATCTATACTAGTTTAGAACTTGGAAATTTTTATTTTGAAGCTTTGATTTTGTAGATCTAAGTTTTAATCATTTTCGGATTTCCTTGGTCTTGATCTATTTTCATTGGGGTTTTGTGGGTTTTGATGCTTCTATGTAGAAGAGAATTCCATTTCACCCAAGATGAAACTTTGGAAATCCGGATTTGGAGTTCGGATGGCCAAGTTGTGATGTTTTGAAGTTTGGGGATTAACCATGATGTTCTTGCTGTTTGGAGAAGACAGTGAGCAGTGTGCTCCTGTTTGAGCACGCTTCCTGTTGGAAGCATGTCTCTCCCCTTGAGCCTGCGTGACTTTTCACGCAGCTCTCCCCTTGAGCCTGCGTGACTTTTCACGCAGCTCTCCCCTTAAGCCTGCGTGACTTTTCACGCAGCTCTCCCCTGAGCCTGCGTGACTTTTCACGCAGCTCTCCCCTTGAGCCTGCGTGACTGTTCACGCAGCTCTCCCCTGAGCCTGCGTGACTTTTCATGCAGCTCTCCCCTTGAGCCTGCGTGACTTTTCACGCAGTTCTCCCCTGAGCCTGCGTGACTTTTCACGCAGCTCTCCCCTTGAGCCTGCGTGACTTTTCACGCAGCTCTCCCCTTGAGCCTGCGTGACTTTTCACGCAGCTCTCCCCTGAGCCTGCGTGACTTTTGACGCAGCTCTCCCCTTGAGCCTGCGTGACTTTTCACGCAGCTCTCCCCCTGAGCCTGCGTGACTTTTCACGCAGCTCTCCCCTGAGCCTGCGTGACTTTTCACGTACGCAGCTCCCCTTGAGCGTGCGTGCTTTGTGCGTACGCTTTTGATATTTTATCAGATATTATATGCCCATTTTATATCCTTACGCCTTTTGTCCCGAGCATGATATAAGCATTAATGTGACCCCGGAGAACAAAGTGTTCCTACCCGATACATGTACCTGAATGTCCCAGTTCTTGTTCATGCTCGACAAATGACTCGTAACTCCACGTGGCGTATTTTCAATGATGCATTACACTAAGGAGGGTAGCAATGTTGACATACTGATTGACATGGATCCTCTTTGGGGTACTCGTACTAAAGTATGACTTTAGGAGGATAATCATGCAGGCCACAGCATGTGAGTCCAAGATTTCACCTAGGGTTAAACTAGGCAACTAAATATACTAGATGCATGGGGAGGGTAGAATCCTGAGATCGTGTTACACCAGCCGCCTTGAGATATTGTCTTGACGCGCCGGCTGATCTCCACGGATACTGTGTCATCCGCAACGAGTGGATGACTGTATCCGATTAATTCCTGCTATATATTATATGTCTTGGCAATGTGGCCTTACGAGGGACCTGTGCTCAATGACACCTGTCTACGCGAACCCCTGGGTTAGCTAGCCTTGCTGGAAAGATACGATCTGAGGATTTTCTAATAATATGACGCGAGGATAACCTCGTCCCACTAGAAACTCGTAGACTTGATTGGCCGTGAAAATGACTTGCTTGTATCCTATTACCTTCCGCGAATAACCGAGGGAAGCGGACTGTTGTGGTACGTGATCCAACCCATGTTCTTGTTTGATTGTTGGGTTGGTTATCGTACTATGACAGGCTGTGGACCGAAGTTATGAACGGAAGACTTATTCTGGTTGTGAAGTGTTACTTCTGTGAATAACTGAGGAACATGGTCTATCATGGTACATGATCCAACCCATGTTTTGTTGATTGTTGGTTATTGTGCTGCGATAGGCTACGACCGAAGTCACGATCAGGGGTTTTATTGTTTATACTTTTAACTTATGTGAAGGTTATAGAGTACGAACGTCCCGACTCCATGCGGCACCTTTTGTCCTTGTTTGGTTGTAAGGGTGCCATATGGGCTCGAAGATATTGTGCCACCTATAATAGTAGCATAAGTATTACTATTATAGATCATTCTATTATCTGGTTTTTAATCTTAACTCTTGTGCCCTTTGGCGGTGCTTGCTATTCGGGGCTGACCCGTTGGTTTTGTTTGGCCAAGATCTCGTAGCAGAGCCGAGGATACGATCTTCCTCCTGACATGGTGCAATACTAGGAGCATGCGGTTCGGGGACTCGAGTGGGTTTTTCTCACATCTGCGTATACTTTTTGCGGCGTTTAGCCACCGGCACCTGTAGCCGGATTACTCGATATTTTGTGTCGTATATATGTAATTAAACAGACTGCAGCTGTGTATATTTTGTATTCTGACCTCTGAGATAGCTAAATTATAAAACTAGTCTCTCATGACCATTTTGATGAAGCGTCGGGGACGCCTTACTACTGCTTTATCTTTAATGTTCATTTAATTGCTATGTGGCTTGATTGATTGAGACATAGAACTCTGTGGACCATAGGCGACTTGATTGTAGCACGTACCCCCTAGTCTCTCGACAGCCACGATCGCCGTATGACGTTACGTACCTCATATGGCGTAGCTGGCCTAGTCCGTCTCCGTATTTCGGTACTGGGGCGTGACATGGGTCCTCACTGGACTTCATGCCCGTCTTCCCATGACAGAATTCCTGCTCCCCTATGCTATTGATCCCCGATCCTCCGAGTTGCTTTACATCTTTCTTGTCTCCATCTCCTCGACCGTCATGTCGACGGTAGCTGCCATGCGTAGCACCTCCTGCACCACTTAGATCCTGTCGATATCAATAACACGACCAAGACCGAAGTCCCTGACGATCAGCCTCACCGTAATCTTGACTGCTTGTCCCGACTTCCGTCTTCTACCGGAAAGTGTTA
>JANAVB010009398.1:16173030-16423038 GCA_029216955.1 Iris pallida | reverse complement strand
CGGCTTGGTGGTTCGGCCCACGCCCCCGGGCCAGGCGGGGTGGCTCGGTGTCTCCGACACGGCCGCTTGGTTTAGAAAAAAAAAAAATATATATCTATATATATATATATATATATATATATATATATATATTTTTTTTTTTTTTTTTTTATATTATATGTATAGAGAGGTAGAGATTTAGTTATGCATTATGTTATAATGTATATGATACATAACTAAACTCTACCTCTATATATATATATATATATATATATATATATATATATATATATAATATATGGTTAGCCATGCATGTTATGAGTAAATAGGTTGTGCTTTGTAGATTGTTTAACCAATATGCCATGAGTAGTGTAACTTGATAACTATTGTTTTGAAACCCAAATCCTCCTATACACTTTCATGTATATTTCACACACTAACCACATAACCTTTACATAATGCTAGCTTTTCCCTCTCTAACGCTCTATCTCTCTCTCTCTCTCCTCTCTCTCTCTCTCTATATATATATATATATATATATATATATATATATTGTGATTGGATTTCAATGCAATTGACTTTCATTCTTTAACTTTTGATTTTGATTTTTCTTTGAATAGTACCCCTTTATAGATAATTGGTAGTTATCTTATTTTATTTTCTGATAAGTACCAGTTTTTATATAGGATGGTAGACTGCCTTACAGTTTTGATGAGTTGTTATTTCTGTATCTTTTCCAGTTTAACACCCCTGATTGCTTGTAAGTTTCGATACCCTATGATTATTTTGGTCTAGTGTAACTAGTATACCTAGATGAGACTTACACTACCACCGTATGCCATGACCCTGTATGCTATTCTTTTAAATTGTATGATTTGGGTAAGTTCTGAGACTTTGATTGTGGGGGTTTGACCTAGAAGGAGTACGAACATTTAAATTTCGAGAACGAAATTTTTCTAAGGGGGGTAGGATTATAACACCCAGTTTTCCAAATGAGGGTAATTTTGAACTTTTATAATTTTGATTAACCGATAATAAGATTTAACTTATGTTATAATTTTTGGTAATTTTTTAATCAATTTAAAACTATTTAAAATGTTGAATTGTGATTTTGATGGTTAACTAGTTCATCCCTAGTTTTGCTAAGCTTAGAGACTAACCATAGGGACCTATCCATGTGATTAGAATGACTATTTACAACTTTTTAGGCTAAGGGTATTTTGGTCATTTTGTGACTTTTAAATTATTTAGGATTTTGATTAATTGGTGAATTTTAGATTATTTTTAATAATAATTAAATTGATGTATTATGATTTTGGTCATTTTTTATATTTTAATATTTTGGGAAAATTTTATATTTTTAATATTGTTTGTATTGGATTTGTTTAGTCGGTTTTGAGTTTCGTCTCGTTTCGACTTGTATTGTGACCCGGGTAGCTTGAACTCTAGATAGAACCCAATATTAAGTTAAGCATGGCTCACAAGACCCAATATTAAGTTAGTTAATTAAACTAATTTTTATCATGTTAGAATGGTTAAGTTAGAGATTCAAAACTAGATCATTTTGATCCCAAACTTGAACCTAGTCTAGACTTAACCATATGAGACTAGAGAGGGGCAATTAGGACATTTTCTATTAGCCCTAATGGATTCTTTATGGCAGCCACCTTTAGGAGAGAATGATTCATTTCATTCATTACAATCTTGCCTCTTTTATTTTCCTTTTGTTCTTCTCCAATTTAGAGAGCCTTTCCATTGATTTGATCTCCAAATCAAATCATTCCTTCACCAAACCTTCCCTCAATCATTCCCATTCTCCAAGGGAAGGGTGCTACCAAGGATTGGAAGAGGAGTGCAAGGAGGAGTGTCCACTTTGAGGGATTTCGTATCGGAGCCGTGTCCTAAAGGATTTCATTGGGATTCTACTCCCAATAGGTAAAATCCATCCTCTAAATCGATTTTCTTTGCATATAAATTAGTTTTGAATCCGTAGGATCCATCCTCATGCATGTGTCCCATTTAGATTCAAATTTGAGGCCATCTAGAGCTCTCTTGAGGATTTTAGATATGTGTCTTGTGTCCTACTTGATAGATCCCAAATTAGGACACCCCATGTGTATGTACGTATGATAATAGTTTAAATAGATCTTTAAATTCAGTTTTATAATGGTTAGAGAGTGGATTGATCTTAGTTAGGATGGTTAGAATGAGTTTCATTTGGATACCTATGTTTGTATCCAAGTATCTTGGGCTATATGTGTTCTTTTGTCAAATTCGTCATAATTTTCATCCACGTTTTTATTAACCAAAACAACTTAGAAATGTCATAACTTTTAGCTTAGAACTCCGATTTATCTTCCATTTTTTTTAAAAGTACCATATCGAAGTTAGATTTCCAAATATATATTTTAATAAGCCAAATTCTTTCTGTAACTTTCTGTAGAATTATTTGAGTGTCAGCTGTACGAAAGACGAACGTGTTTCGGTATTTTTGCAATTTCGGAAGCTTCCGGACACGAAAATGTGATCCGTTTGAAGTTTCAGAAAGCTAACACGAAGGGCTACAACATACTTTAATCCTAGAATTTAGTGAATACCCAATTGGTACAGTATTGATTTTAAGTAGAAGAGTGACTATACGATATATGCATTTTGTGTAACCTATGAGCCTATGTAGTATGGATATTAAATAAATATAGAGTATATAATGCATGATATGTTAGATGAATGAAATAATATATATATATATATATATATATATATATATATATATATATATATATATATATATGATATATATTCTCTTTACATTAATGTATATATATGGTTGAATGCAAGCATGTAGGAATGCAATTAATATAATGCATATGAGCAATGCATGAATGAAAGAGTGATATACTATGTATGCATGAAAGTATATAATGAATGCTAGATATGAATGCAAGATATATATGTAATGATAGATATGAATGCATATTGTATAAATATTGTAATGCAATATATAATGATAACATGTATGGTAATGTAGAGTATATGATGCAAGCATGAATGAATGAAGGAAATACATGTATATAGGTAATATAGAATGTAATATATGAATGCAAGCATGCAAGATAATGTATTGTATCCATATATGATGTATTCAACTTAAAGATAATGTAATATATGAAAGGAATGAATGATAATATATAACATGATATATAGGATAATGCAAGGTATGAAATATATGATGTGTGCATGTTTGTATGTCTCTATGTTAATGTATGAAATGATATGAATATACAATATATGCATATGTATAAAACATGTAGGTAATGCATAGATGCATAAATGAAATGAATGTTTGCAATATGTTAATATAAATACAAGTATCTAATATGCATGAATGTAAGTATAATATAATATAAGTATACATGTATGTATATAAATGTAATATACCTGATATGTATGTATGCATGTATACAAGGTAAGTATGTATGTATGTATTTCTATAAACTGAGTTAACCTATAACCTTTTACACACATGCATTCATATACCCTTTGACATCATGTATCCCATGTCACATACACCTACCTATCACTAAATTTTAGAACATTAACATATATCCTTTTACACACATGCCAAACACACACATACTCACTTACTCTTTTACCTCTCTTTCTCTCTCTCTCTCTATATATATATATATATATATATATATATATATATATATATGTATGTGCCTATATATATATAGCTTTCCTATATATCTATGTATATGAATATGTAAATGTGAATAATATATATACATTATATGACTAAGTCTGTGTGTCTTGTTAGCTTATGGTTTAGTTTTGTGCTTGGTTTAGCAAGTAACTTAGGCTATGAGTTAGTAGCTATCTTGGATACTTGATTTGCATATACTTAGTTTGTTTAGACCTAGAATAACTTGTTTGACCTAATTTAGACTTGTTAGACCTAGTTTGATCATAGTTGACCTAGGTTTGACTTTCAGGGTTGACCAAGTTGACCAAGAGTTGACTTTGGTCTATATTGACCTGGAATCATGTAGAATGCATAGTAGAATTTTATATTGCCATTTTGGACTTGTTGTGACTTTTGCTGTTCTGATTAGGAGCCAGACACCTTTTCTCGGACAGTATATTTACTTTGGACATTCAGACACCAGGCGAGTACATTCTCTAATCATTTTATATCCTGCATTAGGAGTATCTTTCCTGCTTTAGATTACTTTACATGATGCTGACACGTTGGAAACACGGATTAGTACTATATGGATCTTGTTGTACGATGTTATCTCCTTAGCGGATACATCGGGTATTCGTGTCACCCTCATTTCCCGTATTTTCCGTATTTCGTATTTATACTCGTATCTGGATTTTTGGCATGTATTTTTTTTTATTTTTCTCAACTTGTGGGATTTCAGTATTTCTCGTATTTGGGTTTGGCATGGCTCGATTTTATTGGGTTGGTTTGGTTCGGTTTTATGTGAGTTGGATCACCTTAACCTATGCTACCTCCCATCCCCACCACAACTCCCCCTCTTTATATCATCACCTACCACTCTCTCTTCTCATAACTTCCACCATTAATTTCCTTCTTCTTCTTCTTCTCCTTCCTCCACAACTCTTCTAACCCTAGGCAAGTGCACCTTGCCACTTCATGAGAGCCCTATTTTTTGGTTCATTTGCTAGATTAGGAGATGGGGATCAACATTAGAACTTGGTGTTTTTTGATTTGAAGTCTCCTTTGCTCTAGATCTAAGTTATTTCTATTTTCGGATTTTGCATGGTTTGATCTCTTTAAGTTGGATTTTCATGGGTTTTGGTGTTTCCATGTGGAAGAGCATTCAGTTTCACTCTAGTTAGAACTTTGGAAATCTGGATTTGGAGTTCGGATGGCCAAGTTATGATGTTTTGAAGCCTTGGATTCATCCATGGTGTTCTTGCTGTTTGGAGAAGACAGTGAGCAGTGTGCAGAGCTGTTTAACTCACGTACACTGAGCTACGTGCGCTCTTTAGCGCTGCGTACGCAGACTTGGGTACGCTCCCTGTTGGAAGCGTGTTCCCTTGAGCGTGCGTGACTTTTCACGCAGCTGCTCCCTTGAGCGTGCGTGACTTTTCACGCACACTGTTCCCTTGAACGTGCGTGACTTTTCACGCAGCTGCTCCCTTGAGCGTGCGTGACTTTTCACGCACACTGCTCCTTCAGCGTGCGTGACTTTTCACGCAGCTGCTCCCTTAAGCGTGCGTGACTTTTTACGCACACTGCTCCTTCAGCGTGCGTGACTTTTCACGCAGCTGCTCCCTTGAGCGTGCGTGACTTTTTATGCACATTGCTCTGTAGCGTGCATGACTTTTCACGCACACTGCTCTGTAGCGTGCGTGACTTTCACGTACGCGGCTCTTTCAGCGTGCGTGACTTTTCGTACGCTGCTCCCCTGACCCCTTTCTTTAAGCTTGGCTTTTCTATGGTCCTGTTTATTGATATTTTATTAGATATTTTACGCCCATTTTATATCCTTACGCCTTTTGTCATGAACTTGATTTTACTTAACATGTTTGGAATGACTATTGTACATGGCATGGTATGACAAGGAACTAGCATAACACAACAGTGACCCGTAGTGGTGCACTCCTGACATGACCAACCTGACATGATAGTGGCCGTCGTGGCGCACTCCTAACAAGTACCCTGACATGATTTATTTTAATGTTGTTACTTGACTTGCCTTGACACCGTGGGTAGTTCTTTCTTGCTTGCTTGTTAAATCCACTTGTCCTGTCTTACATCATGTCTAGGATGGGACTCCTGAGTACCACGGTCAGGAGTACCTACTAAAATAGATTAAGGTTAATAACTAGAATAACACAGTAGTCATGAAGAGATGACACAGCTACATGCAATCCCGTTATCTGGGCGCTCCAGGGATTTGTAGCCTGCCGTCGAGTAGGGCGCATTTTCAGCACACTGTCAGGTGTTGCACCCTCTAAGTCACCTAAGGGTACATGCGTCTCCTGGACGATGTACCCACCTGAATTCAACCCTAATCTTTCATCCTGGATAACCTGGATGGTCTGCAGGGCTTGTGGCTGTGGAACAATCTCACTGCATCTTGTTAGTAATTAGGCCTGTGATAACCCTAGTTAGTTAAAGTAGTAAGCCGTAGGATCTGCTTGGCCGTGATTGATTGAATGAGGTATAACCAGTCTAGTCATGTCTTGATTCCATGCAAGATTGCTTCCTGTCTTGATTACTTACATTACTTATCTTGCCGATAAATGGTGGGAAACCAAGCTCCGTTCAGATGAAGGGTTACAACCCCGGTCCTTGTTTGGTTTACGGGTTGTAACCTGGCTATCGGAATAGTTCTATGGTTATCTCGTCGTATATCATCCTGACATATTTTTGTAAATTTTAGTTTTAATATTAGATTTTCTGTGCTGATTGCTGGCTTTTGTTCTTATTTCGTGGCCCCCTTGCGGCACTTGCTCTTTCTGGGGTTGACCCAGCTGGTTTTGTGTGGCCAGATTTCGGAGCAGCTCCCGAGGATCTACCAAGCTTCCAGCCCAATGGTGAATACTAGACGGAATCCGGGCCAAGAGTGGGTTTTCTATTTTATTTCGCTCACTCTATTGTAAAAATTATTCTTTTGAGGCGTTTAGCCGACGAGCACCTGTTAGCTCGGAGCACTTTTACTTACTGTCTGCCTACGGGCTGTAAACATGATTGACAAATCCTAGGGTTGATCATGTATGACTAAACTCTTGCTAGTCCTAACATTTTGTAACGACTAGCTTCATGATCAGCTGAATATGTAATATTTGGGACGCCTTATTATTGTATATTTAATGATCATACATCTTGCGACTTTACTTACTTGTGGTGATTGAGACACTAGGCTTGTTTATGACCATAAGAGACTGTTGGCTTGTAGAAAACCCTCACATATCTAGACAGCCGTGACCGTATATCGAGGTGGTTTCTATTTCAATATACGTAGCTGGCTATGTCTGCCCCCACTCTCTAGTATCCTGGTTCTGGGGCGTGACAATTCGTATTCGTGTACTTTATCGTGAACATCGTGTACTCCTTGTATTTGTGGCATTCGTGTACGAAACGTATGAAATCGTGTATAATCATGTATTCACATGACCTTCGTGTACAATAACATAACTTAACTAGATCCTTGTGTATTGATTGGGACGGGGGAGTAGAAGTGGTTATGTATTCAATCCAGTAGATTACTCGTATACAACCTCTGTAGATTACTCGTGTACAACATCGTGCCGTCTACATAACCATCTTGTTCTCTGAATCACTAGCACTGTTAGTTCTCTTTATACTGTAGCTATTTATTTACAGTCTCTCTTTTTATCATGTTATTCCTTCAGTATCTTGTATCTTACTCTCTAGCATGATTATATATCCTGACCTGCTATGATTTGTTGAGATGTACTGTGCTCGCTCCTGTCCTGACTGAACCTGTTGATAAATTTTACAGATAGCCTGGAGGTTGCCTGCTAGCCTAGAGGAGACACAGTAGAGGTTGTATAGATAGCTAGGGTTTGCTTATAGCTTATTTTCAGTTGTCTTGAGTTGTATTTATTTTATAGATTACCGTATTTGAGCTTTGAGATGTATTTCTGGGTTGGTGTATCTTAGACACTTAGACTTCTATCTGCTGTATCTCTTTTGGATTTTATGTTTTATCTATCTTCCATTATGCTCTACCTTAGATGTGATTGAGTTTACATTCTGCTATGTCACCCCCATTCGGGGAGTATAAACTGCTTAGCCTTATACTGTTAGATGCATGAGACCTAGGACATCATTCTACCGCCGACACTACGGCGTAGGCTGGACGTACCCACGTTTCGTGCCCTTACTCTAGGGTGCGGGTCGTGATATTGGCTGCTTACCGTATAAAAGATCAGCCCCGAGCCGTATGGAGAAATCTGGCAGCATTAGACTCTTCTTTATCTGGCCGCATGAGACTCTTCTTTATCTGTCGCATAAGGCTTTGCTACTTTCTAGCCGCATATGTATTCAGTCCCGCAGCCGTATGTGAACTGTCACATCTCAGCCGCATAGGCTTGTACCCATCTCAGCCGTATATGGATAATATGTCTAGCCGCACGAGCTCATCTTAGCCGCATGACTGTATGTCATTTCAGCCGCATAGATTTGGTGAGATTCGAGCCGCATAAGCTCTGTCTTCCCGCCGCTGCATGTTAGTCTTGCCGCGTGGCTTTAACGGCCGCTAGCCACATAGGATTGTCTTCTTTGCCGCAGCTTAGCCGCATGGAACTTGTGTCATCTTGAGCCGCATGAGAGTTACTTTTGTCTCAGCCGCATGAGGCCTAACCTTTCTAGCCGCATGGCTGAGTTTGTTATTCTAGCCGCATGGCTGAGTTTTTATTCTAGCCGCATGGATTTAGTTCCTTAGCCGCATGTGCATGTTTATTCAGCCGCATGAACCAATAAATTTCTGGCCGCATGAACTCTGGCCCGAATGCCTTTTTGGCTGATCCTTGTCCCGAATTGACATTGATTGACATTGACTGATCGTCTTAGCATTTATTAACATTAATTGTTATCTTGACATTAACATTAATTATTATCTTGATTTGTGATTGATCATGCGTTCCTAGTTGGAACTAAGAGACTGGATAGTCGTCTTATTGAATGAAATAAATGAGACACGTTCATATTAATTATGAACTATTGTAATCGACTGGCTAATCCCGAATATTGGCATACAGGCACATGCAGGCTTCAATTTATTTATTTATTTATTTATCTTATAAAAACAGCATGTGTACTTTATGGTCAAGGCATTATTATTCCGTGGTTAGTTTTGATTGTTGTATTACGCTATGTAAGACCTACAACCTAACCGTACGGGTATCGTTGTAGAGTTGGACATACCGTACTATGTACAGAAAGTACTCATTCTGAATGACCATGATCTACGGCATGGGATTTCACTCAACGTAGAGACTATTAAGTTAAATAAAATAATGATTGTATGGAGAGAATGGATTTCCGAGTTCTTACATGGCAGCCCTCTTGGGGACTATTAAGTGCCCGACAGGCCGGCTGGTTCCCACAGATACTGCAAATTTGCCACACGGGCAGGAAGCGGTATCTGCCTATATTATTTATTGTATATTATATATTGATGACGGCGTCCCGCTGGGACTCGTCTAATTCATGATTGGCGCAATTGATTGACTGGATAGACTAGCCTTGCTTGTACATAGTAAGAACTGAGGAATCCTCATTGCATAATTCCAGGATAACCTGGGACTCATCATAGCAACCCGTAGTAGTGAATGGTCATTTTAAATTGATTTGTTTGTGTACTGTATCTACTCTGTTACCTAACTGAGATGATCAGAATGTCGGGACATGACGGGCCAACTTCTGTCCTTGTTTGGTTGGGAGGTTGGTTCGAAGTGTCTTAATGTTATGTGAATTCTAGTAGATAGCAGAGATCTATTATCATATTCTTTTATTACTGGCTTCATTCCTCATATCGTGCTCCCTTGCGGTACTTGCTATTAGAGATCTAACCTCTCTGGTTTTGCATGGCCAGATTTAGAGCCGGTCCCCGAGGATCCAGCTTACTTCTACCTCCAAGATGGTCAATACTAGAGGAATGATCGCAGGAGGACTCGAGTGGGTTCCTTACTTCCCCGCTCATTTTGTTATTTACTTTATACTTTGCCGTTTGGTACCGACATGTTAGTCGGATTGTCTTGTACTTATTTTTACATAATTGTAACTAAGTCAGGCTGCAGCTGATAACAATTGTGTATACCTTGCTTCATCATCTGGCTATGTTTTGTAAAGCCAGATATCCTTACTGCTTTATCTTACATGTTCTCTATTACTGTTTCTTGTTTGAATGATTGAGACAATAGATGTGAAGTGACCATAGCGAGACTTTCATGTAGTATGCACCCCCTCGTCTTTTAGACAGCATTGATCATATTATACGGTATTCATCTACCCGTAATACGTAGCTGGCTGAGTCATTCTTCTGCTCTCCAGTATTCTGGTTCTGGGGCGTGACATGTATGTTTCGATCTTCAAAGTGTTGTAGAAGATCAAAAGCCCTTTTTCTTTTCCATTGAAGTTAGCGAGCCTTCGTAAGAAAACTCGTGTGTAAGAAGTTTGTGAGTTCTTCGGATCCAAACTCATGTTGAAGTTGACGAGTTCTTCGGATCCAAACTCGTGTGTAACTATTTACTCAAATAGTAGATTAAAGCCGAAGAGAGTTCCGGGACTGGAGTGCCCCTTGGGAGGATACCAGGATACATCGAGTGTTTGAACCTCTATCTGTAGCATTTGGTTTCCTAGTATTAAAATTTTATTTTGGATAATATTTTTTATTCATATTTATATTTTATTACTATTAAGTATATAGTTGTTAGAATTATTGTTAAATAGATATTTGATTTTGGGATCACACGGGGGCATACCTAAGCCTATAGGTGAAGTATGATAACATTAGGTCCACATATGGTTTCTAGGGTCCCTAGATAGTCTCAAATATTTCATTTTACTATTTTAAAATTTTTTTTGAATTTTTTGGAAATTTTTGGATAATTAAAACCTATAGAAATTATTTTTCCATAGGGTTTTGGGATTTACTGTAGAGACACATGAAGTGGTTTTTTGAGACCAAATTTTTATTTAGGCTCTAGACACCTAGAAATAGTTTCTAGAATTTTCTAGGATTTTTTTGGGATTTATTTGGAGTTATTTGGAGTTAAAATAAAATTTTAATAATTTTCTACAATTAAAATAATTAATTATACAGTCAGCAGTTGTGAAACCCATAACTTTTAGATAATTATTTGAAAATTTAATTAGCTAATTAATTATTAGTTGTTAATTGAGGAAAATGCATTTTTAGAAAAAGTACTAATTCTGGAAAAATTTTGTCAAAAATCGTATTTTTTCTAATTAATTAAATATTGTGTTTATTCTAGTTAGGTTAAGTAAAATTTTATTTCTAGTTAAACCTGTTAATTATGAAAACCATATTTTTAAAAAAATAAATAAATTATTATTTTCCAAGAATATAAATTCTGGATTTTTGATTGCCTGACTGAGACCCAAGACCCGAACCCATTTTTGGATCTTTTCTATTAAATATGAATTTTATACTATGTTTTTTTAAGAAGAAAGAAAGGATATTATTAAAGAAAAACTTTATCTTCTTTAAAACGTTTTGTTATAACTCTTGCCAACTCATTCCATTTCCTTCTGTGTGTTGATGGCTGAGTCGTTTCATTTTCGAACGGCCAAGCCGTCGACCGTCGGCCTCCCCGAACGGCCGCCCCCCTCGTTTCCGTAACTCCAAGCACCCTCCACTCTATATAAACCCTCTTCCTTTTCCTCCTTTCCCCATCACCATACTTCACCACAAGCCCAAACCCCCAAACCCTAGCCGACCGGAGCGGATTCCGACCGCCGGCCTCCGTTTGAGCTCACCGGCGGTTCCCGAACGGCCGACCACTCCAGCGCCCTCCCCGAGCAGCGATCTAGCTGCCATCTCCTCAGTCCCCGCGACCCAAGCCGGCGTCCTCCGCGAGGCGCCATCGACCGGGCCGCCCGAGCCCGGCGACCCCACCACCGCTGTCCCCGCGGCTGTTCTCGACAGTTCCGTCCGACCCTTTGCGCCAGCCTCTCGTCGATCCCGACCCTTGCGCTGTCCGTCGCAACAACCCTGGGTCCGATCTGAAGCTGTCCATGTCACGACCCGCACCCACTGTGAGGGTACGAGAACGTAACAACGCCCAGCCTACGCCGCAGTGTCGGCGGTAGAACGCTGTCCTAGGTCAATCATCTAACAATATAAAGGTACCTGTACAGTATATACACTTCGAATGGAGGTGACATAACAATATACAGTCTCAATCACATCTAAGGCAGAATGATGAAAATAAAAGATAGATAGATACTGGAAAAAAAAGTTACACAGGATACAATCAGAGAGAAAGAGTCTAAGTGTCTACTGCCATACAAACTGAACATCCAACTCACTACAAGTCTCTAATACTAAAAATGAAAGAATATATACAATCAGATCTCAGAAGACAGAAATAGTAAAACCTAGACTAGGGAGCCTCAGTCTCTAAGCTAGTGGATCAGGCTGGAAATCTGGGTCACACATGGCATCTACAGCTGCCCCATAGTAGGTGTCTATGCAGGCCTCCTCCTCATCCTCTGTAAAATTTTCAACAGGTCCAGTCAGGACGGGAGCGAGCACAAAACATCTCACGCAGTTCATATCGAGTTAGGAAATATAAAGCATGCAATAGAGTAAAGTACATGAAACGCTGGAAGAAGAAGATATATGAAAAACAGTAGAGATTTAATAACAGGAAATATCTAAATATGATAAGTAAGAACTGTAAGGAACATGTGATTTTAGAGCACAATATGGTTATGTAAACGGGTTAGGTTATACAATAAAATTGGACTCCTTTGTACGTGGGTGTACAATGGACATATACAATTTCTTATACAATACGATTGATCACATAACCATTTTCTACTCCCCCTCCCCAATCAGTACACAAGGATCCAATTCAGTTACGTTACCTTATACAATGACTTGTACAATGGCTTGTACAATGGCTTGTACAATGGCTCAATGTGATACTGAGAGTACAATATGCACAATGAGTGTACAATGATAAGGGTATTCAATAAATACAACATGTAAGTGAAACGCACATCACAATATGTACTTAGTGAATACAAGGAGATAACATCTCAGAAGAAGATCCATATAGTACCAATCCGTGATAATGATCGTGTCAGCATCAAGTACAGTAATCTAGAGCAAGAATGTAAATCCATACAAGTATGAAACGGTCAGAGAATGTACTCGCCTGATATCCTGAGTGTCTGAAGAGAATATACTGTCAGAGGAGTGGTGTCTGTCTCCTATAGAACAGTTCAAGTCACTAAGAGTCCAAAAAATGATAAAGTGAAATCCTACTATGCATTCTACATGATTCTAGGTCAATCTAGGCCAAAGTCAACTCTCGGTCAACTTTGGTCAACCCTAGAAGTCAAACTAGGTCAATCTAGTCTAATCAAGTCTAAACTCAACTATCTAGGTCTAACAAGCCATTTCTAAGTCTAACTAGACTACACAAGTCAATTCTAGGCCCACTAGTCTAATAGGCACACCATAGGCCAATGGCACAATGTACCTATACCACATCACATATGAAAGTATATGGATATCCCTATATACCTATAGGCTAGTGTATCCATATGCCTACATATATGATATAACCACACATCTACAAGAGAAAATATCTATACATATATACATGCAATACCTATATATATATAGTGCATACACACAGTCACACACATATATATATATATATATATATATATATATATATATATATATATATATATATATGAAACCTACTCATAATACATAGCCTATAACTTATTGGGAAAATACCTACATTAGCTATATAAGGGCACACAAACTACATTATACCTCACACATCCACATTTGCATTATATGAATACATACTACATTACATATATATTACCTTAGCTAGGCATGTAGAGAGTGAAAGGATAAACTGTGAAGAGTGTGAGGGTTGTGTCAATGTGCATGTGTTGTGAGGGATGTGTGTATCAGTGAGTGAAACATGGGTGAGCAGTGAGTGTGTGGCTGTGTGTGTGTGGGGGGGGAAGGGTAATGTGAGAGAGAGTGAACTATGTGTGATGTGAACTGAAGCATGGGAAACCAGTGAGTTAGTATAAAAAAACAGTGCACAAATCAAACCAACTATCATTGAACTCAAAACCAGTTAATAGCCCTACATATCCCATTCCCAGGTTCAACTTACATCAGTTCTCAGTCCACAAAGAAATCTCAGGAACAAAATGGGTTCTTAAACCCCTCAACAATCTCAGGGTTAACACAGCAACTAAACTCAATTTTCACATGAACACCCAACTCCCCATTTGAATTGAAAACAAGGCCAAAACACCTAAAAATTAACCTACATGTAGCATTCACATAGGAGAACACATGAGGCACTCAATTACATGTAATAAACTGTGTTAAGTGGGTTAGATGATTTCCCAAAACTCAGTTTTTGCAAACTGGAAGAAAACCCAGGAACCCCATTGATACACAGGAAATTAGAAAACTGGGAAATGAGGGAATTCAAGTTTTAACAAAGCAAAAACAATTAAAATAGTAAAACAGTGGTTGGTAAATAACTAACAGCATATACACGTGTCCCTAGAAGTGTTTGTGTCCCAGCAATAGGACACAAACGTGTCCAATGGATAAAAACATGAAAACAGTGCACACAGACACATTGCACAGACAGTGCGTCGTGCACAGGTGCACGCGTGTCGTGCACCCGACACAGGCCAACCCAGGCCTCGTGGTCGTGTCCCCAACTAGATTAGGTATAGGTCTTTGTGTCCAAGTGTCTGCATTGTGTCAAAACGTATCGTGTCCTGAGTTATAACTGCGTATCAGTGGCAATTAAAAACTGTGCACAGTGACAGTGGTTCCCCGTGCGCGGTCGATAACTTCCAAACCCGACCACGAATTGTCGTAAAATTTGGGGAGAGGGATGACAGATGATGCCCCTACAATCTCCCAAAATTTCGTGTCGAGGCAATTCGTGTCGTGTCCAGAATAGACCCCGAGATGCAGGGGATCACTGTTCCCACGCGCGCGCGTGTCCAAGTGCGCGTGCACGAGTGTCCTAGCGACACGACACAAGCACGAAATTAGCTCAAAGCTACAAAAATGGTTAAGCGACATCACAATACAAATTTCCATTTAAATACAATTCGAAAATTAACACAAAAAGTTCTCTGTGGCATTTACACAAACACATTCAACAGTGCACTGATACGTGTCCTGTTTGGACACGAAAGGACACAAAAACCTAGGCTTTCCTATTCCTACAGTTAGGTTAGGCCTAGGGTTCCCTAGAAATGCAATAAAACTAGAATTTCATGGTGAGATTAGGAAGTTACCTCTATGTATCAAAGTCTCCAAAAAGCTCTAAAGAGAGAGGTTCCTCTTGAGAGTCAAACTCCTCCAAATTGATTTGAATCTGAGAATAAGTTATAAAAACAGCAAGAATACTCAGATTAAAACCTATTGCAATTTGTTTGGGGGAAAAAGGAGCTAAAATGGATTTTCTAGAGATTTTTGAAGTAGGGACATTACCTCTTCCTAAAGCTTGTTCTTCCTTAGAGGCTAGCCCTAATTCCAAGAGAATATTTATAAGGGGGGAATCCCAAGGAGGGTTAAGTGGCTGGACAAAATTGTTAGGGTTAGGGTTGGGCACTTGGCTAATGGGCTTTGGGCTTAGTCCTAAAACAAATGACTTAAAAATCACAAGTCATGACTTGTGGTCAAATCTTTCCATTCAAAACTCAATATTCTTAATTGTTTTCACTAACTAGAGTATGGTTGACCTAACTTAACATAGGATCTCATATCTAGTCAAGTCCAACTTAACTAGGGTTAGGTCACAAAGTCAAAGCTAGTCAAAGTCAACCTAGTCAACCTTCAATCAAACAATTCCAAAATAAATTCTAAAAATTCCCAAAAATTCCAATAAATCCTAAAATGACCAAAATATCCTCTAGGCTAAAATGTACTAATCAAACATCCTAATCACATGACTAGTCTCTAGGTCAACAGTCTCTAAGGCTACACTAGTCAATGCACCAAAATCATAAGTCATGATTTAATTAGTTTAAAAATGATTAAAAAAATACCAAAAATTACATTATCAATTAAATATCATAATTAATAAATTAAAATACAAAATTTTAAAACTACCCTCATTTTAGAAAACTGGGTGTTACAGTCCAGCGTCTTCCCGTGCCCGATTTGCTGTTCCGAGTCTGAGGCTACACTTCAGATTCCGTCAGTTTTGGGTAACCTCTGTTAATCCCAGTAGTTGTCCCTTGGGTTTGTGTCGATGATGAATTGGTCCACAAATTTCTTCGAAAATTTGGTTTTTTTTCGATTACGTGTTTGGCTCCGAAAAATTTTCGGAACTTTTGTTGCTCTGCGGTTTTAGTATTCTGATGTTTAGGGATTTTCTGGGAAACTTTCGGAAAAGTTTCCAACGGTTGAAATTATTCTGAAATTTTCGAAAATGTTTTGGGGTGGTTTTCGGGAGTTCTGAATTGGTTCGGGTTCTCCGAATAAATATCGGAAATGATTTATGGATGTGTTTATATATATATATATTTGGGTTCCCCTGGTTTAGGATTATTTGTAGGAAATCATGGCACACTTTTCCAGTTTTTGGGTTGACCAAAAATAGAGGAAATGCTGCCGGAATTTCCATAAAATTTAGTTATATTTTAAAATGATTTTAAATGATTTTCAGAAAATATTAATATTTTGGATTTCGGGCGACGACCGTATTGGTCAATGGGCCCTGGCTAAGTGCAAACAAAATCGGTTTCGTCCGACATTGAGGCATTAGCTTATATGATGATTGGACCAAAAATATGAGACTCATAAATTAATTAATTATTAAGTTTTATTGTAGAATTTTTAGAGACTAACATTTGTCTTTTTCTTATTTAAATTTATGTAATAAGGTCTGTAAAAGGGCATAAGCCCATTTGTTTTTTCTGCTGTGAGAAAGTGTAATAGCTTAGGTTTTATTTTGTTTTCTTTTATTTTTTGGATAATTTTTGGTCATGGAAACGTAGTATAAAATGATAATTATTTATTTTATTTTAATTTTAAAAAGAAAATAATAATAAATGTTTTATCACTTAGCAGTTAAGTTGTAATTTTAAAATAGAAATTCATGTATTTCTCATTAAAAAGGAAAAAAAATCTTAGTTTTATATTTATATCATTATAAAATACCGAGTTTTTCCAAATAAATCGATAAATACAATTTTCTCGAAATTAAATATAAATTGGTGTTTCTTAATTGCAACGCACTAATAATAGCGTTTTGGTTGTGTTAGTTAAATAAAGACTAAAAATTGACTAGGACACAACTAGAGGTTGCAACTAGGATAGTATCATTGGCGACTTTGGTTTTCTGAGACAAGTTTTCCGAATGTAGGATTTCAAGGAAGAACCTGATTTCCCATCCCGACGTATCGACCCATCCAGTCCAATCAATTTGAGGCAAGTATATTTTTGTGGTAGATTACAATTAGTTAATAATTGTTTTAATGCAAGTTTAAACCACGATACAACACGGAACTCTCTTTGAGAGCATTGACTGTAATTACTGTAACTATTGGGGACTGGGGGAGTAGTGTAGTGGATATGACCACATCCAATTAGTATAACTGAATGTATTAGCTTACCCCTCAAACACACGGGGATAAGCCATACCATATCACTAGGATATTACTGTAACAAACCCAATCCGGTCATATTCATTGCCTATTCATATCACACAGTTTTTTTAACTGCTGAAAAACTATTTGCTTCAAATTGTTTAAAAGTGCATAATTTCCATTATTAATTTTAATTGTTAAAATATCATGAATTTGTACTTTGCTCCCTCCTGACTGGAGACTATATTTTTAGGTCCTATTGGGGATGCAGAGCTACTGATTAGTAGCTACTATGACCCTGAGCTATACCTTGCTGTGCTTCCTGAGGATGGCGTACTTGATGATGATGTTGCTTCTCTTTAGATGCTATTTTCCAGTTTGATAGTTTTGTCTAAAAATAATGTTATTTCAGTTGGTGGTTTTATGATTGTACTTTGTACTGAACAAGTTTTAATTTATCGAATAATAAAGATTGTGGAAAATTAGAATGAGTTGTTGATTACCTGCATATGGAGATACAGCTTATTGCTGCCGTCTCATCAACGGTGCAGGCTGGGCATGATCCGATTTGACCCAAGTAATTGGGACCGGGTCGTGACAGTAGTCCAGTCAACGACCCCCTGGCCCACCTGTATGTGCCAAAATGAGTCAGCACCGCCTCTCTCTCTCTCCTATATATATGTTATTAATTCACGAAAATCTAGAAATTCCAGCCTTCTTTTTTAGAGAGAGTTCTAGTAGAGATCTCGACTTCGTGGAGCGATTGCCGCCAATCTAGACGTCCATTTCATACGTCGTTTTTTTGTTAGAAGTGTATTAAGGTTAGGTTTTTGAATATCTACTTTTTTTTTATAATTTTCTGTTCGAATTTCTGTATAATTAATTGAGTGTCGGTTGTCCAAAAATTGACGTGTCGTACGGTTTTCGAGATTCCAAGGGATCCCGAACTCCGATTCGCGATCCGTTTGAAGTTTTGGAAAGTTGACACCGAGCTCTACAACTATAAATTTTCTAGAAATTTAGAGTTTCATCTAATATTTAATTTTATTCATAGAAGTCAGATTTGGTCAACGATTCATCGATTTGGTCACGGTTAGCCATAATGGTGATAACTTTTGACCAAATTGTGATTTTGCGGTACGGACGATTCCAGTGCACTCATGGTACTGAAATCTGCCATGTTGCACACTCAAATTTTTGAAGTCGTAACGTTTGACTAGTTAGCCAATAGTATGTCTCAGTTTGCGTGCCACGGGTCCCGAATTTGGAACCGTGACTTTCCTTGGCCAACTATTTGTGTTTAGATTCTATTTTCAGATTTAAATAGGTTGAAATAGGTTTTTAGATGGTTTATCCCAGAATTAAAATAGGATTAATTATGTTAACCCTTTAGCTACTTTCTAGGATTTTTTAGAGCGGGAATCATTGATCTAACTTGTGGTTTTTATGTGACAGGGTAGATCGGACTACGACGTCTTGACTTACGACTTTATCAGCTATTGGAACAGGCAAATATCACTATGACCTATGTTTCCTTTATTTTATGTAAAACCCCTAAATTTTTACTATATATTTTTTTAATTAAATTTGGTACTGATTTAAAATTTTGTATTGTACGTCACGTAGTCGTATTGTACGTCTTGTGCTAAATTTCGTTTTTCGTAATTGCTCGACGAGTGCGAATATATGCAAGCGTACATATTTTTGAAAAACATTTTTTTTATAGTTTCAAAGTAATATAGATAATAATTATTTCTAGCTATCATTTTCAAGTTTATGATTTTCATTATGAAAAGCCTTTCATTATACAGTTATAATAATAAATATTTTTTTCTATAAAATGGTATATTAGAAAGGTATATTTATATAAATATTATTTGTACATACATATATATTTAGTAATTATTTATTAGTTTATTTTAAATAATAATGTAATTTTCAAATTATTATTATTAGTATTTTTGGAAAATATATTTCAAAATTATTGTGGTGATTTAAATATTGATTTGAAATTATGGATTTATTTAAATAGTTAAATATTTGAAATTTGATTTATCCCATTTGATTTTAAACTAAAAATTTAATTAGATTTAAATTGGATTGTATTTGGATTTGGATTTGATTGATTTTAAATTAAATTACGAATTATCTATTTTTGGGGTTTAAACTACTCATAATCATTATCCAACTGGAAATTTCCACATTCTATAAATAGGCAGGTACTCCTCCATAAACTTTTATCATCCATAAATTATTCCACAATTTTTCCACAAATCCTAATCTCGTGCATCGTGTTCGTGCCCCTATTTTTCCTATTTTCACTATTTGTATTACATATACATTCCACCCTCTTAGTGTCCACATGATGGACACGAATTCAACAACAAACCCCTAATCTCCAATTCTCTAATCCTAACCCTAACCTCCTGGCCGTAGCAGCCTCCCCGATGCCGCGACACCCCCGCCATCTCCTCGGCTTACCACCACCTCGTCGTGGCCGACTCGACGCACCACCACCACCTGTCACCTTCCCACAACTAGCAAACACCTTCACACACGACGACCCGGCCTCCTCTGGCTCCGGCACCTCCGTCAACCCCACCGAAAACCCAACAACAGCAAAACCCCCAAAACCGAAGTAACACCACCACTAATAACCAAAATCCGACCTCGACTTACCTCCAGCCGACCGCCCGTGTCAGCATCCTCCGTCGACGATTCCGGCGCCACCACGAACACGAGATCACCGCCCTTTCCCAGCGCCGTCGCGACCTTCCTCCCTGGCCGCCCGCCGACCGATCAAACCGGTAGCTCCGAAGCTCTCGACTCCTCCCCTCTTCCGCTCGCCCCGGCGATCCCCGGCCAAGCCCCATCCGTGAAACCCCTCTCCCAAACAAACCCCCACCGCGGCCGAGTTTCCTCCGCCCTTCCTCGAACCCCTGTCCGATCTCCCCTAGCCGTCGCCGCCCTAGCCGTCGCCGCGACCAGAGCAGTGGCGCCGCGCCTCTTCCGCGTGGCGAGCCCCCGCCTGAGCGCCTCGTACTCCGCCTACCGCCCCTCTTCTTCTCAGCCTCCACCCGCACCCAAATAACCCGTCCACCGATGAACCCTTCCCCTCCGTGCCGGCGAACCCTCTCCGCCTTGCTCGCTCCTCGCCCTCCCGCGCCGCTGAACTCCGGCGCTAACCCCTCTCGAACATCTCGCTCACTCGACCCCTCTCTCTCCCTGAGTCTCTCTTTTCCGACCCCCTTTCCCTTGGTTTGGTTTTTTATTATTATTTATTTTTGTTAGTAATGGGTTCTGTTGAACATTTACTATCATTATTTGTTAGTAATGGGTTCTGTTGAACATTTACTATCATTATTTGTTAGTAATGGGTTCTGTTGAACATTTACTATCATTATTTGTTAGTAATGGGTTCTGTTGAACATTTACTATTATTATTATTATTATTATTATTATTATTATTATTATTATTATTATTATTATTATTATTATTATTATTATTATTATTATTATTATTATTATTGCTGTTGTTGTTTTCTTAATTGGGTTTTTATTTTTATTTTTATTTTTATTTTTATTTTTATTTTTATTATCAAGATCTTTGTTATATAGTATGTAATGGAGATTTGATAAATACTTTAAAATATTATTATTATTATTATATTATTATATTATTATTGTTGTTGTATTATTAGTACCAATTATTATTCAAATTGTTTTATTAACTGAAATAGATAATTTCTTTAAAAGCTAATTTTGTAACCAAATATTACGGGCTATGATTATTACTGTAAATTTTTTTTATCTATTTAAAGTAAAATTATTTGAAAAATTATAGTTTTACAAAATATGAATTTTAGACTTAAATAAGTTTCTAAAATTACTTTGTTTCATTTAAATTATTTTTCGATTTGTAAAAATATAGGTTCCATACTAAAATATTATTTTGACAAAAATTTGAGTTTTTGCCTTAAAAAGATTTTTTGATTTCAAGTGTTTAATTAAATTATTTTAACTAAATAAAATCATATTTTCAAGTATTATAAATAGTTTTCTAAAAACCTATATATTGTAATTATTTAATTTTTTGACTATCCTTCCGTCCATGACTAATCCTGTCATTCCTATTCCTCTGCCAATTTTGTAATTCCTCCAATCGACCCTAACCAAATTGATCGTCCTGGACCCGATGGAAATGTCCGTGTCACCACCCGAGGTCACCTTACATAGTTGTTATACCGACGTCGCAGTTCGTGCCACGTTCATCATTGCAGCACACCAGGCAAGACACATTGCCATTTGCTGTTTATTTATTTTAGCTCATATTTTATGCATTATTTATTTTCTTTATGCAAAATAAACTGTGATTCATGGCATAACCTGTTAGAGCTTACTGTTCATTTATATTTTCAGCTATGTATTATTTTTCTTACATATTAAACCTAGATTTAAGGGACCACCTTGTGTGTTGCATTCATTGGCCTTGACACATTATAACACGAAGTTGTGTGTCGCATGTAGAATACGGACATGCGTGACTGGCTGGCCACCGGTGCGTATAAGCCGTGCGATAGGAATAACCGCTAATAGAGTTTGCATGCTAGTTTGACTTAGCGGTTATAGAGATTTTCTGTTGTGGATACAACATAGTAGGCATTGGGTGGGGAGGACAATTTTTTAGCATATGGGCTTCGATGCACTTTTCCTTGTGACCCGGAAGCTCCGCTGGAGATACGAGATTGATGATCCATGATTACTGACGGCCACTGACATTCTACGAAACGTTATGCTCTTACTGATGGGGCCTCTGGTGCCCCAAGGGGGGACTATGCCGATCCTATTTAGCCAAGGCCCATGCGTAGGAAGGATTGTTCTTAACTACATTCACTTAGAATGGTTAGGTACCTTTATCCGTTAGGTACGAGTACTTTTGGTTTGGGTACTTGTATCTGATCGTGGCTTGGAACAATAACTTATCGCGGATTAGTTTGTCACATCTTGTCCTTGTTTGGTTGTAGGTGTGACTTACTACTTCGATGAGAAGGTATTGAACCTTGTTGGGGTCCGGATACCATATTGGGTTCATATCATGGAAAGATACGTCGCCGTGAATTAGTTTACCATCTACTGTCCTTGTTTGGTTGGGAGGATGGTACGCTCGTTCAATAGGTGCGTATTGGACCATGTTATAATTCAATTGACTTATTTATTTGAGCAATATTTATTCAGTTTATATGGCATGATATTATGTGTCTTGTTACGTCCCTCTGAGGACCTGGTTATCTCTCCAGGTGTGTGCTCTTGTCTTTCGCAGGTGTTCTAGCTGTGGCCATCTCTATTTCTTCGAGGATGATTGCACTTGGATCGTCTTCGCCTCGCTCACCAAATTTATTTCTTTTCTCATGTATTTTTCCTTTACTTGTTGGTAGTGGATTTGTCTCCGCCCAACATATTGTATCAAGACAATTCATTATCATTATATGATATCTTTTATTCTTTTATTTTGTGTGGATGAGATTAGTTATGGTTCTACTGCATTTTATAGCTTATGTATCCATACGAAGCCTATGTACTTTGTATGAATACAGCTGGCATGTCTACGTTCCTAGTCCTTTTGGGACTGGGGCGTTATATTTTATACTGCATGTATCTTCGTGTCATCTTTTCACTATTACTCCCTTATGGTTCATGATTGTCATTGTTCATGATTACTATTGTGCACGAGAGTTAGAATCGGTTGGATATACATACATGTTCATGTCTTACTCATTGTTTTCCATTGTTTACAGTTTATCGTATTGTTAATGGTTATCGTAGTGGACATGTATTGTGAGTGAGTCGAACGGGAGAATACAACAAGTAAGCATGTGGTCAACGAATTGAATACAGACCCCCTATACATTGATTGCATAATATCAGTCATGCACCACACGTATGACTGACGGATATCCCAAGCAGTCTACATGCTGAAAGTTGGCATTCTAAAACACACATTACACGTGACTTAATCATTGTTGCTCTATTGTCTATTGTTCTTCTTTTGTCAAGTCTATCTTCTTATTGTTATCATGTCTTTGTGGTATGTCAAGTCAACCTTCATATTGTTATCATGTCTTAGTGGTATTTCCTTATCATACAATGTCATGCCTGTACTTGTCTTCAGTTAATTTTCTTTTATTATTTATTCATGCTTGTATACTATATTGTGTAATATAGTGTTATGGTGATCGTGTTCCAATCCTGACAGGATAACTATTTTTCAGCTTTAGACGACGAGATTTGTCTCGAGGTCTACGGTGAGTATGTTGGCGACCCTGACATCACTGGCGTATCCGATTCCAGCACTGATGCAAATTAGCATATTTCCTTCCTTATGGATTCGCATTAGTTAGTAGTTATAGTTATAAAGTTTAGTTTGTTTTATTTTCTGCTATTCGGGTTTGTTCCCGAGACTTTTCTGAGTTGTAGTGGATTATTTAATATCTATAATATTGAGACTATTGGATATTTTGGTTAATATTGATGGCTTAGTTATGGATGATATATATGCGTGTTGTGCTTGTTGTGGACCATTGTTATCGTAGACAGCGTACTACCGCCGATGCTGCGGCGTAGGCTGGACTTGGCCACGTACTCGTATCCCGAAAAGCGGGAGCGGATCGTGACAAGTTTTTATGGTGGCCCATGCAGGTCCAATTTTGCAAAAGACTGCGAACTCGTGGTAGTACTTAAGTTAGCTGTACTACTACGAGCCTGCGAATAGAGTTGAAGTTAGGAGGTTATATCATCCACAAAATAGGATTTCTAACCCTATGAGTCTAATTTATCTTAGGACCTTATTGTCTCTTATTTGCATCATGCTTGATTTCGTCCGTGATTTCTTCGATATGTTTGTATCTTCCATTATAACCATGTCATTTCCTTTATTTTAGTTAGCAAAGGTTGATATAAGGCGTAGTGTGATCCATAAGGTTAAAGAGGGTACCTGACCCATATATCCAAGAGCTTAAGAGTCCTACACCCGAGGATGTTGTGTTTATAGAGCCTACCATAGTTATAGTTGTTAGATAGGGTGCATGCTTAATTAGTTGGTAATGATTGGTTGATTAGATATTATTAATTAGTTTCCTTTATATTGCTAGTCATTATCTCTCTATGATATAGCTTATGAATTATTGTTAGATTGCTTCTTGGAGTTACGTGTTTATATTATGCTATTAGAGACGTTTGATTTGTTAGGACAAAGATCTTTTAAGGGGGTAGTTTGTAGCATTTGGTTTCCTAGTATTAAAATTTTATTTTGGATAAAATATATTTTATATTTATATTTTATTACTATTGAGTATATAGTGGTTAGAATTATTGTTAAATAGATATTTGATTTTGGGATCACACGGGGGTATACCTAAGCCTATAGGTGAAGTATGATAACATTAGATCACATATGGTTTCTAGGATCCCTAGATAGTCCCAAATATTTTATTTTACTATTTATAATTTTCTGAATTTTTTGGGAATTTTTGGATAATTAAAACCTATAGAAATTATTTTTCAATAGGGTTTTGGGATTTACTGTAGAGACACATGAAGTGATTTTGAGACCAAACTTTTTATCTAGGCTCTAGACACCTAGAAATAGTTTCTAGAATTTTTAGGATTTTTTTGGGATTTATTTGGAGTTATGTGGAGTTAAAATAAAATTTTAATAATTTTTTGCAATTAAAATAATTAATTATATAATCAGCAGTCCGGTCAACGACCCCATGGCCCACCTGTCAGCGCCAAAATGAGTCAGCACCGCCTCTCTCTCTCCTATATATATGTTATTAATTCACGAAAACCTAGAAATTGCAGCCTTCTTTTTTAGAGAGAGTTCTAGTAGAGATCTCGACTTCGTGGAGCGATTGCCGCCAATCTAGACGTCTGTTTCACACGCCATTTTTTTGTTAGAAGTGTATTGAGGTTAGGTTTCCGAATGCCACGTCCAGTACCGAAATACGAAGACGGACTAGGCCAGCTACTCCATATGAGGTACGTAACGTCATACGGCGATCGTGGCTGTCGAGAGACTAGGGGGTACATGCTACAATCAAGTCTCCTATGGTCCCACAGAGTTCTATGTCTCAATCAATCAAGTCACATCAGCAATTAAATGAACATTAAACCGAATATCTACTTTATTTTCTGTAATTTTTTGTTTGAATTCCTGTATAATTAATTGAGTGTCGGTTGTCCAAAAATCGACGTGCCGTACGGTTTTCGAGATTCCAAGGGATCCCGAACTCTGATTCGCGATCCGTTTGAAGTTTGGAAAGTTAACACTGTAACTCCACCTTCCTATTTTCGAAATTTTCTAGTTTTTAAAAAATAATAATAATTATTGATTAACTATTTTTGAATAAATTTCATGATGGCTTTTGGAGGGAGATTTGAAATTTTTGGCAAAGGTGTAATTTTTCAAATTTAGTTAGAGTGGTCCCCAAATCTTTAAACAACTTTTAACAGATTTATATTTCATTATGGATAATACTTGAAAAGGGGGAGGGCCTTTTTGATTTTAAGCCGAGAGTGGAGGGACCTCCATGCAAAATTGTCCTCTTCCTTTTCTATTTATTGGCTGGAGTGTCACCCTCATTTCCCGTATTTCCCGTATTTCGTATTTATACTCGTATCTGGATTTTGGCATGTATTTTTATTTTTCTCAACTTGTAGAATTTCGGTATTTCTCGTATTTGGGTTTTGTCTTGGCTCGGTTTTATTTGGATTGGGTTGGTTTGGTTTGGTTTAATGTGTATTGGTACACCTTAGCCTATACTCCACCCTCAACACACCACATCCCACCCTCTTTAAAACTCCACCAACCTTTTCTCTCCTCATAAACCTCCATTAATTTCTTCTCCTTCCTCAACACAACACTCTTCTCCTTCCTCTACACAACACCCACCCATAGGCAAGTGCACCTTGCCACCACATGAGAACCCCAATTTATTTGTCCGTTTGCTAGTTTAGGACATGGTGATCAACATTAGAACTTGGCATTTTGTGATTTGGAGTCTCCATTGTTCTAGATCTAAGTTTTCTCTATTTTCGGTTTTGCATAGTTTTGATCTATTTAAGTTGGATTTTTATGGATTTTGATGTTTCCATGTGGAAGGGAATTCCATTCCACCACAGATGGAACTTGGAAATCTGGATTTGGAGTTCGGATGACCAAGTTATGAACTTTTGAAGCTTTGGGTTTAACCATGGAGTTCTTGCTGGTTTGGAGAAGACAGTGAGCAGTGTGCAGAGCTTTTTAGCTTACGCCAGTGAGCTGCGCGCGCTCTTTAGCGTGCGTACGCAGACTTGAGTACGCTTCCTATTGGAAGCGTGTCTCTTGCGTACGCAAACTTGAGCGTGCCCTGGCCTGTGCGTACGCATGTTTTGCCCGTACGCAGCTCCCTTGCGTGCGTGCTTTTGTGCGTACGCAGCTCCCTTACGTGCGTGCTTTTGTGCGTACGCAGCTCCCTTGCGTGCGTGCTTTTGTGCGTACGCAGCTCCCTTGCGTGCGTGTTTTTGTGCGTACGCAGCTCCCTTGCGTGCGTGCTTTTGTGCGTACGCAGCTCCCTTGCGTGCGTGCTTTTGTGCGTACGCAGCTCCCCTGCGTGCATGCTCCTATGCGTACGCTGCCCCCTGCGAGCGCGCCCTTGTGCGTACGCTGCGTGACCCATGCACCCTGACCCCCTTGCTTAACCCATTAGTTCTTGGAGTATTAGTTTTATTTCTCGACTTGGTTTCTCTTTTTTGTGGATTGGATTTTCCTGAGATCTGTTCAACACGGCACGACTATCTTGATTCGACACGGCCTAACACGATTTTCAAGAAATTGTTTATGGCTAGTACAGTTCTCAGGATTTTCTGGTATTCTCTGATCTCCTTGCCAGTGACCCAGTGGGGTGCACACCTAACTTGTAACTTGTAATTAATCCTTGTGACTTGATAACTTGATAGTGGCCCGTGGCGCGCACTCCTGACTTGTAACATGACTTGATAACTTAACGCTATTGCGACGGCTAACCTGATATGCTAAGTGAATTCTTGACACCGTGGGTGATTGTATTAAATGTGCTTGTGTAAGCAACCAGTCTTGTCTCGCATCATGTCTAGGACATGAATCCCTGGTTTCCCACGGTCAGGGATTCATATTGAATCTGGCTAGGTTAATAACTAGATGGATCAAATAGTTCATGGAGAAATCCCCAGTTACCTGTTGCCCCCTTTGGTCCCGGCCTTATATATATATACATGGGATTTGTTGCTATCCGTCGAGATGAGTGCACTTCCAGCCCGCCGTCGAGTGTGGTACCTTAGGACACATGTATCTTACTACAGTGTGTCTGCTATATCCTGGTATCTTTTCCTTTTCTTGCTGGGATCACTCAGGTAGTAACAAACAGGTAACCGGACTTGGAATAATCTCATTGCATCTTGTTAGTAATTAGGCCTGTGATAACCCTAGTTAGTTAAAGTAGTAAGCCGTAGTATCTGCTTGGTCGTGATTGATTGAATGAGGTATAACCAGTCTAGCCATGTCTTGATCCAGTACAAGATAGCTTTCTGTCATGATTTTCTTATATTTTGCCGATAAATGGTGGGAGAATCCAAGTTCCGTTCAGACGAAGGGTTACAACCCCGGTTCTTGTTTGGTTTACGGGTTGTAACCTGGTTATCTGAATAGTCCCTTGGTTATCTCATCGTATATCACCTGTTATGTTTTCTTTTCTGTCTTTATTACCTTATTATTTTTGTGATGATTGTTGGCTTTTGTTCTTATTTCGTGGCCCCCTTGTGGCACTTGCTCTTTCTGGGGTTGACCCAGCTGGTTTTGTGTGGCCAGATTTCGGAGCAGCTCCCGAGGATCTACCTGCTTTCCAGCCAGATGGTGACCACTAGAGGAAATCCTGGCAACGAGTGGGTTTCTTTTGTTCTTCTACTGTAATTATACATTATTCTTTTGAGGCGTTTAGCCGACGAGCACCTGTTAGCTCGATGCACTTTACTTTCTGTCTGCCTACGGGCTGTAAACATGATTGGCAACTCGAGGTTGATCATGTATGACTTAACTCTTGCTAGTCCTTACATTTTGTACGACTAGCTTCATGATCATCTGGATATGTAATGTTTGGGACGCCTTACAATTGTATATTTGGTGATCTGATATCTTGTCACTATCATTACTTGTTGAGATTGGGACATTAGGCTTGTTATTGACCCTAAGAGACTGATGGCTTGTAGATAAACCCTCATATTTCTAGACAGCCATAACCGTATAGTGCGATGGATTCTATTTCATTATACGTAGCTGGCTATGTCCGCCCTCGCTCTCCAGTATTCTGGTTCTGGGGCGTGACATGGAGAGAGAAAGTGTGAGATCATTCCTCTGAATGAACTCTCCAACGTTCGAGAGCTCCTTCCCAAATTCTCATCGGACGCCACCAAACCCTAATTTACAATCGGCAGCGTAGAGATGGGGATTCTGGCGACGGCGATGGCGATCAGCGACCTTTCTTTCTTCGATGTCTAGATCGGCAGCGACTCCATTCCATTTTCTTCTCCGACGGCTGTGGACGGAGATTCCGGCGACGGCGACATCTCGTCGACTAGGCAACGCGAGCTCGCTATGAATTTCTTCCTGAATCGATTCAACAGTTCGATTCGTGAGTCCTTTTGATTATTCAAATTTTTCGAGAATTATTTGGCTTTGTTCTTTCTGATCCCTTCTTTTTCTTTGGATCGGTTCAGTTTTGGTTCGGATTGTTCGGATCAAATAGAAATTCCATTCCAATCGAGTGTCCATTTCAGAACTGGTGAGAATTTGTGGTTGATTTTCTTTTTATGTGTGCATTTCGTATTTTTGATTTATGATCGATAGATCCATGGTAGTTTTGTTCGTAATTTGAACTTGAGGTTGAGCGAAGAATTGTTGTGATTGAACCGACCAAATTGTGTTGGTAAGTGTTCGATCCGATGTCCTTCTCTTGATCTGTCGGCAGCAGTTCTAAGTTTTTTTTGTTTATTTTGGGTTGTCCGTTGTTTCAAAGGAATCATAGACCGTCTGCCGATTGAAGGATTTGAGAGCGGATTTAAATCTCCTTCAGGTATATGCAATCTTCTCTTAATTTAAGTTTCTCTGTCGAGTTCTTTTGATTGGCCGGCTGTGTGTGTGTGTGCGTTGTATGCCAGGGATGATAGATTGGGTGGTTCGTGTCCTATGGCTCTTTCTTTTGGCTCTTGTGCGGTTGCAATCATTTCGGCTCTGATGTGTTGTGTTCGAGTCTTTTGTGTTCGTACCTGTTTGGCTTGTAGACCGTGTCTAAGACCCCGTACCAGTTCATGTGGTATCCTGACGTGTCATGATTTGGGTACCGGGCACAATTCTTGTGGCTGTGTTTGGAGTTCTGAATTGCATCAGGGGTTCGTGTCCGGAATAAGGATCAGTGAACGTTTTTCCTATGCTTTAGTAGCTTAGCTCTTCTTTGGTTGTGTGTTTTCTTTTAAAATCAAATAGATTCATATATTGTATATGCTGGGAACTCTGTAGAGTTTTTGGGTTTGGAGTTTTATTTGAAATAGGTGGGAGTGACTGTTATCTTAATTCAATTATGGAGTGTGCTGCAGTCATCTTTGTGTGAGTTTCTTGTTTTGAGAATTTGGTTTCATACTTAATTGAAAGTTGTGTTAACTGGGATGGTTTTAAATTGTGTCTTCTGAGTTCAAATTAATTTCAGATCAGTTTTGCTCTCATTGACATTATTGAAGAGTAAGTTCTTCTAGCAAATTTTGGGAGTAGATTCGTTTATTTCAGGTTGGGCAAGAGTACCATGAGATGGTGATATTTGGTTTTTGAGATGACTAATGTTACTATGTGACCTTGCAAATCTGGGTTCATCTTTTGAATGCCAAATATTGGATTAGTTTAGAAATTTCAGAGTGCAATACTCATAGAATTGCCTAGAATGAGTGTAATAGAGTCTTTGTGGTTTAACCTATAGAGAAACCAAGTTTATGTTTTAGCATAAAAGCTCTTCTCTGTTTTAGCTATTTTTGAATTTCCTAAATAGATGAGTTATAATCTCTCATATAGCAAACTGGTAAATAGATTATATATTATATTGAATTATTATATAAGTAAATAATTAGAATCTAAAATCTTTAGTATTACCTTATGTTTTTTACAAGGGTTAAATTATAAAGAAAATAATTAGAAATTGCGTAGTTTTTAATCAATTTGTAAAATCATTTAAACAGGAGGACATCTAGCTTCATTCATTACTCGTACTTTCCCGGAGCAAGGCAAGTACTTTCTACGGTTATGTGCATTTACATATCTTGTACTTCTCTTGATGACACGATATGACACGATATCTTGTACCCTTGTACTTCCTGTTCTTGTACTTCCTTGTATCGTGGAGGAAAAATACACTAGCTATGTGACCAAACCCCAGTTACAATATTCATGTAGATAGCTTAGGCCTTGCATCGTGCACGCGGGTCCTAAGCCGTACCGATATTCATGTACTCCTGTACATATTTTTGTACTCACCCCAGCCGATCACATAGGCTAGTTGTATTTCAAACATGGTACACATGTCATGTCTTGTACTTCAGGTTCATGGTTACATTCCTGTACTTTCATGTTCATTTTCTATATCTCATATTTCATGTTCTCCTGTACTCATTTCCGTATCATGATGTTCTTGTTCATTACCTAGAACTGTACTTTGCTCCGCTCCTAACTAGGATGTGTTGCAGGTGAGATGGAGGCTATATGTGACACATACTATGGCCGTGAGCCTATAGTCGCAGTAGAGCCAGCTGGAGTTGCTCTGGACTTAGAGGATGAGGAGGCCTAGTACCTTACCCTTAGTAGTTTATATTCTATTGTACATGAGACTATCAAACTTTACTTTACTTTTTAGCTGGATGAATGTAATAACTCTTAGACATGTACTTTGATTCTGGGTTTCACTTATATAGATGTTGTGGTTTATATTCATATCTGGACTTGTAGTTTCCCTAAAGATTGGTACAGCTTACTTCATCGTGTCTAACGATGAAGGCTGGGCATGTCCGACCCGTGTCCGATTATTTGGAAGCGGGTCGTGACAGACACATAGCTCTACAACTATAATTTTTTTAGAAATTCAGAGTTTCATCTAATATTTTATTTTATTCATAGAAGTCAGATTTGGTCAACGATTCATCGATTTGGTCACGGTTAGCGATAATGGCGATAACTTTTGACCAAATCATAATTTTGCGGCACGGTCGATTCCAATGCACTCATGGCACTGAAATCTACCATGTTGCACACTCAAACTTTTGAAGTCGTAACGTTTGACTAGTTAGTCAATAGTATGTCTCGGTTTACGTGCCACGGGTCCCGAATTTGGAACCATGACTTTCCTTGGCCAACTATTTGTGTTTAGATTCTATTTTCAGATTTAAATAGCTTAAAATAGGTTTTTAGATGTTTTATCCTATAATTAAAATAGGATTAATTATGTTAACCCATTAGTTACTTTCTAGAATTTTTTGGAGCGGGAATCGTTGATCTAACTTATGGTTTTTATGTGACGGGGTAGATCGGACTACGACGTCTTGACTTGTGACTTTATCAGCTATCGGAGCAGGCAAGTATCACTATGACCTATGTTTCTTTTATTTTATACTGCATGTATCTTCGTGTCGTCTTTTCACTATTACTCCCTTATGGTTCATGATTGTCATTGTTCATGATTACTATTGTGCACGAGAGTTATAATCAGTTGGATATACATACATGTTCATGTCTTACTCATTGTTTCTCATTGTTTACAGTTTATCGTATTGCTAATGGTTATCGTAGTGTACATGTATTGTGAGTGAGTCGGACGGGGGAATACAACAAGTAAGCATGTGGTCAACGAATTGAATACAGACCCCCTATACATTGATTGCATAATATCAGTCATGCACCACACGTATGACTGACGGATATCCCAAGCAGTCTACATGCTGAAAGTTGGCATTCTAAAACACACATTACACGTGACTTAATCATTGTTGCTCTATTGTCTATTGTTCTTCTTTTGTCAAGTCTATCTTCTTATTGTTATCATGTCTTTGTGGTATGTCAAGTCAACCTTCATATTGTTATCATGTCTTAGTGGTATTTCCTTATCATACAATGTCATGCCTGTACTTGTCTTCAGTTAATTTTCTTTTATTATTTATTCATGCTTGTATACTATATTGTGTAATGTAGTGTTATGGTGATCTTGTTCCAATCCTGACAGGATAACTATTTTTCAGCTTTAGACGACGAGATTTGTCTCGAGGTCTACGGTGAGTATGTTGGCGACCCTGATATCACTGGCGTACCCGATTCGAGCACTGATGCAAATTAGCATATTTCCTTCCTTATGGATTCGCATTAGTTAGTAGTTATAGTTATAAAGTTTAGTTTGTTTTATTTTCTGCTATTCGGGTTTGTTCCCGAGACTTTTCTGAGTTGTAGTGGATTATTTAATATCTATAATATTGAGACTATTGGATATTTTGGTTAATATTGATAGCTTAGTTATGGATGATATATATGCGTGTTGTGCTTGTTGTGGACCATTGTTATCGTAGACAGCGTACTACCGCCGATGCTGCGGCGTAGGCTGGACTTGGCCACGTACTCGTATCCCGAAAAGCGGGAGCGGGTCGTAACACTATCTCTTTTACTCTTCATTAAAACAGTAGTAAATTGTTTGGTAATTATTTTATTACCTATTCACCCCCCTCTAGGGTTCTACAACTCCGTCGTCAAGTGCACATCATCGATGCCTACAACTGCAGCCATCCCCTTGTCGTCCATCTTCACACATCCAAACCTGTCGCCACGATATGACGTAAAGATCCTTCTATGTGGAGTGGCGTGATACAATGCCCCCGTGTCCATGACCCAGTCGCCATCATGACACATGCCATAAAGTTCCTCTACGTCGGTAGCTGCGATGATGATATCCTCTATTACTGTGAGATCCTCATGATCATCCTTGCCTTTAGCCTTCTCAGCTTTGAGCTTCACGCAGTTCCTCTTGATATGACCCCATTTGCCATAGTAATAACATCCCTCATTGCAGTCCATAATCGTAAGATCCTGAGAACTTCTCCATGTTCTCGCCTGTGACTTGGGTCTTCCCTTCCCGTAGTAAGTCACCAGAGCGAACTCCTGCGACGATTCTGCTTGTTTGTGCCGGACATCCTCATTCAACAAGCTACTTTTGACTGCCTCCATCGTGACAACACCATCAAGCGCGGAGTTGCTCACCGACACCACCAACATCTTCCAACTTTCTGGGAGAGAACTCAAGAGCAGTAGGGCCTAAAGCTCATCATCAATAACCATCTTCATCACAGACAACTGATTGATGATACCCTGAACCTCGTTCAGATGTTGTGCCACTGGGGCACCCTTCGTGTACTTCAAGTTGACGAGTTGGCGAATAAGAAACGCCTTGTTGCCAGCCGTCTTCCTTTCGTACAACGAATGCAGCTTCTCCCATAATATTTTTGCCGAACTCTCCATGGGCATGTGGTGAAACACCGAATCATCCAACCATTGGCGGATGAATCCAATGGCCTTCCTGTCACACCCCGCTCCCGTAGGAGCGATCGTCCTCGCTAGGGCGTGATGCCGCACGGGCCTAGGTTGCGCCCGTGCAAGGCCAAGTCCAGAAACGGCCGATTTGAGCTAGGCCACAGAGTCGCACAGAGTGTCCCCATTTGCAGCAGAAAGTAAATGAACACAAGTTGAAGCGAATTCAAACTCTTTATTGATTTTCAAGAAGTTTACAAGCGGCGCTAGGCCGATATTACAAATCGCTCAAGCTCTCTCTCTGAAACATAAAAGGCGTGCCAAGTGGCTTACAAGATGGAATGATTCATGGCGATATTCCGATACATTATGTCCCGTATATGGTGCTTCAGCTCCTTGCAAGTTGCAACGCTCCAAGGCTCCAGAGATAGCTCCGCGCCTTAGCACGTTCGATGGAAGCTCTGCACCCGCCAACTTCTTCTGCTTCCTGCAAGCAGACTGTGGGGTTATCAGTACATTGTTATGCACTGGTGGGGAGGCTAGCTCGCCCACAATGCTATCATTACCAAACACGTTCTATTTACTTTCGTGCACCGTCTATCATTCATTGTCTTTCTAATCTTGCCTTAGGATCAGTTTTATGCATATTTCATAACCTATCTCGTGTTGCCAATTTCAAGTGTCGCATGGAAATACATGCATAACTTACCCATACTTACCGTCCGGCCTTCCCTGTTCAATGTAAACCAAGTTAGTCAATAATTCATATATTTTCAACTCTACATGATTCACGTAAACATTCAGTGCCAAGGGCGTGTTTCTGCCTTAGATTCTAACGCGTCGTATGCGTATTTCCTTTGCCGAAGTACTCTCGATCATTTGGTGTGTCATATTCAAGCCTGTTCAGAAGGCACTTCATTTAGTTAACTTAGACTACTTTGATTTCAATACAAGGACTTGCACGTGGATTGCCACCAGCAAAGCCCACTTAACTCTATATGCACCGGTCGCTGGCACCACAAGCCATTTTGGACCCTTTTTCCCTTGGTATTTCGCAACTATTCAGAGCGTGCGGCTGGTACACGTTGATAGTGTCTTGAAATACCCCGTACTTACGTCCCCCGGGTAGCCAAGCCCCCCCAGGCAGCCCGTAAGCCCCTTTTGATTCCGCCTAGGCCGGCATATCCCCCCTTTGATCATGCTGCAGAATCCTTTTTCTTCACGGCCACGGCATCGCCACCCCTCGCCCGTGCCGTTTGTCCACGACCATTTCGTATTAACTTGTCTTTTTAACTTAACAGCTGTCTCTGAGCCGTAGGCTAACCCTTAGCCTTCTTACGTTATCGACCAGGTTGGCGTCCGTGCAGCGCGGGTAGCGAGCCCCATTGCACGTGCCCGTCACACCTACCGCTAACCATTCTTTTCTTTCTTATCTTTTATTCATTCTTTCATTCGTTGGTTCATTCATTCACTTATCCATTCATTCTTTCATTCACACATTATGCAACTCCCCGTGCGGGAGTCGCCTTGGCGACCCATCGGTCCCATAGTCTTTCAATGTTGCTATACTCTACTCGGATCAACTATGTTGATAGTCTTCCCATTTTATTGTTGTAACCCATTCATTGTTCATTGTTGGACGCTATAAGGGACTTGGACATAAGCTTGTGCCTTAGCACGAGCGTGGAGTACGGTGCGAGAGTTCTCACATTTTCCATGTTCCTTTCCATATTCTATACAAGCATACAAGATGGGATTATTCCCTTAGCTAGGTGCGTTGAGTCATTTATTAGCATACGCGGTGTTATCGCCTAGCGATTTCAGTGATAGTGTCCGTATTGTTATGTGTCTAGGCTAAGCAAAGACGGGTTCATCGGAGCCACCCACCTTAGCGATGTTCGCATCGGTCGAGCGACACTCCGAGCGCGCCTTTGAAAGTCTAAGTCTGGATTCATCTTGACGGGGCAATGTAAGCCTTGCATCGATTCTTCATCAGGTCGATGCCAACTCTTCGGGTCGATGGCTCGTTTGAGTCGTTGAACTTGCCGTTTGAATCGGCGTTCCGCTAGGGCGGAGCGGGTCATTACATAATACACCACTCAAAACAAGTCTCGTCCTCGAGACTTCCTGAGTGCATGTCATCCTACCATTCCTTAACTCGTGTCATCGTGTTTCTTAGACAATTCTATCGAACGGCTCTATCGTTCGAAGGCATCGAGCCATGCTCGGTTATCCTTCCAAGTTTTATGTCGCATGTGTTTGGCAAATTTTATTGGATGACTGTCCATTCATTTTAAACTTGATGGTACTTATTCAATTCAAGTGTTTCTTCGACTTGGTTGCTATTTCGACGTATCATGGGATTGAAACAGTCGTACGAGGTGCGTTGTAATTTATCAAACTCAAGGGTCGCAGGCAAACTCACTCATTCGTTCATGCGTATCGCAACACCCACTTGCAGCTGCATTCGAGTTCATCATATCGCTGAGTTTGGATCGTGCACGCATTCAAGGCGTCCCCCGAATACGTACATTTCAACCAAGCTTAGCGACTAGCGAAGTCGGACAAGCTACTCGTGATAGTTTCGATTTGTCGATCGTTTTGCTAACTTCGATTTAAAAACCAAACTCGCGTGCATCTCACTATCGTTTATCTCGGTCATCGAGATGGCCCGAATCGCTTCTCAAGCATTCTTGTCCACGAAATCAGTATGATTTCTTCTTAGCGGGGTCGACTAAGTCTAAGTACTTTTCGTCCGACTCAAAATTACGCACACTCCCAGTTTCACGTTCCTGATCTAAGTCTTGTTGCCCCAAAGTCTATCGTCCGTCCAGACGATACTGTAATGTCAATCGCACAGGTTCAATTACTCGGCATAGGGTCGTCCGCCTATCCGCTAGGCCATCTTTTTGAGGCTAAGTCAATGTCAGGATTGGAATCATAGTTCTCCAACAATAATGCCAACACTGACCCCAATCCTAGGGTCAAACCAAAGTCGGTAGTACGGGATTTTCTACCCAAGCTCGCGTTACTCAGATTTCTAAACATCGAGCATGATCACCTAATTCGCATCAAGACTTACGTTGCACATATTCAATTCCGTTCAATCACCAGTTCTAAACAATTCATGTATTCGATCACGAGGTCATCCAGCTTGACAATACATTGCGCCCCAATCTCACGCGAGTCCGATTATCCACGGCGGTTCATGAATCACCATGCAACGCTCCCGCGGAATAATCATTCTCATCGGGGCGTAACTCTTGTTTGAGTTTTAGACTAAACCATTCTCGATACGCGGATTGAACCTACTCGATCCTCAAGTTCAACTCTTCAAGCACACAAATTTAATCTCGAGTCCACCTTTGCGTCAAACCATAAATTGAAGCAATCAGATTGCCACGCCATCCAAGTTCAATCACTCCACTACAACAAAAAACCCTTTTAATGACGGTTAAAAAGCGTCATTAATGACGTACCATGACGCTTTTTTTTTCACAGCAACCGTCATAAAAACGGGTGTTATAAATATTTTTTAAAAGCGTCATAAAATAACCGTCATGAATATGATGAGTTTCTGCTACACTTATTTTCAGCATAGTTTGAAAGCGTTATGAATAGATAATCTGTATAGACTCAATTCAGCACATTTATAACGCTCAATTCTGCACATTTATATATTACTTTCCAAAAAATTATAGATCAATGCTCAATGTTGCTCAATTCAATTTCAAAACATTCATTTTGAACCATATTCACAAGAAAACATCTAAATGTTATAGAGTACCATTTAATCCATTTACAAATATATACATAACATATATCACCATCTTCATTACATTTTTTCAAAATAAGACATCCAAATACATATATTTACAACTACTACTAGTAAGTAGACCCTCAAAACTATTAGTACATTGGCTTCAACTTTGAGCACATCAAAACTGTCGGCATCACGTAGCAAAACCCTGAAAATGTCTCCCTCCATCATACACTTTGTGTTAAAGAAGTAGCCAAGTGATAAGTAGGTCTAGTACTGCATCACCAAGAAATTCAAGCCTCTGGTTTTGAAAAAATAAAGAAAAAGAAGTCAAATGCATGATTATAAATATGAAAAGTAATTTTGAGTGTCAAACAAAAAATGATAAATATATCAGTATCTAGTATCAACTAGGAAAAAACTTCCAAACTTGCTTACTTGGTAGCAGTAGCTAGTTCCAATTTCAGAAGCATGAGTTATTGCCTCCAATAAAAGGCGTTTAATACCAAACTCATAGCGTAATTTCTTTTCCAGAATTTCCATGTCATCAGATCTGGGAATACAACTCCAAAATGACATAGAGGTGGTCATTGCTTTTCCAACCATTTCAGACTCAAGTTCAGTATCAATGCCTAACCATTTCAATACAGCAAGAGCAGCAGTTAATCCGCCACCAACATAATATGCCCCAATTAGAGCCGCTACGCAATCAGATATTGTCTTAGATCACTATACCAAGAGAATGTTGTTTTGAAGCATAAAGGTGCACAAAATGAACTAGTTTGAAGCTAAACCAATCATAACAAAACAATTTATTTTATAAATAGATAGAAATGTGTATTTCACATAGAAAAGTATATCAAAACAAACCCGAGAATAATTGCAAACAGAGCAGACACCTGGAATAATTCAAGAATGCCATAGCAAGACTGCACTACAAAAAGAATAAATGTCAAAATTCTTATACTTACTCTCCCTTCAACCAAATCCTGTGTTCCAATATTAACCAAATCCTGAATCATATTCACAAAGAAATGAGACACAGAAATTGAACCTAGAGCAAGAACTGTTTGTAATATAAGAAACATAGAAACTAAAGTATCACAGGACTAGTATTATACAGAATCTAGCCATTAGATAATAACCATATATATGTGTCTTAGTTAAGTGGTCCAGTTGGGGATGTCTCACCATTCTTAAGTAAACCATCCAAGTTGACATACTCTTGGAAAACCAGTCATTTCAAACCATCTCTTGGTTGTGGTTTAAATCGACTGAATGCATTCTGATGCACACTCGTGCATAGTTAGTATAGACTGTATAGTAAGCCACTTTAAAAAAAACAAGAAATTTGCATCAAATTTGTATCGACTCTTATGTCTAAATATTCACTTTTGTCAATCAACAGGACAAAAAATCCATGACACAGGCAATAGATAGGAAATAAATAGCACTAAAATTGTCTTCTGTCCAAGCTGATGGACGGTTCTTAACTTCTTACTCTGATCAGTTGGCTTTATACTAAACCATCTGATTAGGTTGAAGAACAATTTTAGACCCAATTTGGGTTTGAGCCTATCAGATCCAAGCCAACGAAGCTAATCATTAAACAAAAAACTGTTTCTAAACCAGTTGCGCCTTGCCCAAACTCCAAGTTAGGAAATTTTCGTTTATGTTTTAAGCTAAAAAAATTATCGTAAAGTGCACTTGAAATAGTGACCTGTATACTGCCTTTCTACAATCTTTGAGTTGCTCATAATGAAATCTTGCAATGTAAAAATGACAAGAAAACAGTGCCGACTGGTATAAAAAAGTGAATAGTTATTCAGGGATGGAACCTGAATCTGCCCCTCAGCACTTTGGCAGTTAATCTCCCCACCAAGAAACAAGGCCCATTATCATGAACATGCTTCATGGGAACAAAAGAAAATTGCAATGTGTACACAACTAATGGCAGAATCAGTACTAAACATAACGAGTTTCAGTATTTTACCAAACAAATGATCCTCCACGCTTCCCTGCGGCATGTACTCGTAAACCAGGAGCCTCTCGTCCCCCTCGGCGCAGTACCCGTGCAGATTTACGAGGTTGGGATGGCGCAGCATGATCAGCATCAGGGTCTCCACCAGGAACTCCTTGCTCCCCTGGACCCCTTCCCTGTTCAAATGCTTGACCGCCACGACCTGGAAATGGACGATTTTACAATCGGAAATCGAAATGAATCGCTCGAACAAATTTTGAACAGGATCGGATCATAATTTGCCTGTCCCGACTGGAGTTGGCCCTTGTAAACCCTTCCGAACCCGCCCTCGCCGATCAGATTGGCCTCCTTGAAGTTCATGGTGGCGACCGCCAGGTCGCGGAAGGAGAAGCTCTGGGCGCAGTTATTGGTTTCGCAGTGGGCAGGCAGCGGCGGCTTTCTCCTCTGCTCTGCCCCCCACACACAGAAAAAAAGCCCATAAATTTCAACAGAAGTCGAAAAAAGAAAAAAGATGTAAACTTTAGGGCAAAACGAGTACCGAAAGACGAAATGCACCGCGCGATGGAGCTGTCCTCGATCCGGTTGCTCCCAATCTCCTTCCGCCGGGGCCGAAAGAAGGAGAAGCAACCCATGGCTCCTTCCGAGCTCCGCCGAAAACCCTAGCTCTCTCGAAACCGGAAGAAGGAGAAGCAACCCATGGATCAGAAACCCTAACCTAACTCTTGAGGAAATTGGGGGAGAAGAGGTTTGGAGAGATGCTGCTCCTTAGAAAATGGATGAGAAATGAATTTTCTCTCTCCCATTTAGCTTTTATACAGTGAAAAAAAATTACAAGTTTGCCACCGCTCTAAAGTATTAATGACGGTTTGTTTTATAAACGTTATAAAAAGTCCAAAATTAGTCCAAACCGTCATAGAAAAAAGGTATTTTTCAACTTGATAACGCTTATGTATCAGCCGTCATTAAAACTCCCTGTCGAGCGTCATTAAAAGGGTTTTTTGTTGTAGTGCTCCCGCTGTATGAATCACCATATCAGCGCTCACGCGGAGTGATCGTCATAATCCGGCGCGACGTATATGCGAGGCTGGAGTTGCGCTCGCATAAGACAAGAACGTCAACGTTGTGGTTGTCAACGAAGCAAATCCAAGCATTCACATTTTTCATCCAAGTCAATCAATTCGATAGTCTGACCGTCATACGTTCAACTAGAAAATCCTTGAGCTAAATCTATCTTTTCCTCGACACATTTTTAACATCCCAAGTATAGCATCCAACGGGACAATGACATTTGCACGATCGTCATTCGCCGAGTCAGAGTACCCCCGAGTTATCGCATATCGATCTTTGATACGCCTCAATACCATCGACGATATGCGTAACCTGACGATCTTCCTTTGCAACTGATTTCGAGTCGTGCGTTGATGCTGTTGTCCGAGTTGGATATTCCACAATTTCCTCGATATTCAAGATCAAGTTTGATCGCTATTTCTCAAGCTAGTTTTCAAGATCGTTGTCCAAACTCAAGTCACAATTTATTTGAATCAATCCGAAATCGTACGCGCGATCCTCTAAGTTTCCTCGATCAAGACCATTCATTTTCATTTATCGTTCCGAACCATTTTCTAACTCGCGTTGCCCATTGACAAGCTGTCCAGCGACATCTCGTTCGGGACTTTTGAAGTTACGGCCAACTAAGCGTGACACGTTCTAAGGCTTTGCGCGATCGTATCGCTTGCCGACATACTCGTACGATCCGTAAATCCTTTAGTCTCGCTCGAATAATTTCTATGACGTCCATACACCACTCAGGGTTCGAGCCACTCGACTAGTCGTCGACACTCATTCTTATTCTTCTTCGAACCTATCACATACACCACTCGGATTCAAGCCATATGATCTAGTCCTCAATCACGTTCGCGTCATGCGCTAAGACATCCTTCAGATTCGTTCGACGAATCTCTAGCGTAATCGCTCACGTCGCCTCGACGTACTAAGTCGTTCATACTAATCCTCAAAATCCAAGCCAATCCTTCGGGTATGCCTAAGCGTTAACTCGATAGCGTTCCTATCGATAGACACTGAAAGTGTATCTCCGTTCTCAATCGAGCGATACTTGATATCGCTCGCAACTCGATTGCACCAAAAGTCGAGGTGCGCGACACACGACACAACTTAGCCAAAGGGCCGTGTGCATAACAATTTCCGTGCAGACTATATTCGAGTTTGCACGCTTACTTATTCTCGTTCGAGCGATAATTGATCTCGCTCGTAACTCATTCGCACCTAAGGGTCTAGGTGCGCGATACTCTGCACAACTTAGCCAAAAGCTGCGTGCATAACCATCCCGTTCGAACTATACTTTGGTCTCGTGTACTTGTTTGCTGTCAGCGAAGCTTATTCAAGCACGCACTGCGTTTGCTAACTCTTAGCATCGGTTCCTTCCAACTCAAGTCCGTCGTGGTGGCACAAAGGCCTTCGCCTATCGATCCCGTCCAACCGAGTACTTGTACAAGCTTTTGAAAATATTAGACTTATTGTATGGAACATTCCAAGGCACAATGAGAGAGAGCGTACACTTCTTTTGTTTCACAACCGAGCTTTCAAAACTGAGAGAATCGAAATGAAGTCCAAGGACGTAAAGCCGTGCTCTGATACCAATCTGTCACGCCCCACTCTCGTAGGAGCGATCGCCCTCGCTAGGGCGTGATGCCGCACGGGCCTAGGTTGCGCCCGTGCAAGGCCAAGTCCAGAAACGGTCGATTTGAGCTAGGCCACAGAGTCGCACAGAGTGTCCCCATTTGTAGCGGAAAGTAAATGAACACAAGTTGAAGCGAATTCAAACTCTTTATTGATTTTCAAGAAGTTTACAAGCGGCGCTAGGCCGATATTACAAATCGCTCAAGCTCTCTCTCTCTCTGAAACATAAAAGGCGTGCCAAGTGGCTTACAAGATGGAATGATTCATGGCGATGTTCCGATACATTATGTCCCGTATATGGTGCTTCAGCTCCTTGCAACGCTCCAAGGCTCCAGAGATAGCTCCGCGCCTTAGCACGTTCGATGGAAGCTCTGCATCCGCCGACTTCTCTTGCTTCCTGCAAGCAGACTGTGGGGTTATCAGTACATTGTTATGCACTGGTGGGGAGGCTAGCTCGCCCACAATGCTATCATTACCAAACACGTTCCATTTACTTTTGTGCACCGTCTATCATTCATTGTCTTTCTAATCTTGCCTTAGGATCAGTTTCATGCATATTTCATAACCTATCTCGTGTTGCCAATTTCAAGTGTCGCATGGAAATACATGCATAACTTACCCATACTTACCGTCTGGCCTTCCCTGTTCAATGTAAACCAAGTTAGTCAACAATTCATATATTTTCAACTCTACATGATTCACGTAAACATTCAGTGCCAAGGGCGTGTTCCTGCCTTAGATTCTAACGCGTCGTAGGCGTATTTCCTTTGCCGAAGTACTCTCGATCATTTGGTGTGTCATATTCAAGCCTGTTCAGAAGGCACTTCATTTAGTTAACTTAGACTACTTTGATTTCAATGCAAGCACTTGCACGTGGATTGCCACCAGCAAAGCCCACTTAACTCTATATGCACCGGTCGCTGGCACCACAAGCCATTTTGGACCCTTTTTCCCTTGGTATTTTGCAACTATTCAGAGCGTGCGGCTGGTACACGTTGATAGTGTCTTGAAATACCCCGCACTTACGTCCTCCGGGTAGCCAAGCCCCCCCAGGCAGCCCGTAAGCCCCTTTTGATTCCGCCTAGGCCGGCATATCCCCCCTTTGATCATGCCGCAGAATCCCTTTTCTTCACGGCCACGGCATCGCCACCCCTCGCCCGTGCCGTTTGTCCACGACCATTTCGTATTAACTTGTCTTTTAACTTAACGGCTGTCTCTGAGCCATAGGCTAACCCTTAGCCTTCTTACGTTATCGACCAGGTTGGCGTCCGTGCAGCGCGGGTAGCGAGCCCCGTTGCACGTGCCCGTCACACCTGCCGCTAACCATTCTTTTCTTTCTTATCTTTTATTCATTCTTTCATTCGTTGGTTCATTCATTCACTTATCCATTCATTCCTTCATTCACACATTATGCAACTCTCCGTGCGGGAGTCGCCTTGGCGACCCATCGGTCCCATAGTCTTTCAATGTTGCTATACTCTACTCGGATCGACTATGTTGATAGTCTTTCCATTTCATTGTTGTAACCCATTCATTGTTTCATTGTTGGACGCTATAAGGGACTTGGACGTAAGCTTGTGCCTTAGCACGAGCGTGGAGTGCGGTGCGAGAGTTCTCACATTTTCCATGTTCCTTTCCATATTTTATACAAGCATACAAGATGGGATTATTCCCTTAGCTAGGTGCGTTGAGTCATTTATTAGCATACGCGGTGTTGTCGCCTAGCGATTTCAGTGATAGTGTCCGTATTGTTATGTGTCTAGGCTAAGCAAAGACGGGTTCATCGGAGCCACCCACCTTAGCGATGTTCGCATCGGCCGAGCGACACTCCAAGCGCGCCTTTGAAAGTCTACGTCTGGATTCATCTTGACGGGGCAATGTAAGCCTTGCATCGATTCTTCATCAGGTCGATGCCAACTCTTCGGGTCGACGGCTCGTTTGAGTCGTTGAACTTGTCGTTTGAATCGGCGTTCCGCTAGGACGGAGCGGGTCATTATACTTCCGGTCCAGTCGTTTCCAGTCTTCAATAGCTTTGTCCATTGGCTTCGCGCTGTCGCTCTCCAACGGACTATGCAAGTCCTTGCACTAGAGTAGATCGTCCATCCTTGACTTCCAAATCGTCTAGTTTTCTCCTATGATAGTGATCATACGAGTGTTCATCTGCTCCAGAGACATGGTTGCTAGAACCTTCAAAGCTCTGATACCAATTGTTGGGCGCGTGCGGAAGCCTTTGCCAACCCACCTGATCTAAACCAACCCCCGTCTAATAGACACCAAACACAAGATGAAAACAAGTATATGGCGGTGACGTACGTCACCTAGACAAATCCTAACCTATAATAACTCAGATGAAATTACAAGATTGACAGAACTCACGTTGAACCCTGTCTTGGATGGCAAAGTCCTAAAAGCAAAGTACGAATTTTTTTTCTTAGATTTTCTTGTGGACAAACATCCCGAATCTCCACTTTTGTGCTTTGTGCTTATTCTTTTTGCCTCCACTCTCACCCCATATATATAGGATGAGAAAATACTATTTTAGGTCATAATATGATTTTTTAATTAGGAAGCACTCAAATAAGAATCATATTACACCTAAAATAGCCCATCAATTATCCTATAGGATTTCCTTGTCACGCCCTACAAACCAAAATACTGGAGAGCGGGGGACAGACATAGCCAGCTACGTACATTGAAGTGAATTCCACCTCACAATACGGTCACGGCTGTCTAGATGCGTGAGGGTTTGCTATAAGCCATTAGTCTCTTAAGGTCAAGAACATGCCTAGTGTCTCAATCTCAAGTAAGCAAGTGAACATAACAAGATGATAGCTCATCAGACATACAAGGTAAGACGTCCCATACATTACATATTCAGATGATCATAAAGTTAGTTATACAAAATGTAAAGACTAGCAAGAGTTTCAGTCATACATGATCAACCCTAGGAATTGTCAATCATGTTACAGCCCGTATGTAGCTTCCCTTCCCAAAAAGTTTGAAATATTTTATTATTGTTTATTTTATTTTAATGGTGATTTTTAGATTTTATAAATAATTATTTATTGGCTTATTGAATTTTGTATTATTTTATTGGGGATATATATTATTAATATTATTATTGTGATTATTAAATATAAATTATTTATTATTATTTATCGTCATTTTATTCATTATCAAAAGATACAAGTGTATATATAAATATATAATATATATATATATATATATATATATATATATATATATATATATATATCATTATGTACATATATATATATATATATATATATATGTACATAATGATATATATATATATATATATATATATATATATATATATATATATATATATATATATATATATATATATATATATATTGATGTCTGAATAAACAAGCAAGTAGTTGTTGAACTCTCTATATAGAATCAGCTAGGAGATGAACACTAATGAGATCTCATTGGACTTTCTAGATGGTATAGATGCAGACAAAGATACCAAGCTTCTATAAACTGAGATAGTGTAAGAAGAGAGGAGCAACAACAGTGGTCTAGCCCCTGAACCCGAAACCCAGGCCCACAGATAAACCGAACCCAAGCTCTCCTTCCCGGAATTAAACACAATTTATAGTTCAGTTTTTGTATTCTATAAACTGAAGCCCAGCCCTGGCCAATCGGGCCCAAGATCCAGCCTGCAGCCTTCAGCCCCCCAAATGCTCGAACCCGAGCCTTACTCAACCCAACCGAGCGCTGCACTGTGTATACATAGATAGGGAGGGAATCCTTCGACGAACTAAAACCCTAGCAACCATGAAGCGCCGCGCCAACACCGGTCCCTGGGCGACCCTACCCCAGCCTCCGCGCGCCGCCGCGAGGCCACCGCCGGCGGCCAGGGCCGTACACGGACGTGCGCGCACAGCGGACCACAGACCCGACAGCAGCAGTGAAAGTTGCGAGCGCGACTTCATTGAGACGTTTCGTCGGACACGGTGGACCATTTTGTGAGCCGTTTGATCTGGTATACTCGCAACCTATACGAGTTTAATCGTCTTCAAATACATTCCTTTAGATTGCATTAATCAGTCCGAAAAACCCTCTCAAAAATCGACAAAAATCTGTTCGAAACAGAGCAGTTTTCGAAAGCGAAACCACTGTTTTGGAAGGCCAAAATTGGCCAATCCAGTTAGGTATTTCAAAATCTAATTGAACATGTTTTTAGACAACATGTAGGGGATCAGAAACCACTTCGTAGTTCTGAATTTCATGAACCATGTACAGTTTAAACCATTCTTGAAAACTCGGAAAAACCTGTTTTATAAATCATGAAAATGCTCCACACGACGTGCGTCACGCCAATCCGGACGACGTGGTCGCGTACCGAAAGGATCGAAAGCTGCGTAACAGCTTCGTGGTCGTGTGGGCTTTGGCGGAATTCAAATTGGTCGCGTGTACGCGACGAATTTGATACGTATCCGTCAAAATTTACCGTATCGTGCACTTTGCAAATTCTCCAATTACTTTGTGTACGCTCGTCGGATCGAGATGAAACTTGCGCCAACAGGACCGTATCATTTTTCTGTTCCTGTATGCCAAGTTTGGTCCGATTCTGAGACCGTTGATAAAACCGTCGTTTTGTGGGCCCCACGGTCCCACTCAACGGGCAATTTTGTGCACGGCCCGCCGAAATCCAACTCTGGACATACGGTTGGGTTCGTATCGGAAAACTGGATCCGTATACATGTAGTTTGACGACTTTAGAGACCGTTGACTCTGGCACGCATTTTGGTGCAAAGCGGGTCCAACGACGGACATCGTTTTTGCCCGAAATTACCGTTTTGCTCCTGTGTCCAGAATTGGACTTAAGGACAGGCAACCCTAGCTAATTTGACTATTCTAAGAATGTTGGTACTGTTTATTTCAGCATCCGAAGACTTCTGCACGTGCAGATTGATTGTGGCTCATTGTGTTGTATAGTATTGGTTTCTCCAGCTAAGGACCTCAGGCAAGTGCACTTTCTGATTGCTTTCCGATTCATAGTAGTCTTTTCATTTCATGTCTATACATATATCTTGCTGCTTGTTGACACGCTCGTCACACGGAGTAGTCGGGAGGGGAAATATCTTAGTAGGCATGTGGACTACCCAGAAATATCCCATTATGTCTAATCTTGAAAGCTAGCCGCTGCGCACGACACGTGCAGTGTGCCTTATTTATCCCCTAGCCGTCCACATGTCGAAAAGGATATTTCACACCACCTAGATAGATGTCTTTTATTAGTTTTTTCTTGTTTACTTCTCTATCGTGCTATGTTATCAGTTTTCTTACTAGCTTTCATATTCCATATGCTGTTTTCATGTCATGTTAATTCTATTGTGTTTTGCATTGTCGTCGGTTTGTATACTTGTTCCAATCCTGACTGGATAACCAACATTTTACAGGTTTAGCCGCGATCACTCTTAACACTGGGGAAGACTTGGGTATGCGGAAGACAACCTAGAAATAGCTAGCCATTGTATCATTTCATTAATTGTAAAACTTTGTATTTTCCTTTAATTATAAATGTTGTAACTGTTGTAATAAATTTAAAAATGTGAATGAGAAGTAGATGTGATTTCTTGAGCATTTATTTTCTTACGGGCTTGACAGCGTTCTACCGCCGACTCTGCGGCGTAGGCTGGCTTGGACACGTCTCGTATCCGAAAAATGGGTACGGGTCATGACACCGTAGGCAGACAGTAAGTAAGTTGTAAACGAGCTAACACTTGCTCGGCGGCCAAATGCCTCAAAAGAATATTTTTACAAGGGAGTGGAAGAGCAAAATAAGAACCCACTCGTTGTCAGGGTTGCGCCTAGTGGTCACCATCTGGCAGGAAGGCTGGAAGATCCTCGGATGCTACTCTAAAATCTGGCCATACAAAACCAGCTGGGTCAGACCCCAGAAAGAGCAAGTGCCACAAGGATGCTTCACTTAAGAACTAAAACCAGCATATTAGCACATAAAGTCATAGATGAAATAACATAAGACATGAGTTAGAGAAAATAGGGTGATAAACGATAAGATAACTAAAGGACTATTCCGATAACCAAGTTACAACCCGTAAACCAAACAAGGACCGGGGTTGTAACCCTTCACCTGAACAGAACTTAGTTTCTAACCAATTATCGATAAAGTAAAGCATACACAAGCATGTCCAGAGATAGCCATGTACTGGGTCTAGACAAGACTAGACAAGATGGGACTCCATCCAACATTTACGGCCAAGCAAGAGTACGGCATGATAGTTAACTAGTTAGGGTTATCACAAGCCTAGTTACTGGCCAGATGCAATGAGATATCCCTACGGCCACAAGCCCTACAGACTATCCATGTTATCCAGACGCAAGGTTCATGTTAAGAGTTATTTTGACTTGTTAGGTGACTTGAGTGCAACACATGACAGTGTGTATAGTAATCGTTTCATGAAGTGCCCCACATGATAGTGAGCTGGAAATGTGCCCTACTCGTCGGCAGGCTACAAGTCTATGAGGAAGGCGCCCAGATAACGGGATTGCTTGCAGCCAAAATATCTCTCATGAACTATTTGATCAATCTAGTCATTATCCTAGTCAGATTCAGTATTTATTCCTGACCGTGGTAACCAGGGATACAAGTCCTAGACATGATGCGAAACAAGACTGGTAGCTTATACAAGCACATCAATACAATCATCCACGGTGTCATGAGAGTTTACTAGCATGTCCAGTTAGCCATTGCAACAACGTTCATGAGTTATCCGTCAAGATTACTTGTCAGGAGTGCACCACAACGGGTCACCATCATGTCGTGTTACTTGTACTTGTTACTTGTTAGGAGCGCGCCACGACGGGCCACCATCAAGGTTCATTACATGTCATTCATCATTTCATGTTCACATATCATGGTTATGATCATATAGCATATCAACATATAAGCAGAAGAGACATATCCTGGGTGCACCCTAACGGGCCACCGATGTAAGGAAGACAACATAGCTTAGAGCATGAAATGTAATAAAGCCAAAGGACATGGCAGCATATATAGAAAAGTACATATTATGGCAAAAAGGGAAAAATGCCAAATCTTTGTGTGCCCCAAGGCTATGCGCACACGGAGTTTTATGTGCCTACATGAAGGCCACATATATGCCAAATCGTGCTAAGTCGTGCCATGATCAAACAAAATCGTGCTAATCGTGCCAAGTCGTGCCAAGTCGTACTGCGATTTGCACAAGTCGTACTGTGTCGAGTCTTGCCATGCCTAGTCGTGGCACGCACGAGTCATGTTGTGTTATGTAAGATCAATCGCAAGAAAATTGTATAAAATTACGAGTCTCAAAAGATGCAATAAGCCAAAACATGCAAAAGCCAAAGCATGAGGGTCATGGGCTTCAATGTGCCCAAGTGAAGGGGGCTTATGCGCCCAAGGGAGGCAGCCCCCATGCGCCCATATGGGCAGGCTATGCGCCTAAGCATGAGTGCCAACATGACCAAAGCACTTGCATGGCCAAGTGCCAAGGAACAGAAAAAGGTATTTATGCATTACGTGTGAAGGCCATGTGCCATACACAAGCCATGCACCCATACTGGCTACAGGTATGCGCCCACTAGGAGGTGGCACACTCTATGCGCCCCAAAGGGGTATGCCCTATGCGCCCAAGCATGGGTTGAACCCCTTGTGGCCAAAGGCTGAGGGTGAATGATGCAAGGTGACAAGTCGTGAAGGCTTATGCGCCAACACGAGTCTATGCGCCTACATGTGGCACACTATGCGCCCACATGATGGCATATGCGCCCACTAGAGTGGGGAGACTGCTTTGGGCGCATGACAAGTCCATGCGCCCAAGCAGTGCACTGTTCGTCTTCCCGACGAATCTGGGAAGAACGAACCATGGCCGAAAACTTCGAAACTTCGCCAAATCTCCGTCCGGAGTCCAAATTCGGACTTCCTTAGGTCAAAATGGGGTAGAACGAAATTCTCTACGACATGGAACCATCAAAACATGCAAATAAAGAAGTTAAATATATCAAAACTTCAAAAATTTGAAAATGGCAATTTCTTAGATCGACAAAAATCCATGCTTCAAAATAAAATTTTTCAAGTTCTAAAATGGTTTAGAATCATGCTAAGAAGCCATTGGACCCATCAAAATGGGTTCTCAAGTGAGAGCAAGGTGCACTTGCCTATGGAGGGGGAGAGGTTTTTAATGGAGAGGAAGAAGTTATAGAGAATAATGAAGAGAGAGAAAAGTGGGTGGGTTTTTAAATGGGGATGGTGGTAGGTAGGGGCTGGGTTCAACATGATGAACCAAGGGAAATAGACCAACTCAAACCAATAATGAACCAAGCCAAACCATAATATGCCATGATGGACCTAAACAAGATTAAACCAAAATTTAGCTAGCAAGACAAAATAAGTAAAAATACAGGTCAAGATTCCGTACACGTATACTTGAAAATACGTATAGCGAAAAACGGAGGTGACATTCCTAAAATAAGAATCCTGTTATATATTATATCTAAAATAACACACCATTAATTATGGACATCCAAATATAATTAAATCAAATATTTAATAAGATTTGGATTCCATAAGTATGTTGTTACCAAATCCATACTGGATTTCAACAGATAGTTCCATTAGCTCCTATAAAATGAATAACCAAAAAGAAAATTATATGTATTAACCCCCAAAAAAGTGATATTACATATCACTAGTTAGGTGCACGTGCATAAAATATTGTTAAAATAAATAAATAAAAGTTTTGGATACATGTTTAGATAATATGATATAGTTAGTTTAAATATAGTTTAAATATTGAATATATTTTAATGTTATATATATATATATATATATATATATATATATATATATATATATATATATATATATATATATATATATATATATATACTTGTAAAATTTTTAGGGTTATTTACACTAACTATTTCTAAATTTTGGATTTGTAACTCGGGGTACTTCTACTTTTAAACTAATTATGTTGACCACTTTCATGTTTTATATTTATTACATGGGTACCCCCACTTTAAGATAAAAAAAGTTATAACACTAGCTACTCATATTATTTTTTTTTTCTAAAGGGAATGATGATCAGTGTAATTAATTTAAAAGTAAGGAGTACACGGTGTTATAAATCAAAAACATAGAAGTGGTTAGTATAAATAATCCATAAATTTAAGTTATTTTATAAAAAAATTAAATTATTTTTACGTGAGAATATACATAAATCACATATGATGGTAGTTAATTATAAAAATTAATTATTTTTTTTATATACAAATGGTTTGGACGACTTATTTCACACTAGTAAATGCACGTGATTTGCACGTGTAATAACGTATAATAAAAATATTATCAAATTATAGTCAAATATATTTTCTAACTCAGGTGGTTAAGGTGGGAGGTTTTTTCTTGTTTGGTTGAGTTCAATTTTTCATTTTGAATATATATAACAAATTTAAATTTTTTTAATAATTTTTTTATTTATAAAATGGTTGATGATATACACGACTTAGACCGTTTTGAGCCAAATCTTTATAATAGTAGAGATTATATACGAAGAGAGACAAAAACAAATAATTACTAATTAGATGGTGGTGTCATCTATCACGTGTCATAAATAGCTCCAGACCTAACAAAAAATCGCCCTTCTCTCTCTCTAGAGTGTGTCCTGTCCATTTGTAGCAGTTGAAGAAGAGGAGGGAGGAGAATTTTTTCCCAACTCAACTTCCTCCCCGTCCCCACTTCCGTCGCCAGAATTAAATAGATTCGTCTACACCCCATTTTTTTTTCCTATTAGATTCTTGAAATTGGAGATCGATTCGATCGTTTCGTTTGGTTTTACTCTCGATTCTTCATTCTTCATAGCTATTGATGGAAAATTAGGTCAACAATCGCACGATTCTTTAGATCTGCTTGTTGTTGTTTGGTACTGCTACTGATGAGAATCATCATCTCGTGGTGTTGATAGCTGACATGAATTTTAATTGGGTCCATGCGCTTTTCGCGTCCTACTCGACGCCCACGTGGGCCACCGCCATCGCCGGGGTGTTCGTGGCGGTGTCCTTCTCCCTGTCCACCTACCTCCTGCTGCAGCACCTCTCCGCCTACAAGAACCCCGAGGAGCAGAAGTTCCTCATCGGCGTCATCCTCATGGTCCCCTGCTACGCCGTCGAATCGGTACTGCAACAAAAATTCAATCTTTTTTTTGTTTTGTTTTGTTTGGTGGGTGGGGGGGGGGGGGGGGGGGGGGGGGGGGGTGGGTGGTCATTTATGCTCCATTGACGACCCCCACTCTGATGGGTGAAGGCTTGGAAGATGATGAATGCTTTTTTTTTTCCCTCTCCCTCTTTTATATGCACTATTTGGTTGTGGGTTGCGCTTTACTCTTCTCGTTATGTAGAATGATTTTCTGTGTAAATGACACTGAAGGTTGAGATTTATCTGTTGATTCTCCAACGCATTGTTTAATCAATCGAGAGGAAGACCAGATGACCCATTTTTATTTGCGCAATTGAAGCTCATGCCGTCATTTGTGAATGCTCGAAAAAAAAAATTGTCGCCCAAATGAACGAAATATAACTTAATCCTAGTTTTCAGTTTAAGCACGATGCCTGCAAGGTTGTTGATTCTGATTGCTCGTTCGCTTGATTATTGTACCGTGTACACATTCGCTTGGTTATTTTACCGTGTTGTGTGTCCTATTGTGCAATGTAAGATGCACATTGTTCTGTTGGAAATCTGATTGAAAATTAGTATATTAATATTAATTGTATGAAAAATTTAGCGGAGAATTCTACTCAAAACTCTGATATCAAATATTACCTACATTTGGAATGAAGACCCCAAAACAGTTATGGTTTGTAAAAAGGACTTTTGAGTGTATTAATTAGAAGAAATATGGTTTTCCTGATTCATCCTTGATACAATTTTAAGTACCAAAATGAGCTGCCATTCACTTAACAATTTTACTAGTATTATGTCAGGCTCGTAGCTATTGTTGTATACCAAATGCCATTCGTGTTTAGTAAATTTATCATCTGGCCTTGCACTGGTTTCAATCATGTCTGTAAGGATGTACCAAATGGAAATTGAAGCCTCAAATTGTTTCGTATTGTAGGTGCATTGGGTCAGAAATAGCCTTTAGAACACTAATAAATTATCATTTAAAATTTTAGAGGAATAAGCAATTTATGTATTTCCTTGATGACATTTTTTCCACACCTCAAGTATATTACTTTTGATGCATATTATATATTTCCAGCTACTGTCTGTCATGGCCTTGCATGTTATTCTTGACTTCTACTTGAGTCAATATGAAATATGATCTTTATGGTTGAAGTGTATGTTCTCTTCTGAGCTCGACTGAAATGTTATTTTGGTTCCTCATATCCCTTGTTGTTTGTTGATTTAAAAATTGCATAATTCCTTTTGCATCTTTTTGAATTTTTTGCCTAAGTGTATTGTTCAGCGACTTAGTTTCCTCGCAGATGTTTATCTCAAACAATTGTGCTTCTGTGATGCTATTTTGTTGATACACATTCCCTGACAATACCTCTTTCAAATGCATTTTGGCTATGAAATACATAAACCTCAAAACTATTGTGTAGTTCTAATGTTTTTAAAGTATGATGTCAAAGACGTTACTAACTCTTAGTGGTTTACATAGTATGTGTCATTGGCGAATCCATCAACAAGCGTTGATTGTGGGATCCTTCGTGATTGCTATGAGTCGTTTGCAATGTATTGCTTTGGAAGATATCTCGTTGCCTGCTTGGGTATGTCCCTCTGTATGATTATCCTTTTTATTCCCTTGCACCTTATTTTTTCGTACGTGATCATTTAATGCTTCAGTATGCTTTTGCAAATATGTACTGTTTTTCTCTCTCACTGATGGGTCCAACATAAGTTATCATGCGTCCTTAAAATGATTACTGGAGTATATTGTGTTTCATTGTGATGAATTTCTATAGCCTCTTGATATTACAATTGGGATTTTGCTAAAATTCAGAAATGGTATTTTACGAGCATCCAGTGTATACATCATACGACAAGACATGGCCTATTCTGCCAATTTGTATCTTCTTGTATGCCTATCTCTAAGGCAAAGCAGCAAAAAGCTGCTGAAATGTTTGGTACTGCTGGAATATTCTCTTTAGTTGATCTTTAGGGATATAGTTTATTTCTGAGTTTAAAATGATATCGTAAGCTTCCCTGTTGCTTCACTTTTTATTCTAATTGAATAGTTGCATCTTGTGGTTCCATTCTTGTAGTTTTTGCTGGTAGTCTCAACTGACCAGTGATTTATTTCTACAAGTATGGATTATGGAATCTATACCGTTCGATGCTTCTAATAGATGTAGCTTGATAGTATGTTAATATTGTAAGCATATTATGTTACTTGAGAAGATGAGTATTGCATTGTATGCTAAGTGGTTGGGAACTTTGGAAGAACTTCTCTAAGAATTGGTCAATGTTACAAGTTACCGATTATATTGATTTTGTTTCTAAGAATGCTATATGGTTTGTTTAATCTTGGATTTGTTGTGCAACAATGAAGACATTTATAATGGAAGAGCTTGGATATTAAGAGCTTCCTGGTGTTGCACGCTCGAAGCTGTCTAGCTGAACTATGAATATATAAAAACTAGAAGTCCTTCAATTTGGCACTATTTAAAGTAGGTTTCAAGAAAGCTAGTTATAGATATACGAAGCTAGGGTTGACGATAAAGCTAGGGAAGGTGAAAGGTAGCCTGCCTAAGTTAGCAGCAAGGTCCTAAATGTGGTAACACTGTCGGATTCTCTATATTATTTTTCAGGTATTCAATTATCGAGTTTCAACACTTAGAAGTCTAAGTTTAAACATGATTCTATAATTTATTTAGGCTTAATTGCACTTTGATACCCTCAACTATTCTGCTTTTTCAAGTTGATATCTCAACTATTTTTTTTTCCAACTTGATACCCTAAATTTTTTTGGACAATAATGCCCTTACCCAAAAATTAAAACTACCACTCAACCCCTCCCCCTCCCCTCCTTCAGCCCCCCCCCCCCCCTTCCGGCCACCACCACCGCCCCTCTCCCCGCCGCCCCGCCCGCACCCTCCGGCCCCCGCCCCTCTCCTCCTTCAGCCCGCACCCCCCTCCCGCTCCCTCCCTTCCCTCTCCCGCTGCCCTCCTTTCCCGAATCCACCATCGCTGGAGAGGGAGGGGGGGGGGGGGGGTCGCCGCCGCGGGAGGGGGGGGGGAGGTGGTCGCCGGAGAGGGAAGGGAGGGAGGTGGTCGCCGGAGTGGGGGAGAAGGGGAGCGGGAAGGGATAAGGGCATTTTGGGAATTTTTAAAAATTTAGGTATCAAGTTGAAAAAAAAAAATAGTTGAGGTATAAGTTGTTGAGTAAAAAAGTTTATGGTATCAACTTGAAAAAGCGGAATAGTTGAGGGTATCAAAGTGCAATTTAGCCATTTATTTATATAGTCTTATGTCGGTTTCGAGAAACAAGTTCATAAATGTATGGATTTATAACATGATAGTTGCATATTCAAATACTCAACCTACTTAATATATATACACTTGAAAAAAAGAAGTTAATTTTAAAACATTAGAATGAAAGTACAATAAAATCAAATCACATTCCTGCTCGGTTTGATAAAATGTTAGAATGTTTCAGCCATTTTGCCTTTTCTGCAAGTTGTAGGCAATTATGAAAAACTTCATTCTTTTGGCAAATTCACTAAGAGCTTCAGTAACTTCGGTTTGTTTCAGCTAATTTTTGTCTTTTTGTGTGGTTACAGACTCATAAATGATTAGAACTTTCCAATACTAGTTTGATATGAAGGTATCGACATACATAATATATCAATGCTGTTTCAGATTGGTTCGTCTCAAGATCTATATGATACAGCCGACGTGTACCAGTAACAGACAGTTTTTAAAACCTTGATTACAGGAGATCTGGTTTTGCATAAATTGAGAACATGTCGTTGAATAGGTATGGACAGTTTACCAATAAAATTGAAGAGGTGCTTGAGTCGTGTTTTTAACTCTTTTTTTAAGAACAAGGACCAAAAATACTGAAGATAATTCAGAGGAAACTTGTTGTAGATTATCTGGGGCATATTTAGGCAGCGTCTAACTAGAATGGCCGTGTAGTCCGAACGTAGTTGGCACTTCTAGTCCTTGCATGACCTATTTGGATAGGATGTCATTTGCCTCCAGCAGCACATCGCTTGCTTGGACAAACATTAACAAAGCAGGAGCTGGCTCTTATACAAGATCAGTTCCAATCAAGGCCCTAGCAAATTGTTAGTATATTGTCATGTCCCAGCAAATATACTGAATTCTACAATTTTTAGTATATTGTCATGTCCCAACAAATAGCAATTAAGGAATTTTCACTTGCACAAATTTCAGTTGAGCACCTTGGAAAGGCCTCATACTTGTGAAGTCTGATAGCTTGAATAAATGTTCACTCCAGCAGAAGGCCTATTAGCCATTATTCACTCGTGTAGGATCACGTGCATAAAAATTAATGAGTCATGACAGCTTTTAATGCTGAAGATGTTTCAACTGGTTTTTACTTTAATAGAAAATTTGAATGGTATTTTTTATTTAATTTTCCTTTATATCTTTAAGATGAGGGCATTATTGACAAGGAGCAAAGAGGAGCGCTTTTCCAACTGCAGGAACATGAATTCTGATGTCATCTGTTACACGTTCAAGGTTTATAGAAAGAGAAGACAAGAGGAAATGAAAAAAGAAGGAAAATGGAGTTTGCTTTTAATCTTTTAATACACTGGTAGGCGTCGACGAGGCTAATCCAAAGCTCACCCATGAGCAGCTGCCGGACTGCTCTAGTGACCTCTCTCTTCGGACTAACGGAACCTTCTTAAAGTATCCTCTAAGTTCTAAAAAGAAGTAGCTCCGTCACCAAAAAACAGAAATTGCACTGATCGATCTTTCCACAAGTGATGATAGTTGAAGAGTATGATGACTCGAATCCTAACTATGAACGAGGCGATGAAATCCCTAAGATAAATCCAGAAAGAAGAAAACAGTTGAAAAGGAGAAATAAGGAGCATGTAGAAGCTTTTGAAAAGAATATGCAGGCTAAATCCATGTTATATTAAAAAAAAATCTGAGTAAGGTGCTGTATTATAACACTTTATGTAAAGATCAGAATAACCAAACATTTGTATGCATCATTTTTATCTACTCTCTAAAGCACAAATAGTTTGATAAAAGAATTGGAAATACATTTTATTTGTTCGAGATAAGGTGATGGATAAATTATTTTACATGAATTCTAGCGGGATTACACATGAAAGTTTCAGACTGTATAAGTTGTGATATAAAACTTGGACTGAATGAATGCCTTGGGAATTTATTAGTTGTTGATATCTAATAACGAGGAACCCATATTTAATTGCCATATGACATTTCTTATGCATCAGTTTTTTCTACCGTTTATATGTAATAAGTTTGTTTCTCACCTTCTTGCATTTCTATAATATTCTTCATTCTTTCTTTTTGGAATCTTCTAGCCATTCATTAAGTATAAATATTGGCACTAATTTTTTCAATCTTGATGCTTATGACTTAAAATAGACTTGTAATTATTACCTTGTCATTACTATTTGGTATGCATATCATTAGTGGCATTCTTACATTTGAAGTTAAGTACCTTTTTACAGCTTGTTTGGTTATTTCTTTATTGTTTTTTTTTTCCTGACAAGACTTTTACTCTCTATAGGTGGGGAAGAGAGAACAATTGAGTTTATGAAGCGGGAGGGAGGTTCAAGTTCTAGTGCACCCTTGTTACCACATTTTTCTGATAAGGGTGTTATAAAGCACCCCTTCCCTATGAAATATTTTGTAAAACCATGGAGACTGGGTGAATGGTTTTACGTTGTGATCAAGTTTGGTATCATACAATATGTATGTTTGAGCTTTTGTTGATTATTAACCTGTCTACTACTCGATATGTCAGCAGTGGTTTACTTAATATAATGCTTTCCTTTTGAACAGATGATAATAAAGACTCTTACTGCCATTTCAGCTGTGTTTCTTGAAGCTTTTGGGGTATATTGTGAAGGAGAGTTTAAGTTGAACTGTGGGTAAGAAAACTTAATATTTTTTGTTAATGAACGTGTTATTTGTTTATCCTTGGGCTAACTGAACAGCAAACATCAATTCTACAGAGCAACCTCAAAGTACTAGGATTTGTTTCTATTCTTGTATTGCTAAGTTTTCCCTAGTTAGCTGGACTAGTTGCTTTATGACTAGACAGCATGCTGTAGTTGATTATTTGGGTTCAGCTATAAGCTTTTATTACTTGAGCTCTTTAATCAACCGTGGGGCTTAGTGTTTTGCCTACACTCGCTTTGTGCGGCACACGAACTTCCTCCTCGAAGACCCGTGCAGGCCTCACTCAAATTTATAGGCTCAAGGGCCTTACAAGAGTCGCCATGATTGTGCTACTTGTCCAACATTCAACGGTTGGAAGCTTCTAGGCCTAAGATATTCACAAGGCTTCATAATAAAATATTTAGAAGAGTCTAGAACTTCTAGAAACTTAGGAAAATCCACCATACTTTGGAGAATTCTAGAGCCTTCCAATGAACCCCCAGTCCGGAGAGGGTTATGTAGGGAAGTCTCGGTGGAGCGAAAAATTATGTGCATGACAGGCATCAACAACAACAAAGCAATAAAAAACATGACAACTACCTTAATCCGAAGCCTTTGGAGTTTGGGCACCTACATAATTTTTTTTTTTTCATTCTGAAACACTTTGGTGTTAATGCTTAATGCCAAGGAAGAAACATACTTAATTTCTTAAGGAAGAAACATTTTGAAAAAACTAGATATTATATAAGAAAACCCCTTAAGTTTGTCTACTTTGTTTATGGAACTTGGTGTCCATAAAGAAATAACACAAATAATAACCCAACAAATTCAAGAAGCAATTATGCACCCTCACCATGCTCACAGTTGCCTAGTCGACTCTACTCGCTCAACTCCCGCTCCCTGACAGTTACACTTGGCTGTTGTAAAAGACGAATATAAATAATTAGGAAAGTTAAAAGATTCAGTAAAAATGTTATCTTATATAGCAAGAAAAAAATTATTTAACAAAATATATAGGAAAGAGTCCCATGAATGGAGTAGTAGTATTATAGTACCTTTGGATAAAAAACAAGGTCAATATAAATAATTGTAATAAATATCGAGGTATCAAGCATATGAACCAACCATGAAACTCTGGAGAGAGCAATTCAGCAAAGATTAATCTAAAAACTAGAATTTCATATAATCAATTTGGTCTTGTGTCGGGAAGGTCTACTATGGAAGCTTTTTTACTTACTAACTTATCAATGAAAGAGTTTAGAGAGAGGAGATGGATCTACATCTAGTTCTTATTGACATAGAAAAAACTTATGATAGAATACCTTAGTACCTAGAAAGACGTTATGGTGTTTAAAGAAGTCCTTGGTAGCTATGTTGGAGTTGACTACCATGTTAGTCTTTGGAGGAGATATCATACTTTTTTTCTATCATTGTTGGCTTACATCAAGGATCAATAGCTACTTATGGATGAAATTACTGTATTAGGGTAAGGTTTCGTGGTGTATGTTGTTTGTTGATGATATTGTGTTGGTTGATAAGAGTAAAGAGTGTTCATATTCTAAATGAAAATTTTGGAGCGAACTATGCGTTAAGGGTCTTATAATTAATAGATAGAAAAGAGAGTATATGAAATGTAAATTTAACATTTCAACCACAAGTAAAAAAAGGTAGGAATACTTATTGTTGGGCAAGAGATACCTATGAGTAGGCCTCAATGGTAACCGGTAACCCGACTCAAATTTTGACTAAGAATTCGGGTTTGGATATCATGCAAACCCAGATACATTTCGTGTCGGATTCAGTTATAACATATGAAACACGAAAAAAATCGGTTGTGGTTCGGGTTTTAATAAATATATAACATTCCTCTTTAAACATTTACACAATTAACTCTTTGGGTAGTTGGTTAATACTTGGATGCTAGAGTCATTGATTAGTTTGGTGTTGGGTTCGATTCCCACATTGAGCATGTGGGAGAACTTGTTTTTAATTTTAATTTTTGAGAACTGGTCTGGTCCAGATTATGAAGAATTGGGATATAGAATTGGGACCATAAAAGATTTCAGATATAGAAATGGGACCATAAAAGATTTTGGGTCGGGTTTGAATTTTACATAGATCCGACCCAAACCCGGCCCATTGAGCCCTACCCAGGAGTCACCTAGGAGTGTGATAGTCTTCAGTACTTTAGGACATTCGTTTATTATTGTCACGCCCCGGTCCCGTAGGACCAATCGTCCTCGCTAAGACGTGATGCCGCGTGAGGCTAGGTTGCGCTCACGTAATGCGGATTCCATAACGGTCAATTACAGGCTAAGCAACGGGGTCGTCGCACAAAAGTCCCAAGCAGAAACATTGAATAATAAAGGCAACATGAGTATACAAAATGAGAACTCTTTACTTATATTGAAACGAAGATTATAATGTGGTACGTGGCCATAATTACAATCACTCAGTCTCACTCTTCTCACAATACAAGTCACTCTGCTCTCTCCTCTCTCGATATATGCCAAGGAACTCCATGCCTCGACGTATCCAAGCGAGCTTCGCGCCGATTAATCTTTTACATGTGCTTGCACATAAACACTGTGTGGGTGTCAGTACTCAACTGTACTGGTTGTGTGAGCTCCTCGCCCACCCATAAAAAACTGACATGTTATTTTACTTTGTGCAACATATCCTTTTGATCGTCTTTCGAATCTTACCTTAGGGTCAGTTTTAGGACATAGATGCCTGGCCTATTTGGTGCATCATGACATTGTCGTGCCATGAATTCCTTCGTGTAACATAACCGAGGCAGTGCTTCATCACTTAGTAACTTGCCCAAACTTCGTGCCGCAACAACGTGGTCGTGCCACTAGACCATTCTCGTGTCAACGACATCAACGTGTCAATCGTGCTTGCCATTCGGCCTATATTTTGAGACCCAACACATGATTGTGCCCTAGACTTTGCTCGTGCCTCAAGATCGAGACCGTGCCTCACAACTCAACATGACCTATCCATATTGTCGCCTCGCGGCCTTTCATGTTCAACTCATCAACTGACTCAACAAGACTTGTGAACTTAGTGTCAATGACACAAACTTCCGACGTCACATCTCGTGCCAAAGCACGGTGTGCCCGTTGCAGCCAAATTTTAGGCCCAAACATTGTTTTATAGCCCATGCACACATTTAACTGGACTCATTGTTGCCGTGCACACATACTCGACTCAATCCAAAGGCATGCACGCGGATAGCCGTTCTTATGCCGACTCATCTATATGAGAGGTCACTAGCAATATCAAGCTATACTAGATCTTTGCATACGGTGACATTCGCGTGCGAGCTCCACCGAATGGTCCCGTAGCCTATATTGTAACGGTTCACTTCAATGCGAGTCGCACCGTCGTTGAAGGCCGTACAATATCTGCTATTCCTCCTAGGCCGACACGAACCCGGTGCCCCGGCGATCGTTCGAGGAACTCCTCTTGTGCACAAGTTATCCAATGACCATGCAAGACTCATCTCGATTTACCATGTCCTTTATTCATGACATGCTTTCCATACTTCATGAGAGACTCCCAAGCCACGGGACTAGTCTCGGCGACAAACGGTCGCGTGAACTTTCCATTCTTGAAACCCAGAAAATGGCTATTGCATAGTCTTCCAATTTGACTTGAACAAACGTGTTCCTTTATGTGTCATAGACCGTGGCATACCTATCATCGAAACAACCGTGGCTCGTTCCTTAAACCAATTTGTGTTCTGTGCGACACTACCGTCCAAGTCATACTTTATATGACGAGCCTTGAGATCGTGAGACTATATGACTTCAACAACCGCAGAACGCGCGGGATAGTGCTTGCTATGACTTCGATAGCCCGACATAATTTTTGTCTAACTCAATCGTGCAACAACTTAACCCGTGGGACGAGCAAAGGCTATGCCAAGCCTTGCACCGTAGAAACGTGCTTTGAGACTTGTGGGATACTTTTGCTATGCTAAGTATCGGATGGTGGAACATTGCATGCTTTATCAAGCATTTATACGTGCGATGTCTATGACTTATGCTAAGTTCATAGCTTTGTGGCAACATAGACCAACTTTCCTTCAACCAAGCCATCAGACGAAAGACCGAGTGTCATTTTGAAAGCACGCCGTACACATTTCTAAGCCGACTGTAGGACCTTTCCATATTCTGACTCAAGCTGACCCAACTTGGAATTATTTCCTTAGCTATATGGATTCGTCTCTTTTATTGTCAAGCCTACTCGTGCAGTTGAAAACTTTCGTTTTATTAGTGTGAAGGCCAAGCTGAGACAAGTTCACCGAAGCCACCCACCTGAGCGAGGAGTTGCCTCGACCGAGCAGGATTTCGAGCAAGCCGTTGCATGGCTAAGTCCGAACGCCGTTGGCATTTTGATTCCTCCGGTTGAACTGAGCGGGACGGGGCACTACAATTATGATGAAGAGATTGAGTAGGATGTTAACAGAATTGAACAAGACTGAAGACGGTCAAAATGAGTGTTGTGACAAAAGAAAGAAAGAAATGGGGGTTGCTTCTAGAGTGCTTTGTGATCAAATGATGCTCTTCAAATTTAGAGGAAAAAATCGATAAAACTGCTATAAGATCAGTCGTCCTATATGGATCAGTATGATGTTCAATTAAAAAACGTGTGAAAATAAGGTACTTGAAATGAGAACAAGAGGGATGAGTGGAAGGACACTAAAAGAGGATAAAAATGAGCATATTCATGGAAAAGTTGGAGGTGACGCCAATTGAGGGTAAGATACAGATATTCGTCTCATGTGGTTTGGACATGTCCAACATAGACTAATAGAAGCACTGGTTGAGTGATAAGATATTAATTAAAGGAGATGCTAAAACTATGGGCAGGCCTAAACAATTGGATTGAGGCCCTAAAGAAGGCATGTTAATGTTACAAAGGGCATGATCCTTAACAGAGCTGAAGGAAGAAAATGATGCAAATTCGACCACCCCACGAATTTAGGATAAAGTTCTTGTTGCTATTGATGTTCTAACAGGTTTTCTTGCATATCCTAGTGACCAGCCTTGCTGTGTTTCCTCTTCAGTGAATTTTGTAGTGAAGAATTTGTTGATATTTTGTCATTGAGGTTACTTCATTCAGCTTTCCTACGTGATTCCTATTTGATCTTTGGATTATTGTACCATGTGATGAATATGATTTACTACAGCAATTCTGTAGGCACTTTTTTATCTGAGACTTTCCTAGTCTAGGACAAATTGGAGTCACATCTTGGTTACAAGAGCTCATACTGCATAACCATAAAATGGTAGGTCTATCTGTTTTGCTCCCAACTGGACTACGACATCTTCTTGGAAGGTCCTCTCTCACTGATAGCTCCCTAACTTAAAACTTAAAGAATATGGCACCAACCTATGGTGTCTGTTGACATCTTGGTAACAGTCATAAACATTCCTCAATTCTTTTGTAAGATATCTTGATGGTAGGTCATACTTCCAGGTGGATCCCACACTAATGGGAAAAGGATTGGAGGATAATGATTAGTAAAGCTCAATGAGGTGAAGGTTAGATATTAGTCTCTTTGTGGCATGAGAAAATAGGGATTCCAATTTGAATACTAAGATAATGAGAGAATTAAATAGGCTTCATTTGTACTGGCTTTTCTCAATGGTCATTTTTCCTATCATTTATATTTATGTAGTAATTTCTTGTGCATTTGATTTCACAGCACTGCAGCTGTGTCTACAGTAACAATATTTATGTACATCAACAAACTGCTAGTTATGCAGATACTGGGAATCACAGAGAAGGCCAGATGGGTGCCGGATCTATGTCGGGTTCGAATCCGACGTGGATTCGTGTGGGACACCGTCTGATTCATTTCACATTCGAATTCCCACGTGTCACAACGTTTTTCTTGGCCTGCTCTTGCCACCGGCAGGTGCTGCCTGGAGATGTTGCTGCTGCTACGAGAGAGGGAGATAGAGAGAGAAGAGAGTGAGAGAGACTTGGGGGTGAGGACTGCTGCTATCATCAGAATTGGGTGGGGGCAAACCCTAACCTGATGCTAACTCGTAATTTATGTTACGGGTCGGGCGCCCAAAAAAACCGACCCTAACTTATGTTTTAAGATAGGATCTGGTCTGGGTTTTTCGTCATTTCAGTGAAGATCCGAACCCGACCTGTAAGTAGTAAGTTCCATATTAGTGGATCTGGTTTAGGTCTTTACCAATTCAGTGAAGGTCCAGACCTGACCCGCAAGTAATAATTTCTATATTGCATAGTTTGCACTATCGGCCGATACCGATCCGACACATCTGATACCGATACAGTTTGGCATGTCTGCCGATACTGATACAGTTTTGGCACTGAAACCGACATTGGGGGTCTCTTTCCCAGTCAACGCAAAGAAAATTGAAAAAAAAGACTAATCAACAAGGATGTAAAAGCATGGTAAGGTTATAAAAGCATGTAAATGAAGAAAGATTATCTATCGCAAGTAAACCAATCAGCAAGAGTGACTATTATTTCATTCAATTTCAAAATGACTATGAAACAACACATAAAATACTTAAAATTGTGCCTAAATACCTTTTTTTTTCCTAAATTTATTAATAGTTATTTGCTATCTGATATTCTGATCTAAAACTACCGAACTGATACTCATAGGAAGGGTCCGATACCGATACTGATACTGCGAACCTTGTATATTGGTAATCTCGTTTGGGTTTTTACCAATTCAGTTAAAATCCAACCCCGACTCACATCTTATATATGTTTGTATATACAGAGAGCGGTGATTAGGTGGGAAACATTAATTTATATGAGAAGATGAAAAACAAAGATATGCCCTTGGATTATAAGGGATGGTCCAGATCAACTCAGAATAAACACAGATTTTTCTTCTATCTTTATATATCCAACCTCCAGAAAAACCTCTATTTCTTCTCCATCTTCGTTCTCTGTTTTCTCCATCTCTGTAAAGCCCATCCATCACTTTATGAACCCGTGAACGACGGCTCCATATCCATTCCTTATTTCTGCCTGCTGTGAGTCATTAGTGACAGGTAGGCGCCGATGAGTTATCATCAATGGTTTGAACTAGCATGTTGGTTTCTGATATTCTGCAAGCGCTCAAGACGCTCAGGAATGTAACTCAGTTTCGGCTCAACCCAGCATGCCTCATGTCTTGAAAGAACTCCATTGCCTCCTCGCCATGATGGGGGTGGCGAACCTTGACATGATCGACGTCCATGACACCAAGTTCCTTCTCTCTGAGTTATTGATGCACACCTTGACCCTATCGAGCCCCTCTTTCGGCAGTGGCAACAATGCCTCCCGGATCTCGAGCAAGTTGAGGTCCGATACAGAAGGAATGATGGTGAGGACCATGATCTCCATCAGTCTCACACCTCGTCTACTCATCTCACTAAACATCGTTGATTGCAATGAATTCCTTCATATGTTTTAGTTGATTGCAATGAATCTCATTGCAACGAACTCGAGCCTACAACAAATTGCATGAAGGGCTCCTTGTCAAATTTGAACTGAGCTTATGACGACAAATTCGTATTGGCACGATGACTCCTTGTCTCACATTCATAGGCAAATGTTGGAATGTGGTGATAATGAGGGGACGGAACCCTTATGTAATTATGTGGGTAGCCAACGATGTCATAGGAACTGGTGACATCGTCAATGGAGTTTAGGTAGGTGGAGTTTGGTAAAACAAGAAGGAGAGAACAAGTCAACAACAACAAAAAGGAATATGAGAGAGAACATGGAGATATGATGCAGAGATCGATTTGTTGAAGGTGTTTAATTTAAATAATGTAAGAAAGATCAGATCAGATCCATATACCTTATAATCCAACAACATGTCTTTATTTCTCATCTTCTCATGTAAGTTTTTGATGTTTCTCACATTATATATATATATATATATATATAGGATCGGGATCCCCGCACTCCTCTTATGTTCCCCAGAATAGCAGCCGTTGGATTGTCTTTGTGGACCGTTGAGATTAGATCAAAATCTCGCGAGAAATTGGATAGCTTAAGGATCTAATCTATACGGTCCATAAAGACAATCCAACAGCTGCTATTCCGGGTATATATATATATACTGGCGTGTCGGATTCGCATCGTGTATCCATATTGGTGCAACATAGTGCATATATAACACATAATACAGGATTTTTACCTGTAGCTAACCTTTCATAATGTAAACTCGTCAATTTATCTTCACATGATTGCATAATTATTCCAGAATGTTGAGGATTTATTGTTTGCAATCCAGTAAGTTGAAATATTGTAGTTGCTGTTTGTTGTAGAAATATCTCTCAACTCAAATTTTCCATTACCCAGTATCTTGATACTGAAAGTGGACATTTGGCAGTTTGTAGCTTGTTTTGGGTTGTTGACACACTCATTTTCTAGTGTATTAATATGTATTGTTGTTCTATGTTTGTGCAGCTATCCTTACATGGCGGTGGTTCTCAATTTCAGTCAATCATGGGCCTTGTACTGCCTAGTTCAGTTCTATACTGTTACCAAGGATGAATTAGCACACATAAAACCATTGGCTAAGTTCCTAGTATTCAAGTCTATTGTCTTTCTTACGTGGTGGCAAGGTGTGGCCATTGCCATACTTTATACCTTTGGTTTGTTCAAAAGCCCTATAGCTCAAGGCTTGCAATTCAAAACAAGTATTCAAGACTTCATCATTTGTATAGAGGTACTTAAAATTCTTCATTCCTGGAACACATTATGTAGATCAACAACAATCCTCTGTTAGCTCTTAAAATTCACAAATAACATATCATCGTCATCCAAGGTATAGAGCATAAGATCAATAAAAGTATTGAGAAATTTTTTATGACCAACTTCTATATGACGCCAAACATCAATGTTGGTGCCAAATTCCCAGCAGATGTACCTATGAACACGTGAGGGTCATGCTATAAAGCCTAAACGGCTAGTTGGCGGGTTGGTAGGCCTACCTTTTGGATTTGTTGTCTACTCAGAAACCAAGGAGCACGCTCCAAATTCCCCTGAACTATAAAAAATCTATCCAACCTGCCAACGAGGTGAGATTATATAGACATCTGAATATCCAACTAACGACAACCTTTTCCTCTCGTATTACATGATTTCCCCATTTGCTTTGGTAATTAGTTCGGCAAACTTGGTTCACCAAATACACTATAACACCTCCCAATTGAATCCTACCATATGTTTAATAACCAAATACATATGATTATATGTAAATAATCAATTTTCAAGAAACTTATTTTAGCAAGTATCCAAGGGAAAATGTTAATTTCACAATTCGGTAGAAGATCGACATTCAGATTGTAGCTTCTTCTACTCCCTTAATCATTGCTCAATCACTCTCTCCCGGAGTTTCATGTTATGGCTTGTAAACTTGACCCTTTGGTAGTTAGCACAAGTCTGTCTATTTCCCTTGTTTCTATTATGCATGTGTGCAAAAACACACACAACAAACACACAGACAATAATTTGACGTGGTATACACCCTATGTCCATGCCCACATATCATAGAGTAAGGTGCTTTGTGTAGGAAATTTGGTAGATGTTAGGCAGTAATTTGGAGTGCCACAAGGAAAAAAGCAATATACTTTATGGTAAATCGTAAAAAAAATCCTCATTTTGTTAATGTTTGGCCCACTTACAATAAGTATTGTAAGTTTGCGCCGAGGGATTGCAATAGTTCTTGTTTGCTTTGGGATAGCTAGGAGTAGGGGCGTTAACGAGCAGAGCTTTGAGCTAGCACCCCCCTGCGTGGGTTCAAAATAAAGCTCGAGCTTCAACACGAGCCTAATCACAAGCTTAGGCTCGAGAGCCGCTTGAGCTTGAATTGTAAACATGCTTAAGCTTAAATTGAACTTGTTTATGAGCTCATGAGCTGTCCCAAACCAAAAGTATAGCTCCGTAAGCATACTATCAAACTGAAGGTGTTTCAATGAACTTCATACCAAATTTGAAAAGTTTATTAGTGTAATATATTTCTTTTATATAAATATAAAGAAAATCGAGCCGGCTCGCGAGCTTATGAGCCAAATACCTTGTATGGGCTCTTTTAACGAGCCTATTCTTAGGCTCAAGTTCGTGCTCTTGAGCTCAAAAGCTCGGCTCACGAGCTTTTCCACGTGCTGAGCTCGAGCGAGTGAGCTTGCAAATAGCTTGGTTAACACCCGTAGCTAGGAGGGAACATTTATGTAACAAAGCCCAAAATTGAAAGTAATCTGAATATTGTAAGTTGGTAATGTGGAAATAGGCTTTATTCTACACCTGGGGCTGTTTTAAGAGTCTGGCTCCGTGTTGGTGGGTTTTCAACAGTTTGGACTCTAATATAATGTGGCTTACTAGTCTACTTTACAATGGAAATCTTCTGTAGTGGTCTTCTGTCCTTAAGCCTTTGGTAGTGAGGAAATAGGCTTTATGCCATACCTGGGGCTATTATAGAGTCTTGACTCCTTGTTTGTGTGTTTTCAACAGTTTGAACTTGTGAGGTGTGGTTCACGAATCTACTTTACAATTGAAATCTTTTGTCATGGTTTTCTGTCCTTCAGCATTCTTGTTCTTCTTGCATGCTTTCTTAATCTTTAACAAATATATACACATTGCCCCTCCCATTTCTTTTGAAAGTGCAAACTTTCAAGATGTCTAAATATTAGAGTGGCAAATGCCGATTGTTTTGTTAATGACTAGAGTTTTAATCTTGGAAATATCTGCACACAATAGTTGAAACTTTTTGCTATTTTTTCATTGTATATAAGCTACGTATTGCAGCTGGGAATGTAGCCACGGTTACTTTCTTCTACTGAAATTTAAATTTGATGGATCCACATGTGCAGTCAAGCTTGGCTGGAATTTTCATTATCTTATTTCTGTGCATATAGCTGAAATATTTTGTTTGTAGAACCTGTAAGTACTTCTAGCTGTAACTCTGACATATCACTTTATTCCAGCACAGATGGGTGTTGCCTCCATTGTTCACCTCTATGTATTCCCTGCCAAGCCATATGAGCTAATGGATGAGCCCTTCTCTGGAAATGTTTCTGTTCTTGGAGACTATGTATCTGCAGACCCTGTTGACCCTGACGAGGTTCGGGACAGTGAGCGACCAACAAAGCTGAGACTTCCACGGCCTGATGTTGATGCTAAGAGTGGTATGACCATTAGAGAAAGTGTGCGTGATGTTGTTCTTGGTGGTGGAGAATATGTAAGCTCTCTCTCTCTCTCTCTCTCTCTCTCTCTCTCTCTCTCTCTGTGTGTGTGTGTGTGTGTGTGTACTCTCTCCATGTCAATGGTTTAGTTACACACCTAGATACCTAAACATAGTAGCCGAGATCCACATATGCTACAGAAAAAGAGGAAAAAAGAAAGTAACTCTCTCCATGTCAGTGGTTTAGTTACACACCTAGATACCTAAACATAGTAGCCGAGATCCACATATGCTACAGAAAAAGAGGAAAAAAGAAACTAATAATCATATGACATCATCTGTATTATCTATTAATATTTTAAACTTCAAATGTAACTAAGAAATAGCGCCGGCTAGTAATAAGCAAAAGATCAAACATTGGTTAGATGATTTACAATAGGTAGATAATTAACTGCAGAATTCTATTTTACTCCTATTAAGTTTTGGAGTTTGAATTTTCTTGCAGATGCCATGGTGCCTGGCCAACTCTTACTTAGGCAGAGAGGCCCTGAGGCGGCCACCTTGGCACACGAGAGGCATCTGTATCGGGGCTCCTTAAGCATATTGACCTGCCTTACCTACCATTTTTTTTGTCATTTGGAATTCAACCAGGACCTAATAACTTATAATTATTACTAATATTGAATATGGATATTAGAGAATAGGAAAGAAACATTATCATTCCCCCCATCCCTTTTGTGTCTTTATGTTGTGGACACAATGACTCAACAACTTTGAAAAATTAGGATATGTTGGACGATATGTATATATATATATATATATATATATATATATATAACACAACAAGCAGAAGAACAAAATGCCATTATGCCACTAATAGCTGGTCATTCACAGATCCAAAAATCCAAAATATGACATGCCCACCAGTTTCCCGTTGATCACAAAACACTATTATCCAATATAAGGATAAATGAAAAGATTATTAAAGTTCTTGTCATTCACTCTAAAAGAACAATGATGTCAGTCCATTTAAGATGCTTGTCATCGGTAAATAGCTGCCACTATTCTAAATTTGTTTTCACCTTTTGTGTATTCTTCACTTCTCTAGAAAGAAAGTGATAGTTGGGAGTGGAGTCCAGTGGACATGTACTAAATCTTCGGTTCGTTGTGGCTACATCCTGTTCCTATTGAGCTATTGAGCGAGTGAATGAATAAGTTGAAGTAAAGACACTGAAGCTCCCAAAAGATCCACCAAGCCTTTGTTTCCATGATCCATGTATCCTTTAACGAATCAAAAGATGAAAATTTATATTAACATCCAAAAAATTTAGATAATTCATCTTTTACTCGTCAAATCACTCTCATTTGGGTGGTATATCATCAACTGCTTGTTCCATTCTTTCGAAATCTTTGAATTTCCATATATAGGTTCCATTCTTTTGAAATCTTCGAATCTCTACAGATAGGTCATGTTTTTACTCGCAAGGGGAATAATACCTAGGCAAGATAATTAAGAACATTCAATTTAAATCATATTCAAAATTTTGAACAAAAAGAATCAACTAAACTAAATTAAGACTCAATTCACCTTGAACGAAATGAGTTGGCCTTTTGCTAATAAGTTATAATTTTTGCTAATAATTGGTGATGGATTTTTGGTCAATTTGGCATGTCTTGCTAATAAAGTTGGTGCTATTTATTAGGTAACCGTGAAAAAAAAACAGGAGTGAAGAGAGCCAAACATATCTCCCTTTGTTAACTATTTATTCATGCAAATTTCCCCAATTAAATAATATTACTGAGGGGGACACTACTGTGGACAATGTTGGCATGGTAGATTCAGATGCTACCAAAAAGGAGTCTTACTAGTTTTGTCTTATTTGTAATAAATAAAGGCCTGTGCTTTTTGTGGTGATGTTTGTTACTAGAATAAATATATAATAACTAGTAACTTTGTTGTGTAATTATTCAGCGCTGTCAACCATTATTATGTTGAAAGTGGCATCATGCTGGATAAATGATGTATAAAATTATGTATGTCATTTTACTTTATATTTCTAATGGTTTTTAATTTTCTCAATTCCAAACTGATAACCCCAATGCTCCGATTCAAAGCCACCATAGCTGCTGACACTGATACTCATATAGCGCGACTGATATCGATTCTGATATGAATTTTTGTACCTTCCTTAAATCCTATTGCTAGAGTCCTGTTTCTGTATCCACTCGTGCATGTGTTATCTATTCCTGCACCCATTATCCTTTGACATGCTTCAAATAATGCTAAGTACTTATCTTTTTTAAATTGGATATACCATCTTAAGTTATTCTAGATATGGTTTTCCCTGAGAAGCAGGTTCACAAAGATGAAAGAGTAGTATCCAGACTAATGAACTGGAAATATAAGATAAGTGCAGTTGGTTGAGCCCAGTCCCTCTTGGGGGCAAATATACTGGAAATATTTTTGCCCCCATGGGTTGGTGCAGTTGGTTAAGTCCACTACCTCTTCTACAAGAGGTCTAGTGTTCCAATCATGCTTGCTGCATTTAATCTTTGACTTTTGGGGGAGTGTGAAGTGGGGTGGTCTTTGCATTCTTCCCCTGTAGCCGGTCAGCTGCGATCGTACCCCAGAGAGAGAGAGAGAGAGAGAGAGAGAGAGAGAGATGAAAACAAGAATCTGAATCGCATGATATCCTCACTGGTTTTGTTATCCCCCTACATATCTTTGTGCCAGGCTGGCTACAATGGCTGATACCTAATATAAGCTGGAAACTTTATATTGTGCCAGTAGAACCACAGCTCATAATATCAAGCAAAACACATGTTTATTAGGCATATTTGCAAGTTTATTCTTATTTTGCATCTAATGTTAAGCATAACATGTGGTGGTGGTGGACATAATAATTTCTTTAGTGATCATTTTACCAAGACAGATAATTGTGGCTAACAGAGTTATTTACATGGGTTAATTACTTGGATCAGTCTAATCGAAAGGCCTTCACTACTATGGCAAGTCTATAGCCTTTCGTGACAAATGGAATGGTGCTTGGTGTCTGAAGTCATGAGTACCGTTTTTTTATTACTAATAATCCTAGAAACTTGCTTGTTGCTATTTAGGCGAGGACGAGCATTTATAATCATTTCTCATCTGCAGGGTTCTTTTTCTTGAAGGCATATCATTTCCTACAATTTGATTCTTGAAACTACTCTTTTTTGTATTTGAGTTTGCTTGTCCTGTTCTCCATGAGCAAATGACATGAGATTGTTCTAGCACAGAGTCACCGAACATAATAAAGATGTTTTTATGACCAAAAGATCATTGTGCTCGTCTTAGTTTATAATTTGTTTACTAAAAGGTTTTATTTGTTACTGCAGATTGTAAATGATTTGAAGTTTACTGTCAACCATGCGGTCGAGCCTATGGAGAAGGGTTTTACAAGATTCAATGAGAAACTTCACAAGATCTCGCAGAACATAAAAAAACATGAGAAAGAAAAGAAGAGAACCAAGGATGACAGCTGCATTGGTTCATCATCTCCTAATAGGAAAGTAATCCGTGGTATAGATGATCCACTCCTGACCGGATGCTCTAGTGATGGTGGAGCCAGAGGAAGAAGGCATCGGAAGAAATCAGGATATGCCAGTGCAGAAAGCGGTGGAGAGAGTAGTAGTGATCCTAGTCATGGTGCTTATGAAATTAGGGGGCGCAGGTGGATTACGAAAGAGTGAAGAAATCAGCGAGGGCTGGAAGTTCAAGAATGTTCCCAACTCAACTCCTGCAGGTGATACCACCTGATCTGCTTGTCATTATGACGACATAATGCCCGAAGGGTTGGATTTTTCTGGTGGGAGTTTGTAGATATGTTCAACGCATACTTTCTCTCATTTGCACTCCCGAAGTTATGGTATCTGGTAATGCAAGTGGGAAGGTTACATATGCAGGAACATATATAAATGATATTTGAATTCATCATAAGCTTGTATGTGTGATGAAAGGCACATTCCTGATTATAAGAAGTCATGCTGTAAATCATTATTGCAAAAAAATGTTCCAAATACCGCTATAGAATTCTAACATTTTACAAGTACAAGTTACAGATACTTGTTTCCCTTTATCATTGATACATTTGTTTCTCAGGTATTGATTCTCTTTTCAAAGGACAGGAATCCTATCGCGTCCACGAGATTTTGAGACAATTTGATGTTGTATCCGGATCTTGTGCTGCTGATGACAAGGTGTGGCTCTTCTTTCTTATATGAATCTTTTCCCCGAATGTTTTGGGGGGTTGGGATTTCCAGGAAAATTTTGAAGGAATGAGAAGGGATGTCCCGAGAAGCAAGGGACGAAAATGGGTGATGTGGATTACATCGGGACGCACTGCAGGTCGATTAGTGTGGATAGAGCGCGTGGGGGTGGCAATGGGTGTCCTGCGGGATGTGCCAAAACGACTGGCACCATGAGATGGGCAAATATGCAACGAGGATGTCTACGCTTCAGGATGCTGTGGGATGATGGGATGGCAACATGTGCTGATCCTTGTGCTAGAGCTGAAATGTACTGATTGTTGTGCTGATTGTTGTGCTAGAGCTGAAACGTGCTGATTGTTGTGCTAGAGCGGAAAGTGTGCAACTTGGTGCCCCATTTTAGAAGGTTTCTGCAATTACATTTGATGATGATGTTTTAAGACTAAGCCACGACATGGTACGGGAAAACCCTAGCCCCTAGGGTTATGTTTGGTTCATGAATTGTTTGGTTCACGAATTTAAGGAATCATGAATTGTTTGGTAGCCACAAACTTGGAAAATATTTTCTTGACATTAAAAAAAAAAATAGGGAGGAAGATGATTCCTCTTGAGATTAATTTTTCCTTCTCCTTTTCCACCATTAATTATGGAAATTTTGGAAGAAGTGCGATCGTCTATGTTATCCATTAATTTTGGATTTTCTTCCATGATGTTATTTTTATTTTAAAATGAAGGATATTATTGAAGCATTGATTTTTTCTTTCTTTCGGGCACCAATCAAACACTGAAAGAAAAATCAAATAATATTCCTTGAATGCTTTCCTTGTTTACCAAACACGGGAAAAAAACGTGATAGAATTCTAATTTTTCATCCCCATAGAAAAGACGGAATTGATTTTCTTTCCGAGAACCAAACGAGGCAACTTGTCAGGCTTTCAGGTATTATATAGGGATCCAAAATGTCTAAACGCGACCTTTTATCCAAGGTCAAACACAGTAATAAGTTCAGAAATAATGAAAGATTCACTTCAATAGATTTCTCAACTTTGAAAAGCCTCTTGAAAGAGCTAGAATGACATTACATAAGTAAATTAGAAAGCAGTTAAGAAACAAATAAGGTGAAACAGTATCAAACAAGGAGAATGATGAATTTTTTTTTTCCATAAATATGAAAAAACATAATTACGATAAATATTCCGCAAAATCAAAGTTATGCACCTCTATAGAATCTATCATTACAATAGTTATTTCACACACTACTGCTGCTTAACTTGACATCCAAATCAAAAGACGATAGCCACTAAAAGTCAGTTCTTCATAAGATGTAGACTTCTGAGCAGTAAATGTCACCTTGCAGCTCTTCTCCTTCGCCTACGACGACATTCAAAACAGTCTGAACACGGGTAGTTGGACCTGGTCACACTTCCAGTGCTTGCTTGGAGCTTGCTGGATGGAACTTTGAGGTCTTCTATGAGTACCTGTCGCAACTTCTGGTTCTCCTCCATCAGTTCTTGAATAGCTTGCTGGTTTCTCAACAGCTGATTGCATACGAAATTTCAGAGCTCACATCACATAGGGAGGTAACTTCTCTAATTACAGCAAAGAATCAACTTAATGCCATAACTGGACAGTCTACTGCCTATAACGAAATCTACCCCTCCAAGCACCGCTACTATTTTTGTGAGACTTCAACGACTTTAGATTATTCAAACAGCTAAGTTGTTTGAAAAAGATTAAAATTGTTCGCAATGATACGTTACGTCTCTTTTGGTCCTTTGCACAGTTGCAGTCTAGATCCAGGGGACATGCCACTCAACATCCTGGACTAAACCTGCCTTGGGCAGACTCAAAACAGACCTGCGCAAACGCACATCTAGTCCAGGCTCCAGGTTGGTTGAGTGCCTGAATCAAAGGGCGGGAACCAAAAAAGACATAGGGGAAGATAGGAAAGTAGTGAATCGGTGGTGCCGCCCTGCATAAATGGATGACAGCAGAAAGAGGGAGGGAAGGGGAGAGGGGTGACGGGGAGGAAGCAAGGAAAAAAAGGGGGTCATTTCGCAAAACTTTACCCCTGAAAAGGTGTTTCTCTAAACACGCAAAATGTAAACATCTTGCAATATTACCTAAAAATGGGCAATAGAAAATCTCCATGTAAAAGGAAAAAAAAAAACAAAGATATACTTTCAGATTGGTGGTGGGCATGCATGGAACTTAAATAAATTTGACTGCCTAGTTAAAAGGAAACTTGTTTGATCATGCATAAAAAATTATTTTTCTCCGTGTAGCAATCAGGCCATAAAATGGAACTGTAACTTTCTAGCCTAAGGAAAACCATTTTGACTATTTTTAGGTAACCCTAAATGCCAAACTGCAGAATATAGTTTTCTTAGGGATACAGTTTCGCCAAAGTGTTTAAACAGACCTTAGTTTGTGCATAAAGAGGTGAAAAAAGAAATATAAATTAAAAGGACTAGAAAAATAATTTATAAGCAGATAATAAAAAAATCATTAAGTTACTCAGAAATATTCACATATTTGTAATTGCAAATCTTCTTTCATGTTTAAGAAAACGGAGCAGATATAGATATTAATTTATATAATTTGTTAAATATAGGTTTTAGATACTAAGAAACAGAGTAGGTATATATTGGTACCAATTTATTGTGTAATAGCTCTTAATAGCTTACCACTTGAAGCACATTATTCTCTGAGCGCAAATTTTCAGCCTGCATGTAATTTGTAAATGCATGTTAGGATGCATCCTTGACATGGTGAAACTGCAGCATTTGAATACCAAGAATGCAAAGTACAAATTGCAGAAGAATCATTGCAAGAATTGTAAGTGTACAAGTCAAGACTATCAACTTATTCATTACTTGACATCCAAAATGAAAATAGAATCCAGAAGTAAGCAGGGGTGACAATGGAATGAAATTGTTGACCAACATATTAAATGGCTTCTCCATTTCTCTAACCTTGGGATGTCTAGTATTGCTTTACATGGCCGTTGAGTAAAAATGTAAGGAAAAGTAATAAAATATACTGTCTACATAAAATGGATGGCATATAAAAGTAAGGAAGAAACTTATCATTACTACATTTTAACTTTTGATAAATTAGTGTGTACATAAATGCAAAAACTAATTAATCAAGCTATACAGTGTAATAAGGTGGCAGAGAGCTAATATAGGGGTACAAACTGACATACGACTCTAAGAACAAACTTAGAAAATAAAACTTATAGGAGATTCATGTAGTGACAATTTAGTACAAAGACGAAGGTAGTGACATCTTTGACAAGGTTGAGAAGTGTATGCTTGTATATGATGAATGATTGTAATAAGGTAAAAGTGTATTAAAGATTAGATTGTCTTAGTCCACTCGATGCAAAAGTTAACAAAAGCTGAGGGACGGATGGTGTTTTTCTGTTTTTCCACAAAAAGCACGTATAAAGGAATGGAAACACTGCTGGAAATAGTCGAAAGGAATCAAAGATGGTGAGGCTGGCTCTTCCCCAATGTTGGATGATTATTGGGATGATTTCAAAGTCTTCATTCTGTGAAGGACATAACCAGCAATCACAAAAATAAAGCAATATAAGTCAATAATCACATGGAAGAATCAACAATCTCTTTTATGTTTGTAAACTGGATCGTGGGATGAAGAAGTATGTGATAGACATGGCAAGGTATTCCAAATTTCCCTAGCATCTCTTAAATTTATGGATGACATTTTTGAACATGATTCGGTAAAAAGTTGTGTTAAAAACTTAAAACCAATATATATAAAACAAGCATCAGAATGTGTGGATTTCAATGCTTACCAATGAATTAATTTCTCCAACCTCATTTTTGAAAACTGGATTATTCAAAAAACTGTCAAGAACCTTTTCAGTCCGACTTCCATGTGACTTATCTAATGTGCTTCCTTCTGATGCACTAGGAATATGTGAAGGACCTATGTGGGAACTTCCATTTCTTCTTGAAAGTTGACCATCGAACCCAGTAGTATTAGATGCCAATTGAAAGAGATTGTCGAGGGAGGGCTGGACATTTCCACCAGAGGTGCTTCTCAACACACTAACCAGGGGTGACGCTTTCAAGAGACTGCTTTGAACAGAACCAGGAATGACGCTTTCAATAGAAGGTAACCTCGGTGCAAGTCCCATGCTCATCGCAAGTTTAATCATTAAGTGCTAGAAAATGCAATGAAATAAAGTTAAAATGAAATGTAGAAGACTACAATTTGAAAGATTATGACAATATAACACATACCGCAACAGAAGACTTCATTCGATTAACCATTCCAGGCTTCAAGGCAATTCCTAGTATTAGAGTATTAAATTTAGAGCCTGATGATGAATGCAAGCGGTAGATTGTGCATAGAACCTAGCATTGCAAACAGGAATTTGTGCAAATGTCCAGCAACAAGTGTAATGTCTTATAATTCCATCGTCATGATACACAGATAATATTCACAAATGTATGTTGGGTATGAAACAAAAGTTAACATAGTTCGAGCTACTAATATGTACAGCTATTTGGCCGCTAACCAAGTCTAATACATATTCCTCTAATTGATATTACATGAAGCTTGATTGCCACATGTAGCCTAGGAAGCATGTCTACTCCACTATTGGTGTTGTATCGTATTATACAGTATCCATGTCAGGTACATATCAGACATGACATGAACATTCTAAATACAGTAGGAAACAACAAAAGCAGTGTCGTACACATATCATCGTGTCTGTATCATGTTTGCATCCATGCAACATAGCACATAGCATATATGCTTTTCATTGCTGCGATCCGTGATGCTTACACATTTTTTTAAAAAAATTCTAAGGTTGCTTCCTGCTTCTGCTAACTTATTCCGACTCTTCAAGGAAGAAGAAAAACCAAAAGGATTGTCTGTAATTAACTACAGTTTCTTTCATGATTGTTTGCCTGTGAGTTCTTACTTGGAAAGGAAAACTCATCTGGGTAATGACATTGATCTATGCTATATTTGTCAAAGGACCCTGTATTGTATTAGGAAACAGAAAATGCACCATAATAATTGCTATTCAAGCATTCAAACAGGACAACACATACAATTCTCAGGTCGTGCATTCTATACATAGAAAGTACACAACGATGATAACGTGGCACAACCATCTTCCATAGGAGTAGTCAGAAATCAAAATTGTTTTAAATTTCGTCTAAATTTGGTATCCATCAGCCATTTTATACTACTTTTAGTGCAGACAATCCCAAAATGGATAAAACATCAGTTCCAGCCGATGCCCAAAACATGATTCTAGTTTCAAAGCATGCACACATGTTACATTCACAAGGGGGATGCTGACCTGAACCTAGTTGCTTCACATCCACCATTATTGCGACACTTCTACAGACCTGGTCGCACTTACGCCTTCCGATATCACTGTGATAAGATAACATTTGCTTTTACCGTGGTTTGAGTTTCAAGTTTTGTTTTATCAAACATGTCAAAAACTAGAGACCGAAAGGAAATAAGAATGTGAGGGTCCACGGATGAATATTCCAGGCACAGATCATAGGCGGACAGGCAACTTCCAAGCCTATACATGCACTGCCTAGATCTACCATGTTCAGCTTGCATAAGCACATGCTTGAGTTCTTAAATGAGTGGCAGGTTTAGCAAATGAGAGGAGCAAGGGAGAAACATATATAGTATTCCCTTTATTCCAGGCATATAGAGCATATGGCAGCTTTTCAATTTTTAATAATTTGACATACGACAAACAATGAAGATTGGACATCCGTATAAATCTGTGTCGTGCCTGAGTTGTTGTTGACATATATGTGCACATCACAAACAGTAAAAAAATACACTAGGACGCGCCAAGAAATGTGTTGTTTCCGTGTGCCGTATCCGTAATGCGTCGTGTCGTTCTTGTGTTAACAAAGGTTACAACCATGATTTAATACGCAGTGGAGCAAAAGAAATTGAAACTCTACTCGTTTGGTTCACGGAAAGGAAAGGAAACCACTTCTTTGCTCTTTCTTTTCCTTTGGGAAATTATAATTCCCATCAATTTTCCTTTCCGGTGTTTGGAAAGGCTAGGAAAATTGGAAGAGAAAGTGAATCCTTCGGGTGAGTGGGGGGAACCATTTTCTCCCCTATTTTTCTTTCCTTTGTTAATCATTTTCCTTTCCTGCTCCTTTCCTTTTGCATCCATATATAGGAAAGCAATGACTTTCCTTTCTCAAGGCCCTGATTCCGCGAACCAAACGTAGCCTAAGAGGAGAAACTCAAAACAAAATTCTTGAAGTATAGATTAAACCCTCTACTTTCCAAATAAGTCGAATTCTAGAATTCTAAGAAAGCAACCTTGACAGCGTTTCCATCTCTTCCCACCAGTGTAACCCTGTTACAATATCCTGTGCTTCATGATTACCTTAATTCCATTATTGCTCTCCCATGATTTTTTTTTTTAATTCGGAAGCCATGAAATGGAGAGCTTGTTCCCTTGTAAACTCATCTATTTCCAATGGGTCAATAAGTAGAAATATGAATAGTAAAGTTATCAATCATTATTCTCATGTCAATATTGCAGACATATAAGCGATCATGCAATAGATTTTGCATAAAGAATATGTAACCTTCTATTATTGCTCTCCCATGATTTGTTTAATTCGGAAGCTATGAAATGTCGAGCTCGTTCCCTTGTAAACTCATCTATTTCCTATCAGCCCATAAGTAGAAATATAAATAGTAAAGTTCTCAATAGTTAGTCTCTTCAAGATAATTACATATCAATACTGCAGACATATAAGCGATCGTGCAATAGATTTCGCAGAAAGAATATGTAACCTTATGCAATTTACGGGAAAATAGAAATGTAGCTCCATAAAAGAACAAATTCAGTGCAGTAAAAAAACTGATAAAAGATTCATCAAAGAAAAGCTCTAGCATGCATTTTCAAACTGCTCAAATTTCGAAGTATTACGTACGAGACTGACCTACACCAAAACCATGGCCTAAGCCAACCCCGCATCCAACGCCCGCTTCTATGTTCTTTGCTCCTAGCTTCCTTAGCTGAGCGAAAGAAAACATTAGAAGATTGATTAGTCCCCACAAGCGACCGACCAACCGACCGTCAGAAACAAAACGGGCTCAAAGCTAATAATCACAGAAATTCCTTACGACGCTGTTAACATTCGTTCCGACACCAGAAAAGGCGTCCGTTGCGCCTCTCGTGGCACTCATGACCTGCTGCAGTGCCGGTATTGCACCTGATAAAGAAATAATAACAATAATAATAGCTTGAAGAAAAATAACTATGCGATCGATCATTTCATTGCTCTTATTCGTAGTTTTTCACAAAATCTTGCGAAATATGATGCAAAAGAATGTGGGGCTATGAGTTGTTGCAGTGTACTGGAAGACCCAAATGTTGGTTACAAACAGCATGAAGAATGGCATTTGCCAGAAACGTGTTTGTTAAAATTCCTGAGAGAAGAATTCCGACCATGACGGTCGAGAGCAGAATTGGGAACGGCTGGGAATTTGAGAAAGCGCCTAAGATCCATGAGCGAGTAGAATTGTTGTTAATGTAGTTTACCTAGGTATATAGGTCTTCCGACGCCGATACCAATCCCGCAGCCGATGCCAAAGCCAGTGAAGACCTGCCCGACCTTGAGACTGAAGGGATTCTCCACCGGAAATGATGCCATGCTATTGCTATTGCTTCCTCTCCAATCAATGCTGCTGCTGCTGCTGCTGCTTGTTGCAACCGAGTTCTTCATCGGATCATGCTACGCCATTATTCTATGCTATGCTGTAGTTACACGAGTAGCACGAGTTTGGTTACAATAAAAGCATGTACTCTCTGACTTGTTATTGTTTATTTTTTATTTTTTATTTTTTTATTTTTTTATTTTTTATTTTTTATTTTGTTGGAGTTGGATGTTAATAACAAGGGTAAAGTGCATTTAAACCCTCCTTAACGTGCGAAAAATGCAATTAAAGACTCATAGTTTGAAAAAAAATCCTACCGTTAATAGATTTGCTCGGTTTGCACCCCTGCCGTTAACAGACGTCAAAATACGTCTAAAAAGACGATTTTACCCCTCCCCCACTCTCCCCCTCCCCCCTCCTCTCCGGTGGTGGGGGCGGGTAGGGGGCTGGCCGGCGGAGGGAGGAGGGGAGAGGGTGTCACGTCCCAGAACCAGAATACTGGAGAGCGGGGACGTACATAGCCAGCTACGTATATTGAAGTGCAACCCACCTCGCTATACGGTCACGGCTGTCTAGATACATGAGGGTTTAACTACAATCCATCAGTCTCCTATGGTCATGAACAAGGCTATTGTCTCAATCACAAACAAGTAGTAATAGTCACAAGATATTAGAACATCAAATATACAATGGTAAGGCGTCCCATACATTACATATTGGATGATCATGAAGCTAGTCGTACAAAATGTCAGGACTAGCCAGAGTTTTAGTCAATACATGATCAACCCTAGGATTTCCCAATCATGTTACAGCCCGTAGGCAGACAGTAAGTAAAGGTGCAATCGAGCTAACACGTGCTCGTCGGCTAAACGCCTCAAAAGAATAATTTTACAATAAAGTGGGAGGACAAAAAGAAACTCACTCGTTGCCAGGGTTACGCCTGGTGGTCACCATCTGGCTGGAAGGTAGGTAGATCCTCTGGAGCTGCTCCGATATCTGGCCATACAAAACCAGCTGGGTCAGATCCCAGAAAGAGCAAGTGCCACAAAGGAGGCTTCATTTAGGAACTAAAACCAGCATATCATAATGAATATTAAAGATAGTAAATAAGAACTGGTAATAACAGGTACAACAATAATAAATTGAGTACGAGAAAACCATTCAAGTAGCCAGATTACAACCCTTAAACCAAACAAGGACCGGGGTTGCAGTCCTTCACCTGAATATGATCCCGTCTCAAATACTGCTGATAGGGTAATAAGATAATAAACAAAGAGAAGACACAAAACTGCTCCGGGAACCAGGTTACAACCCTTAAACCAAACAAGGACCGGGGTTGTAACCCTTCGCCTGAACAGAACTGGTCCCCTGATCTTTATTGTTAAGGCCAGTATAGATAATCATGCTATTGAAGTAAGGTAAAACATGACGAGCATGGCATGGGGTGCAATAAGACAATAAACGAAGAGAAGACACAAAACTGCTCCAGGAGCCAGGCTACAACCCTTAAACCAAACAAGGACCGGGGTTGTAACCCTTCGCCTGAACAGAACTGGTCCCCCGATCGTTATTGTTAAGGCAAGCATAATAAGTAATGTCCTGTCACAATCTTGTACAGGATCAGGACAAGTCGAAGCTGGGCTAGACTTCATTCAATCAATCACGGCCAAGTAAGGAGTACGGCTTGATACTTTAACTAATTAGGGTTATCACAAATCTAATTACTAGCAAGATGTAATGAGATCATCCCACAGCCACAAGCCCTGCAGCCCATCCAGGTTATCCAGGTCGAATGTCCATTTAAGAAGGGTGCAACACTTGACGGTGTGCTGGAAATGTGTCCTACTCGTCGGTAGGCTACAAGTCCACTTAGTGCGTCCAGATAACGGGATTGCCTGTAGCTGGAAAAATCTCTTCATGACTACTGAATCATTCTAGTTAATTAGCCTTAGTCAATTTCAGTAGGTACCCCTGACCGTGGTACTCAGGGATCTCCATCCTAGACATGATGCAAGACATTACCAATTTATTTGTACAAACACAATCGTCCACGGTGTCCAGGTCTTTCATACTTGTCATGTCAGGCTAGCTGTCATAACAGCATGTCGAGATATATCATATCAGTTTACTTGTCAAGAGTGCGCCACAGCGGGCCACTATCGTGTTCTATTCTTACATTATCATGAATGAGAGAAACTTGCATAAAATAACTAGTGACATATTCTTGAAGCCAAGGAAAAGATCTACAACTTTCATGTTTTGAGTTTTTCAAGATTCTAGCTACAAAACAACTTAAACAGGCAAAAACAGTAAAATAGAGCAATTCCGGCACATGGGATTCCTGCACAATCCGCGCATGGAAATTCCTGCACATCCGCGCGTGGAAATTCCTGCACATCCGCGCATGGGAATTCCTGCACATCCGCGCATGAAAATTCTTGCACATCCGCACGTGGGAATTCCTGCACATCCGCGCATGGAAATTCCTGCACATCCGTGCGTGGAAATTCCTGCACATCCGCGCATGGGAATTCCTGCACATCCATGCATGGGAATTCCTGCACATCCGCGCATGGGAAACTCACGTTGCGTCTTCAGTACATGCGTGTAAGGAACCTACGCGCATGACACGCTCGGAGTTAAGGGATGCGTTGCCGGGACTTCACAGCGCATGGCCTCCCGGCGCATGGCCTCCCGGGCGCATGGGGGTCATCGTTCCCAATCAGCAAGTTCAGCCATAAAAGTTCTGAAAACTTGTCATGGCCATAACTTCTTCATCCGAAGTCGAAATCAAGCGAAACAAAAGCCAAAACTGCATGAAATTGAATTCTCTACAACATAGAACCATTAGTTTTCGAAAATAACCAAGTTTTAGAGATCAAAACCAAGAAAACCGAAAAGTTACAAACTTAGATCTACAAGAATCCATCCATCAAATCCAAAAATAGCAAGTTCTAAAGAGGCTTAGAATCAAGTAAGGAAGAGAATGGAACAATAAAACTTGAGATCCATCATGAAGCAAGTTGCACTTGCCTAGGCTTGGTAAGTGGGAGGAGTAAATTAAGAAGATGAAGAAGTAAATACAAAATAATGGAGGAGAGAGAAGAAGTTGATTTATATAGCAACCCCTCTCATTTTTACCCAAAATAAACCAAACCAAGCCAAGCCAAGCCAAGTCAAGTCAAGTTGAACCAAGTTGAACCAATTAAGTCAAGATTTAAACCAAGGCTAAGCTAAGCAAGATAAGTCAAAATACGGGCCACCTGACAATTGTCAGTAATCCGTATACGTATCCTAAAAAAATACGTATAATGGAAAACGGGAGTGACAGAGGGGGCTGGTAGAAAAGGTGGGGGGTATATATATATATATTTTTTAAGTCGTTAACATCAATTTCTAACAGCTAATAAACGGTAGGGACTTTCTTGCTCACGCGAGCAATCTAAGGTGGGGTAAACTGCTTAAGTTTTCTAACGAGTCTTATTTTGCTTACGAGGCAAATCTAAGGAGAGCTTAAATGCACTTCACCCTAATAACAAAAGTAATTGCAGGCAATTTCCTCTCCAAATATTTCTTATTAATCTACTTCCCATATTTCTAATATTTCTAAGGTACCTCTTCAAATAAAAAAAAAATCGAGATTTCTATAACAATTTATATAATATGTGACCATGAGCTATAATCTAGAATTGATACGAGGTTTCTACATATAGAAACTCTAGTAAAAATTCTCTCTTATGGCAATTAACCACGTATTAAGTTGATCCTTTTATTTTTTGACACGTAGGATAGAAATGGAGAACTATTGAAAATTATTTGTGCGTGTGTAATTTGTATATATAAACTCTATCAACTAGGAATGAAATTTCTATAAAGTAGAATGACAAGTATGATATAAACTCAATTTTAGAAATCCATATTGGAGAGGACCTTAGGGGATTACTAAGGGCATCTTCAATCGGGATTTCTAAAATTAAGATTTTATCCTACTTGTCATTTTACTTTTTAAAAAAAATTCTATCATAGTTGGTATATAAATTGTACACACAAAATAATAATAAAAAAAACTCCATTTCTATCCCACATGCCAACAAATGAAATGATTAATTTAATGACATGTGATCCAATATTAATTGGTATGAAAAATATATAATTTCTATTAGAGTTTCTAAATGCAGAAATTCTCATAGAAACTCTCTATCCTACAATACCACCACTTAGAATATAAATTGTTATAGAAATTTTTACTATGAGATGTTTTTTCTAAAGAATATTTATACCATATAAATAGGAAAGATATAAACCCCCATTGGATATGGCCTAAGGGCACAACATAATATTGTATGGGCATTACAAATTGTGTGTTGTCCCCTAGCTCAACTTAAGTGTGTTATTCACTAACATATGATAATTGATCACATATAGTAGTGTCCCCAGTTATCATTTCTATTATTATTAGATTCTTTGCATGGTTGGTCATTGCCATCAAATGTTAAGACTAAACATGCATATCGCATCTTGTTGAGTGTACAAGGTGGTTTGCAAGTTTGATAGACAATGTAAAAGGGAACTGTATACAAAATTTAGTATCAGTATGAATAGGAAGTGGGAGGATGAGTTATAGATATATAAGATTAGCCTTTGATTTAATAAGAAATTTTATTTTAAATCATATATGGGTTAATTATAATATTATATCTCATGAATCAATTATGATTCATATCTCACTGTATTTTCAATAGACTGTATGAGATGCACGTTCTTTTTCTTCCTTTCTTTCTTTTTCTTTTTGGTAATTTTTATGGCCATTTTCTCATGCACCAACTAGGGTGAGCATTCGGTTTATTTGGTTTTAACGAATCGAATTAGCCAAAACTGAATAGACCAAAATTCTAAAAAATCAAAACCAAAATTGAATCAAATTAGCCAAAACCGAAACCGAACCGAACCGAATAAGAAATTCGGTTTGTACGGTTGAAATTAATGGATCGGATCCAAAGTTAAAATCGTAGTTAAATTATATTAAAAATTATAATTTTTATACACACATTTGTTGAATTTCAAAGTTATGCACAAAGTTGGACTAGCTGGTAAATTATCAAAGTTGTAATTCAAAATACATACATAGAATTGTTGTTTTTAAAATATACACATTTTTAAATTGAGGGTATTTACGTAATTGTATAATTTTTATTCGGTTTTCGGTTTTGGACCGAAACCGAAACCCAAAACCGAAACCGAATAAGAAAATTTTGTATTTCGAAAACCGAAACCAAACCGAATTTTTTTGAAACCCAACCGAATAAGATTCGGTTCGGTTCGATTTTCAGTCCAAAACCAAATAATGCTCACCCCTAGCACCAACAATCCAACCACAGATATTCTCCCTCGTACTTTCTTCTTTTAAGTCTTTTTTTTTTTTTCCTAGCTCCTTCTCATGGTTAATTTTGTCTTGTCTCTCTTATGGACATTGGAAGATCTAATCCTCGTCATCTTAGTTGTTAGTTTTAAAACTTCGACTCTTTCAAGTGTTGTCCTTTAGATTGATAAACCCCAACTAAAAATAAATCCAATTTATTGTTCACAAGTATAAAATTGACAAATTGAGACAATTTACTAATATATTTCGTTGAACCAACTAAAGAAGACCAAACAAGATTGATAGGTGAGAAGGTAACTCCCCCCAAATAGAGGAGTTTCTTGATAGCTTTTTTTTTTTTTTTTTTTGAGGTTTTAGTTGTAAACTGAGCTTGACATTTATGGAGGGTGGTGTACTGACTGATCATGTAATTTAGTATACGCTGCATTGCATATCTGTAGGGGTCAATTGTTTCCTACTTTTACCAAATAAATGAAAAATAATACGTCTTCGTGGTTCGATCCACCGATGTTCTGCCACCTAGTCGGAATTCAATACCTTTCTACGGCAATCATAAGAACCACTCGAGTTCGGTTGGAGGAAATGAGTTGAAACAAGAAACATAAGAGAGTAGTTATCTTGTATAATGCACCGTGGTCAAAATCAAACAACATGATTGTGGATTACTCGAGGGAGGCAGTGGAGGGTTCTTCGATCCCCACACCAACCACATTTTATGCGATAAAATTTTCATTTTAATCAAATTTGTCACACATCAGTAGAGAATTGTGTGTTATTTGAATTGTGGGTTACTTAGTTACTTGAGAAAAGCACGTACGTACTTGAGAAAAGTGGTGTAATTTAAGGCTAATTATAAAGGCACTGCCCTTTTTTATCAGGGCTAGTCCGGATTGGGGCTAGTCCTGATTTTTTTGTGTTTATTCAGGACAGTCCATTTTTTTGATTTTGGCCTGTCCCAAAGTAAAATTCTCCTAAACCCAAAATTTTTCTCTCATTTGCAAAATTTTTTCTCTCTCTTCCTAAACCCTAACTCCTCTCTTCTTCTTCTTCCTCTTCTCCTCCACCATTTCTCCATCCCCAAGCAAGAAGTTAATTTGAAAATTCCTAGAAATTTCTTCCACCCTAGAAATTTTCTCTTCTTCTTCCTCTTCTCTTCCAAATTTTCTTCTCAAGAAAATCGATGGCACCCAAATTCTTTCTCTATTTGTTTCCAAAATCCTAGAAATTAAATTGAAAAATTCAAGCATCCATTACATTGTTTATTTCAATTGTCTGTAGCCCATTTGAATTAAACTACATTCGGAGTGAAAAATTATCCATTTAAATTAAACGCAAGTATGCACGAACGAGAAAACTGTGCGTCGACCAGGACTGTCCAATTTTTTGGCAGTCCAACAAACTGAATGGACTGCCAGAAAACTGGGCAGTCCTAAGTCACAGCATGTGAAACAAAGGACTGTCCATTTTTCTGGCAGTCCTTACTGTATTCAGGACTGCCAGAAAATTGGACAGTCCTACATACAGTAAGGACTGCCAGAAAAATGGGCAGTCCTTTGTTTCACATGCTGTGACTTAGGACTGCCCAGTTTTCTGGCAGTCCATTCAGTTTGTTGGACTGCCAGAAAATTGGGCAGTCCATGAGGAAGAAGAAGGAAAAATAGAAAAAAGTGACTTTTATACCAAAGAGTGGGATAGCCCTGATCAATTTTTTCAATGGCAAACTTGTAAATAATACAAAATTTAAAATGGACTAGCCCTGATCAAAAAGTGAAGTGCCTTTATAATAAGCCTAATTTAACCTCCATTTTTTTTCTACAAAATCAAATCATAAACTATAAACAAACTCCAATCATTAGAAGTCAACTATAAATAAAATTAGGGCTTAATTGCACTTTGCTACCCTCAACTATTCCGCTTTTTCAACTTGATACCCTAAACTTTTTTTTGTAACAAGTTGATACCTCAACTACTATTTTTTTTCAACTTGATACCTAATTTTTCAAAAAACCCCAAAATGTCCTTATCCCTTCCCTCTTCCCTTCTCCCCTCCCAAACCCCCTCCCCCCCTCCCCCACTCCGGCCACCCCCACCCTCCCGCTCCGCCTCCCCTCCGCCCCCCCCCCTCTCCCACGCCGGCCAACCCCCCCCCCCCTCCCGCTTCAGGCGCCACCGTCGCGACGGCGGCTGCGGCTGCTGCTGCTGCGGCGGCTACTGCTGCTGCGACGGCGGCTGCTACTGCCGCGGTGGCTGGCGGCGGTGGGGGTAGGGGGGTGGCCGCGCGCGGGAGAGGGGGGTGGCCGGAGGGGAGGCGGAGCGGGAGGGAGGGGGTAGCCGGAGTGGGGGAGGGGAGAGTTTGGGGGAGGGGAGTAATTTTAATGTTTGAGCAGGGGTATTTTCGTCCCAAAATTATTTTGGGTATCAACTTGTTACAAAAAAAAAGTTTAGGGTATCAAGTTGAAAAAACGGAATAGTTGAGGGTAGCAAAGTGCAATTAAGCCTAAAATTAGATATCCTTTGATTGTTGAGATCCACGTTCATAAACTATCCATATTATTCATTTGATGACATCCACCTAAACCATTTAAAGGTCTTTAATTATCCAACCACTATATAATATAGAATCATCCCCTTTGATAAGTAATTATTTTGTGTGTATTGTTGTTCGCCATAATGTTCATTTGTGCTCACACGTATGTAATATATTTTGAATTTGTCATTTACACTACAATAAGACCCTTGTTAGCAATTCGGCAAACAAAAAAAATTTGGGACGACGAAAGTACGAGTATAAATTGGCACAGTACAAATAAAATATGTTAAAAAAGTAGGTCAAATATTTCTCAAATAAAAATATTGAGTTTAGAAACTTCATATGCATAAACAAGTTGTCAAATTTGGTTAATTAAACAGATTTTTATTATATTTTTTGTGCCAAATATTTATATAATTCATATGGGACACGTTCAAAACTCCGCATGCTTAAAATTTGGTGCTAATTCGAATCTGTCAAAAGCATGTAAGTTTATACGTTTCTGAAAAATACGAAAAAATTTGCGTGTAATATGAGTTTTATTCGGGTGATTACTAACAAGGAATAAGACTAGTCCTTGTGTGCTAGCGGTTGAGAGTTGAGAATTTCGGATAACTTTTCAGACCTACACTATCATTTACAGGTAAAATAGATCTGTTGTTTTCAAATTCTGTGTATCAACCATATTTTTTTTATTATTATAAAATATGAGTTCCACTGATTATTGGTGTTATTTTTTAAAATATTCAATGTGATCCATATTTTTATAAAAAAGAACATGGTTGGTACACAAAATTTAGGTACAACATAACTACTCTTTTTAACAGGAGTTCAGCGACAGAAGGAACCTTTGTTAATACTCAATAGTCTGTTTGATTAAAAAATAGAGATAAAGTAACATAAGTGAAAAGTCAAGGTGAAAAAATAGGATGATTTTATTTGTTAGATTGTGAAGAGGGAAAGTAAAAAAAATGTTTGGTTGGACGATAAAAATGAGTAACCAAATGTTGGAGTGGGTTCCCAACCTATGTGGAGAAGATCCCGGAGTGCGACGAGTGCCGTTTGTGTGTCAGAGAAGTTCGGGGAGATGACGAGGCCAGTCGGAGATGACGGAGACACTCGGGAGCTGCCAGCCCGAACTCTGCCCCAAGGGAGAGTTCTGGCCGAACTCTGCTTCTCTGTTCCAGAATTGTTCTGTTATCAGGGCACAGAGTTCTGGCCGAACTCTGTGTCGTCGGGGTTGAAGCGTTTTTCAGGGTATTTAATCACCATTGGATCGTATCCTATGGTCCAGGTTTTGCTGCGGATTAGGAGATTTATACATGGTTATTCCTAACCCTATTCACAACACAACATTGAAGAACAAGAGAGAAAAGAGGCAAGAGTGCCATTGCAACTTTGGGAGAGAAGAAGGAGGATTGAAGGCCAATTTCGAAGGAGGATCGTGTTCGGGTAATCTCTACTCGTCGTCCTTGTTATTCGTAGCTTTGTAATCATTATTCTTGCTCCTAAGTGTTGTGGGGATCCAATTTGGATCGGGAGAAGTTTGTAGAGGGTGTAATCCTTTAGTTCATTAGTGAAGGCTTCTCAGGGTTGGACTCGGATCGTCCCGTGGTTTTTTCCCGCAAGGGTTTTCCACGTCAAAAATTCTCTGTGTCTGCGTGGTTTGTTTTGGTATTTTGGTTCGTGCGTTGTATTGCTCGGTTCTCTCGCAGGTACTCTCTAGTTTGGAGAAAGGTTTCCGCGTTTCTTTTCCAACAAAGTGGTATCAGAGCCAGGTTCTGGAAATCAGAAGGGTGTCAGGAGTTGACAAAAAACTAGAGAGGAGAGATGGACGCAAAGCCGGTGCGTATGGTGAACCTGAACGGTACCAACTACCATTATTGGCGGAGCAAGATGAAAGATTTGTTGTTTGTCAAGAAGCTGTATCTGCCCGTATTTGCATCTGAGAAGCCCAGTGATAAATCCGAGGAGGACTGGAAATTCGAGCATATACAGGTGTGCGGATATATCAGACAGTTCGTTGACGAGAACGTGTACAACCACGTTGCCAATATTGAGCACGCGAAGACGTTATGGGATAAACCGGAATCTTTGTACGCGAAGAAGACCGGGGTAAACAAGAAGACCGGGGTAAACAAGTTGTTCCTGATCCGGACGATGATGGGTCTGCGGTACAAAGATGGGGCGTCTATTACGGATCACTTGAGTGATTTCCAGGGCGTGGTTGACCAGCTGTCTTCGATGGGAGTCAAGTTCGACGACGAGGTTCAGGGGCTGTGGCTGCTGTGTACATTGCCAGACTCGTGGGAGACCGTACGAGTATCTATGATCGCTTCTACTCCAGAGGGAGTGGTCAGTCTGGAGTTTGCCAAGAGCGGGGTGCTGAATGAAGAGATGCGGAGATGTTCTCAGGGCACCTATGGGGATCTGACAAACCATCAAAATTAATAACTCCTCCTCTAAATTGCATGGCCTAGACTACCCATCGGTCAATTTGTGTAAGGGACTCCTAGTCCTAGTCATTCTCTTAGATTAAATTAATCCTTGTTCGTGAATGAGCATGTTCTAGTCGCAAGCTCGCAATAGTACAACTAACTTAAGTACTATCACGAGTTCGCATGATTTGCGAAAACAAACCTGCATGGGCCACCACAAAAACTTGTCACGACCCGCACCCATTTTTTTTAAACGGATACGAGACGTGTCCAAGCCAGCCTACGCCACAGTATCGGCGGTAGAACGCTGTCACGGCCATGAAGATCAAAATCACAAATAATGCTCATTCACATGATTAATTTAACTTACAATGATCACAAGTTTTACATTTATAGAAAAATATAAACTTGTACAAATAAATGAATGACTACAACTCAACTATCTAGCTAGTCTCTAGGCTTTTGTCTGCAAGTATTCCCGTCACTCCCCAAGCTAAGTGAAATCCACGGCTAACCTGAAAAATGTTGGTTTCCAGTCAGGAATGGAACGAGCACAATTCACTGAATGCAATTTCAAATAAAGAAAATAACTATACAACAGAGGTTAGACATCAATTACATATTTTTGAAAATAAACAGGAAATACGGAAAACCAATAGCAAATAAATAGACACAAAATACTTTTCCCAACTGTTAGAAGTACCTTTGATATGTGATCAGTCTGGGACACTACACCGCACGGTCTACGAGGTCTACTTGCATGAAAAATAAGCACTGTCTACGAGGTCTACTTGCAGAAAAATAAGCACTGTCTACGAGGTCTACTGCAGAAAAATAAGCACTGTCTACGAGGTCTACTTGCAGAAAAATAAGCACTATCTACGAGGTCTACTTGCAGAAAAATAAGCACTGTCTACGAGGTCTACTGCATGAAAATAAACACTGTCTACGGTCGGATCACACATCCTTGGTACTTCTCATTCCCGACTCAACAATTTATAATAGAGTATAAAAATCACATAACCAATGGCCAATCAATGAAATATAGTAAAGATCAATATCGAAATGCAGACAATAAACTGTACTCGCCTGTGGTCCTGTGCTGGTGTAACCGATAATCTGAACCACTCAGAATGCCACAATAGTCAAAACTCGTACAACAGTCCCCAAAAGCTGAAATAAATATTATCAATGTTCTTAGAATATTCAAATTAGCTAGGATTGTCTGTCCTTAAGTCCAATTCTGGATACAGGGGAAAAATGGTAATTTTGGGTCAAAACAGTATCTGCCGTTGGACCCGCTTTGCACCGAAAAGCGTGCCAGAGTCAATGGTCTCTAAAGTTGTCAAATTACATGTCTACAGATTTTTTTCGATGATACGAACCCAACCGTATGTCCAGAGTTGGATTCCAGCGGGCCGTGCACAAAATCACCCGTCGAGTCGGACCGTGGGGCTCGCAAAACGGCGATCCAATCAACTGTCTCGGAATAGGACCAAACTTGGCATACAGGACCAGAAAAATGATACGGTCCTGTTGGCGCAAGTTTCATCCTGATCTGACGAGCGTGCACAAAGTAATAAAAAAATTTGCATAGAGGTCGATACGGTGAATTTTGACGGATACGTATCAAATTTATCGCGCACACGCGACCAATTTGAATTCCGTCAAAGCCCACACAACCACGAAGCCGTTACGCACCTTTCGATGCTTTCGGTTCACAACCACGTCGCCCGGATTGGCGGAACTCACGTCGTATCGAAGCATTTTTTAATATTTTTAATATTTAAAAACAGATTTTCGTCAAACTTTGAAATGGTTTTAACAGGGATTTAATAGATGAAAAATAAAAGTAAAAGAGAGGTTTCGAACTCGTATAGGTTGTCTATAACTGCCTTTAATTAGATTTTCAAAATCGTGCATGGTTTGGGATAAAACTGGCCGCGAACTAGAGTAGTTGGACTGTCTCACGTGTCCTGTTTCGACAGGTTTTTCATCGATTTCTGAATCGATTTGCGCCGTGTTCATTGTGAAATAAAAAGAAGTGAATGAAGGGTATTGGAGGGGGATAGGTTGGTGACGTACCGGTGAAGACGATTTGAAAAACCATGTCTCGGAGACGGAGAAATCCTCTCGCAAAAACGGGTGTTGCAACTGCTGTTGCTGCCAACTCCTTTGTTTTGGCGCGCTGTGTTCACGCGTTCCCGGCCGACTCCGGCGGCTCTCCGGCCAGCGGCGGCGCGGTGGCGGTGCGCGCCTGAGGCCAGGGGTTGTGGGCGCTGTATGGTGGTTAGGGTTAGTTGGTTGTGTCGACCTTCGTTCGTGCTCTCGGTTATATATGTATATATATATATATATATATATATATATATATATATATATATATATATATATATATATATACGCTGGAAGTAAATCGGGAAATCGCTCGGGTTGGGTACTAGAGTCGGGCCTGTGGGCTCAGTTAGTCGGTTTTGCACTGGGATTTATTAGTAGCTCATGGGCTGGTCCACTGTTCCCGCGAGGGAACAGTGTGAATTGGTTTCCTTTTTTTTATATTCTTTTATTAATAAACTTTATATATATATATATATATATCTCTATATATATATATGATCACCTTAAACCCGAATAAATCCCAATAGTGTAGGGCCTACCTATATGATTATGAACACCTATATTATAACGTTTATTCGACAAAATAATATAACCAATTATAATAAAATAATATTACATAGTAATAACTTTAATAATATTGATAATAAAATAATAATAATAATAATAATAATAATAATAATAATAATAATAATAATAATAATAATAATAATAATAATAATAATACTAAAATTCAATAAACCGAATAAAGGCGTATATACCAATATGTAAAGTCTAAACATCCCAAAATATACGAGGACCCATTTTATACAAAAGTCACTGAATAACACTAATAATAACATTTATAATATTTAACCTAAAATACTTAGAAAATATTCTTTAAACCATTAAAACGAAATACAACCCTCATTCCGAATTCCATCAACACGAATGTCATTGGACGTGCCGCATGACTTCATGGGCTTGGGCTCAGTTCGGGTCCAGTCTGGCTAAGATGGTATAACTGGTTTCCCTAAACTTAATAATATAATTAATAATTAAATAAAACTTCGGTAAGGGTTAAGTCGCAACTTGGCCTGGTTTTCCTAGTTAGTACATCACTATGGCTTGGCCTTCCCTACCAGGGCTAATACTCTAGTCAAAGCACGCCATCGCACTATCCGTGCCATGATTTCTAGCCACCTTGTACTCCAAAACTCAATCATAGCTAAAATCATCTACCGTAATAATTAACTAAATAATTATTTATAAAATCTAAAAATCACCATTCAAATAAAATAAATAATAATAAAAATATTCCAAATTTCTGGGAAGGGCAGCTATAAATCTACCCACCTTAAAAATAATTTCGTCCTCGAAATTCTAATTCGTAACTATTCCTTAAATTCAAAAAAAGGTCTACTATTACCTTAATCTCCTTGATTTTAATTGCTCAAAAATAGTTTATATCCTTCTCATTGGCCATTTTGGCAACTACAAAAATATCGAGGACTTCTACCCACCTTTGGTCACACTACTCCCTCAAAGCTATGTCACTAAAACTTTCTAATCATCCTACTAATTGCTAAAAATTGTTATCCATAGGTATCTACTGTATATGGCATCTATAATCCTATCCTATCTATCAACCAACCCAAAATCTAACAAGCAACATATTTACACAAGTAGCTAAGAATTATTGGTAAATCTTAATAAGCATGACCATTCGTCGCTCTGAAATAGAAAGGACAGGAAGGTAAGGAAGAATAATCAAGAGCAAGTATGAAATTTCCAAGGCGGTAGAGAGTATCCAATGATATAGACAGAAAGAAGATCTATGAACCATTGACTTATTTGCTAGATTGGGCTACTCTAGTCCAGTCACTTGCTAAGTCTAAGAACCCTTCGTTTCTCAGAGGGTCTTATAATCCGTACAATACAGAAGTTCGTTCACGAAGTTTACTCTAAACAAGATCCTATAATAGAACGGAATTTAGAAAATCAAGATTGTGATCTCTTCCGTGGTTATTTAAACACAAACAAGGGATATAAATGCAATACAAGATCGTATCACGACTTCTAGGTAGACGGGATAAGGGTTACGAATGACTTCACATTCTAAGAGATGGAGGCTACATAATCGGTATAGGGACCTATCTCAAATAGCTCGTCATTATAATCCAAATATAGTGGTACGCATGGATGGTTTTACTGGGTCTTAATGGGTTTTCTGATTGAACATTAATCGCTGGTTGGATGAACCTAGGATTTTAATCCATATGGACTGGACAAGATCCCAAGATAAGCCTATTACTACTAGGTTAGGATAACCTAGAATAGATTTTCACCCAAGTGGTTGAGCTATTTATCAGGCAGGTTGGTTAGCTAGGTCCCTAAAGCCCAAAATGCGTCTTCCGTGACTTCTGTGTTTAAGTAGCACGAGAAGACACAATTGAGTGGCACACTAGTGATATGTGCGCAGTGGGCTCGAGTCGATCACAACCATATATTGGGTTGAAAGCTTCGAGTCGAAGTTGAGTCCCTAATTGTAGTCGGGAAGTATACCGGTATTATGGTAAGGGTTATAGCTAGTCCTTTTTGTCATGAAAGTCGTACCATAAAATTAGAGTACAAAAGGACGCGTTTGAGTGGGACATGATATACCTAGATGAAGGTGGACTCGTCTAAATCTTGCATGTGAAATTTGTTGGATGGTAACAGCTGGTCTCGTGCTCCGATTGTTAATGACACGGCCGGGGACACAAAATGATCTAAATGGAAAGTGGGAGTCCATGGGACACTAAATCATCTTCCTAATGGATATTATTCTAATCAATCGGTAATCCTCGTACATCCTAAATTTTTGAAGGCTTACAGTCTACTCACTCTAGAAGCTAGGACATGGTTTTAGGAATAATGAGGTTAGAAAAATTTTAAAGTCCGGGTATTGTACCTCGACTCTTGTTAAATAAGAATAAGGTACGGCGTAGCGGGATATGGTAGATATAAGTCAACTCAAGGATCGTTCCTCGATGAATGGAAAACGAGTGTGTGCAATGACACATGGTCGATAAAATAGAATGATATGCTCGTCCACAGTATTCAATAGTTGTCGACGGGGTAACCAGTTCTAAGGCACATCATATGAAGAGATTTCTAACAACTGAGTCGAGAAATTCTATTTGTATCAAGCCTGTCAGACTATTGTTACAAAGGATCTAGTGGTATGGGCTGTAGTGGTCATGTGTTGCTGTTGGCAACGGGTAGATCATAATATGACAGGGTATTATGCTATGGATATTGGCCAAGCTAGTGAGGGTGATATTCTAATGCTAGACCACGTCTCAAAATAAATTGTATAACTAGAATAATACCGGTTGGATCCCTCATCTCGGAATGGGTGTCTACCATAGTCACGGTAAATAATTGTCCTTACTCTTGTCTATTCATCTCATGTCTAAACTGTGGGCTTTGGTCGAGGAACGGTTGAGTCAAGGCATAAGGATTTCTAGTTAAGACAATGTTCAAGAAAAATATTTAGTGGCTCACAATGAATTGGTTTCTTGAGAATAAATAGTCTCCTAGGTTGGCATTTTGACTAAGGGTAAACCCTACTCATTCTTAAATTCATATGGCTAGAGGGTCCCAATAGTAGTTTGAGGGTCGAGAGGAAAACGAATAACTCAACCACATGGCTGGACGATGGTAGCCACACTTGTGTATACCACTATCATAGCCATGGGAATACTCTGTATCTCTCTACCATCATGAGCTTTCGTCTTTCCAAATCGGTAAAATACAAAAATAATAAAGAGTTCAAGGGAGATGTTACTGAATACAATTTTGTGATTCAAAGGCGAACATATAATTCAAGAAGAATTGTCAAAGCAGTCGCGGATGAGATCATAGATACCTCGACATCTCAATCCACGTAGGATAGTCAAAAAGAGAGCGAACCGAGTGCACTACGGTTGATCAGACCGTAATACATCGATTCTGATTAGACAATATGTTAGTAGACGTCCCCACTAAACATGTCTTGAATCAAGCTCGATAAAAGTTGTAAGCTTGCAAAACTAGGTTGTAATAGCAGCATTGGTCAAAATAGTCAAATTACAAGTATACAAGATTTTTGAAAGAAGGCACAAGTAGTACGAGTTTTGTGAGAATCAAAAATTTACCAGGTGTTCTTGCTTATACAGTCTTTCTTCTATCTTCTTATCCAAGGCCTTGGTCGACTAATGGGTTATGGACCTCAAAATTCTATATTCTGGATAAACCTATTAGTGTCAGTCAAATATCTCGTCAATAAGTCACCAGGACTACGGAATGCTAGGTCGGGAGACATGCTACCCAACTTACAAAACTTCCACTAATATTGGCTTTGGATCTTATGGGACATACATGGCATTATCCTATCCTCTATAGTATCCTAAACTTGTAATCACGTCTGAAATTATTTCACCGAAGATTATGCCCCGCCTGTGTACTCTGGCTGTGGTAAACCCTTGGTTTCGTGATTCAGATGTGATATGCTATCCGATACTCTACCTTATATTGACACAAAGGTGACTACGGTCAAAAGAGGACCACTAGCCACAGTTTTAGCAATATTCCATAACCTATATTCTCTTAAACTGATTTTGACTCTAGGGGTCGTACCTTGCCAGTGCGCTGCTGGCTGCAGTGAATCTATAGTCTCCAAAATTTTAAATAAATGGCGGCAGTGTGCTGCTGTCCTACCATTATGAGTTAACTAACATTCCTTTTAACTATATCTGTAAAATTCATGAGCTTCCAGAGATTCGAACAAGTTGATTATGAAATAGAGCGTAAACATCTGCCTATAAGTCTCAATCCTTAAAGTAAGGATTATTCGGGGAGGAAATAACTGAAGACAAAGAATTACCAACATTCTAATATCTATTTCATGTATATCCAAACCATTGAGGAAAAACTTTAAATTGAAACTAACTCGAGGTTCGTATATGGGTAACATAATCAGAAATTATATAAAAATAATTCTTAGGGCAAAAATAGGAACTAAACAGGCAATTCGGGCTAAGATATGAGGATGATGTCTAAAGAGGCAAAGAGAAGGAATTTAATAGTTTATCAAGGTTAGATCATTACTTCTATGAAGCCCGGTCTCACTAAGTGAATAATCTATCTATATTGGATCATATCGTCCTATCGAGAGGTAATAGTGTACCTATGGGGATCTGACAAACCATCAAAATTAATAACTCCTCATCTAAATTGTATGGCCTAGACTACCCATCGGTCATTTTGTGTAAGGGACTCCTAGTCCTAGTCATTCTCTTAGATTAAATTAATCCTTGTTCGTGAATGAGCATGTTCTAGTTGCAGGCTCGTAATAGTACAACTAACTTAAGTACTATCACGAGTTCGCATGATTTGCGAAAACAAACCTGCATGGGCCACCACAAAAACTTGTCACGACCCGCACCCATTTTTTTTAAACGGATACGAGACGTGTCCAAGCCAGCCTACGCCGCAGTATCGGCGGTAGAACGCTGTCACGGCCATGAAGATCAAAATCACAAATAATGCTCATTTACATGATTAATTTAACTTACAATGATCACAAGTTTTACATTTGTAGAAAAATATAAACTTGTACAAATAAATGAATGACTACAACTCAACTATCTAGCTAGTCTCTAGGCTTTTGTCTGCAAGTATTTCCGTCACTCCCCAAGCTAAGTGAATCCACGGCTAACCTGAAAAATGTTGGTTTCCAGTCAGGAATAGAACGAGCACAATTCACTGAATGCAATTTCAAATAAAGAAAATGACTATACAACAGAGGTTAGACATCAATTACATGTTTTTGAAAATAAACAGAAAATACGTAAAACCAATAGCAAATAAATAGACACAAAATACTTTCCCCAACTGTTAGAAGTACCTTTGATATGTGATCAGTCTGGGATACTATACCGTACGGTCTACGAGGTCTACTTGCATGAAAAATAAGCACTGTCTACGAGGTCTACTTGCAGAAAAATAAGCACTGTCTACGAGGTCTACTGCAGAAAAATAAGCACTGTCTACGAGGTCTACTTGCAGAAAAATAAGCACTGTCTACGAGGTCTACTTGCAGAAAAATAAGCACTGTCTACGAGGTCTACTTGCAGAAAAATAAGCACTGTCTACGAGGTCTACTGCATGAAAATAAACACTGTCTACGGTCGGATCACACATCCTTGGTACTTCTCATTCCCGACTCAACAATTTATAATAGAGTATAAAAATCACATAACCAATGGCCAATCAATGAAATATAGTAAAGATCAATATCGAAATGCAGACAATAAACTGTACTCGCCTGTGGTCCTGTGCTGGTGTAACCGATAATCTGAACCACTCAGAATGCCACAATAGTCAAAACTCGTACAACAGTCCCCAAAAGCTGAAATAAATATTATCAATGTTCTTAGAAGTTGATAATGCCACAATAGTCAAAACTCGTACAACAGTCCCTAAAACTCGTACAACAGTTCCCGAAAAGCGTGCCAGAGTCAATAGTCTCTAAAGTTGTCAAATTACATGTCTACGGATTTTTTTCGATGATACGAACCCAACCGTATGCCCAGAGTTGGATTCCAGCGGGCCGTACACAAAATCACCCGTCGAGTCGGACCGTGGGGCCCGCAAAACGGCGATCCAATCAACTGTCTCGTAATCGGACCAAACTTGGCATACAGGACCAGAAAAATGATATGGTCCGGTTGGCGCAAGTTTCATCTTGATCTGACGAGCGTGCACAAAGTAATTGGGAAATTTACATAGAGGCCGATACGGTAAATTTTGACGGATATGTATCAAATTCATCGCGCACACGCGACCAATTTGAATTCCGTCAAAGCCTACATGACCACGAAGCCGTTACGCACCTTTCGATGCTTTCGGTTCGCGACCACGTCGCCCGGATTGGCGGGACGCACGTCGTATCAAAGCGTTTTTCTATATTTTTAATATTTAAAAATAGATTTTCGTCAAACTTTAAAATAGTTTTAACAGGGATTTAATAGATGAAAAATTAAAGTAAAAGAGAGGTTTCGAACTCGTATAGGTTGTCTATAACTGCCTTCAATTAGATTTTCAAAATCGTGCATGGTTTGGGATAAAATTGGCCGCGAACTAGAGTAGTTGGACTGTCTCACGTGTCCTGTTTCGACAGGTTTTTTATCGATTTCTGAATCGATTTGCGCCGTGTTCATTGTGAAATAAAAAGAAGTGAATGAAGGGTATTGGAGGGGGATAGGTTGATGACGTACCGGTGAAGACGATTTGAAAACCCACGTCTCGGAGACGGAGAAATCCTCTCGCGAAAACGGGTGTTGCAACTGCTGTTGCTGCCAACTCCTTTGTTTTGGCGCGCTGTGTTCACGCGTTCCCGGCCGACTCCGACGGCTCTCCGGCCAGCGGCGACGCGGTGGCGGCGCACGCCTGAGGCCAGGGGTCGTGGGCGCTGTATGGTGGTTAGGGTTAGTTGGTTGTGTCGACCTTCGTTCGTGCTCTCGGTTATATATATATATATATATATATATATATATATATATATATATATATATATATATATATATATATATATATATATATATATATACGCTGGAAGTAAATCGGAAAACCGCTCGGGTTGGGTACTAGAGTCGGGCCTGTGGGCTCAGTTAGTCGGTTTTGCACTGGGGGTTTATTAGTAGCTCATGGGCTGGTCCACTGTTCCCGCGAGGGAACAGTATGAATTGGTTTCCTTTTTTTTATTCTTTTATTAATAAACTTTATACATATATATATATATATCTATATATATATATGATCACCTTAAACCCGAATAAATCCCAATAGTGTAGGGCCAACCTATATGATTATGAACACCTATATTATAACGTTTATTCGACAAAATAATATAACCAATTATAATAAAATAATATTATATAGTAATAACTTTAATAATATTGATAATAATAATAATAATAATAATAATAATAATAATAATAATAATAATAATAATAATAATAAAATTCAATAAACCGAATAAAGGTATATACCAATATGTAAAGTCTAAACATCCCAAAATATATGAGGACCCATTTTATACAAAAGTTACTGAATAACACTAATAATAAAATTTATAATATTTAACCTAAAATACTTAGAAAATATTCTTTAAACCATTAGAACGAAATACAACCCTCATTCCGAATTCCATCAACACGAATGTCATTGGACTTGTCGCATGACTTCATGGGCTTGGGCTCAGTTCGGGTCCAGTCTGGCTAAGATGGTATAACTGGTTTCCCTAAACTTAATAATATAATTAATAATTAAATAAAATTTTGGTAAGGGTTAAGTCGCAACTTGGCCTGGTTTTCCTAGTTAGTACATCACTATGGCTTGGCCTTCCCTACCAGGGCTAATACTCTAGTCAAAGCACGCCATCGCACTATCCGTGCCACGATTTCTATCCACCTTGTACTCCAAAACTCAATCATGGCTAAAATTAGCTACCGTAATAATTAACTAAATAATTATTTATAAAATCTAAAAATCACCATTCAAATAAAATAAATAATAATAAAAATATTCCAGATTTCAGGGAAGGGCAGCTACAACTACAGCGGCGGCCTCGATACATGGAGGCGATGTGATCGTCGTAGGTGATAAGGTTATCATAAATCTCGCATGCGATGACAATTCTTGGCTGGTGGACTCAGGAGCTTCAGCGCACGTATCTCATAACATGGCACTATTTTCTACATACACGACATGTGACTATGGAGTGTTGAAGATGGGCAATGGAGATGTGTCGAAGGCGGTTGCCGTTGGAGATGTGCATTTGAGAACGAAGATGGGTGCAGTTCTTGTTCTCAAAGATGTTCGTCATGTCCCTGATATCTGTTTCAACCTGGTATCGGTTGGAAGGTTGGATGATGAGGGATTCTTCAGTCTCTTCGAGAATAGTCAGTGGAAGCTTTCCAGAGGTTCGATGGTGATTGCCAGAGGAAGCAAGAAGTCCGGTCTCTACTACATGGAAGGGAGCGCACAGAGAGCACAGGAGGTGAACACAGTCAGTGATGCATCTACCGAGTTATGGCACAGGCGGATCGGCCATATTAGTGAGAAGGAGATGAGTTACTTGGTGAACATGAAGGTGATTCCAGGGCTCAAGTCTACAAAGTTGGAGAAGTGCACGCATTGCTTAGCTGGGAAGCAAAATAGGGTGTCTTTCCAAAGTTACCCAAGTTCAAGGAAGCTGACGTTGCTCGAGTTGATTCACTCGGATGTCTGCGGTCCTATGAAGGTAAAATCTATTGGTGGTACTTCTTACTTTGTAACTTTTATTGATGACTGTTCCAGGAAGGTTTGGGTCTATGCCTTAAAGACCAAGGATCAGGTGCTGTCCACTTTCAAAGAGTTTCAGGCCTTTGTTGAAAGAGAGACGGGCAAGAAGTTATTGTGTGTTTGGTCCGACAACGGCGGTGAATACATTGGTCCCTTTGATGCTTATTGTCACGACCCGCACCCGCTATAAGGGCACGTGTACGTAACAACGCCCAGCCCTCACCGTAAAAACGGCATGGAATGCTGTAGGTTTTCTACTCTAACAACAGTTTATATATATAATATCAAAACCTGTCGAGAATATGGTCAACTCCGAACGGAGGACAAGCAATGATAATATATGAATACTCAATCACAACTCTAAGATAATAAGGTAAAGACTGAAACATAAAGACAACGAGACGATAAAATATAACCTGTCAAGTCCAAATACAAATAATATACAAGTCTAAGTCCAAGTCTTTAGTACAATCCAAAATATAATATAATAACATAAGTAGAAAGCTGGAGACAAGGTCCAGTCCAAAATGTCTATTCTAACTAAACTAAGCTAGAGGCTCGTCGGGCGGAGCTAAGCCCTGCTGAACCAAGGTCTCCAAGTCTAAGCCCACTACGTCAACTGAACCGTAGTAGGTAGGACAATCCTCCTCGCCATAATCTGTAAAATTTTGTCAACATATCCAGTCAGGATGGAACGAGCACAAATCTCAAATAACAGTTCTAGTTAGACGATATTAAAAATGTAGCAGTAAATAAAGAGAATATACGAGGTAAATAATGTGTACATGAATCATGGTAAGGTATGTCAAGACTGTAACTGAATATAAGAACAGGAAAATAGTATAAATCATGTACAAAAATCTGGAACTATATCTATGTGAGTTTAGTATTAGTTTCAACATGTGATCGGCTTAGAACTTGATACAATGTTTGGCCTGGCTAATCATACGTAAGTGTATGATTAACACTATACAATAATGATACAATATAATACTGTGGGGTATTGATCACATATCTATGCTAACACCCCCATCCCTGACTAATATAGTAGATCCAGTCATGATACGTCATGATACGTATTCTCTGAGGAGGTCGCGAGCCTACGCAGGAATCGTATCTATACAATGAACAATAAACAATAAAGACTTGCCCAGTGTATACCATATATAAGAGGAATAACATCTTATGACGGGATCCAGACAAATATCAATCTGTGTGAACAATGTGTCAAGAGAACAAGGATAATCTACACTAAATACTAGAAACAAAGACGATATCATAAAATAGAAATATTATCAGAGAATGTACTCGCCTGTACTGTGATGGATAAGTCGACTGAGTCCAAGAACAGTGCCTCGAGGACCTATAGATGGAATACTGTATCAATATAATGGTTTAGAAGTGAAATTAAGTCATACTGAGTCAAAATAGGTCAAGACACGTCAAACTAAGTCAATCTAGGTCAAACAAGGTCAAACTAGATTGTACAGGGTCAATCTAAGTCATATTAGGCCTAACAAAGTCATACTAGGTCAAGACAGGTCTAGTTAGGTAAACCTTGGTCATGGGAGATCATTGGAAGTCAGTCCGAATCAAACTAGGTCAAAGTTGACTTACAGTTGACTTTTGGTCAACGGGTCAACTCTGGTCAACTCTAGGTCAACTCTAGGTCAACCCTAGGTCAATGGTGACTAATAGTTGACTTTTGCTCAACTGCTCAAGTTTAATGGAATTTGGGACTAAATTGGGTAAAGTGTTGACCTATAGTTGACTTTTGGTCTAAAAAGTCAACCGAGGTCAACCGAGGTCAAGACTAGGTCTAGGCGACTATTTCTAATCATTACCAACCCTTACAACCCATATCCAAGTCCATCTTGGACTTCGAAACTCAAATCTTGGCCGTAGGCCAATATCCTAAATTTACCCTTTATAAAGGTAAATTTCTAGTCTAGGTGAATTATCAAGTTAGCCTACCTACGCTTGGTATTTCGACCCGTGCTTCCTAGGATAGTATGATACTAGCCTATACATTCGTTACTTACCAAGATACCTAGGTAAAGCGGACGTCTAGTCCATCTTACGGCCTATTGCCGATATCTTGAATATCTCAAGATACGCAATGGTACGGCGCGATACCGTCGCCCTAAAACCCCGATTTCAACTCGGGAGCCTACCCGCAAAGTCTAATTTATATAACCTAGGTCTCCCCCAAGTTTTAACTCGTTCCGACACTCGGGGCTCAATTTCACCCTCTAACTCGATCTCCTCTAAATTCTATTTCCCACTTTCCTTTCCTATTCTTCTTTTTCTTCTATTTCCTCCTCTTTAATTTTCCTATTCTCCTTATCCTTCTCCTCTCCTTCTTCTTATTATCCTTCTTCCTATTCTTCTTCTGACTCTTCTTCCTATTCTACTTATTCTAATCTCCTTCTTCTAATTCTTTCCTTCTCATTATTCTATATATATATATATATATATATATATATATATATATATATATATATATATATATATATATATATACATATGGGAGGGGGTTTATAGGGGTTAAGGGGGTTTAAAGGGGGGGCTGCTGCTACCTTAGGCTGCTGCTGCTGCTGCTACTTTAGTTGCTGCTGATGCTGCCACTTCAATTGCTGCTGCTGCTGTGCTGTTTGGGGGGGGGGGGGGGGGGGGGGCAGCAGCCCACATCCCCCCCCCCCACAGCAGCTGCTGCTGTGGCTCATCCTCTTCTTCTTCTACTTCTTCTTACTCTTCTACTCCTCCTTCCTATCCCTCCACATATATAATATATATATATATATATATATATATATATATATATATATATATATATATATATATATATATATATATATATATATATATATATATATATCCATCTATATATAAATTCATACACTCACATATCCTAATATATATATATAAACTCACAACACACACACACATCTATATATATATATAAATACATACCCACATATCTATCCATATATAAATATATACACACACACACATATAATATATGTATATAAATACATACACACTCACACAAACACACACACACTCACACACACTCACACAAACTCTCACAAACTCTCACCACCACTCTCATGACACACACTCTCTCACAACACCACCACCACCACTCTCTACACACACACACAAATACATATATATATAAATACATACACATATATATATACATATATACTCCTCTAATGGAAAACCCCCAATAAATCTCTAACCTAGATTTCTAGGAAAACCTACAAATTCTAGGGGCAAAGTGTAGAGAATCATCTTCTCTACATTTATTGTGAAGGGAAATAAAGCAAAAGAGAAATTTATGAAGGATTAAAAGCTTACCTAAAGTAGCTTGATTGAGGAAGAAGAACTCAAAAATGGAGTGGAGAGAGAGATTTCTTAGTGAAGAAGCAAAGGGGGGGGGGGGGGGGGAGCTCCTCTTGTGGCCGGCCAAAGGGGGGTTATTGGGTGGAGACCCATTAGGCCCCCAACCCAATAAACTTAGTTTGGTTCGGTTCGGGTTTGGTTTGGTTCGGTTTATTTCGGTTTAACTCTAAATCGACTAATTAAGCCTCTAATCGACTAGTTAAGCCAGGGGAGTGTGGTTTATTGGTCTCTAGCCTAGTTACGATGGTATGTGGGCCAAGTCCAGCTAGTATGTGGGTCCCACTAGGGTCCAGACTACCCGGGTCTCCAACTTAAGTCCAAATTGGATAAAATTCAAACCAAATCAAATAAATCCCTAAAAATCATATAAAATCAAATAAAATTCCTAAAAATTATAAAACTTGAAAAATGACAAAAATACCCCTAATTCAAAAACTGGGGGTGACAAATCTACCCTTCTTAAAAAATTTCGTCCTCGAAATTCAAACGGTCGTACTCTTCTCTAAGTCAAGCACCCAACAATCAAGGTCTCCTAATTTTATCCTAAGTTATGTAACATGTAATCCAGGAAATCAGAACACATGTATGGTTTTAAATCTCTACAGTATCATGTTATTGCAGTCTTCATTGGGGTTTTCTATTTAATCTAGCATAATCATCACATATGCAAACTAAAGGTACTAAGAAAGCAATCATCAATCAATGGGCGGAAAGAACGGGTAAAAAAAGAGCAAGACCCTACCTCCTAGTCCAATGCCTGCGGGATCCTCAACTGTCATCGCAAAAGCCCTGTCCTGGCGGGGTATATCCCGCTGCTGGTGGGGGGCGTGATGCGGTGCCATAGGTGGCCTACCCTGTGCTCCCCGAGCTGTACGGCGATGGTTCGAAGGACAATCCCTCGCCTGATGTCCCTCGGTGCCACAGTATAGGCACACACCCAAACGTCTCCTGTAAACCTTCCAGAGATGTCCGAACCTCTTACAGTAGTGGCAAGTAGGTGCCTGCTGCGTCGGTCCCTGCTGCTGCTGCCGGGATGTCTGCTGAACTGGTGCCCTAATCGGAGCAGGAATCTGCTGCGAGCGTTGCGGAATAGAATGATGCTGGAGTTGAGGACGCTTAGCAGTCCCCGTGCTGCTAGTAGTCCCCGGAAATAGATCACGGTCCCTCTTGGGCTTCAGGCCCCACTCCCGCTCTACCTCGCGGGCCTCCGCATAGATCTGGGTATAAGTCTCATAAAAGAAAGGAATGAGGATCTTGATGTCCCAGATCAGCCCCTCTCTGAAACGGCTCGCCCTGATCTCTGGGTCACGAACTATGTACTTCCGCATATCGGCTCAGACGGCCGAACTCTGCGGCGTACTCCTCCACAGATAAACTGCCCTGTTGCAGATCCTGGAACTGCCGTACCAGGTCGATCTTGTCCGTGGGGGAAAAGAACTTCTCCTTGAAGAGGAGCTTAAACTCTGCCCAAGTACGGCCCTCTCCAGCTAGGGCTGGCTCATTTCTGAACCAGGTGCATGCAATGTCTAGCGACTGCAAACCTACCGCCTCGACCTTCAGGTCGTCTGCCAGGCGGGAGGCCCTCATCTGCCGCTCGATATCCTCGAGCCAATCATCTGCATAGACCACACCCTCGTCCCGCTAAAGTCACGGGGCCTGAGCTTCTTGAAGTCCTAGATATCTCCGTACCTCGTACGCGTTCCATGATGCGGAGCCCTCTGCTCCACGGCTGCAAGGGCCAACTGATGGGCATCCTCCATGCCCTGACGCATCGCGTCTGTCTGCCTCGGCTGAGCCTCGGCCTGGGCTCTCTGAGTCTCCAGCATCTGTTGGAGGAAAGTAAGCATCTGCCCAATATCTGTAGGCAGAGGAGGTGGAGGTGGAAGTACGTCTGCAACTGGCGGAGGAATCCGCTGCGCAGGAGGAGGAAGAACGCCCGTATCAACCACTGGTACTGCGGCCGGAATAGTCGTAGTAACCCTGGGGTCAGCCCTCGTAACTGGCGGAGGAGCGCCCCCAAGAGCTGCTGCCGACACCTCGACTGCAACAGGAGTGTCGAGATCAGGTCCGCGAGTCATAGCAGACCTCTCCGCGTCCGTGGACTCAGGATGCTGGGATCTGGTCTGCACCATCCTGAAGACAGATTGAAAGAAGATATCAATATGGCACAAGAAGGATTATATCAAAGGAGGACAACTAGAAAACAGTAAATCAATATCAAAGACGGTAAGCAAGATAAGCAAGAAAAGATCCTACTGTGATTGAGTACTCTTAGCCTATAGCCTATCCTAGATACGTACCGCAGGCTCGTAATAGCACTCTAAGTCGAGCGCCACTACGACATCGCACTAATTGCGACTCTCGACCTGCGTGGGCTACCACTAAAATGTGTCACGACCCGTGTCACGCCCCGATCCCGCAGAGTCCTTTCGTCCTCGCTTCGGACTCTTTTGGGACCGTTCGTCCTCGCTAAGGCGTGATGCCGTGCAAGCCTAAGTTGCGCTTGCACAAGGCCAAGACCTGAAGCAAGACAAAATAGACAAGGTTGACAATACGCAGCGGAACGTATCGCAGATAATTGAAGTAGCAACGGACATATTTTCAGAATACATGCATAGAACACAATGGTAACAAGAAACAATTCTCTTTATTAATTTTATTTGAACAGATTACAAGCTCTCGATTCTCTCTGATACAATGTTACATTCTCTCAGAACTTTACAGATTACAATGATTCCGTTCCCATACATTACATCCTTTTATATACAAAACCAACTCTTACAACAGATGTCATCTCTTGGCATCTCTTCTGATTTCTGGCTCCTGAGGATGAGGCACAGGCTATCGCTTCGGACTATCCTTTTCGATGCATAGTGCACCTGCATGCAGACTGATGGTGGGTCAGTATATCAGCATACTGGTGAATTGTGGACAAAGAGCTACATTTGTCTGAAACGATCACTGTTCATTTAGTGAGAAAACGTTTCTTGTGATGTGATCTTGTTAGTTTTACCTAGATTCATTCCATGCATACAGAGTCAGTTTACATATCTTTTGAAAATACATCTTTGAAAAGCTACAGTTCTTATCATTTCAAGCATACAAGGGACTATTCAATTCTAGCACGATGACTATTCATTTGTGCAGTGCGCAGCGTGTTTCATGAGCATATTTATTTCTATGATCAAGCAATTCTTACGGACAAGTATAAGCACGATATCATATCTTTTTCTTTGATTCAAGACATTCTAAGGGTCAGATTACAAGCATGATATCACATCTTTTCTTTAGCAGAACATAGCAATTCTTGGTAACAGATTAATCTTTTCAAGCAATTCATATAGCAAACTCAAGCAATACATGTGTATCACTTTTCAGTGATTCTTACCATAGCCGACCGTCCATTCTTGCACAAGACAAGGATTAGCATAAACATGATAAAACCATCATTTTCCATATGATCTAAACTCTTGAGGCACATTTGATCTATTGGCGATTATTCATTTAGTCCATCAGATAACAGAGCCGAAGCCCCCATAAAATAGAGCCGAAGCCATAACAGAGCCGAAGCCCCCAGATAGTGGAGCCGAAACCCCCAGATAGTGGAGCCGAAGCCCCCAGATAGTGGAGCCGTCGCCCCCAGATAACAGATAACAGAGCCGTAGCCCCCAGATAACAGATAACATACCGGCACCCATTTTCACATGGATGCCCTCTGTGTTAGACATACATTTGCAAGCAAGCAGTTGAGCAGTCTACTTCTTATACATTCAGGTTATCTAGTTTCTTGTACTAGCAAGGCAACAAGTCTTCTTATTAGCATGCAGATTAATTCTTTCTTTAGCATATAGGTTCTCTCTTTCCTTGTTCTTAGCATGGTAACATGTGAAATCTCTTACAAGCATACATACTGGTTACCATCTTGTTATTAGCATGACAAGGTTCTCTTTATCAAGGCAACATTCATTTCTTAGCAAGGCAACATGTGAATTCTCTTAAAGCATACTCAAGGATTTACCATCTTGTTATTTACAAAAGCATTCAATCGAAAATTCAGATTTTTAAGGCGTAAGCGAATCAGCAAATGAGACTTCATCCACTCACCCAGATTAATCGTCTTCTGTTGCAGAGCCAGCAATCCGATCTTTCTGTCTATCTAGTGCCTTCGCGGAGTGGGGCACTACATAATTACCCACCGAAAAGAAGTTTTGTCCTCGAAACTTAAGGAGAAACTTACGATATTCTTAGCAGTGATCGTCCTTATCCTTCGCCATCATCAATCCATGAAATCACAATTCAGGTCATATCAAAACTCTTGTTCAATCAAGCATTTCAATCTCAAGCAATCAAATCGATAAAACATTTGCCCGCATCATAAAAATATTTACGGACTTATTGTATGGAACGTTCATCTCATTATTGATATCGAGTAGGCAACAAAATTTTGATCAGAAGACATGTACAAATTCAATTGAATCAAAATTGGCCAGAGGATCGTGTTGCTCTGATACCATTCTGTCACGCCCCGATCCCGCAGAGTCCTTTCGTCCTCGCTTCGGACTCTTTTGGGACCGTTCGTCCTCGCTAAGGCGTGATGCCGTGCAAGCCTAAGTTGCGCTTGCACAAGGCCAAGACCTGAAGTAAGACAAAATAGACAAGGTTGACAATACGCAGCGGAACGTATCACAGATAATTGAAGCAGCAGCGGACATATTTTCAGAATACATGCATAGAACACAATGGTAACAAGAAACAATTCTCTTTATTAATTTCATTTGAACAGATTACAAGCTCTCGATTCTCTCTGATACAATGTTATATTCTCTCAGAACTTTACAGATTACAATGATCCCGTTCCCATACATTACATCCTTTTATATACAAAACCAACTCTTACAATAGATGTCATCTCTTGGCATCTCTTCTGATTTTTGGCTCCTGAGGATGAGGCACAGGCTATCGCTTCGGACTATCCTTTTCGATGCATAGTGTACCTGCATGCAGACTGATGGTGGGTCAGTATATCAGCATACTGGTGAATTGTGGACAAAGAGCTATATTTGTCTGAAACGATCACTGTTCATATAGTAAGAAAACGTTTCTTGTGATGTGATCTTGCTAGTTTTACCTAGATTCATTCCATGCATACAGAGTCAGTTTACATATCTTTTGAAAATACATCTTTGAAAAGCCACAGTTCTTATCATTTCAAGCATACAAGGGACTATTCAATTCTAGCACGATGACTATTCATTTGTGCAGTGCGCAGCGTGTTTCATGAGCATATTTCTTTCTTTGATCAAGCAATTATTACGGACAAGTATAAGCACGATATCATATCTTTTTCTTTGATTCAAGACATTCTAAGGGTCAGATTATAAGCATGATATCACATCTTTTCTTTAGCAGAACATAGCAATTCTTGGTAACAGATTAATCTTTTCAAGCAATTCATATAGCAAACTCAAGCAATACATGTGTATCACTTTTCAGTAATTCTTACCATAGCCGACCGTCCATTTCTGCACAAGACAAGGATTAGCATAAACATGATAAAACCATCATTTTCTATATGATCTAAACTCTTGAGGCACATTTGATCTATTGGCGATTATTCATTTAGTCCATCAGATAACAGAGCCGAATCCCCTATAAAATAGAGCCGAAGCCATAACAGAGCCGAAGCCCCCAGATAGTGGAGCCGAAACCCCCAGATAGTGGAGCCGAAGCCCCCAGATAGTGGAGCCGTCGCCCCCAGATAACAGATAACAGAGCCGTAGCCCCCAGATAACAGATAACATACCGGCACCCATTTTCACATGGATGCCCTCTGTGTTAGACATACATTTGCAAGCAAGCAGTTGCGCAGTCTACTTCTTATACATGCAGGTTATCTAGTTTCTTGTACTAGCAAGGCAACAAGTCTTCTTATTAGCATCCAGATTAATTTTTTCTTTAGCATATAGGTTCTCTCTTTCCTTGTTCTTAGCATGGCAACATGTGAAATATCTTACAAGCATACATACTGGTTACCATCTTGTTATTAGCATGACAAGGTTCTCTTTATCAAAGCAACATTCATTTCTTAGCAAGGCAACATGTGAATTCTCTTAAAGCATACTCAAGGATTTACCATCTTGTTATTTACAAAAGCATTCAATCGAAAATTCAGATTTTTAAGGCGTAAGCGAATCAGCAAATGAGACTTCATCCACTCACCCAGATTAATCGTCTTCTGTTGCAGAGCCAGCAATCCTATCTTTCTGTCTATCTAGTGCTTTCGCGGAGTGGGGCACTACAACCCGCACCCGCTATAAGGGCACGTGTACGTAACAACGCCCAGTCCTCACCGTAAAAATAGTATGGAACGCTGTAGATTTTCTACTCTAACAACAGTTTATATATATAATATCAAAACCTGTCGAGAATATGGTCAACTCCGAACGAAGGACAAGCAATGATAATATATAAATACTCAATCACAACTCTAAGATATAAGGTAAAGACTGAAACATAAAGACAACAAGACGATAAAATATAACCTGTCAAGTCCAAACACAAATAATATACAAGTCTAAGTCCAAGTCTCTAGTACAATCCAAAATATAATATAATAACATAAGTAGAAAGCTGGAGACAAGGTCCAGTCCAAAATGTCTATTCTAACTAAACTAAGCTAGAGGCTCGTCGGGCGGAGCTAAGCCCTGCTGAACCAAGGTCTCCAAGTCTAAGCCCACTACGTCAACCGGACCGTAGTAGGTAGGACAATCACCCTCGCCATAATCTGTAAAATTTTGTCAACATATCCAGTCAGGATGGAACGAGCACAAATCTCAAATAACAGTTCTAGTTAGACGATATTGAAAATGTAGCAGTAAATAGAAAGAATATACGAGGTAAATAATGTGTACATGAATCATGGTAAGGCATGTCAAGACTGTAACTGAATGTAAGAACATGAAAATAGTATAAATCATGTACAAAAATCTGGAACTATATCTATGTGAGTTTAGTATTAGTTGCAACATGTGATCGACTTAGAACTTGATACAATGTTTGGCCTGGCTAATCATACGTGAGTGTATGATTAACACTATACAATGATGATACAATATAATACTGTGGGGTATTGATCAGATATCTACGCTAACACCCCCATCCCTGACTAATATAGTGGATCCAGTCATGACACGTCATGATACGTATTCTCTGAGGAGGTCGCGAGCCTACACAGGAATCGTATCTATACAATAAACAATAAACAATAAAGACTTGCCCAGTGTATACCATATATAAGAGGAATAACATCTTATGACGGGATCCAGACAAATATCAATCCGTATGAACAATGTGTCAAGAGAACAAGGATAATCTACACTAAATACTAGAAACAAAGACGATATCATAAAACAGAAATATTATCAGAGAATATACTCGCCTGTACTGTGATGGATAAGTCGACTGAGTCCAAGAACAGTGCCTCGAGGACCTATATATGGAATACTGTATCAATATAATAGTTTGGAAGTGAAATTAAGTCATACTGAGTCAAAATAGGTCAAGACAAGTCAAACTAAGTCAATCTAGGTCAAACAAGGTCAAACTAGATTGTACATGGTCAATCTAAGTCATATTAGGCCTAACAAAGTCATACTAGATCAAGACAGGTCTAGTTAGGTCAACCTTGGTCATGGGAGATCATTGGAAGTCAGTCCGAATCAAAATAGGTCAAAGTTGACTTACAGTTAACTTTTGGTCAACGGATCAACTCTGGTCAACTCTAGGTCAACTCTAGGTCAACTCTAGGTCAATGGTGACTAATAGTTGACTTTTGGTCAACTGCTCAAGTTTAATGGAATTTGGGACTAAATTGGGTAAAGTGTTGACCCATAGTTGACTTTTGGTCTAAAAAGTCAACCGTGGTCAACCGAGGTCAAGACTAGGTCTAGGCGACTATTTTTAATCATTACCAACCCTTACAACCCATATCCAAGTCCATCTTGGACTTCGAAACTCAAATCTTGGCCGTAGGCCAATATCCTAAATTTACCCTTTATAAAGGTAAATTTCTAGTCTGGGCGAATATCAAGTTAGCCTACCTACGCTTGGTATTTCGACCCGTGCTTCCTAGGATAGTATGATACTAGCCTATACATTCGTTACTTACCAAGATACCTAGGTAAAGCGGACGTCTAGTCCATCTTACGGCTTATTGCCGATATCTTGAATATCTCAAGATACGCAATGGTACGGTGCGATACCGTCGCCCTAAAACCCCGATTTCAACTCGGGAGCCTACCCGCAAAGTCTAATTTATATAATCTAGGTCTCCCCCAAGTTTTAACTCGTTCCGACACTCGGGGCTCAATTTCACCCTCTAACTCGATCTCCTCTAAATTCTATTTCCCACTTTCCTTTCCTATTCTTCTTCTTCTATTTCCTCCTCTTCAATTTTCCTATTCTCCTTATCCTTCTCCTCTCCTTCTTCTTATTATCCTTCTTCCTATTCTTCTTCTAACTCTTCTTCCTATTCTACTTATTCTAATCTCCTTCTTCTAATTCTTTCCTTCTTATTATTCTATATATATATATCTATATATATATATATATATATATATATATATATATATTTTATATATATCTATCTATCTATCTATCTATATATATATATATATATATATATATATATATATATATATATATATATATATATATATATATATATATATATATATATTTATACATATATATATACATATGGGAGGGGGTTTATAGGGGTTAAGGGGGGTTTAAAGGGGGGGGGGCTGCTGCTACCTTAGGCTGCTGCTGCTGCTACTTTAGTTGTTGCTGCTGCTGCCACTTCAATTGCTGCTGCTGCTGCTCTGCTGTTTGGAGGGGGGGGGGGAAACAGCCCACATCCCCCCCCCCCCCCACAGCAGCTGCTGCTGTGGCTCATCCTCTTCTTCTTCTACTTCTTCTTACTCTTCTACTCCTCCTTCCTATCCCTCTATATATATATATATATATATATATATATATATATATATATATATATATATATATATATATATATATATATATATATATATAAATTCATACACTCACATATCCTAATCTATATATATAAACTCACAACACACACACACACACACACACATCTATATATATAAATACATACCCACATATCTATCCATATATAAATATATACACACACACATATAAATATGTATATAAATACATACACACTCACACAAACACACACACACACACACACACACACTCACACACACTCACACAAACTCTCACAAACTCTCACCACCACTCTCATGACACACACTCTCTCACAACACCACCACCACCACTCTCTACACACACACACACAAATACATATATATATATATATATATATATATATATTTTTTTTTTCAAATACATATATACACACTCTCTCACAACACCACCACCACCACTCTCTACACACACACACAAATACATATATATATATATATATATATATATATATATATATATAAATACAAATATATATATATATATATATATATATATATATATATATATATATATATATATACATAAACATATATATATACATATATACTCCTCTAATGGAAAACTCCCAATAAATCTCTAACCTAGATTTCTAGGTAAACCTACAAATTCTAGGGGCAAAGTGTAGAGAATCCTCTTCTCTACATTTATTTTCAAGGGAAATAAAGCAAAAGTGAAATTTATGAAGGATTAAAAGCTTACCTAAAGTAGCTTGCTTGAGGAAGAAGAAGAAGAACTCAAAAATGGAGTGGAGAGAGAGATTTCTTAGTGAAGAAGCAAAGGGGGGGGGGAGCTCCTCTTGTGGCCGGCCAAAGGGGGGTTATTGGGTGGAGACCCATTAGGCCTCCAACCCAATAAACTTAGTTTGGTTCGGTTCGGGTTTGGTTTGGTTCGGTTTGTTTCGGTTTAACTCTAAATCGACTAATTAAGCCTCTAATCGACTAGTTAAGCCAGGGGAGTGTGGTTTATTGGTCTCTAGCCTAGTTAGGATGGTATGTGGGCCAAGTCCAGCTAGTATGTGGGTCCCACTAGGGTCCAGACTACCCGGGTCTCCAACTTAAGTCCAAATTGGATAAAATCCAAACCAAATCAAATAAATCCCTAAAAATCAAATAAAATTTCTAAAAATTATAAAACTTGAAAAATGACAAAAATACCCCTAATTCGAAAACTGGGGGTGATACTTATTGCAGAGAGCAAGGGATACGACACCAGAAGACTCCGTCAACGACACCTCAGCTCAATGGTGTAGCGGAGCACATGAACAGGACACTGATGGAGAGGGTGAGGTGTTTGCTGTCAGAAGCAAACTTGTCGAATAGTTATTGGGGTGAGGCTCTTCTCACAGGTGCTTATGTTATTAATTTATCTCCTAGTGCTCCTTTGCAGGGTGATGTGCCTGACAAAGTATGGTACGGTAAAGAGCCGTCATACAATCACCTGCGAGTGTTTGGCTGTAAGGCCTTCGTGCATGTACCGAAGGACGAGAGGACCAAACTTGAGCCGAAGATGAGGCGATGCGTCTTTGTCGGCTACGGTCGGGATGAGTTTGGCTATAGACTCTACGACCCGATGGGTAGAAAGCTCTACAGAAGCAGGGACGTAGTATTCGTCGAGGATCAGACTATGACCAACACTCAGGATTCCGAGACGCCTTCTGAGGCTGAGAAATTGCCTGAGTTAGAGTCATTTTGCTTCGAACAGTTTTCAGAGGATATCACAGAGGATCCAATTATGGGAGAGCCAGTACATGGAGTTGCTTCCAACCTTGATCATCAGCCTGCTGATGATGGTTAGGGTGTCCCTCAGGAGGATGAGCATGCCGGAAAGACAGTTCCTGAAGGGGAGGAGGCTGTTGGTATACAGCCAGTACCAGTGGCTCCACTGAGAAGGAGCGACAGAGAGCGTCGACCATCTACGAGATACTTACCGGGTGAGTATGTGCTATTGACTGACGGAGGAGAGCCCGAAAGTTTTGCAGAGGCTATGGAAGACGAACACAAGCAGAAGTGGATAGAGGCTATGCAGGAGGAGATGAGTTTATTGCACACTAATTCTACTTATGAGTTGGTGCGGTTGCCAAAGGACAAGAAGGCTTTGAAGAATCGATGGGTATTTACAGTGAAGCAGACGGATGATGCTACTCGCCCTCGATACAAAGCAAGACTGGTAGTTAAAGGCTACGGTCAGCGGAAAGGCATAGATTATTATGAGATCTTTTCGCCTGTCGTCAAGCATTCGTCTATTCGGGTGGTGCTAGCATTAGCAGCCAGTCTCGACTTGGAGGTCGAGCAGATGGATGTAAAGATGACATTCCTCTACGGTGATCTTGAGGAGGGGTTATATATGGAGCAGCCAGAGGGATTCTGTGAGAAGGGCAAGTCCCATTTGGTCTGCCGGTTGAGGAAGAGCTTGTATGGTCTGAAGCAGGCTCCGAGGCAGTGGTACAGGAAGTTTGAGTCGTTTATGGGGGAGCATGGTTATGCACGGACAACGTCGGATCACTGTGTATTTGTGAGGTATTTTGCCGAGAATGATTTCATTATTTTATTGCTCTATGTTGATGATATGCTATTAGTGGGTCGGAATGCCACTAGGATAGCGGAGTTGAAGCGCCAACTGGGCACGACCTTCTCTATAAAGGATTTGGGCACAGCGAAGACTATTCTTGGGATAGAGATCAGCCGAGAGAGAGAGAGAGGGTCTAAGCTGCTACATTTGTTCCAAAAGAAGTACATTACTTCAGTATTTCATTATGGACGGGTCGAAGAAAGCGAGTTGCCCCCTTGCGGCCCACTTTAAGTTCACTGAGGAGCAGTGTCCATCTACCGAGGACGAAAAAGAAGATATAGAGCGGGTTCCATATGCTTCAGCTGTGGGAAGCCTTATGTATGCTATGGTGTGTACGAGACCAGACATCGCTCATACAGTTGGCACAGTTAGCAGGTATCTTTTAAATCCTGGAAGGGTATATTAGAGTGCGGTTAAGTGGATTCTACGATATCTTCAGGGCACTGTCGATTGGAGACATTCTTTTGGTGGTGACGAGCCGAAGCTGGTTGGGTATACCGACTCTGATATGGCTGAAGATGTAGACACGAGACGATCGACTTCGGGCTATGTGATGTTATTTGCCGGAGGAGCGGTATCATGGCAGTCGTGGTTGCAGAAGTGTGTTGCCTTGTCGACGACGGAGGCGGAATACATTGCGGCGACGGAGGCTTACAAGGAGTTGCTGTGGATGAAGAAGCTGTTGCAGGAAATGTGGCTGAAGCAAGAGCAATATACTTTGCTTTGTGACAGTCAGAGTGCTATTCTCCTTATGAAGAACCAGACATTTCATAGTCGGTCCAAGCACATCGAGACTCGGTATCATTGGATACGGGATGTGGTTGATAAGAAGGACGCGACGCTTGAGAAGGTTCATACTGATGACAATGGAACGGACATGCTCACGAAGGTTCTACCGAGGGGAAAGTTTGAGTACTGCAGGCAGATCGTCGGGATGACGACCTCCTCCACCTAGTTGTGAAAGGAGAGATTTGTTGGAGTGTGTCACGACCCGCACCCTAAGTAGGGGCACAAGTGTGTTACAGCGCCCAGCCTTCACCGTAAAAGCGGTATAGAATGTTGTAGGTCTGCTAGCTAACAAATAGTATATAATAATCTGTCATCTCTGTACGGAGGAATATAATATGAAATACTGATAATACTCAATCACAATCTAGAAGGAAGAATTATAGCACGAAAACTAGATAGATATAATCACAAAGTGCAATATCCAGCTCAAATAGAGAGAAAGAGAGTCACAAAATAGTATGGTTATACAATCCCAAATATAATATCATAAACATAAGTAGCAAGCTGGAGACAAGTTCCAGTCCAAAATATCTACTCTAACTAAACTAAGCTAGAGGCTCGTCGGGCGGAGCTAAGCCCTGTTGAACCAAGGTCTCCAAGTCTAAGCCCACTACGTCAACCGGACCGTAGTAGGTACAGCAATCCTCCTCACCGTTATCTATAATATTTTGTCAACCTATCCAGTCAGGATGGAACGAGCACAATCAACTAATAACAGTTCACAAGATATGACAAAAGCTATAAGACTGTAAATAGAGAGTATATACAAGAAATCATGGAATGTACATATGAGTATCGTGGCAAGGTAAGCTGTAAATCTAGAGCTAGAACAAGGCAAGAAAATTCAATCATATCATGTACAAGAGTCGAGAATCATACCATCTACGTGAGTGAATACTAGCTACAACATGTGGCCGGCTTGGGTCTGCACAAGGTCATGAGCTAGCCAATCATACATGTGGTGTAGGATTGGCATTCACAAGGTTTACAAGAATAAACAAGGCGGATATTGACCACACATCTACACTAGTACTCTCCATCCCTGACTGGTAGAGTGGATCCAAACAAGACACGTTACGACACGGGATTCTACGAGAAGGGAGCAAGTCTCCTCGAGAATCGGTGTCCATATACTGCATAAGAACTACAAGGGGGCTTGCACAAGATATACCAAGATAACAAGGAATAATATCTCATGTCGGGATCCATGAATACCAATCCGTGTGACCAATATGTCAAGAACAAGCATATCTACACTAATTACATAAATTATAGCAATTATCGTAAATTGAAAAAGTTATCAGAGAATGTACTCGTCTGTGATGTGATAGATAAGTCGACTGAGTCCAAGAACAGTACCTCGAGGACCTATAGATGGAATATTGTATCAATATAATGGTTTGGAAGTGAAATTAAGTCAAACTGAGTCAAACTAGGTCAAGACATGTCAAACTGGGTCAAACTAGGTCAAACTAGGTTGTACAAGGTCAATCTAAGTCGTATTAGGCCTAACTAAGTCAAACTAGGTCAATGCAAGTCAAACAAAATCAAACTTGGTCGATTTAAGTCAATAGTTGACTTACAGTTGACTTTTGGTCAACTGGTCAACTCTGGTCAACCCTAGGTCAACTTTAGGTCAAACTTGACTAACAGTTGACTTTGGGTCAACTAGTCAAGTTTGGTCAAGTTCTAGTCAATTTTAGGCTACGATTGATTTCGGTTGACTTTTGGTCAAAAATAGTCAACCGTGGTCAACCAAGGTCAAAACTAGATCAAGTCCACTATTCCTAACCATTACCAACCATAAAATCCTAATTATAGCTATATCTTAAGGTATCTAACCCATATGTTGTGAAATGGATATTATCCTAACTTGCCCGTTTACCCTTTCTAAGGTAAACCTCACCTTAGCTTCTAACTCCCACTCTAGACTTCCCTACTTCATTCTAAGCTTTCTCCCACTCTCTAATATAGTATTTAAACCCTCGTCTAGAGTCTCGATACCGTCTCATGGCATCTTGATACTAGAAAATCTAAAAAGGTAAATTTATATTACTTTAAGGTAATGTGAACCATGAGATACCAACTTGGTATCTCAAGGATACCACACAACCTAACTCTAAACCTTATCCAATCTAACTAAACTCTAACATACCACTTACCCTTATAGCTAACTTCTAACCACTACACTCTAACTCTCCAACTCTCACACACTCTCTAAACTACACAACTCACTCACTAAACCTCTCCTAATATCCCTTACACACACACACCTAGGACTATATTAGGGGGGGTTTATTTAGAGGGTTGTATGGGTATTTATATAGGGTATATATGTGGATATATAGGGGTATATATATATATATATATATAGGTATATATATATAGGGGGTAAAGGGGGTTAATGGGGTCAGGGGGGCAGCCATTGCTGCTATTAGCTGCTGCATTAGGCTGCTACTGCTGCTGCTATAGCATGCTGCTGCTGTTGCTGTTTGAAAGGGGGGGGGGCAGCAGCCCCAAATTTCCCCTACTGCTGTGGCTGCTCTTCTTTTCTTCCTCTTCTTCTCACCCTCTATTCTAATCTCTTCCTCTCTAATTCCCTCTCTATATCTTCTCCTCTATCTCACTCTATATATATATATATATATATATATATATATATATATATATATATATATATATATATATATATATATATATATATATGAGCAAGGATAGGCATCCCCACAATTTTTGCATCCCCATGCATCCCCATGTTCACATCCGTTGGATGTGCTTTAAGTCATCTAATCTTAACCATTAGTAAATCAACGGTTAAAATTAGATGACTTAAAGCACCATCCAACGGTGCAAATAAGGGGGATGCATGGGGATGCAAAAAGTATAGGGATCTTGATCCTTCCTCTCTCTCTCTCTCTCTATATATATATATATATATATATATATATATATATATATATATATATATCTAATACATCATAGACACACACACTCATAGATACATGGATGCTACGGTCGGATCACACACACACTCAACACGTGAACACACACATTTCTGCTGCACAGATCTGTCCTGCTACTCGACTGTCCTGACGATAGCTCGCCCTGCTGGTTTCCCCTGGTCTGCTGCTGATGCTGCATGAACCGCTGCTGCTGAGAGAAATCGGAAATGACGGGAAAAAGTCTCTGTATAGACAGAGGTGCACCTCCAATGTAGCAGAAACGTCAACCTGAGTCGGCACAACAGGAGCTGCGGTCTCGAGGCCCTGATGAACAGGACGAGAGGTGGCCAGCCTCTCGATAGTATTCCCCGAACCGGAGCGATGAGATCGTATCTCCGTAACCACCATGAAGACAGATCAAAACAAGAAGTAATTTCTGAGAATGAAGCAAAAATTCAAAGGAGGACAATTTATATTCAAGGGAAGTCAATAAGCAACAATTTAGATAAAAGGAATCTGATTAAGAGTTTTGTCACGACCCGCACCCTAGAGTAAGGGCACGAGAAATGGGTACGTCCAGCCTACGCCGCAGTGTCGGCGGTAGAACGCTGTCCTAGGTCATAACATCTAACAATATAATTCTAAGCAGTTTATACTCCCCGAATGGGGGTGACATAGCAGAATGTAAACTCAATCACAACTAAGGAAGAAGAAGCACGATATGATATAGAACTCAAAGAAAATACAGATGATCAGAAGAGTCTAAGATAACATCTCAGCAAATATCCAGAATACAAGTCTCAGCTACTGAATATGAAAGAATATATACAACCCAGATCTCAAAGACAGAATAAAGTCTAACTAAAACTAGTCACAAGACAACATAAGTAAGATAAAGCCTAACTAAACTAGTCTAGGCAGTAGGGGTAATGTCCTCAGCTAGAGCTGGGTCCTCCTGAGAGTCCAGCTCACAAGTGTCGTCTAGGGCTGCCCCGTATAAGGTATCCACACAGGCCTCCTCCTCGTCCTCTGTAATATTTTCTACAGGTCCAGTCAGGACAGGAGCGAGCACAATATATCTCAACAGTTCATAGCAGGTTAAAAAATAAAATCATGCAGTAAAGTAAGATACAGGTATACTGAAAGAAATACAGTATGTAAATAGAGAGAGAACTGTAATAGAATATCTACTATAATAGAGAACTAACAGTGGCTAGTGAGTCAGAGTACAATATAGACATGTAAATGACATAGGATGATTCTGATGAGACACTACGGAATGATTCTGATGAGATACTACTTGGGTATTATTCACATGTCCACTTCTACTCCTCCGTACCCCCAATCAATACACAAGGATCCAACCAGGTTATGTTATGATTCCATGTAACGGCCCCCGAAGGGTGGTACATGGTAGTCCCATAAATGGGGATTCTAGGAAGCCCAATAAATGGGAGGATTCAAGGAAGACTCTGTGATCATGAGAGTACATGTCACAAGTGATCAATGAACCAATGAAGCATAGTGATACGCCATGTAAGTGAAACGCACAGAACATGAAGTATCCGATGCTCCCTGAGGGGATAACATCTCAAGAAGGGATCCATATAGTTCTAATCCGTGTGACCAACGTGACAGTATCAAGTAAAGTAATTTAAAGCAGGAAAATAATTCTAAGCAGGATATGAAATAATCAGAGAATGTACCCATCTGGTATCTGAGTGTCCGGATGAAATGTACTGTCCGAGGAGAGGTGTCTGGCTCCTAATCAGAACAGCACAAGTCACAACAAGTCTAAAATGATAACAAGATGCAATTCAATACATTCTAAATGAATCTAGGTCAATCTAGGCCAAAGTCAACTCTTGGTCAACTCTGGTCAACCCTAGAAGTCAAACTAGGTCAACTAGGTCTAACCAAGTTTAAACTAGTCAAATTAGCCTATGTTAGTCTAACTAAGTCTATTCTAGGTCTAACAAGGCTATACAAGTCTATTTAGACTCTACACTGACAACAGATACACCCATAGGCTAAAAGCCTAGGCTATAGGTTATTAGGCAATATCATGCCTATAACCAACCATAATCACATATACACATGACAATATAATATAGTAACACACATTGATATATTTACATAATCTAATATAGAAATACATATTAACATATAGGCTACCTATGTGTATACCACACATACATATATATCTAATATATATAATAGTACACACACATTGATATATTATATAGGATACCTATGTATACATCTCAAATACATATTTATATACATATGTATAGAGAATAGGAAGACACATAATATTCAAGTGTGTGTGTGTGTGTGCCATGAGTGAGAGTGTGGGAGAATACAAGAGTGTGTGTGTGAGATACATGAGGGTGTGTGTGTAGGCTTGTGAAACATGTGAAAACAATGGCTAATCTGAAAACAGTAAAGTATATATAATATCCTGAATTCAGTGTATACAGGAATGGGAACAGGGAGTAATACATGTTAGAGTGAAATAAGGGAATCAGTCCAGGTTTCCAAGAGGATCAATTCTCAGGTTTTAGGCAGTTCAGTTGACAGAAAGCGTATAAAGCTAACCAATGAATAAATCAGTTCATAAATCTCAGGTTAAAAACTCAATTCAATTTACAGTTGAAAAGGGGAAGGAAATCAGTCTAGTTCATAGTTTACCTGAAATTCAATCTCAGGTTTGATGAGAGAGCATGACAGTTTACATAAATAGATTTTCATGTTTTGATGAGTCCTATCCTATGACAGTTAACATCAATGATTATCATTCCATTATAGTTCATACGAAAACAAATTAGTGGTTTAGGAATGAATCATTCTCAGGTTTCAATACTTGACAGTTAATAAGAAATCAATGAACAACCTAGTAGTTTTCAGTTCTCTGGAATTTCAGTGCAAGGACAGGGTTCCAGGTTAATCACAAAACCCAGTCATGTAAATAAATTTAGTTGCTCTCAGGTTTTGTATAAGTGCAGGTGTGCCAAGTTCTCAGATATGTGAGGGGGCTGTGTGTACATAGTTAAGTCCAGATTTCCTCATGTGTGTGAAGAGAATTCAGCTATGTCTTGTGTTTGACAGGGATGTGGTATTTCAGTTTTTTCCCAAGAAACAGTAAACTAATGCATGGTGTAACCCTGTGTGTGAAACAGTGAGCTGTACATTTGTATGGATGCAATATAAGGAATTTGTAGCTAACAGTGAATCACAAGGCTAACATGGGTGTGTGTGTATAGGTGGCTGAACAGTGTCATAGTGTCAATAGGAATGTGGCAGGGTGTGTGTTTAGAGATAGGTTTCAGCATTTGGCAATGACAGTCCATGACAGTCCATTCCCAATATCAAAATCTTATTTCTTGTGTTAACAACCTAATCTATCATAAGAATTCATCCTAGCTGTGCCTAACACCTATATGCATGAATCTAACATGTAATTCTAAGCATCACATTTCAGTAAAAACATCAATCAATCTTCAAGAATTTAGCAATTGACAGGGTGTCCAGGTTTCAGTTAGTACAATGTGTGTGACAGGTTTTTCCTGTGTATGTGTGTGTTTCTATGGAACTGAACAGTGAACTATCATGTAGTGAAAACCCAACCTAACATGTAGCACCCTAGCAGTAGCTAACACATATATAGTGATTCTAATCATGGCAATTGAACATCAAAATTGGTTTAGAAATAGGAATCAATTTTCAGAATAAAAACAATTAATCAATGTATCAAAAATCCATTTGCCTTGAAAACCAAAATCATACACAACATTAATAACTGGAATTCATCACAACAATCAACATTAACATTTTCAATCTCAGGAAACAATATAGGAATCAAATCCCCTTCTCAACAAAACTCAGAAAACTCATGGAAACCTGAGTATAACTGTTACATATAAACGTTTAAATTCGAAACCCAATTTCATCTAGTAACTCGAAATTAAAATAGGGAAACACATGTAAAATGGCAGGGACAAACCCCACGTGTCCCAATGAACCCATACGTGTCCAATTGTGGATACAAAGTGTCAAGAAAACATTAAAACATGTAGCATCAAAAGACTGTGAATATCAGGCCTCGTGCGGCCATGTCGAGCCGCATTGGACTCGATGCACAACACGAGAGACCATGTGCTCTAGTGTTAGACTAGGTCTAGGTGAGTGTGTCAGTGTCCACGAAGAGTGTCCATGACGTGTCCAGAAAGAATACGAACAACGTATCAGTGCCTAATAAAACCCGACTGAACCATCAGTCGAGACCAGTGCAGAGTCTCGTGCGTGTCCGACACGACACGAGACGACTCGAGGCTTGGGGGCCCTCGTGTCAGTCACTGCCCCCACACCCTTGTCAAATCCTAGCTCACCACGTGGCCTGTGCAACGAGCACAAGGCCACGAGCAGCAGGGGAAGCGCACAGCTCACGCACGCGTCTGCACCCGCGTGTGCACGTGTCCAAACCGACACGACACGAGACCAAATCCACCTCAGTCCATCAGAAACATGTAAGCCACATTAAAATACGATTTCCTATTCAGAAACTTTCCTAAAAACAATTCGAAATGCCCTTTGGGGCATTTCATCAAACACCTAAACCCATGGGCTGATACGTGTCCATTTAGGACACGAAAAGGACACAAAATCCTACAGAAATCTAGGGTTAGCTAGGGGACCCTTAGATCTAGCTCATTATGCAATAAAATTAGCATCTAACAAAGAGTTTTAGTGATTTACCTAATGGTGTCACAACTCCTCAAAAGCTCCAAAGAGGGGGTGTCTCCTTGCTCCCCAAACTCTACCAAATTGCTATGAAACTGAGAATAACATATACCAACAGCAAGAAAAGCTAAATTAAAACCTATTGCAATTCGTTTGATGGAAAAAGGAGTTAATTTGGATTTTCTATGAATTTATGAAGTTGGAGACTTATCTCTTTCTAAAACTTGCAAATAATTCCAATGGAGGCTAGCCCTAATTTCTAGCAGCATTAAATAGGTGGGGGAATCCCTATGTGGCCGACCATGGCTGGATTAGGCTAGGGCTAGGGTTAGGGCTAATGGCTAATGGGTTAGGCTTAGTTAAAATCTATGGTTCAAAACCACAAGTCATGACTTGTGTCTAAAAGCCTTCTATTTTAATCTTGAGTTTAATGACTAAACCATAGGTTAACTCTAGTCTAACTAGGGTTGCATGACCTAACCAAGTCCATACCCAACTAGGGTTAGCTTCTAGGTTAGCCTACCAAGTCAAAGCTAGTCCAAGTCAACCTAGTCAACCATCATTCAAACAATTCCAAATTAAATCCTAAAAATTCCCATAAATTCAAATAAATTATAATAAATTCAAATAACCTTAAAAATGACCAAAATACCCTCAAACTAGAAATATGGTAGATGAAACACCCTAATCACAAGTCATAATTTTAAATAGTTTAAAAATGATTGAAAATTACCAAAAATTATAATATGAAATAAATATCAATAAATAATAATTATAATTACAAAATTTCAAAATTACCCTCATCTGGAAAACTGGGTGTTACACGTTTTTCCTAGTGTGATTGAGTACCTTCAAAAATATTCTAATTTCTACTGCAGGCTGTAGTGATACTCTAGTTCGAATACCACTACACAAACTCGACCTGTATGGGCCACCACTAAAAATGTGTCATGACCCGCACCCACTGTGAGGGTACGAGAACGTAACAACGCCCAGCCTACGCCGCAGTGTCGACGGTAGAACGCTGTCCTAGGTCTCATGCATCTAACAGTATAAGGCTAAACAGTTTATACTCCCCGAATGGGGGTGACATAGCAGAATGTAAACCCAATCACAACTAAGAAAGAAGAAGCACGATATGATATAGAACTCAAATGAAATACAGATGATCAGAAGAGTCTAAGTGTCTAAGATAACATCTCAGCAAACATCCAGAATACAAGGTCTCAACTACAGAGTATGAAAGAATATATACAATCCGGATCTCAATGACAGAAATAAAGCCTAACTAAACTAGTCTAGGCAGTAGGGGTAATGTCATCAGCTAGAGCTGGGTCCTCCTGAGAGTCCAGCTCACAAGTGTCGTCTAGGGCTGTCCTATAGAAGGTGTCAACACCAGCCTCATCCTCGTCCTCTGTAAACATTCACGGTGCCCAATCAGGACGGAGCGAGCATAATACATCTCAACAGTTCATAGCAGGTTATAAAATATAATCATGCAGTAAAGTAAGATACAGGAAACTGAAAGAAAGTACAGAATGTAAACAGAGAGAGAACTGTAATAGAAATATCTACTATAAGTAGAGAACTAACAGTGGCTAGTGAGTCAGAGTACAATATAAACATGTGAATGGCATAGGAGATTCTGATGAGACAATACGGAGGTGATCAGATGAGATACTACTTGGGTATTATTCACATGCCTACTTCTACTCCCCCGTACCCCCAATCAATACACAAGGATCCAGCCAGGTTATGTTATGATTCATGTAACGGCCCCCGAAGGGTGGTACATGATGTTTTCCATAGAGAAATTCTCTTTATTTGTTGTTTCTGGGAAAATTATAACTGTAGGAATCCGATCTAGAAGAAGATCGCTTTATCCCTTGGACTATGCGAAGAAGAAAAGCTCTTAAAATTTTGACAGTAGATATCAATGTATCTGTAAAATGAATGAGAAAAAGAACTCTATTTATAGAGTCAAAACAGTAACTGAAAAGATAACTACCTCACCACTGGTGCACTTGAAAAGTCACGCAGACTCTAAATACACGCAGGGTTAGTGAGTAGTTACTGGACGTGGCCCGTAACTGTTGGACACATGGCATCAGTGCATGGGTCGTGTGCAAGTTACTGGGCACGCGAGAGAGAGAGATTGGTGGCATGGCTGCCACGTACTCCTGTTGAAATAAAATCCACGCTGACTTGCTGAAGGCAAAAATCTACACAGATTCGTTGACGCAGACTCGTTGAAGGCGAAATCCACGCAAGCATTGAAGAAGAATACTTCAGAATTCATGCAGGCTTTGAGAAGAATAACTCAAAAGTCACGCAATATTTTGAGGAAGGAGAAGATTCAGAATCCACGCAAACCGCCAGCTGTCTTGATTTGGCACGCTTCGTCTGACACAAAAATCTGACATTGATTATATTGTCAGCCGCATTAAATGAAGATAAGACCCAAAGTCACGCCAACTTGGTGAAGAGTGAGTCTTGCTAAGGAAGATTGCAAAAGACGACTGTGATCTCTTGAGTTCTATGCATACGTGGCATACGAGGAGACGTTTCTCGACTGTTGTGTTGTCAGTCATTATGATTCTGACGTATGGCTGAGCTGTCTCTGCGTGACTTCTAAAGGAAATGGCCAGGGAGAACTTATCGTATCTTTTGTGCTGCTTCTTGGATCACTCTGCGTGACTTGTTCTGATCAACTCAGCGTGACTTCATTTTTGAGGCCTACAAAACCCCCTTCAAAGTTTTCGAAAAATGATAAAATATTTTCGAAATACTTTGAAATAGAGATGATGAAATGAAATCAGTCACGCTGAGATGACTTTAAAGTTTTTTCGGAAGTCGAAAAGACTTCGAAGTTCTTTGAAAATATCAAATGAACTTATTAAATGTCATAATGACTCTTCGTTCTCCGAGACTGATTGCGTCCAATTTATGGTGGAATATGAACTGTCGACGAGATCTGTTATATAAACAGGAAGAGATTCTCAGTTTTGACATTCATCTCTCGAAAATATGACCCCAAAGGAAGCAGCCGAAGAGGAAGCACGCAAGTTGGGCTTTTGTTCCCATGGTGACCCCACTTTTGGGGGCAAAGAACCCGAACCTGTCGTCATCGAGCTCAAGGACGACTCTACGCAGTTAGCCAAGAATCTCTTGAGCTACTTTGGATTGGATGGCTCGTCTTTTTTCTGATGGGCGGAGCCTTATGGAGAAGCGTGAAATGCTCGAGACTCTGTTGCATCGCCTGGGAGTTAAGAGCGTAGAGGAGTTAGGCATCAAACTTAGCCGCTCTGGAAAATAGAGCGTAACTTTCTACGCTTTTGTTGCACTTTTCTGTTGTCTTTTTGTAAGGCCATCAGTGCCTGTTTAAAGAATGAAGTACAACTTTTGTGTTTGATCTGCGTGCCTTTTAATGAAGAATATTAATTAGCACACTTTGACTGTTTCCAATGTTGCACTGTCTCTCGAAGTACACATGACACTCATTCCACAATTTACGAGCGCTATTTATGCGGATCTTTTCTAAGAATAGACCTGCACTTGACCCTTTAAATAGATGGATGAACTCCACGCAAACTCATCTTCCCATTCTTCTTCCTCTCTTCTGAGAAATAAATTTTTTGTGAGAAGAAAATAGGAAAGCCATGTTGTCTGATGTCAAATCTCTGTGCACGCTACCAGACATGGGTCTGTCAATCCTTAGCAGCAAACTCAGCGGTAAGTTGAATATACACGCATCGAATTTTTTGTTTACTAAAGACAAATTCATCTTCCTGAAATGAACAGAATGCATCTGTCTTTGCTTGGCCAATTTCTGTTGGCTGATTTTTCCTTACTGTTTCTTGCAGAATTTTGGCTGAAAATTTTCTTCAGAACTGGCATTGGGGATGTGGATGCTGTGGAGAATATCCTGCTGACATCTACATCAGGGAGCTCATACGCTTTTGATGCATAAATCAGACAACTCAGAACTCTTCGTGAGATAGAAGGGTCTTCCTTAGATGGTAGGAAGAGCCTTTATACACGAGAGTTGGATGGTGGAGTCAACTCTACTACCGAGAGATTGGGTAGTAGAGTTCCTTTTACGAGAGAACTATGAATTGTATCCCAAGGTTGGATACATTCCTGTCTCCTCTGAAAGGTCGCTCCTAATCCACCAGTTGTATTGGCAGCAACACGTTTTCGTGTTGCCCTACTCTGTGGTTCTCCTCTCGTATGAGAGATAAGACCAGAGTTTGATTCCTGCTGGACACCCAGGAATTGCCACAAACAACGAGATTGCCAGAGAAGATCCAAGAAGAAATAGATCTCAGTTGTACATAGAATGAAAATCCAAGATTTGTAATAGATTTCCATTATGATTTGTAAGAAAGTCTAAGAAAATGTAATAGACTTTTTGTGGTGAAATAGGAATGGAAATGACAATTTTTCTATGCTCAATGATTTGTATTTGTGGATGAATTGTGGACATGATAGATAATAAAATCATCTTTTCTGTTTTGGAGTATATGATATTATCAGAGGTATTATGGACGTGATAATATATAGGAACTCGAAAGAAAATAGATTGATTTCTATGCAGAGGTCAAAACATGACAAATGAGTAAGTAGATTCGGAATTGATTCAGAGGTTATGAAAACGTGATCAATAACGAATCCCCACTTAATAAACTGATAGAAGATTATGAACGGACGAACCGTTAGGAAATGAAGAACAGATGAACTGTCGAGTGAATGTAATAAATGAACGGACGAATCGTCAAGTATTAATGAACATGTGAAACGTCAGATGAATGTGAGAAATGAATGGATGAACTGAATATCGGGAAAGAATACGTCCCTTCGATCCTTGTAACCATATGCCTATAAATAGAGCATATATTTGAAATAGAAGGATCGCATTTTATCTATAATGTCTTCTGAAGAGAATATAAAGAAGGCTGAAGTCGCCCCCGAAGCTACTGAAGGTGTTAAAGAACATCCACCTCCGCAGAAAAAGGAAATGGGCGAAAGCTCGTCTACTCCCAAGCCGCCGAAAGATATCCTGGACTTCCTGGTCGAACCAGGAGAAATCGAAGAAGAAGAAGCAATGAGGCTGGCTGCCTGTCAATTCTTGGTGCGGTCAGGAAAAGATGTACTCAATTCTTTTGCTGATTATGTATGTGGTCCTCGTCCCAAATATGAAAGGGATTACAGTGATCTTCCATGATGATGTACTCTTTTTCTTGAAGAATTTGTCTCAAATAAACTCCGTTTAAGGAAACTTTGTTTACGATATATCCTTCCCACTTTATATTTTTGCCTTTATTCATTGATCTTTTGACTCAGAAATCAGAAAGACTAAATATCATTTTCATAAATATGATATTGAGATAGAAAATTCAGAGGTAGTATGGACATAATTTTCTGGATATCAAATTTGTTGAGAAAACGATACAAAGTAGAATACCTATCTCCACTGGGGATAATAGATATCAGAATGATTCTTCGGAAAGAACAATGAAACAGCTGGAGAATGATGGGAGGACAATCTTGATAGAAATATTAAACGTAGTACTTCTTCAAGAATTTGCCGTTGATGGGCATCATAGTGGCTTTACCATCTAGAGTAGTGAGTTGATAAGCCCCATTAGAAAAGATCTTATTGACAATGAATGGGCCTTCCCATTTTGCATCAAACTTGCCCTTACTCATGTGTGTCATAGTCATCAGGCGTCTGACAGTAAGCACAAGTTCTCCTTTCTGAAATGTTCGAATTCTGACTTTCTTGTTAAAAGCCCTTGAAATTCTAGCTTGATAGAATTCAATATTCTGTTGAGCAGATAACCGCTTTTCATCCAGAGCCTCCAATTCTTGAAGTCGAAGACGATCATTATTTTCAGCAGTGAGTTCATTAGCGATTGCTATCCTTAAAGAAGGAATTTGAATCTCTAATGGGAGAACAGCCTCAGATCCGTACACCAGAGAGAAAGGTGTACACTTAGTAGCATTACGGACTGTAGTACGATAAGCCCACAAGCATTCCCCGAGCTTGTCACTCCAATTACGTTTGTTAGTGGAGACAAACTTCTTTAGGAGTTTGATGATAGTCTTGTTGAAAGCTTCTGCCAATCCGTTAGCTGCTGGATTATATGCGGTAGAAGCCACATTATCGATCCAGTGATCGTCACAGAATCGAGTAAATTTCTGGCTGACGAACTGTGGTCCGTTATCATGAACAATGCGTCGAGGAACACCAAATCTGTAGATGACGTGGTGCTTAATATTAGACGTCTTAACTTCAGATAAAGGAATGGCTTCAGCCCATTTGGAGAAGTAATCGGTTATTGCGAGAATGAACCGATGACCTTTAGATGACGGTGGATTGATCGGGCCGACAATGTCCATGCCCCAAGCTTCGAAGGGCCATGATGCTGCCGTCGGATGTAAAAATTCCGAAGGTTGATGTATAAAATCCGCATGGATTTGGCAAGCTTTGCATTTCCTTGCATATTCAATGGCATCTGATACCATAGTTGGCCAATAATAACCCATCCGTCGAATACGGTCTTGAAGTTTTGGCCCAGGTTGATGCGCTCCACAAATTCCATCATGTGCTTCACGAATAACTTGTTGGGCTTCATTACCGGCAATGCACCGAAGGAGTAAACCATCATAAGCTCGACGATATAAGGTCTTTGTTGTATGATTGTAATAGAATCTGAGTGATCGTCGTCTGATAGATGCTGCCTCACTCGGATCATCCGGAAGAATATCATATAATACGAGATCTAAGAAAGGAAGTCTCCAATCTTTATCCGTATTCTGATTCTCAGTCGAGTTACTGAAGATGAATTCCATGCTGGAATCGGATGAAGATGACATCGATTTACGACTGAATCCAAATCCTCTTGTTGTGTTGACGTCATGAGATGTTGATTCTTCAATGTCAACTGGAAGTCCTAGAGTCAGGTTATTTTCAAGATGAAATAATTCTCGATTACGAACAACGATCATTTGTTATCGTTTGATTGGAATAGCCAGTACCGCTGCAAGATTAGCAAGGGCATCAGCTTCTGTGTTACATGCTCGCCTAACATGTTCAATGAAGAATTCCTTAAATGATGAGGCCATAGATATGGCTGTTTTATGATAAGGAACCAGATCTTGATGGCGAACTTCATAAGTACCCCTGATCTGATTGACAATAAGTTTAGAGTCTCCATACGCCTCCAAATGTTGAATATTCAGATGTTTAGCGAGTTGAAGACCAATAAGTAATGCGTTGTACTCAGCTACATTGTTTGAACACGGCTGATCGAGAGAATAAGCTCTTTGGATGGCAAGACCTTCTGGCGATACAAGAATAATTCCAACTCCAGCGACAATATCGCCATTAGGACCAATTCTTGATGCTCCATCAAAGAATAGACACCAAGTAGGATCTTCTTCAGTAATTTGATTTGAATCTAGGACTTCATCTGGGATTTCATCATAGAGTTTTGAATTTTCTGGAATTGAGTGAGCAGCCAGAAAATTAGCTAAAGCTTGTCCTTTGACTGATTTCTGAGGAATATAGTGCATGTCATACTGAGCAAGTAGGATTCCCCAGTTAGCCAATCGAGAATTCAAAACACTGGGTTTCTTCATCATGATCCGTATAGGATTGATCTTGGAGATGACATGAATAGTCTGGCCAATGATATAATGACGTGTCTTTTGGACAGCAAACATCAAGGCTAGACATTCTTTTTCAACCGGTGAATATCGAGGTTCAGCTCCGGTCATAGTGCGGCTGAGATAATAAATGGCTTGTTCATGGCCATTTTGATTCTTTTGAGCGAGTAATGCACCCAATGAATGACTCATTGCTCGAGTATAGAGGAGGAACGGTATTCCTGAGATGGGAGGTACTAATACTGGAGGGCTCATCAGATATTGTTTTATATCATCGAATGCTTTTTGACATTCATCATTCCAGACAAAAGAGACACCTTTCTTCATAAGTTTGTTGAATGGTCTGCAGCGTCCTGATAAATTAGAGATGAATCTCCTGATATAAGCGATTCTTCCTTGAAATCCTCGTAGCTCTTTTAAGGTGCATGGAGGACGCATTCTTGGATGGCTTTGATCTTCTCGGGATCCACGTGTATACCTTTAGAGGTAATGACGAAGCCGAGAAATTTACCACTAGAGACGCCTAAGAAGGACTTAGTAGGGTTCATCTTTAATTGATGCTTACGCATTAGATCAAATATAGTCTTCAAATCTTGGATATGATCCTCCTTTTGTTGACTTTTGACTGCAATATCATCAACATAGCATTCGAATGTTTTCCGCAAATGTTCACGGAATATAGTGCTCATAGCTCGTTGATAAGTTGCTCCTGCATTCTTGAGACCGAATGGCATAACTGTATAACAGTATGTACCAATCGGCGTTCTGAAAGAAGTGTGCTTCTCGTCTTCTGGAAATATTTTGATCTGATTGTACCCAGAATACCCGTCCATGAATGACATTCGTTCAAATCCACAGGTATTATCAACCATGACATCAGTGATTGGTAGAAGGAATTCGTCTTTAGGACATGCCGCATTGAGATCGCGAAAGTCTATGCATACTCTGATCTTGCCAGTCTTTTTAAGAACAGAAACAATATTAGCCACCCAATCGGGATGTTGTTCCTCTCTAATAAACCCAGAGGTAATAAGTTTATTGACTTCAGCTTCAATTGCATCCATAATGTCTGGACGAAATCGTCGCTGTTATTGTTTGACCGGTTTAGCATTCGGCAAGATGTTGAGTTTGTGAGTTGCAATCTGTGGATCAAGACCTGGCATATCTTCATAACTCCAAGCAAAGACATCAATGTATTCACGAATGAGTTTGATCATTTCTTTCTTATCAGTTTCTGAAAGACTTTCACTGATGAATATTGGTTTGGGAGATCCCTCTTCACCAACATCTATTTGAACAAGTTTATCTTCAGTCGGAGGTTCTTTTTGCTCGAAGCGGAACTCCCATTGATTATCTAATCTTTGGGCCCACTGTTCTGATTCAGGTGAGATTTCAAACTCTTCTTCGTCTTCATCACTTTCTTCAGAATGGTCAATGGAAACCATATTGGAAGACAGAAGGTTGCAATAGAAGTCACCGATACTCGTATCGGAATCCCAAGAAGTAGTACTAGAAGAATCAGATCTCTTATCTTCGTCAGACTCAGGATCTTCATGGATAATATTGATGAAAGGAGTAGGAGCAGTATAACCCAATCCGCATTTTTTCCTTCCGTATTTCAAAGGAGGAATCCGGACAAGTATTTTTCTTCTTTTTCCATTATTGAGGCCAGTCCTGAAGTCATAGCCCATATTTTTGATGATGTCTCTAGATTGCTGACTATAACGACGTAGTTGTAATCTTCCAGTATCATCATTTTTTTTCATCATCTTCAAGATCAGAAGGATTTTGAGGCCCTTTGTAGAAGAATATTGGAATGTCTCCTGGCTTTCTGCTGAAAACTAGAAAGTATGAAGATTATACAGGTTCTAGAGATACATCTGTATAAACAGTCTGTACAACTCCTATGGTTATTGTGTTCAAGTCATCTAACAGATGTAAATAACTATGAACATAATTACACACATCAACGTACTGCAAAGGTGGAGACTTTTCATTAAATGTAAAAGCAGCAATATTTACATTGGGAGAAGGCTGAGCCTTAGAGATTTTAGCCAAGTCAATGACTAAAGGGGGAGAAGAAGAAGAAGCTTTGTTTCGATTAAGATCGATATGAAATGGCTCAGAAGAGGTGAGCTCCCTTGAAGTTTGAGTAGGAAGAGTAATCCGCCCTCCAACTGGAATTAGCAGAGTATCTTGTGAAGGTACAGGAACTGTAGTACGCCCACTGACAGGAATGATCAGTGTATTTTGAGTAGATGGCTGAGGTAACGGAGAGATCCGTCCACTCGCTGGAATGATGAAAGAATCTTCTCCAGAGGGTTTAGGAGATTGTTGCTGAGTAGTTCGACTTTTAACAGGGATTATTAAAGTCTCACTTTGTGCATCTTCTTTCTCCATAGCTTGTATGATCCTTGTATACTCTTCTTTGTACATTCGGAAATCATTGAAATAAGCTTCAACCCCATAGAAGGGATTTATATCAGCAACTTCTTTTTGTACTCTTCCATTGCTATCAATGTATTTAAAACATTGATGAAGAGTAGAGGACACCACATTATTTTCATGAAGAAAGGGCCTCCCCAGAAGAAGATTATAGGATCCCGCGATCTCGATCACATAGAAAGTGACTTTAGATCTGAAATCGCCTATCTGAAGCTTCAGATGAATCTTTCCCAAAGGCTCACTTCGGCTTTGATTGAATCCCAAGATAGTAGTAACCGTCTTGGAGAGCTTGTGAAGAGGGATTTTTAGTTCATCCAACAAACTCTTTGGCATTATGCTTATAGCAGACCCTGGGTCAATGAGGATACGATCTATCTTCATCGTATCAATATAACCAGTGTAGTAGAGAGGTCGGTCATGTCGATTATCCTCCAGTAACATGTCGTCTTGTGTAAAGGTAATATTTGGGATAATCTCCAGTACACTGTTGCAATGTAAGCAAGTGGCAGGTTCCGCATCCGGCTTCTTCAATTGTGCAAGACAAGAGTCAGCTTGTAGAAGTGCTTCACTTAACGTCTCCCGAGTTTCTTTAGAAAGACGTAGAAGTTCAAAAAGGGACATTCTAGCTGGAGTATTAGCAAGTTGAGCCAAAATGTCGAAGTTGTAAGGCTTCTGAAGTCCAAGAGGAGAATACTTCTTGATTGGCTTATCAAACCGAGCATGTTGTTTGCCTTTCTCCAGAGCCGTAGGCTTGGGAGGAACAGGTTCAGTGGATGATTCTTCTTCAGGAGGAACATTAGGAGTATCTTTAGCATCTGAAGGGATATCAGTAGGATCTTCAGGATTTTTAGAATAATCCTTTAGGTAAGGTTTCCCCGTTCGAGTAGCACTAACAAGTGCTTCTTCTTTCTCTTTTGGCTCTGTGTCAGAGGTAGACCCAAGAGAAGTCATATGACATGACTTGACCTTTCCAGCCTTCTTGGATTTTTGAGAAAAAATCTTTTGAGGAGAAGGCGATTCAAAATCTGCCACTAGATCAGGATGGATCCACATGATTTCCCCTGTTTCCAAAATGCTTGGCACTAATCCTTCAGACTGTGGATGAGGAAGATTCACTATGTCAAGAGTTGCCTTGGGAATAGGAACAATCCCACTTTCAAAGAGTTGAGGAGGGAAATCTCCAAATTGCATAGAGACGACGTTGGAGGTGACGGTCTTCTCTTTTGGAGTAAGAGAGATAGCTCCAGATTTAATCATTTCTTGGATCTTTCCTTTCAGTACATAACATGTAGGAATTGTATGACCCAACATTCTGTGATATGGACAGTATTTAGGATGATCTGTCTTACCAGCTTCATCAGGTTTCTTGATCTCTGGTAATTGTATTTTATTACCTTTCAGCAGACATTCAAAGATACCAAGGACATCGTCGTCATCAAAAGAATATTCTTCTCTGGGGCGAGGTGTTCTTGATTGTTGAGTTGTAGAGGCAGGAGTTTGAACATTTGATGCATCTTTGCTCTGAAGGTTAACTTCAAGAGTTTCTTTTCCTTTGCGAGCATTATTTTTATTGTTAGCACCTTGTCCTGTTTCTTTAGGAGTCATCTGCACTCCTAAACCTTTGAAGGTTTCAGCACTGATTTCTGCAGCTTTGGCACTGACTTGAAGGAAGGGCAATCTTGAAATTGAGTGGATCCTGTCCACATACTGATGATTGGCAACAAGTTTGATTTGTACGTGTCAATGGTGACAGCATCAGGAGTTCCAAGAGGCATCTTCAGAGCTTCTCTTCGAAACCGTTCAATGTATTCCTCTGTAGATTCATTATTTTTCTGCTTGATTCTAATAAGAGCAGACATAGTCATGTCATTAAGCCCTTTATAGAACCTTTCAAGAAACATCTGTTTGAAACCAGCAAATGAAGTAATACTCCCATCCGGGAGACTTCTATACCATTCATAAGCCGTTTCCTTGAGACATCCAATAAATACCCGAGTAAGGAGGGCATCACTTGGTTGCAGTTGATCAGTCATCACTTCAAAGTGATTAATAAACTGACTTGGAGAAGTGGTTCCATCATAGAATGAGATAGTAGGAGGCTTGTATTTAGGAGGATATGATACTTGCTTCCATTCTATCGGATAAGGCTGCTTGATGCCTAACCTTTGTAAACCATCCTTCTGTTTGCATACCTCGAATTGAGTTTTGAGATTCTTCAATTCTTCAGAGACAACTCCCGAAGATTGTGGAGTTGTGGCTTGTAGAGAATAGTTGGGAGGAGGAACAGTATTGTAAGCACTACCCCCAGCTCCAGAGAGACTAGGATTTGGTTGAGCTGATCCAGGAGTATTGGATTGTACTGCTGGAGGAACTTGTACTGGATTTATATCAGTATCAACTGGTATGGCATCTGATGCAGTTTGTCGATTTTGCAACTGAGCTATCATGAGTTCATACATCGACTTCATTGTGTCAGTCATAGACTTCATTTGCTGTTCCAAAGAAGCAATTCTTTGATCTTGAGGAGTCAAGGAAGAAGAAGGTTCATCAGTATTCCCATCAACCATGTAAGTTGTGACTGTATGAGGGATTATTGATGAACTAGTAGATGTTGTATACTCTGAATCATTGCTTCGTGTATCAAAGTCAACTATAGGAGAATTACCCCAGTAGGAAGAGGTGGAAAGTTAGATTCTCCAAGAAATTCAGAATCAATTTCAGGGATCAAATTTCTTTGACTAGAAGCCAGGACTCTTGCTCTGGTGTTTCTATATACTCCATCTGGACTATCAACTCTACCCCCGGTGTCCCGAGAAGTCATGTTGACAGAGGCAAACAAAGGCTCATCTTCATCAGGCATAGGTTCATACTGAATCCTATTAAAGACAGACTGTCGTTTATTTTGACATCTGCATTGCATTGTGACTCTTGGCTGGAAGTCACATTCATGATCACCATGGTCTTGAACTGTTGATTCACATCTGCACTGAATTATGACTCTTGGATAGAAGTCACATTCAGTATGTTCCTTTGATATAGAATTACTCCTTCTCTTCTGTTGAAGATATTCCCGTAAATCTGTTTGTGAAGATTGAGGAGTATACTTCCTGTTCTTGGGTCTTGATGGCTCTTGATTATACAAAGAGTGATTAATGTGAGCCACATAATTTCTTGCATACTCTGCATCTGGATCTTTTATCTTCATATGCAATTGGTATGGTTTCTTAACACCAGAAGTGCTGAGTTTTGTTCTTAAATCAGTGGAAGGTAACACATTAATTTTGGAAACATGGAGTTTTCCTTCCATTGATCTGGATATTTGCAGAGAAGGAAGAGTTGAACCACTCCCTTGATTAGGAGTTGGTAACAGACCCTCTTTAATGGACAGATTCTGTGTCCAATTTGAAGAAATCAAAGAAGAAGACATTAAGGAATGTTTCTTCTTAGACTCATTCAGATTTTGAGACATAGAATGTCCAGAAGGAAGAGTAGTCAAAAGACCATCTCCTTTTCTTTGACTAACAAAAGTATCAGTCAAAGCTGTTCCTGAAGTAAAAACTACAGGAGCAAAAGAAACAACTAAAGAGTTATTCCTTTTCGAAGGGACTTTGTGTGGAAGACCACCCCCAGTTCTAGTAGAACTCGGTGAAGAAGAAGAGATAACTAAGGAGCTATTCTTCTCTGATGAAATACACGCTGAAACAGACTTGGTTAAAGAACCAGAGCTGTTAGCGTGATTTTTAATTTTAGAATTACACGCTGGAACAGGTTCGGCTAAGGAGCCAGTACTGACAGCGTGACTTTTGAATGTGGGTTTGCACACTGGAATATATTTAGCTAAGGAGCCAGTACTATCAGCGTACTTTTAGAGTTGAATTTGCACGCTGGAACAGATTCGGCTAAGGAGCCAGTACTGTCAGCGTGACTTTTAGAGTTAAATTTGCACGCTGGAACAGATTCGGCTAAGGAGCCAGTACTGTCAGCGTGACTTTTAGTTACTGTCATCTTCGAGCGCACAAGAGTGTGCGTGCTTGCAGTGGAGTTCTTGCCAGTGTTAGGAGTAGACACTGTCGCAGAGACTTCAGCATTGACTGCCAACTGATTCTTAGGGACATAGACAGAGTATCCCTTCGACTTGGCAGTGATGATGGAGGCTGGAGTGGGCTTGCCACCCTTAGCCCGCTGCATTTCTTCATAGGCGAGTTGATCGAATTTAATCGTCATCACCTTCTTCGTCGAGCCGATTGACGAAGTGTCGCATTGAGTTGTTACCATCTCAGAAGAGGAGATGGTTGTCCCCAGCAGAGTCGCCAATTTGTTTTCCATAAAGAAATTCTCTTTATTTGTTGTTTCTGGGAAAATTACAACTGTAGGAATCCGATCTAGAAGACGATCGCTTTATCCCTTGGACTATGCGAAGAAGAAAAACTCTCAAAATTTTGACAGTAGATATCAATGTATCTGTACAATGAATGAGAAAAAGAACTCTATTTATAGAGTCAAAACAGTAACTGAAAAGATAACTACCTCACCACTGGTGCACTTGAAAAGTCACGCAGACTCTAAATACACGCAGGGTTAGTGAGTAGTTACTGGACGTGGCCCGTAACTGTTGGACACATGGCATCAGTGCATGGGTCGTGTGCAAGTTACTGGGCACGCGAGAGAGAGAGAGATTGGTGGCATGGCTGCCACGTACTCCTGTTGAAATGAAATCTACGCTGACTTGCTGAAGGCAAAAATCCACGCAGATTCGTTGACGCAGACTCGTTGAAGGCGAAATCCACGCAAGCTTTGAAGAAGAATACTTCAGAATTCACGCAAGCTTTGAGAAGAATAACTCAAAAGTCACGCAATGTTTTGAGGAAGGAGAAGATTCAGAATCCACGCAAACCGCCAGCTGTCTTGATTTGGCACGCTTCGTCTGACACAAAATCTCTGACATTGATTATATTGTCAGCCGCATTAAATGAAGATAAGACCCAAAGTCACGCCAACTTGGTGAAGAGTGAGTCTTGCTAAGAAAGATTGCAAAAGACGGCTGTGATCTCTCGAGTTCTGTGCATACGTGACATACGAGGAGACGTTTTTCGACTGTTGTGTTGTCAGTCATTATGATTCTGACGTATGGCTGAGCTGTCTCTGCGTGACTTCTAAAGGAAATGGCCAGGTAGAACTTAGCGTATCTTTTGTGCTGCTTCTTGGATCACTCTGCGTGACTTGTTCTGATCAACTCAGCGTGACTTCATTTTTGAGGCCTACACATGATAGTCCCATAAATGGGGATTCTAGGAAAACCCATAAATGGGGGATTCAAGGAAGACTCTGTGATCATGAGAGTACATGTCACAAGTAATTCAATGAACCATGAAGCATAGTGATACACAATGTAAGTGAAACGCACAGAACATGTAGTATCTGATGCTTCCTGAGGGGATAACATCTCAAGAAAGGATCCATATAGTACTAATCCGTGTGACCAACGTGACAGCATCAAGTAAAGTAATTTAAAGCAGGAGAATAATTCTAACAGGATATAAAATGATCAAAAAATGTACTCGCCTGGTATCTGAGTGTCCGGATGAAAAGTACTGTCCGAGGAGAGGTGTCTGGCTCCTAATCAGAACAGCATAAGTCACAACAAGTCCAAAATGGTAATAAGATGCAATTCAATGCATTCTACATGAATCTAGGTCAATCTAGACCAAAGTCAACTCTTGGTCAACTCTGGTCAACACTGAAAGTCAAACTAGGTCAACTATGCCATTCTAGGTCTAAACCTAGTCTATCAAGTCTATATTAGTCTAATCAAGGCTAAACTAGCCTATACTAGTCTACCAAGTCCATACAACCTATACAAACTGTCCAAGTCATTACACATTTATATAATACATTACACATAAGCTAGAATATATATACATAAGCTAGAATATATATATATATATATATATATATATATATATATATATATATATATATATATATATATATATATATATATATATATATATATATATATATATATATATACACATTCACATATATGTAAACTAATAGCCATATACATTACACATAGTAATCCCCAATCACCCTAGCTACATGCATCACATATATAGAGAGAGGGATATACCCATCTAGGCAATGTATGAGTGTGTATATTGAGTGTGTGTGTGTGTATGCATGAGTGTGGTAGCAAGTGAGCTATGGTTCATGTCTCAATAGGAAATACCAGTTAGTGAAAATCTGGAACACATTAACAATTATATTGTAAACTCAAACTCAGTTTTAAGAAGAACTCTTTGACAGTTCTCAGGAACTAAATCTCAGGTTTTAGGAATTCAAACAGTAAATAAGGAAAGCATGCCCAGGTATTCAAAAGAGTGTGCAGGCTACTAAGATAGGCATGTGTGTTTGTGTCTCGAGAACCCAGTGGTTAAGACAGTGTTCTAGAATCAAAACAGGGTGTTAGCTGAACCAATGTGGCATGATTTAATCATTCTCACTCATATAGGTAATCTAATTTACTCATTCTTGAATTCTCAGGTTTAAAGATCAAGTGACAGTGCTCAATAAACCAACAGTTAGCATACCCAAAAACCAAATTCGAAACTCATTGACCACACAAACTACACACCAACATAATTACCAACCCTGACACATGTAGGTAACCCTAATTAACCATGAACATCATTAAAATCATTTAACAAACAGTAAGGGTTCACTTAAAACTGAGAACAGTGTTCATACACTGATACATGGAATTTCCATTTCGAAACCCAATTATTTTTACCATTCAAATTCACAAACAGGTGTATAGATGTGTTCTCCATATGACATGTGTCTAGGGAATGCCATTTGTGTCCACAAATAGGACACAAATGTGTCCAAATAATTTAAAACACCAAAACATCAAACTGGACACAGTGCAGTGCAAAGCAGTGTCGTGCACGTGTTTCCAGTGCTCGTGTACTTGACACAAAGTGACACAGATCTCGTGATCGTGTCCCAGTGTTGAGGGGGACTAGGGCTAGGTCGGGGACACCCTGATACGTGTCCACGATGTTAGGGTTATATACTAAAAGCATCACTTTTGTAGTAACCTTATTTCCTTAAATTTTGAATGAGAATCATATGGGCAAATGTTTGCATATTGTATTTGTTGCAAGTGTTAATACAAATGTCTGATATTCTATATTGTAGATAATATGGTATGTGGTATCACACAGAAGATCATATTATCAGTTTCCTATGGAGTATATAAATAGTTCACAACCTAGATGGACTTGGACAATCTATTGGAAAGGTTGTAGTGTAATCTGGTATTAGTCTATCTTGACTATAGGTTTACACTAGTACACTTTGTGTGTATTGAATAGGACCACTTGAGGTTGTTCTCTTTGTACTGACTACATAAGAGAACAAACACCTCTGTTATTATGGATGCTTGTACTCTTAATCTGGATATAATAACGGACATGTATATGCAATGTGCATTACTTTGACTCATAAAAGAGTGAGATTCATTATGGATCAACAACCTCTATGAATTGGATAATAACATTGTATATATGATGGGCTGTTGATTATAAATGGAATCCATGTCCCGATACATCGGGTTAATGATGTCCTCTTAACGAGCTCATAAGGATTGTCATGTAAACCCTGCAGGTGGATTATATCCGACATGACAAATAAAGTTGAGCGGTACTACTTAAGGATAAAAGATGTCGAATCAATCTAGTTGTCAGTAACTTAATTTGATTGACGGACATACGATATCTTAACATGGGGAGCCAAACGAGCATATAATAAAAGGAGCCCACAAACATAATTTGGGATTAGGGAGGTAGTGCAACAATAGCTCATTAGTGGACCGAGCTATTGTTAATGGGCCTGGATTGTGTGTTCGGGCTGAACACGGGATATCCAGATCCGTTAGGAGGCCTAACCCTAATTTCTCCTCACGGTCCCTGCCGTAGCCTATATATATCCTCTATTCTCTGGCCGCCAAATTAATGATTAGAAATCTAAAATTTTCTCTAAATTCGTGATTCACGTAAGGAGAGAAAGAGAGTGCTGCCAAGGAGAAGAAAAGGTTGGGAGATCGTCGCCCACACGATGTCCAACTCGAGGAAGGAATACGTGCAGAAGATCTTGGGGTCGTCCGTTCGAGATTGCCAGAAATTACTTGTCTCCTTTCTGTCGCAGGTATAATTCGTGAACCCTAGTTTCCGTCTATGAAGGGTTAGAACACGTATTTGATCTGTTTAACTTTCTATCGATCAATACGCACACCAAAGGAAGGGTCGTGGGAATCCCCAGTTCCATCACACGACGCGCGTGTGGGTGATACGACACACGTATCAGTGTCAAAAATCTACTGACACACACACAGTGTAATACCAGTGCACAACTAATTATGTGTCCGGTACGATACGAGAGACCCTGGAACTTGACAAACCTGGTGTCAGTCAATGCCCCTTCGTGTGTGTCCAATATCTCATGTCCAAGTGTCGTGTCCACTGTGCACTCACACCCGAATAGCAGGACAGATCTGTGCAGCAAAAATGTGTGTGTTCACGTGTCCAAACCGACACGAGACAACACGAAAACCAACTCAGTCAACCAAATTCTAACAAGCAATACTAAACCCTAGAATCCTATTCAAAAGTTTCCTAGAAATTAGGTCGAAATCCCCTTTGGGGCATTTCATCAAACACTAGGTTATAGGGACTGATATGTGTCCAAATAGGACACGAATTGGACACAATATCCTACAAAAATCTAGGGTTAGCTAGGGGACACATAGATCTAGTCTAATATGCAATAATAACAGCAATTTCAATAAGTTTTGAAGGAATTACCTATAGGTGTCAATTTCCCCAAAAAGTTCCAAAGAGGGGTGTTCTTCTTGATGGCCAAACTTCACCAAATTGTTCACACTCTGAAATTTCTCAACACAAACAGCAAGTAGAAGGAATTTAGAACCTATTGCAATTGGTTTGGATGGAAAAGGAATTAAATTGGATTTTCTAGGAATTATTGAAATTGGGGATTTACCTTTTTTTCTAACTTGAGAACTTTCTAAAGGAGGCTAGCCCTAAGTGGAAGAGAGTACTTATAGAGGGGGAATTCCTAGGTGGGTTGGCCGGCCATATGTAATTAGGGTTAGGGTTTACATGGTGTTGGGCTTTGGGCCTCTATGGGCTTAAGTCATTAATCATGACTTGTGAAGTCATAAGCCATTAATCCAATCTCTATTCTAATTTCTATTTCCAAATTGGTTCTAATGACTAGGATATGATTAACTTAAATCAAACTAGGGTTTTATAATCTAACCAAGTAGTCATGGCTAGGGTTAGCTTCTAGGTTAGTCTCCAAACTCAACACTAGTCAAAGTCTAGAATAGTCACTAATCAATTATACTAAAAATCACTTAAAATTCCAATAATTATAATTAATACTAAATAATTACAAATAATTCCAAAATTTTAAAAATAACCAAAATACCCTCAAGTTAGAATGTGGTAGTGACATATGGGTATTTATATAGGGTATATATGTGTATATATAGGGGTATATATATATATATATATATATATATATATATATATATATATATATATATATATATATATATATATATATATATATATATATATATATATATATATATATATATGTATGTATGTATATATAGGTATATATATATAGGGGGTAAAGGGGGTTAATGTGGTCGGAGGGGGCAGCCACTGCTGCTATTAGCTGCTGCTGCTGCATTAGGCTGCTACTACTGCTGCTGCTGCTACAGCATGCTACTGCTGCTGCTATAGCATGCTACTGCTGCTGCTGTTTGAAAGGTGGGCAGCAGCTCCAAATTCCCCCATACTGCTGTGGCTGCTCTTCTTTTCTCCCTCTCCTTCTCACCCTCTATTCTAATCTCTTCCTCTCTAATTCCCTCTCTATATCTTCTCCTCTATCTCACTCTATATATATATACATCCATGTATATCTCTCTCTAATATATATATACTAGTCATAACCCGTGCCCATAGGGCATGGTTCATTTAAGGTATTCCCCCTTAAAATCTTGGACCCCCAATTTTAAACGAACAATAATAATTTTGAGGCCCCCATCAAAATATTAAATCCCAACCACTGCTGGATGTGAATTTTCTTTGGATTCCCCATAAAACCCCACTCTCAATAATGCTCATCCACAACCATTATGAGGCCCCCATCAAAATATTAAATTCTAAGCATCAAAATATTAAATCTCCATCTTTGGATTCCCCATAAAACCCTACTCCCAATAATGCTCTTCCCCATAAAACCCCACTCCCAATAATGCTCTTCCCCATAAAACCCCACAACCGTTGATTCACCAAGATTAAATCCCAACCACTCTTTATCTTGGCACAGTCAGCCCTAGGATTCAAAAACCTTTGTGTTTTGTATAATAGATATATATATATATATATATATATATATATATATATATATATATATATATATATATATATCACACTCACACACACATTCATATCTACATATATAGACACACACACTCATAGATACATGGACACACACTATATATATATATATATATATATATATATATATATATATATATATATATATATATATATATATATATATATATACATATGGACACAACACACACATGGATACATATATAGATATATGGACACACACACACACACACATGAAAATATATACATATAGACACACACCCTCACATGAACACACACATATATATATATATATATATATATATATATATATATATATATATATATATATATATATATATATATATATATATATATTTTATATATATATATATATATATATATATATATATATATATATATATATATATATATATATATATGGACACACACACACACATGGATACATGGACACAAACACACATCCTAGTTCTCCTAGGAGTCTCCCATAGTCCTCTAACCTTGACACAAAGGGACACAACCATAGGGTAAATCCTATGGGTTCCAAAACCAATTAAAATTCATAGGAGAATGATTTAGAGATTCCTAACGAAACCCTCTCCGACACGAACATCCTTGTAGGAAGGACACTTCCACCTTGCACTTTTCTCCCAAACTTTGGTAGCACCCTCCCTTGATGGTGTAGAGAGGATCTATGGAAGAAATTTGAGGGAAAAGAGAGGATTAAGAGATGAAATCTCAAGTTTAGGTATAGGTTTTGGGGAAGAACTCAAAAGGGAAAGAAATTAGGCTAAGTGTGAACAAGTAAAATAAAATGGAGGGGGCCGGCCATGTATGAGGGGTTTGGAGGCATTTGACAAATGTCCAAAATGTCCTCCAAGCCTCCTTTAGGTCAAATTTGACTTACGTAAAAATTCGGGGTTAAAAATGCCAAGTTAAAATCTACAAATTGACCGATTAAGTCATGTGGGATTTGTCTAAAAGTATTAGACTAATTAGTGGGATTTATGGGCCATGTTTTTGGGTTTCGATCAGAGTCTAAGCTACCCGGGTCCCCGATACAAGTCGAAATGAGCTAAAATTCGAACCCGACTCTAAAAATCCCCAAATAACATTATACTTAAATAAAAATTTCTAAAATTTCCAAAAATGCAAAAATGACCATTTTACCCCTATTTATGAAAAGTGAGAGTGACAAGTCTACCCACCTTAAAAAAAATTTTGTCCTCGAAATTAAAGGCGAAACTATCACATCAACTAAAACAGAACAAGGAAAGAAAAAGAAAATTTTACCTCAAGGCTCGAAGAGATATGAAAATCGCCCCCGCATGTCGTCTTCTCTCTCCCAGGTAGACTCACCTGGAGAGTGGTGCCTCCATGCAACGCGAACCAAGGGAATGACCTGGTTCCGGAGCACCTTCTCTCTTCGGTCCAAGATCTCGACCGGCTTCTCTGGATAGCTGAGAGTCGGTCCCACTTCGATCTCGGAGTGGTCCAAAATGTGACTGGGATCTGCCACGTACCGTCTCAGCTGCGACACGTGGAACACGTTGTGCACTCCCTCTTGTGCGGGCGGTAACTCCAGTCGGTAAGCCACTGCACCGACCCTGTCCAAGATACGAAAAAGTCTGATGTATCGTGGACTAAGCTTCCCGCCACCACCAAAACGAATCGTACCACACATCGGAGAAATTCGCAGAAACACAAGATCAGCAACCTAGAACAAAAATACAAGACTTAAAGCTTGATCTAAAACAATCACAATCAGACTCAAATACTAGAAAAATTTAAACTATATCTCAAACTTCAACGGCCTCCGGTGGCTATCGGCCCAATGCCGCTGTCTGTCCTGCTCCACCCGAAGTCTATCCCTGATAACCCTGACCTTCTCTGCCCGAAGGGAGAGTTCTGGCCGAACTCTGCCTCCCTGTTCCAGAACTGTTCTGTTGTCAGAAAACAGAGTTCTTGCCGAACTCTGCCCCAGGACAGAGTTCTGGCCGAACTCTGTATCGTCGGGGCTGAAGCATTTTTCAGGGTCTTTAATCACCATTGGATCGTATCCTACAGTCCAGGTTTTATTGTGGATTAGGGGGTTTATACATGGTTATTTCTAACCCTAATCACAACACAACATTGAAGAACAAGAGAGAAAAGAGGCAAGAGTGCCATTACAACTTTGGGAGAGAAGAAGGAGGATTGAAGGCCAATTTCGAAGGAGAATCATGTTCGGGTAATCTCTACCCGTCATCCTTGTTCTTCGTAGCTTTGTAATCATTATTCTTTCTCCTAAGTGTTGTGGGGATCCGATTTGGATCGGGAGAAGTTTGTAGAGGGTGTAATCCTTTATTTCATTAGTGAAGGCTTCTCAGGGTTGGACTCCGATCGTCCTGTAGTTTTTTTCCGTAAGGGTTTTCCTCGTCAAAAATTCTCTGTGTCTGCGTGGTTTGTTTTGGTGTTATGGTTCGTGCGTTGTATTGCTCGGTTCTCTCGCAGGTACTCTCTAGTTTGGGGAAAGGTTTTCGTATTTCTTTCCCAACACCAAAGAGGATATTTGTAAAAATTTCTTGTTTGATTTATGATGAAAGTGAGAATAAAAAATAATACAAAAAATTTCATCCCAATGGATGAAATTATAGGAATTTGCGCTGAACGGAACGATTTTTGCAAAATTGCAAAGTCAAGGACACAACTCCAAGTGAGTTGGAGTCTCCATATGGAGACTCCAACTCACTTGGCGGCTTGGAGGGGGGCCTCCATGTGAGTTGGCGGTTTTGGGAGGGAGGAAATTGTTTGTGGGGGAGGCTGGAGGGATTGTTTGTGGCCGCAAGTGTGTGTGGGGGGGGGGGGGGGAATTGTTTATGGCTGCCCATTGTTTTTTGTGGGGGCGGCAGCCCATTGTTTTGTGAGGCTGGCCATTGTTTGGGGGGGAGGCTGCCATTGTTTTCAATTCGGGGGGTGGGGGTTGTTGCTGTTTTTTCAAAACAATGGGCTACCTCTCCTCTATATAATCTCAAGCAATCCTCATATTCTTCATAAACTCAACTCCTCATCTTCTTCTCCAGAATCCCAACCAAGCTTTGAGCTCTCCTTTCTCCACATTCACAGCAGATGGCGAACGAAAATGATGGTCGTATTCCCGGTGGACCGACTACGGAGTTGATTAAGAAGCAACGAAAAAATCATATATCCGATAAAATATTTACTGGAGAGGTAATTTATTTTGTTTCAATAATTTTAATAAATAATATATTAGGTCGATTGTCCTATTTTTACTATGTTGTCTTAAATTAAATTGTGGAAATGTCCATTTTAGTTAGTAGTTATCTAATACATTTTAAATGTTAATTTTGAAAATTTTAACAGTTATTTGATCATGATCGGGAATTACGTCTCCGAGAGCATGAAAATTGGCAAAAAGAGAGACGATATAACACATGGGTTTTAAATGACGCCCAAAAGGCCCTGGTCCAATCTTTTGGGTTTTAATATTTAGACCAAATTAAATTTCTCATTCACGACGTTCATCTTATTTTAAGTCTTGCTGAACGTTGGTGGCCCGAACGTAACACTTTCCAACTTCCAGTAGGGGAGATGACGATCACGTTATGTGATGTCGCAAACATATTGGGATTGTCTATTACAGGAGACCCAATATATTTCAACCAACAATCTACTCCATCTAATCTGATTACTACTTATCTCGGAGTTATGCCTCCATCGGATCTACGAGGTAGCAGTTATGTCACATTTTCATGGCTTCGTGGAAACTTCATGGATTTAAATTACACCATGGACAACGAGACGGTTGTCGTAGATGATATATGGGTACGTATTTTAATTAGTAATATTTGTAAGAATTTATTTAGTATTTAGTAAAAGATTTGCTTTTTTTTTTAGATTATTCAGTGTACTAGAGCATACTTGCTCGCTTTATGTGGTGCTATTCTTGACCGATAACTAATTCACGGGTGAAAGCATTATCTGTATTATCATCTAAGTCATATTCCATATTTTCAACTAAATCATCACTGTTTTCGTCGTCTTCATCATCATTATCAGCGTCGGATTCATCTGGTGATTGATTTTGTTGAAAACATGGAACAATTTGTTAGAAAGAACTACCACCCGCAAAATATTGACTATTTCTGTTATCAAAAGTTGTGGCTATTTGAATAACAAAAATATTTACATAGCGTGATTGTGAATTAATTTCAAAAATATAATTGCATGCTTCATCACTATCTATTAAAAAACAACTATAATTAGAAACAGACTTCAAAATAAATTCATAATTAATAGAACAACGTTGAATAATAAGATTACGTAAATTTTTAAAAGTATACTTTCATAAGCTGAAAATATTTGAGTTTCTCCGCCGACGTAATCTAACCCATTTAAGTTACCTCCGTGCGAACATAATATTCTTACGTTACGATCCATAATCGAAGGAGGCAACTGCTAGAGATTGATCAGAAGTTTCTACTGGAGAACTTGATGAATGGAGAACTTGATCAATGTGTGCTGGTGAGTAATAGGAAGAAGAGTGAGTAATATGGAGTGAGTGAGTTGTGAGGATTGAGTCCTCCATGTGCTTTTTATAGGTGAATTTTAATAGAGCCGTTAGAAACTAGCCGTTGAGAAAGCAGAAGAGGAAAGAAAGAAAGAAAGAAAGAAAGAAAGAAAAGAAGAATGGAAACTAGCCGTTGGAGGCCCTCCCCCCCCCCCCCCCCCACCCAACCGCTAACTCACTTGGAGGCCCCCCTCAAAGCCGCCAAGTGAGTTGGAGTCTCCATATGGAGACTCTAACTCAATTGGAGTTGTGTCCTTGACTTTGCAATTTTGCAAAAATTGTCCCGTTCAGCGCAAATTCCTATAATTTCATCCCTTGGGATGAAATTTTCTGAAAATAATATTATAATGGTAATAAATATTAATATTTTGAACATTAACATAATTTGTAACACAATTAATATTAATAAAATTATTTTATTAACTAATAAATAATTATATTTAAAAACCATTTGTGGTAGTTCTAGGTTTTATTTTTAATCCACTTTTTATATTTTTGGATAGAAAAGTAAAAAAAGTTAACGGGTAGAAGAAAGTGAATTACAATAATTACTCCATTTTCTTCAACTAAACAAAGTTTATTTCCAAAACCTCCCTTTCCTCTTCATTTTCTAGTGAACCAAATAAATCCTAATTCTCATGGTGAGCACTTATTTGTGTATTAGTTGGTTACCTGTTATTTATATTCTTCTTGCTATACTTGTGTGCATGGCCAGACCTGAGGGTTGGATTGTTCTACCCAGAGCTAAATTTGGTTGTTTCTTGTCCTTGATTCCAAAAGTAGATATCAAAAAATAAAAATGACGAATGGGTTACACGACGTAGAAGTCTCCGATTTTAAGGACATCGTGGAGCTCGGATTCCGAGTTCCTCTCTTTGAGCTACTAGTGGCCTTCCCAGTATGAAATCAAAATATCGGCCCGGTGGATTGCTAGTTCAACAGATAAAGAGGAGTTGGAGTGGACCGCATAGGCTCTATTGACGGAGAGGTGGAGACTTAGGGTGTGTTTGGGAACTTTTTTGGAGAGGAAGTGGAAAATTTGAGAGGAAGGAAAATGAAGGTGAGGTTAATTTTAAGTCTCTTGGATATAATTAATGTTCAATCCTTGTGTTTGTTGGTGGAATAAAGATATAATTATTGTTCAATCCTTGAATTTTTTTAAAATTATACTTCATGCTTAACTTTTTGAGGGGTAGTTGGGTAAATTATTCAAAATTTCTCTCCTATCTCTCCATTTTCCTCCCACTTTTGGGAGAAAAATTTTATAGTGGGGCCCACATGTTTTTTTCCTCTAATTCCTGAGAAATTATTAGATGGTCCCGGCTCACCATGTGGTGAGGGTGAATGGTGAGCCCGACCAATAACTAATTGACACTTGGCATAATTTTTTTAAAATATATATATAATAATATAAAAAATTACTTCAAATAAAAAAAATAAAAATTAGTTGTTGTTTTTCAAAACCATTATTTTTTTTTGATGTTTTTGGCTTAAATCTTAAGTTAGTTTTTCATTTTTTATGCCAACTGTCATTTAATTATTGGTCGGGCTCACCATTCATCCTCGCCACGTGGTGAGCCGAAACCATATGATAATTTCTCCTAATTCCTCTCCTCCATTTTTCCTCCTCCTTTCTCAGACATCATTACTTTTTTATTTTCTTTCCATTTTCCTCTCTACTTTTTCCTTTCTCTTATTTTTCCCCCTTACCAAACAATATGTTAGAGATCGGAGGGGAGGGGAGGTTGCCCTGACCTGGAGATTGTCCAAGCCCGATAGTTTGTCCGGCTTACCCCAAGACCATCCTGCTTGTGTGTCTAATACCAATGAGACATTGCATATGAAAGAAAGGTGTGTTTGGTAGAAGATAATTTTATTTTATTTTTGGTAAAAGGGCGGGTAAATGATGACTACATTGGGAACAATATCTAATTTTTGAAAATTCTATTTTTACACATTCAAAATTATATCAGTAAAAAAGGTGGATGTTCGTATTTTCCCTGGCAATAAATATTTACATGGCATTTATTTCCATGTCATATTGATATAGAAATTTCCTATCAACCTCTTTATCACCTATAATAAAGTCTTAAATAGAAATATCTTTTGGAGACTTTTTTAGCCTCTATTATAAAGTTTTTTAAAATAAAAAGTCCTCCATTGGTAAAGTCCTTAGGTTTATTGAGTATCTTATTAAAACTGAACAAAAACGAAGTGAATTGTCACGACTCGCACCCGGAGTAAGGGCACGAGTGCGAGACAACGTCCCAGCCTACGCCGCAGAAACGACATAGAACGATGTCTAGGTCTACAATCTAACAACAATTATAATATCAAAACATGTCGAAAATGGTCAACTCCAAACGGAGGACAAACAATGACAATAAAATATACTCAACCACAAATTATAAGAAGAAAAGATGACACTGAAAGATAAAGACAACTAGATATGAAAATATTATCCTGAAAATCCAACACAGAATAATACAAGTCCAAAGTCTCAGAGTCAACAGTCTCAAATACTGTCACGACCCGCACCCGCTAAAAGGGCACGTGACGCGACAACGCCCAGCCCTCACCGAAAAATCGGCGTGGAACGCTGTGGATTTTCTACTTCTAAACAATTTATATATATAACAAAAACCTGTCAAGTCCATGGTCAACTCCGAACGGAGGACAAGCAATGAATATATATACGAGTACTCAATCACGACTCTAAGATAACGAAGTAAAGACTGAAATGTAAAGACAACAAGACGATAAAATAATATATAACCTGACAAGTCCAACACAAAGAATATATACAAGTCCAAGTCTCTAATACAGTCCATAGTAATAACAGACTCAAAAGTAGCTGGAGACAAAGTCCAGTATAAAAGAGCTACTCTAACTAAGCAAGGGGTAAGGTCTCGCCAGGCGGAGCTAAGCCCTGCTGGACCAAAGTCTCCAAGTCTATGCCCACTACGTCATCCGGACCGTAGTAGGTACTGTAGTCTCCCTCATCTGCATCTGTAATATTTTCAACATATCCTGTCAGGATGGAACGAGTACAATCCACTAACAACATTTCACAAGATATAACAAAAGCTATAATCTGTAAATAGAGAGTATACACAAGAAAATCATGGAATGTACATGCGAGTATCATGGCAAGGTAAGCTGTAAAACTAGAGCTAGAACAAGGCAAGTAAACTGATCATGGCATGTACAAGAATCAAGAATCATATATCTAGGTGTGTGAATACTAGCTACAACATGTGGCCGGCTTGGGTCTTGCACAAGGTCTACTGGCCTGGTTAATCATACGTGGAGTGTATGATTAACACTCACAAGGTCTACAAGAGTAACAAGGTGGATAATGACCACATGTCTACACTAATACTCCCCGTCCCCGACTGGTAGAGTGGATCCAAACAAGACACGTCACGACGCGGGATTCTACGAGAAGGGAGCAAGTCTCCTCGAGAATCGGCGTCCATGTACTGCACAAGAACTACAAGGGGGCTTGCACAAGACATACCAAGACAACAAGGAATAACACCTCATGTCGGGATCCATGAATACCAACCCGTGTGACCAATGTGTCGAGAACAAGCATATCTACACTAAATACATGGATTATATCAGTCAGCATAAAATGGAAAAGTGTCAGAGAATGTACTCGCCTGAAATATGATATGGTATGTCAACCGGAGCAAATGCAGCGTCTCGAGGACCTATAGAGAACAAGACGTATCAATACTCAATCTAGGAAATAAAGTCAAATCAATTTAAATCCTATTAGGTCATTCTAGGTCAAGTCACGTCAAACTAGACTATACGAGGTCAACCTAAGTCATTTTAGGTCTATCTGGGTCATACTGGGTCAATGCAAGTCAAACGGAATCAATCTAGGTCAATTTGAGTCAACGGTTGACTTTTTGGTCAACCGGTCAACTCTGGTCAACCGGTCAACTCTGGGTCATTGGTGACTAACAGTTGACTTTCGGTCAACTGCACAAGTCTAATGGAATTTGGGACCAAATTGGGTAAAGTGTTGACCCATAGTTGACTTTTTGTCCAAAAAGTCAACCGTGGTCAACCGGGTCCAAGACTAGGTTTAGACAGCTAATTCTACTCATTACCAACCTATACAACCCATATCCAAGTCCATCTTGGACTTGGAAACTCAAATCTCGGCCGTAGGCCAATTCCCTATTTTACCCTTTTTAAGGGTAAAATTCTACCCTCGGCGCTAGTCTAGATAGCCTACCTACGCTACTTATTTTGACCCGATCTCCCTAGGGTAGTAGGGTACTATCCTATAGGTTCGTTATCTACCAAAATACCTAAGTAAAGTGGACGTTTGGTCCACCTTACGGCCCATTGCAGAAATCTCGAATATCTCGAGATACGCACTGATACGGCGCGATACCGGCGCCCTATGACCCCGATTTCCACCCGAGAGCTTACCCGCAAAATCTAAATCATATATTTGAACTCCATGCCAAGTTTCATCGCAATCCAATGCTCCGGGCTCAAATTCGCCCTCTAACTCGATTTCTAACTAAAACTCCTCTTTTTGCTCTCGCACCCAACCTCTTCTTTAACTCTCTATTCTAGTTCTTCTTCTTCTTAACTTCTCTAATCTTCTTCTTCTAATCTTCTTCTTCTAATCTTCTTCTTTTCCTTTCCTTCTCAACTTCCTATTCTAACTTTTCTTTCCTACTTCTATTTCTTTCCTTTTTCCCTTTTTCCTCTTCTCTCTAATTCCTAAACTTTCCTAATTCTAACTTCTAAACTTCTCCTATCTAACCATCCATTTATCTATCTATACATACATATATATACATATATATCTACCTACATATATACATATATACCTAGGTACTAGGGGGGGTTTAGGGTGTATAGGGGGTCACAATGGGGGGGGAAAGGGCTGCCTGAGCAGCCCTTGCTGCTACTGCTACTGCTACTGCTACTGCAGCTTGCAACTGCTGCTGCTGCTTGCTGCTGCAAGCTGCTGGCTGCTGCTGCTTTGCTCCAGCTGCTGCTGCCACTGCTATGCTACGGCTACTACTACTACTACTACTTCTTCCCTTCTCTCTATATATATACCTATATATATATATATATCTACTTATATATCTATCTATCTACTTATATATCTATCTATCTATTTATATATAAATCCATATATCTCTACACCTATACACCCACACACATATACATATATACACACACACACATATACATATAATTTCACACACACACACTCTCACACACACAACCACTACTCTCATCCTCTCCTCTACCACTCTCTACACACACACACACACACAAATACATACATATATATTCCTATACATATATCTATATACAAACATACATAACCGTATATACATATATACATATACATATATACATATACTCCTCTAACATAAACTCTCCCTTAATTAAACCACTTAACTAGAATTTATAGAAAAAGTCTATAAAATAGGGCAAAGTGTAGAGAATGAGATTCTCTACACTTATTGTGAATGTCATAAATGAGAAGGGGAATTAATGGAGGAGTTATGGACATACCTAAATGCTTGGAGGAGGAAGAGAAAGCTTTGGAGGAAAAGGAATTTTTGAAGAAGGAAGGAGAAAAAGTTGCTTTGCCATGAAGTAAACAAAAGGGGGGGGTTTACATGCCATGGCCGGCCACCATGTGTGGGCTATTGGGTTGGGATCCAATAGCCCACAACCCAATAACCTAAGTTTGGGTTCAAAATGAAATTGGGTTGGTTCGGTTCGATTCGGTTTGATTCTAAACCACTAATTAAGCCTCTAAATGACTAATTAAGTCATGAAAAAATAGGTTAATAATTTCTAGCCTATTTATGATGGTACATGGGCTAAGCCCAGCTAGTATGGGGGTCCCACTAGGGTCCAGGCTACCCGGGTCTCCAAATTGGGTCCGAATTGGATAAAATTCAAACCAACCCAAATAAATTCCTAAAAATCACATAAAATCATAATAAATTCCTAAAATATTATAAAACTTGAAAATGACAAAAATACCCCTAATTTGAAAAACTGGGGGTGACAAATCTACCCTCCTTAAAAAAATTTCGTCCTCGAAATTCAAACGGTCGTACTCTTCTCTAGGTCAAGCACCCCACAATCAAGGTCTACTAAATTTTATCCTAAGTTATATAACATGTAACCCAGGAAATCAGAACACATGCATGGTTTTAAATCTCTACAGTATCGTGTTATTGCAGTCTTCCTTGGGGTTTCCTATTTAATCTAGCATGATCATCACATATGCAACTAAAGGTACTAAGAAGGCAATCAACAATCAATGGGCGAAAAGAACAGGTAAAAAGAAAGGGCAAGATCCTACCTCCTAGTCCAATGCGTGCGGGATCCTCAACTGCCATCGCAAAAACCCTGTCCTGGCGGGGTATATCCCGCTGCTGGTGGAGGGCGTGATGCGGTGCCATAGGTGGCCTACCCTGTGCTCCCTGAGCTGCTACCGCTCCACGGGCTACCCTGCGAGGGTTCGTAGGACAATCTCTTAACAGATGTCCAGCCTCCCCGCAATAGAGGCACAAGCCCAGCCTCTTTCGGTAAACCTCCCAGACGTGACCAGGTCTCCTGCAGAAGTGGCAAGGAGCCCCATGCTGAGCCTGCCTCGGCGGAGTGTGCTGCACCTGCTGCTGGACCGGTGCTCTGGCCTGCACCTGCGGCTGGTGATGCTGGAACGACTGATGCTGAAGCTGAGGGCGCTTAGCAGGCCCTGCACTGCTACTGGCCCCAGAAAACACATCTCGATCCCTCTTCGGCTTCAAGCCCAAGTCCCTCTCTACCTTCCGAGCCTCTGCGTAAACCTCCGCATATGTCGCGTAGAAAGAAGGGATCTGGAACTTGATATCCCAAGCCAATCCCTCCCTGAAGCGCTCCGCTCGGATCACCGGGTCACTCACCATGTACTCGGCATATCGGCCCAGCCGGCCGAACTCCGCCGCATACTCCTCTACGGTCATGCTGCCCTGCTGCAGGTTCTGGAACTGCCGCACCAGGCCAATCTTGTCCGTAGGGGAAAAGAACTTCTCTCTAAACAGGGTCCTGAACTCCGCCCAAGTATGGCCCTCTCCTGCAAGAGCCGGCTCATTCCGGAACCATGTCCGGGCAATATCTAACAACTGTAACCCAACCGCCTCGACCCTCAGGTCGGCTGCAAGACGGCAAGCCCCCATCTGGCGCTCGGTATCCTCGAGCCAATCATCAGCATAGATAATGCCCTCAGTCCCCTTGAAATCCCTCGGACCAAGCTTCTTGAAAGCATGGATATCCCCGATCTTCGGCTGCTGCTGCTGCTGAACCTCCCTCTGTGGAGCCTGACGCTCCACTGCCGCCATAGCCAATCTGTGCGCATCCTCCATGCCCTGGCGTATAACCTCTGTCTGCCTCGACTGAGCCTCGTGCTGAGCCTCGTGCTGAGCCCGCTGGGACTCAAGCACCTGGTGGAAGAACGCTAGCATCTGCCCCATATCTGTGGGCAGAGGAGGCAATGGAGGAATAGCTCCCATCATCACCGAAGGAGTCCCCTGCTGAGGAGGAAGAATACCCGCCGCAGCTCCCACTGTAGCCCCTGGCACTACGGGAAGAGTACCCGCAATGGCCCCAGGGATGGTCATAGAGGTAGCTGGAGGAGTACCCCCAAGAGCCCCAACAGAAGTCCCATCAGCCGGGGAAGTAACCGGAGCCTGTCCGCCAGAAGTGGCAGACCTCTCCGTCTCCCCGAGCCCCTCGCCAGGAGAATGAGTCATCAATATCCTGGAGACAAATTAAGAAGAAGATATCAATATGGCACATGAAGGCAATATCAAAGGAGGACAGCTAGAAAGCAGTAAATCAATATCAAAGACGGTAAGCAAGATAAGCAAGGAAAGATCCTACTGTGATTGAGTACTCTTAGCCTATAGCCTATCCTAGATACGTACCGCAGGCTCGTAATAGCACTCTAAGTCGAGCGCCACTACGACATCGCACTAATTGCGACTTCAGGACCTGCGTGGGCCACCACTAAAACGTGTCACGACCCGCACCCGCTAAAAGGGCACGTGACGCGACAACGCCCAGCCCTCACCGAAAAATCGGCGTGGAACGCTGTGGATTTTCTACTTCTAAACAATTTATATATATAACAAAAACCTGTCAAGTCCATGGTCAACTCCGAACGGAGGACAAGCAATGAATATATATACGAGTACTCAATCACGACTCTAAGATAACGAAGTAAAGACTGAAATGTAAAGACAACAAGACGATAAAATAATATATAACCTGACAAGTCCAACACAAAGAATATATACAAGTCCAAGTCTCTAATACAGTCCATAGTAATAACAGACTCAAAAGTAGCTGGAGACAAAGTCCAGTATAAAAGAGCTACTCTAACTAAGCAAGGGGTAAGGTCTCGCCAGGCGGAGCTAAGCCCTGCTGGACCAAAGTCTCCAAGTCTATGCCCACTACGTCATCCGGACCGTAGTAGGTACTGTAGTCTCCCTCATCTGCATCTGTAATATTTTCAACATATCCTGTCAGGATGGAACGAGTACAATCCACTAACAACATTTCACAAGATATGACAAAAGCTATAATCTGTAAATAGAGAGTATACACAAGAAAATCATGGAATGTACATGCGAGTATCATGGCAAGGTAAGCTGTAAAACTAGAGCTAGAACAAGGCAAGTAAACTGATCATGGCATGTACAAGAATCAAGAATCATATATCTAGGTGTGTGAATACTAGCTACAACATGTGGCCGGCTTGGGTCTTGCACAAGGTCTACTGGCCTGGTTAATCATACGTGGAGTGTATGATTAACACTCACAAGGTCTACAAGAGTAACAAGGTGGATAATGACCACATGTCTACACTAATACTCCCCGTCCCCGACTGGTAGAGTGGATCCAAACAAGACACGTCACGACGCGGGATTCTACGAGAAAGGAGCAAGTCTCCTCGAGAATCGGCGTCCATGTACTGCACAAGAACTACAAGGGGGCTTGCACAAGACATACCAAGACAACAAGGAATAACACCTCATGTCGGGATCCATGAATACCAACCCGTGTGACCAATGTGTCGAGAACAAGCATATCTACACTAAATACATGGATTATATCAGTCAGCATAAAATGGAAAAGTGTCAGAGAATGTACTCGCCTGAAATATGATATGGTATGTCAACCGGAGCAAATGCAGCGTCTCGAGGACCTATAGAGAACAAGACGTATCAATACTCAATCTAGGAAATAAAGTCAAATCAATTTAAATCCTATTAGGTCATTCTAGGTCAAGTCACGTCAAACTAGACTATACGAGGTCAACCTAAGTCATTTTAGGTCTATCTGGGTCATACTGGGTCAATGCAAGTCAAACGGAATCAATCTAGGTCAATTTGAGTCAACGGTTGACTTTTTGGTCAACCGGTCAACTCTGGTCAACCGGTCAACTCTGGGTCACTGGTGACTAACAGTTGACTTTCGGTCAACTGCACAAGTCTAATGGAATTTGGGACCAAATTGGGTAAAGTGTTGACCCATAGTTGACTTTTTGTCCAAAAAGTCAACCGTGGTCAACCGGGTCCAAGACTAGGTTTAGACAGCTAATTCTACTCATTACCAACCTATACAACCCATATCCAAGTCCATCTTGGACTTGGAAACTCAAATCTCGGCCGTAGGCCAATTCCCTATTTTACCCTTTTTAAGGGTAAAATTCTACCCTCGGCGCTAGTCTAGATAGCCTACCTACGCTACTTATTTTGACCCGATCTCCCTAGGGTAGTAGGGTACTATCCTATAGGTTCGTTATCTACCAAAATACCTAAGTAAAGTGGACGTTTGGTCCACCTTACGGCCCATTGCAAAAATCTCGAATATCTCGAGATACGCACTGATACGGCGCGATACCGGCGCCCTATGACCCCGATTTCCACCCGGGAGCTTACCCGCAAAATCTAAATCATATATTTGAACTCCATGCCAAGTTTCATCGCAATCCAATGCTCCGGGCTCAAATTCGCCCTCTAACTCGATTTCTAACTAAAACTCCTCTTTTTGCTCTCGCACCCAACCTCTTCTTTAACTCTCTATTCTAGTTCTTCTTCTTCTTAACTTCTCTAATCTTCTTCTTCTAATCTTCTTCTTCTAATCTTCTTCTTTTCCTTTCCTTCTCAACTTCCTATTCTAACTTTTCTTTCCTACTTCTATTTCTTTCCTTTTTCCCTTTTTCCTCTTCTCTCTAATTCCTAAACTTTCCTAATTCTAACTTCTAAACTTCTCCTATCTAACCATCCATTTATCTATCTATACATACATATATATACATATATATCTACCTACATATATACATATATATACCTAGGTACTAGGGGGGGTTTAGGGTGTATAGGGGGTCACAATGGGGGGGGAAAGGGCTGCCTGAGCAGCCCTTGCTGCTACTGCTACTGCTACTGCAGCTTGCAACTGCTGCTGCTGCTTGCTGCTGCAAGCTGCTGCTGCTTTGCTCCAGCTGCTGCTGCCACTGCTATGCTACGGCTACTACTACTACTACTACTTCTTCCCTTCTCTCTATATATATACCTATATATATATATATATCTACTTATATATCTATCTATCTACTTATATATCTATCTATCTATTTATATATAAATCCATATATCTCTACACCTATACACCCACACACATATACATATATACACACACACACACATATACATATAATTTCACACACACACACTCTCACACACACAACCACTACTCTCATCCTCTCCTCTACCACTCTCTACACACACACACACACACAAATACATACATATATATTCCTATACATATATCTATATACAAACATACATAACCGTATATACATATATACATATACATATATACATATACTCCTCTAACATAAACTCTCCCTTAATTAAACCACTTAACTAGAATTTATAGAAAAAGTCTATAAAATAGGGCAAAGTGTAGAGAATGAGATTCTCTACACTTATTGTGAATGTCATAAATGAGAAGGGGAATTAATGGAGGAGTTATGGACATACCTAAATGCTTGGAGGAGGAAGAGAAAGCTTTGGAGGAAAAGGAATTTTTGAAGAAGGAAGGAGAAAAAGTTGCTTTGCCATGAAGTAAACAAAAGGGGGGGGTTTACATGCCATGGCCGGCCACCATGTGTGGGCTATTGGGTTGGGATCCAATAGCCCACAACCCAATAACCTAAGTTTGGGTTCAAAATGAAATTGGGTTGGTTCGGTTCGATTCGGTTTGATTCTAAACCACTAATTAAGCCTCTAAATGACTAATTAAGTCATGGAAAAATAGGTTAATAATTTCTAGCCTATTTATGATGGTACATGGGCTAAGCCCAGCTAGTATGGGGGTCCCACTAGGGTCCAGACTACCCGGGTCTCCAAATTGGGTCCGAATTGGATAAAATTCAAACCAACCCAAATAAATTCCTAAAAATCACATAAAATCATAATAAATTCCTAAAATATTATAAAACTTGAAAATGACAAAAATACCCCTAATTTGAAAAACTGGGGGTGACAAATACAAATACTAAATAATAACAAGCCCAAGTATAATATAGAGACAAAGTCCAGTACTAAACTAATCTAGGACATTAGCTATATACATCTAACTATCTAACATATACTTCTAGTATCATAAATTTTAAGTTACTAACTAATAGTATTCTACTCAAGATAATACGACACACTAACCTATGACACCAAGATACCAACTTACATTTCTAGACTACTATCTATCCACTAACTTAGAATACTAATTTCTAATATAGGTTACTAACTCTATATCTAAGCTATCCTAGGATACTAACCAAGATACCATATACTTTATCCCTATTGGTTTCCCAATACCCTTATCTTGGTTGGAAGTCCAACACCTTAGTCTAGGTATAAATATCTAAGTCTTCCAATACCCAAACTATAGTTATCTAGCATCTATTTATCTATCCCAACCCATTAGATAACCAATACCTTAGTATCTAGCCCTAGTATCTAGGTAACCATACCTTACCTTGAAGGTAAACCCAATACCTTGAAGGTAAATCCCGTATTACCTTGTCTTGAAGGTAAACTCACTATCTTACCTTGGGATAAGGTAAACCCCTTTACCTTAAAGTAAGGTAAATTACAATATCGTAGGATACCAACATCTAGTATCCTAAGAATCTACCTATCTACAAACTAACCACTATCTAACTTAACTCTAATCTATACAAGATACAATTTATCTAACTATCTAAGATATCTAACTATTGGGATACTAACTCATCTAATCTCCAACCACACACACACAAACCATGGATAACCAAGATACTAATATCTAACTATAACATATATGTATATATATCCATCTCTAACTCTAACCAACTAACATATGTCATATCTAACTAATAATAACATAGACTAACACAACTAACTATCTAACTTATACAAGATATCACTATCTAACTTCTAAGATACCTCTAACCTCTACATAGATTCTAACATAACCACTAACATATCCATACATACAACATCTAAATCCCTTTCCACTCCAACACTAACACACACACAAACACATTGTCATGATCCGCACCCTAGAGTAAGGACACGAGAGCGTAACAACGCCCAGCCTACGCCGCAGTGTCGGCGGTAGAACGCTGTTCTAGGTCATGAACTATAACTAACATAATATGAATACTCTCCATAAGGAGGCCAACACAGAGGTACAACTCAATCACAATCTAGAGATAGAATATGGCACGATAAAATAGATAAGAGAATCCTTAACTGAGGTACAGCAGAATGAAATAACAAGGTCCCAACATCACTAAAATATACAACTCTAGAAAATAAAGGCAACAGCTAAACATGAAAAGAAGAACAGTCTAAGCTATCTACACTATACAAGGTATCATCCTGAGCAGCTGCCTGAACCTCCCCAGGGGTCCAGGTCGCGAGTGTCAACTAAGCAAGCTCCAAGTAAGGGGGTGCAGGGTTCCTCATCATCCTCTGTAAAATTTTCAACAGGTCCAGTCAGGACAGGAACGAGTACAACTCATCAAGAAATCCCAAGTAAATGACAGAGAACTATAAAGCAGTTATAGACAGTTTTATTGATGAATATGGCAGTTTATATACAGGTGATGGTATGGAGAACAGATAAGATACAAGGAAAGTAAGAACTAAAACAAGAGAAGAATAATGGCAATGAAGACTGTAAAATAAATCTAGCTGAACTAAAGTAACATAATAAGTCCAGAATGTAAATGTAAACAAGTACAAAATCCAAATAAATTCAGATAACATGAATCTGATACCAGGTGGTTCCAGTACAAGATGAGTCCGGTATAAGGTGAGTTCAGTTGGTGATCAAAGGTTCCAGGATGAGTCCAGCCTATACTCTAACAGTGTGTTTTAAAATATCGGAATCGACATGTGAACGGCTGTAGGTAATACGGTACACCGCACACTCGGCCAAGTGTGGGATGGCTATCGTTCCAGTATAATTCCAAGGGAGTGGTTCCAGTATTTGGGAATGTTCACATGTCTACTCCAATATTTCCCCGCCCACAAGTACAAGTGAATCCAGAAAATAACACGAGAATCGAGATGAGTCCAGCCAAACATAATGATACCAGCAAAAGATTCCAGAGTGATTCCAGTAGGTGGTTCCAGTAGTGATTCCAGAAGGTGATGCCAGTAGTGATTCCAGAAATAGAGGCCAGATAATATGGTATGTGTGTCGCATACATAAATCCAGAAATATCCATACGTGTTATAAGAATCACATAAAACTAACTAGAACTGAAGTATAGTAATTAACAAGTAAATGAAAGAACTATCAGAGAATGTACTCGCCTGATGTCTGAATGTCCAAAGTAAATATACTGTCCGATGAGAGGTGTCTGGCTCCTAATCAGAACAGCACAAGTCACAACAAGTCCAAAATGTCAATATGAAGTTCTACTATGCATTCTACATGATTCTAGGTCAATCTAGACCAAAGTCAACTCTTGGTCAACTTGGTCAACCCTGAAAGTCAAACCTAGGTCAACTATGATCAAACTAGGTCTAACAAGTCTAAATTAGGTCAAACAAGTTATTCTAGGTCTAAATAAACTAAGTATATGCAAATCAAGTATCCGAGATAGCTACTAACTCATAGCCTAAGTCACTTGCTAAACCAAGCACAAAACTAAACCATAAGCTAACAAGGCACACAAACTTAGTCATATAATGTATATATATTATTCACATTCACATATTCATATGCATAGATATATATAGGAAAGCTATATATATAGGCACATACATATATATATAGAGAGAGAGAGAAAGAGAGGTAAAAGAGTAAGTGAGTATGTGTGTGTTTGGCATGTGTGTGAAAGGATATGTGTTAATGTTCTAAAATTTAGTGATAGGTAGGTGTATGTGACATGGGATACATGATGTCAAAGGGTGTATAAATGCATGTGTGTAAAAGGTTATAGGTTAACTCAGTTTATAGAAGTACATACATACATACTTACCTTGTATACATGCATACATACATATCATGTATATTACATTTACATGATACATACATGTATACTCGTATTATATTATACTTATATTCATGCATATTAGATACTTGTATTTATATCAACATATTGCAAACATTCATTTCATTCATGCATCTATGCATTACCTACATGTTTTATACATATGCATACATTGTATATTCATATCATTTCATACATTAACATAGAGACATACAAACATACACACATCATATATTTCATACCTTGCATTACCTTACATATCATGTTATATATTATCATTCATTCTTTTCATATATTACATTCTATATTACCTATATACATATATTTCCTCCATTCATTCATGCTTGCATCATATACTCTACATTACCATACATGTTATCATTATATATTGCATTACAATATTTATACATTATGCATTCATATCTATCATTACATATATATCTTGCATTCATATCTAGCATTCATTATATACTTTCATGCATACATTGTATATTATTCTTTCATTCATGCATTGCTTATATGCATTATATTAATAGCATTCCTACATGCTTGCATTCAACCATATATATAAATTAATGTAAAGAGAATATATATCATACATATATCATTTTATTTATCTAACATATAATGCATTACATACTCTATATTCATTTAATATCCATACTACATAGGCTCATAGGTTACACAAAATGCATATATCGTATAGTCACTCTTCTACTTAAAATCAATACTGTACCAATTGGGCATTCACTAAATTCTAAGATTAAAGTATGTTGTAGCTCTTCGTGTTAGCTTTCCGAAACTTTAAACGGATCATATTTTCGTGTCCGGAAGCTCCCGGAATCGCGAAAATACCGAAACACGTTCGTCTTTCGTACAGCTGACACTCAAATAATTCTACAGAAAGTTACAGAAAGAATTTGGCTTATTAAAATATATATTTGGAAAGCTAACTTCGATACGGTTCTTTTAAAAAAACGGGAGATAAATCGGAGTTTTAAGCTAAAAGTTATGATATTTCTAAATTAGGACTGAAATTAAAAACGTGGATAAAAATCATGACGGATTTGGGTAGTTTGAGACAAAAGAACACAAGTATATAACATAATATATCAAGAACTCACTCTCTACACTAATATATATATATGAGACACTATAGAACACATCTCCAATACAAAAATATGAGATTAAACATTTAATAATTCATTCATACATAACAACCACACATAGTGTGTCCAAATTTGGGGTTTTCCCACATGGACACAACCACAACACAAAGGACACTCCTATGACCTCCAAATGGACACGAAATGGACACAAATGGAGATACAACCATGGGGGTCATTCCTATGGGTTCAAAATAGACCTATATGCATGAGAAAATAAAAAGAAGAAGGGATTTATACCTTCCGGTAGATCGAATCGAAGAAAAGCCTTCCCGGAGCGACACCGACACGTAGAGATTCCAAAAGGACACGAACGAGCTTCGAATCCTCCCAAACTTGGGTAGCTTCCTCCTTGTCTAGAATGGAGAAGGAAAGAAGAAGATTTGGTGGCAAAATAGAAGGATTTGGTGGAGAAATTGCTAGGAATTGCTCTCTAGAAATTTGGGGAAGAACAAGAGAGAGAGTGTGGATGAGAATAATGAAATGAACTTGAGCCTATCCTCTCCCAAAGTGGCTGGCCATATGGGGCTATTTGTCCTATTATGGTAAGGTCCAAAATGCCCCCACTAACCTATTCTATGAGTATTAGGAAAGGGCTAATTGGTTGGGGCTAAATTAGTCATTCTAAAGTCTCTAATCACTAACCTTATCCGTAATAATTAGTCTAACCTCTAACTAAAATATTTCTATCATGTGGACTAAAATTAATATCATGTGGGCCATGCTTAACTAGTGTGTGGGTCCCACTAGAGTCAAACTACCCCCGGGTCCCCGTTTCAAGTCGGATTGAGCTGAAATTCGAACCCGACTCAAATAATCCCAAAACAATATCATAAATAATAAAATAAATTTCAAAAATATTTTAAAAATACAAAATAACAAAATACCCCTGTTCCTGAAAACTGGGGGTGACAAATTCCTCGAAATTAAAACCAAACAATAGTAAAATGTCAAAATCACAAGTCATAATTTTAAATAGTTTAAAAATGATTAAAATCACCAAAAATCATAATAAGAAATAATAATCAATAAATATTAATTATAATTATAAAATTTCAAAATTATCCTCATCTGGAAAACTGGGTGTTACAATCCTACCCACCTTATAAAAATTTTGTCCTCGAAATTAAGATGATCGCACCCCCTTCTATGTCAAACATAGTCAAGGGTCAATCACTAGTCAATTTCTCAACATCCAAGTACTTGGTCATCAACTGGTCAACTTCTTAGGGTTTTACCTATGCTAGCTATTTAGGTGTTGGCAACTAGAATTTAGCAAAAGAGAAACTCTATAATAGACTAGCTCTTAACTTCCCAATCCTATCAAGTCACCTATAACTAATTAAATACCTACAAGCTAAGCACATGAATACCAAATACCATATATATATATATATATATATATATATATATATATATATATATATATATATATGCTCAAGAACAACAACCCATCACATATATCCTAAGTATATCATCTATATATATATATACATGACTGATCAACCAAGGGTTAAGGCAGACTAAACTTATGAGGGTCTGAAACAATGCTTAGAACTAGGCTAAGGATGAATGGTCTGAATCAAGGGGACATGGTATCTAGTTAAGGGTCTGTACACTGCCTATAAAGGTGATCAACATAAGGAACTCAACACGAAGAGAACTTAACTAAAATGGAAAACTGAACCAAGTATAGGCTAAACAACATGTTTATAACCCTATACAACAATGGCCTATAGATACCAACTAACCTATATCCCATATGCCAATATCATCTGCAATCTATCTATGCAAATAGACCTCTCGGTCTTAGGTAAAACTACAACTATACTCAAAGACAGGCTCTGGTCATGGGTGCCTCACTGGAAAAGGTAAGGAAAAGTAGTAATAATCATCAAGGCTGTAAGGCATACTAACATCCTATGTGTAACTGGTTGGTATTATAGATAACAGGAGAATTATCTGCAATGGGTTACTATTCTAACACCAATGCTAACTATCACCTCTAGGGTACAGACACTCTACAAGTCATCATACCATTATACTACGAAGGAACTACCTATGAATAAGCTCTACAAAACTAAATATCCCTACTCCTAAGTCATTTATAACAATAAAAAGGGTATGACGTTTAAACCTTCTCAAGATACAATCTGTTAATCATATGCGTCTGTCCAAAATCATGTTGTCCAGAGTCTTCATCATGCTAGTGAGCAAGGCTACAATAATCACAGAGTCCTTGACTAAGGTACGTACCTCTAGGTTCATGGTATTTAAAATTTTTGTACTGCCGCTGTCATGCCCCAGTTCCGGAATACGGGGACGTGCACGGCCAGCTACACCGTATAAGGTACGAATACGCTATACGGTGATGACGGCTGTCCAGTCTGGTTGGGTATCCTAGCATGCAATCAATTTATGGCCTAAATCCGATCTCATATCCACAGGTATCACAATGAAACAATATCAAGAGAGATAATCATATGAAAAATAGGAAATACTCATATGAAAATCTGGAATCTACAGTACAGAATAAAATGTAGACAAGTATACCTTCCCACAGTTCCTAACATGGTCTGGAACTGAAGCACACCCTCCAAGTCAAGTCTGGAAGATCCACCGGGTCGGTCTCAGATAATCTGGGAACAATCCAGGGTTGGTCAGGCCAACCGCAGCAAGTACCAGAAAGGAAGGCTCAAGGACGGGCGAAAAAAACTAGCAGGATAAAATATGACAAGAATAACATCTAAAAACAGTAAATAAAGGTAAGGGATCGTGCGGTACCAACGCACGATAACAATTCACAAGTATAGTGAAGCTAACACAATCACAATCTCCCTAGCATCCACTAACACCTGCTCTGCCAGCTGGAAATCAATATCAGCTGGCTAGCAGGCAACAAGCCAATCAACACAGAAGGACAAGCGGTCACACAATGCCTACGGCTTGCTATTATTAGCTAATTAGGGTTATCACAGGCCTAATTACTAACAAGATGCAGTTGAGGTATTCCTATAGCCAACAGCCCTGCAGACTATCCAGGTTATCCAGGACAAATATATATGGTGGGTACATCGCCCAGGAGACAAATGTACCCTAATAGCAAGCTGGAGGGGTGCCCCACATGACAGCGGGCTGGAAATGTGCCCTACTCGACGGCAGGCTACAAGTCCACATGAGCGCCCAGATAACGGGATTGCCTGTAGCCGGAATACCTCGATCTATATGAGCTATTTGATCCATCTAGTTGTTAGCCTAGTCAGATTCATTACGAATTCCTGACCGTGGTAACCAGGAATCCATGTCCTAGACATGATGCAAGACGAGACAGGTAGTTTGTACAAGCACAATCAGGAAAGTCAACCACGGTGTCAAGACAAGGTCATACCTAGCAAGTCAGGACTGGCTGTCGCAACAGCGGTCAAGAGTAAACATGTCATGTCGAGAGTACTAGTCAGGAGTGCGCCACCACGGGACACTATCAAGAATCAAGAGTATACATGCCAGGTTTACTGTCAAGTCCAGAGTGCTAGTCAGGAGTGCACCTCTACGGGCCACTAATCAAGAATCAAGACAGGTCCAGGTTATCGTGTGATATGGCTGGGATATCAGGATGGCACTACAGTACCATAAAATCAGGTAGAACCTCAAGATGCCAGTAGACAAGGAGCACAACAGTGCAAGGTCAAGGCCAGTACCTCAAGGGTAAACTGGAATCATGGATCGGTTATAAGTAGTCAAGTCAAGTCGGGGTCAATTCTATCAATCACATGGAGTCATCTGCCCACATCGTGGCATGGATATCAGGTCAAGTACAAGGTCGAGATCTCTACTACAATAACATGTCAAGTATATATGGGAGCCTACAGCTCAAATCCTCAAGTTGTTCCATCCACCAGATCAATCTATCAAGAGTCTCCCATCCATGATGGAGTGAATATCACGTCAATAAAGACAACCACCAAATACCAAGCTCATCGCCATAACAATGCTAGGCCCTCTGGCTCACAAGAATCCTCCAAGTCAATGATCACAAGCCACTAGAAAACGAGCCCCTCTAACTACCAAGACATAGCAATCAAACCAGGTTTTCCCCAACTACCGGAATACACAAAGGTACCAGGTTTTGGGCATTTGGGAAGTCGAGTAAAAATCATATAATAATATCCTCGATATTCTCCTCGTTCCACGAAATATTCGCGATCCTCAGAATCCAAGAATCTACATAATCATGTCCGATCGAATTAGAGCATCATCAAAAGAAATAGCAATACTATCCAAGAGTCCACGTGAGTCTATCAATCAATACTCTCGAGATCATACTCTCCATGATACTCAATCCTCAGATATATCCCAAATCACAAATCTCGATACATAGGACAACTACCAGTCCTAGCTAGCTAGACTAGGATAACTCCTAGAATGAAGGGTCAGGGAACAAGAGTCCGGGAATAAATGCCATCGGAAGTGGCAAGGATTACATGGACCGCTCTGGAGCAAATCCACAACCCTTAAACCAAACAAGGACCAGGGTTGCAGACCGTCTCCCGCGTGGAACCGCTCTTCTTACGCTATCCGACGGACAAGACGGATCAGAAGCTAGGCGACTGATCTAGTATGGAGTCTACCTAGCAGACAATGGGATCAGGTATACTATACCAAGATGAACATGCATGAATCCAGTCCAGCAAACCAAAGGAATGGTTCTGCCCAATCCTTCGAACCGAATTCCCGATCGGGAATTCTGGAAAAATCCGGCAGAGTCTTCTTTGTAATCTGGACGGGAGCACCCTACGAATTGGGGCTAAAATCCACTCGGCACAACCCGCCGCGGAATCGCAGAATCGTAGACTGAGAACACTATGTCTCAGCTACCAGCAGCACTACGATGCGTACTGGGAACAAGTCGACAGCCGAGAACACTAAGTCTCGGCCTCCAGTAGCACTACAATGCGTACTGGAAACCAATCGAACCCGAGACCACTAAGTCCCGGCCTCCAGCAGCGCTACAATACGTACTGGACGCCAAGCCAACATGTATAATATAATCAACTAACCGCCTCGCAGGGCGCATCACAGCACATGTCTATAGTTCTAACCCAAGCACAATCACAGCCACATGAGTAGTTCGCCAAGCCGTTACCCGACCGCGAGTCGGACACGGGACATACAGGGACAATCCATACAAGTGAGTCGTGCTCGTGTCCTCGGAGGTGTGGATGACCCATCCGAGTTGTCCGATACGGCCTATCCCGGCATCGGACCAAGCTATCCTAAGTTATCATCATGGCAGTTCTACTACTAGGCTACACTAATCATGGTTATACAATTTACAAGTACAAATTAATTAAATGCAATAAAATCCAGAAGAGAGGGCAAGAGCCGTCGATGAGCAAGAGATACTTGCCTAGAGGGCTCGGCTAGGTAAGCAAGTCTTCGGCAGTCGCGATCCAAGCTAGCACGCCAATCGAGATCCTCAGAACACACAATAAACAATCATTAGAATTAAATAATAAAATAATGATAAAATTACGAAGAATTAGCACGAGGCTATACCGTACGGGTCCCACAAGCAGCACAGGGATCGGGCACGGAAACCGAGACACGCGGACCGATACGGGCACGCAAATCGAGACGCGCACGTATATCGAGACGCGTACGAGAATCGATAGAACACGAATATCGAGGCGAACGAAAAACATGAACGTGTACGTAAATCGAGACGTGCACATAAATCGAGGAAATTATGAATATCAAGATAGCACACAAATTAATGCGACACGTATATCGAGACGGCACAAAGACTAATACGACACGCAAATCGGAGCGAAGACGCAAATCGGTGCGTACACGCAAACCGAGGCGACACAAGATACAACATGACATGCAAATCGATACGGCACGCAAATCGAGGTATGCACACAAATCGATGCGGTGCGGAGATCAAGTGGCATGCAACCGAGGCGACACACAAATTGGTACGGGTACGCGAATCGGAGCGGCACAAAAACCAAGAAAGGCACAAAGGCCAAGGCACGAAAAACGAGGTGGTACACAAACCGAGGTGGCACGGTGCCCGAGGCAGCACGGGACTCGAGGCGTCCCCCTCTCCGAGGCAACACGTAGACCGAGGTTGCATGAAAACTGAAGCCGTACATAAATCGAGGTGCACGTACATCGGAGAACGCAACCCGAGGAAAAGCACGGAGCATGAGGACTCGCTGCACGAGAGTGCACTGCTCGAGACAGCACGCTCGATGAGGCAGCACACAAAACGAGAAAGAGAGGGGGAGGGGAGCTCGGGAACCTCACCGACGGGCGCAAGGCGGCTCGGCCAGGGTCGGGTCGGGCTCCGACGGAGGAGAGCAACGGCGGCAGGAGCTCCGGCGGCCATGGGGCTCGGCCAGCGGAAGAGGAAAGGAAGTGGTGGTGGCCGCGGCTGAGAGTGATGGGGACGATGATGATGGTGGTCAGAGCAGTGTTGGTGGCGGTGGAGGCTGATGGCGGTGGCCGCGGAGAAGGAGGCGGTCATGGAGGATGGTGGATGGAGGTGGTCGTGGTGGAAGATGGTGGCGCAGGCGGTGGTCGCGGCTGCAGTGGTCGGCAGTGGCGGCGGTGGGCGGTGCTGGTGGGTGTTGGTGGCAGCGGTGGTCGGAGCTGGCCGGGGAAGAGCGGGAGAGGAGAGGGGGAGATCGAGAGGGAGAGGGAAGTGAGTGAGCTCGAGAGAGAGAGAGAGAGCTGAGGGAAAAGGAAAGGGGGAGGGGGCTGGTCCAGTGAGGGGTCGGGAGAGAGAGAGAATGAAGAAAGAGGTGAGGGGGTTAGGTGGGGGGGTGTCGGCTGAGTGAAAAGTGAAGGGGAGAGAGAGAGAGTGAAAGCATGGGTTGGGGTTAGGGTTAGGTAAAGGGGAGGAGATGGAATAATAATAATAATAATAAAAATTGATAGTAAATTTAGTGGCAAGAATAATAATATGGATAAAATTCACCCTCAAGAAATTATCAATAAATTTTTTTAACAATACCCAAATTTAAATTTTCCAAAAATACAAAATACAGTCAGATACCTATTTCAAAATAGGGATTTGACATCCGCATGCGATGACGAAAACCTTAAATTCCCATACCCGAGAATACATCCAAAATCTGACTACATGTCCTCACTATGCCAACTAACACGACTATCGAGGATTCTAGATCGCATGATTTAGGCGACCTAGCCCATATGATTTTCTCAGAAGAAAAACAAATACAACAAAAGAGTAACATGATAAAATTAATCAATCAACAAGGAACAGATGGAATCGGATTTCAAGGTAATTATAAAAGACAATTGCGGGAATGGAATTTAGAAGAACGGAACTTACAACAAGATCTCCAATGGTCTGTGCATCCTCGACTGTCCTGAGGATAGCTCGCCCTGCTGGTTTCCTCCAGCCTGATGCTGATACTGCACAAATCTCTGCTGCTGATGCTGCATGAATCGTTGCTGCTGAGAGAAACCGAAAACGAAAGGAAAAGTCTCTGTACAGACGGAGGTGCACCTCCAATGTAGCAGAAACGCCAACCTGAGTCGGCACAACAGAAGCTGCGGTCTCGAGGCCCTGATGAACAGGACGAAAGGTGGCCAGCCTTTCGATAGTATCCCCCGAACCGAAGCGATGAGATCGTGTCTACATAACCATCATGAAGATAGATCAAAACAAGAAGCAATTTCCGAGAATGAAGCGAAAATTCAAAGGAGAACAGTTTATATTCAAGGGAAGTCAATAAGCAACAATTTTAGACAAAAGGAATCGGATTAAGAGTTTTTCCTAATGTGATTGAGTACCTCCAAAAATATCCTAATCCTACTGCAGGCTGTAGTGATACTCTAGTTCGAATACCACTACATAAACTCGACCTGCATGGGCCACCACTAAAAACGTGTCACGACCCGCACCCTAGAGTAAGGGCACGAGAGCGTAACAACGCCCAGCCTACGCCGCAATGTCGGCGGTAGAACGTTGTTCTAGGTCATGAACTATAACTAACATAATATGAATACTCTCCATAAGGAGGCCAACACAGAGGTACAACTCAATCACAATCTAGAGATAGAATATGGCACGATAAAATAGATAAGAGAATCCTTAACTGAGGTACAGCAGAATGAAATAACAAGGTCCCAACATCACTAAAATATACAACTCTAGAAAATAAAGGCAACAGCTAAACATGAAAAGAAGAACAGTCTAAGCTATCTACACTATACAAGGTATCATCCTGAGCAGCTGCCTGAACCTCCCCAGGGGTCCAGGTCGCGAGTGTCAACTAAGCAAGCTCCAAGTAAGGGGGTGCAGGGTTCCTCATCATCCTCTGTAAAATTTTCAACAGGTCCAGTCAGGACAGAAATGAGTACAACTCATCAAGAAATCCCAAGTAAATGACAGAGAACTATAAAGCAGTTATAGACAGTTTTATTGATGAATATGGCAGTTTATATACAGGTGATGGTATGGAGAACAGATAAGATACAAGGAAAGTAAGAACTAAAACAAGAGAAGAATAATGGCAATGAAGACTGTAAAATAAATCTGGCTTAACTAAAGTAACATAATAAGTCCAGAATGTAAATGTAAACAAGTACAAAACCCAAGTAAATCCAGATAACATGAATCTAATACCAGGTGGTTCCAGTACAAGATGAGTCCGGTATAAGGTGAGTCCAGTTGGTGATTAAAGGTTCCAGGGTGAGTCCAGCCTATACTCTAACAGTGTGTTTTAAAATATCGGGATCGACATGTGAACGGCTGTAGGTAATACGGTACACCGCACACTCGGCCAAGTGTGGGATGGCTATCGTTCCAGTATAATTCCAAGGGAGTGGTTCCAGTATTTGGGAATGTTCACATGTCTACTCCAATATTTTCCCGCCTACAAGTACAAGTGAATCCAGAAAAAGACACGAGAATCGAGATGAGTCCAGCCAAACATAATAATACCAGCAAAAGATTCCAGAGTGATTCCAGTAGGTGGTTCCAGTAGTGATTCCAGAAGGTGATGCCAGTAGTGATTCCAGAAATAGAGGCCAGATAATATGGTATGTGTGCCGCATACATGAATCCAGAAATATCCATACGTGTTATAAGAATCACATAAAACTAACTAGAACTGAAGTACAGTAATTAACAAGTAAATGAAAGAACTATCAGAGAATGTACTCGCCTGATGTCTGAATATCCAAAGTAAATATACTGTCCGATGAGAGGTGTCTGGCTCCTAATCAGAACAGCACAAGTCACAACAAGTCCAAAATGACAATATGAAGTTCTACTATGCATTCTACATGATTCTAGGTCAATCTAGACCAAAGTCAACTCTTAGTCAACTTGGTCAACCCTAAAAGTCAAACCTAGGTCAACTATGGTCAAACTAGGTCTAACAAGTCTAAATTAGGTCAAACAAGTTATTCTAGGTCTAAACAAACTAAGTATATGCAAATCAAGTATCCGCGATAGCTACTAACTCATAGCCTAAGTCACTTGCTAAACCAAGCACAAAACTAAACCATAAGCTAACAAGGCACACAAACTTATCATATAATGTATATATATTATTCACGTTCACATATTCATATGCATAGATATATATAGGAAAGCTATATATATAGGAACATACATATATATATATATATATATATATATATATATATATATATATATATATATATATATATATATATATATATATATATATATATATATATATATAGAAAGAGAGGTAAAAGAGTAAGTGAGTATATGTGTGTTTGGCATGTGTGTGAAAGGATATGTGTTAATGTTCTAAAATTAGTGATAGGTAGGTATATGTGACATGGGATACATGATGTCAAAGGGTGTATGAATGCATGTGTGTAAAAGGTTATAGGTTAACTCAGTTTATAGAAATACATACATACATACATACTTACCTTGTATACATGCATACATGTATATCATGTATATTACATTTACATGATACATACATGTATACTCGTATTATATTATACTTACATTCATGCATATTAGATACTTGTATTTATATCAACATATTGCAAACATTCATTTCATTCATGCATCTATGCATTACCTACATGTTTTATACATATGCATACATTGTATATTCATATCATTTCATACATTAACATAGAGACATACAAACATATACACATCATATATTTCATACATGCATTACCTTACATATCATGTTATATATTATCATTTATTCCTTTCATATATTACATTCTATATTACCTATATACATGTATTTTCTCCATTCATTCATGCTTGCATCATATACTCTACATTACCATACATGTTATCATTATATATTGCATTACAATATTTATACATTATGCATTCATATCTATCATTACATATATATCTTGCATTCATATCTAGCATTCATTATATACTTTCATGCATACATTGTATATCATTCTTTCATTCATGCATTGCTTATATGCATTATATTAATAGCATTCCTACATGCTTGCATTCAACCATATATAAATTAATGTAAAGAGAATATATATCATATATATATCATTTTATTCATCTAAAATATAATGCATTACATACTCTATATTCATTTAATATCCATACTACATAGGCTCATAGGTTACACAAAATACATATATCGTATAGTCACTCTTCTACTTAAAATCAATACTGTACCAATTGGGCATTCACTAAATTCTAAGATTAAAGTATATTGTAGCTCTTCGTGTTAGCTTTCCGAAACTTTAAACGGATCGTATTTTCGTGTCCGAAAGCTCCCGGAATCGCGAAAATACCGAAATACGTTCGTCTTTCGTACAGCTGACACTCAAATAATTCTACAGAAAGTTACAGAAAGAATTTGGCTTATTAAAAAATATATTTGGAAAGCTAACTTCGATACGGTTCTTTTAAAAAAAGGGAGATAAATCGGAGTTTTAAGCTAAAAGTTATGATATTTCTAAATTAGGGCTGAAATTAAAAACGTGGATAAAAATCATGACGGATTTGGATAGTTTGAGACAAAAGAACACAAGTATATAACATAATATATCAAGAACTCACTCTCTACACTAATATATATATATGAGACACTATAGAACACATCTCCAATACAAAAATATGAGATTAAACATTTAATAATTCATTCATACATAACAACAACACATAGTGTGTCCAAATTTGGGGTTTTCCCACATGGACACAACCACAACACAAAGGACACTCCTATGACCTCCAAATGGACACGAAATGGACACAAATGGAGATACGACCATGGGGGTCATTCCTATGGGTTCAAAATAGACCTATATGCATGAGAAAATGAAAAGGAGAAGGGATTTATACCTCCCGGTAGATCGAATCGAAGAAAAGCCTTTCCGGAGCGACACCGACATGTAGAGATTCCAAAAGGACACGAACGAGCTCCGAATCCTCCCAAACTTGGATAGCTTCCTCCTTGGCTAGAATGGAGAAGGAAAGAAGAAGATTTGGTGGCAAATAGAAGGATTTGGTGGAGAAATTGCTAAGGATTGCTCTCTAGAAATTTGGGGAAGAACAAGAGAGAGAGTGTGGATGAGAATAATGAAATGAACTTGAGCCTATCCTCTCCCAAAGTGGCTGGCCATATGGGGCTATTTGTCCTATTATGGTAAGGTCCAAAATGCCCCCACTAACCTATTCTATGAGTATTAGGAAAGGGCTAATTGGTTGGGGCTAAATTAGTCATTCTAAAGTCTCTAATCACACTAACCTTATCCATAATAATTAGTCTAACCTCTAACTAAAATATTTCTATCATGTGGACTAAAATTAATATCATGTGGGCCATACCTAACTAGTGTGTGGGTCCCACTAGAGTCAAACTACCCCCGGGTCCCCGTTTCAAGTCGGATTGAGCTGAAATTCGAACCCGACTCAAATAATCCCAAAACAATATCATAAATAATAAATAAATTTCAAAAATATTTTAAAAATACAAAATAACAAAATATCCCTGTTCCTGAAAACTGGGGGTACCAAATTCCTCGAAATTAAAACCAAACAATAGTAAAATGTCAAAATCACAAGTCATAATTTTAAATAGTTTAAAAATGATTAAAAATCACCAAAAATCATAATATGAAATAATAATCAATAAATAATAATTATAATTACAAAATTTCAAAATTATCCTCATCTGGAAAATTGGGTGTTACACACATATACCAAATCCATCCCCTCTCTTCTAACACACCACACACATCTATATACAAATACACTACCATTCAACCAAAACATAAATCACTCAACAAACCACAGTAGCCTCAAGTCAAATAGGATGGCATGATCCTCCCAACTCTCTCACCGTTACAATATACACACTACACTACCATCTATACAACATCAAACACACACTAGCACATATCCTCTATCAATCTCACTTCTCTCTACTAACCACACACATTCTTATCTCATTCAAACACACACACTATGCTAACATATATTACCTAACAATAATATATATATATATATATATATATATATATATATATATATATCATACATATTTTTGACAACCTATGATATCTACATTCACTTGATATCCATACTACATAGGCTCATAGGATACACAAAATGTTCATGTCGTATAGTCAGTTTTATACTTAAAACCAATACTGCACCTATTAGACCTATTCACTAATTTTTAGGATTAAAGTATGTCGTAGTTCTTCGTGTTAGCTTTCTGAAACTTTAAACGGATCGCATTTTCGTGTCCGGAAGCTCCCGAAATCGCAAAAATACCGAAACACGTTCGTCTTTCGGACAGCTGATACTCAAACAGTTTTACAGAAGTTCTAGAACAATTTTGGCCTATTAATATATATATATTTGGAAAGCTAACTTCGATACGGTTCTTTTAAAAAAAATAGGAGATTAATCGGAGCCTTGAGTTAGGAGTTATGGTATTTCTAAGTTGCTCTGGCTACTAAAAACGTGGATGAAAATTATGACGAATTTGGGTTATTTTGGATAAAAGAAACACATACTAACTATATTATCTAGGATACAAACTAGATTATCTAACTCACTAACTTAACACTAACACACCCACACTCTATCACATACACACAAGACACATATCAATATATATATATATATATATATATATATATATATATATATATATATACAAAAAATTCCAAATCAGTCCACATCCATAAATATAACAATATTTGATATTTTTACATAAAAATAGGGCTTGTAGGCCATAATACATAGATTCAAACATTGATATCCAAATGAGAACAAACTTAAACATCCTAACCATGGTTAATCTACTCTCAAACACATGAAAATCTGAAATTAGAAGACAATAAGCCTATGGGGCAAAAACACAAATACATGGTGTGCCCCCTTTGGAATCTCTCCATGGAGGACACCAAACCTATCCCAAACTCCTAAAGATGACTCAAAGAGCCTTTAAAACATTCATAATGGTGGTTCATACATGAGGGTGGTTCCTATGGGTTCAAAACTAACAAATATGTAAGAGAAAGATGAAATAGAGAAGGTTTAGAGAGAGAGATACCTATTGGGAGTTGATTCCCAATGAACAACCCAAATGACACGAATTCGACACGGACACTTCTAGCAAATGAACACCCCTTCTTGCTCTTGGCTCCACAATCCTTGTAGCTCCCTCTCCTTACAAGAATGAGAGAATTTGGTAGAGAAAAAAAGATTTGAGAGATGAATCAATGGGATATGCTCTCAAGATTGGGAAGAACACTAAAATGGGAATGAAGGCTACTTTACAAATAAAAAGGAGATGGAATCCTCTCTTGGCTGCCATAGGGGTTAGGTTTGGGCCAATGAAAAATGTCTAATATTCCCCTAATAGGTCCCCTTTGGTTAATCTAAGTCATGCAAAGGTTTGGGGTCAAAAGGGTCAAGCTTCTGATCTCTAAATAACTAAACTTGTCATGTGGATTTAATCTAAATGTACTAGCCTAATGAGATGAGTTTGTGGGCCATGCCTAACTAATCTTTGGGTCCCGACTAGAGTGTAAACTACCCGGGTCACTAACACAAGTCAAAACTAGACGAAACTCAAACCCGGCTAAACTAATCCCCAAAATACGATATTAATAATAACTATTCACAAAAATATTAGAATATGAAAAATGACAAATTTACTCTCATTTTTTAAAACAGGCAGTTACAATCCTACCCCCTAGAAAAATTTCGTCCTCGAAATTCGAAATGGTTGTACTCTTCTCTAGGTCAAGCCCCCAACAATCAAAGTCTACTAAATTCTATCCAAAGTTATACAACATGCAATTCTATGGAATGGAAACAAATATGCATGGTTTTAGTCTCTACAGTATCATGTTATTCAGTCTCCAATGGGGTTTGTTTTTTCTATTAATCTAGCATGATCATGACATATGCACGCTAAAGGTATTAAGGAAGCAATCAAACAATCAATGGGTGAAAAGAAACAGGAAAAAGGAAAAAAAAACAAGACCTAACCTCCTAATCCATCACCTACAGTATGGGTCTTCTCGACCGTCATCGCGAAAGCCTTGTCCTGGCGGGGTATATCTCACTGCTGGTGCGGGGAATGATACGGTGCTACAGGTGGCCTAGCTCCCACTCTCTTCTCCAAAATACCCAAGTAACATCTCTACTGATACCTACTCCATTATACTAGGGTACCTCTATAGGGTATCTATTCTGTAATCTGATAACCATAACTGTCTACCCAGAATCAAGTTATCGAAATCCTCGTCACGCTAGTAAGTATGGCTGCAATAAAGCATAGGGTCCGCAACTAAAGTACATACCTCTAAGATCGTGGTATCTAACATTTTTGTACATTGTCGCTTTTTTGGCTGCGAAAACCTTAAATTCCCACAACACGAGAAATACATCTAAAATCAGACCTTGTGTCTTCGCCATGCCTGCTAATATGACTGTAGAAGACTCTAGATTCCATAACCGAAGCAACTTAGTCCAGATGTTTATCCTGGTAGAAAATTAATGAACACCAAGAATCAAGTTCAAACACGGATAAGAAAGAATAGACAAAAACAGTTGGAATCAAATTTCTAGATAGTTTATCATGAGATTCTCAAGAGTCATCCCTGGAATCTTCTCAAGAAGTCATGACTGTGATTGAGTATCCTTAGCCTATATCTTCTAAACCTATAGCAGGCTCATAACAGCATTCTAAGTCGAGCACCACTACGACATCGCACTACTTGCGACTTCTGACCTGTATGGGCCACCACTAAAAACGTGTCACAACCTGCACCCGGAGTAAGGGCACGAGTGCGAGACAACGTCCCAACCTATGCCGCAGAACCGGCGTAGAACGCTGTCTAGGTCTACAATCTAACAACAGTTATAATATCAAAACCTGTCAAAAATGATCAACTCCGAATGGAGGACAAGCAATGACAATATAATATACTCAACCACAAATTTTAAGAAGAAAATATGACACTAAAAGATAAAGACAACTAGATATGAAAATATTATCCTGAAAATCCAATACAGAATAATACAAGTCCAAAGTCTCAGAGTCAACAATCTCAAATACAAATACTAAATAATAACAAGCCCAAGTATAATATGGAGACAAAGTCCAGTACTAAACTAATCTAGCAGAGCTACCACTAATGCCTCATCGACCGGGGCTAATCTCTGCTGGACCAAGGTCTCCAAATTTATGCCCACTACGTCGTGAAGACCATAGTAAGTACAACAATCCTCCTCACCGTCATCTGTAATATTTTATCAACATATCCAGTCAGGATAGAACGAGCACAGTCAACTAACAACAGTTCACAAGATAGGATAAAAGCTACAAGACTGTAAATAAAGAGTATATATATAAGAGTAATAGAAATGTACATGTAAGTATCATGGCAAGGTAAGCTGAAAACTAGAGCTAGAACAAGCGCAAATAAAACTGATCATGGCATGTACAAAAATCAAGAATCATCTATCTAGGTGTATGAATACTAGCTTCGATATGTGGCCGGCTTGGGTCTGAACAAGGTCTAATGATCTAGCCAATCATACGTGGAGTATAGGATTAGCATTCACAAGGTCTACAAGAATAAACAAGGTGAATATGACCACACATCTACACTAATACTCCCCGCCCCCCGACTGGTAGAGTGGATCCAAACAAGACATGTTACGACACGAGATTCTACGAGAAGAGAGCAAGTCTCCTCGAGAATCGGTGTCCATATACTGCACAAGAACTACAAGGGACTTGCACAAGATATACCAAGATAACAATGAATAACATCTCATGTCGGGATCCATGAATACCAATCCATGTGACCAATGTGTCAAGAACAAGTATATCTACACTAAGTACATGAATTATAACAGTTATCATAAATTGAAAAAGTTATCAGAGAATGTACTCGTCTGAGATCTGGTAGAAAATGTAAACAATGTAGCGAGGCTCCGAGTAAAGTCATAGACCTTAATATGAGATATTTATGAGTTAAATAGGGTTTAACAGTGTTAGGCATGATTTCTAGTGTATGCTACGTAAATCTAGGTCAAACTCGGTCAAACTAAGTCACACCAAGTCAAACTAAATCATACTAGGTCATACTAGGCCAAACAAAGTTAAATTATTTCATACTAAGTCAAACAAAGTCAAACTAGGTCAAGGTAAGTCAAACAAAGTCAAACAAGGTCAAACTATGTCAATCTAGATCATACTCGATCAAGGTTTGACCTACAGTTGACTTTTGGTCAGCTGGTCAACTCTGGTCAACTTCTAATCCAATCTAGGTCAAACTGGGTCAACGGTTGACTCACAGTTGACTTTTGGTCAACTGGTCAACTCTGGTCAACTCCTAGTCCAATCTAGGTCCAATGTTGACTTGCAGTTGACTTTGAGTCAAAACAGTCAACCTTGGTCAAACAAGGTCAAATCTAAGTCAAACACCCTATTCATAAAATAATTACCTACCAAGATAACCCACTTACTTATCTCTATAGGTATCTGATATCAATACCTTAAATATTTAGGTAATACCCTAACACCCCATCTACTTTAGACTAGTAGATAACTCACTATCCTAGGCTAATAGATCCTACCATTTCTTTAGACTAGTATCTACCCATCTATCTTAACATTCTACCAATACCTTACCCTTAGACTATAGGTAAATCTCATTACCTTGTCAATACCTTAGACTTCTCATTTACCCTCCAAGATACTAACTATCCCTCTAAGATACTAACTTGTATCTAACACTCTAACTTACTAGTATCCTAATATCTTAGATACTAAATATATATTTAGGACACTAGCTACATACATCTAACTATCTAACATATACTTCTAGTATCCTAAATTCTAAGTTATTAACTAGTAGTATTCTACTCAAGGTAATATGACACACTAACCTATGCCACCAAGATACCAACTTACATCTCTAGACTACTATCTATCCACTAACTTAGAATAATAATTTCTAATATAGGATACTAACTCTATATCTAAGCTATCCTAGGATACTAACCAAGATACCATATACTTTATTTCTATTGGTATCCCAATATCCTTACCTTGGTTGGAAGTCCAAAATCTTAGTCTAGGTATAAACACCTTAGTCTCCCAATACCCAAATTATAGTTATCTAACATCTATTTATCTACCCCAAGCCATTAGATAACCAATACCTTAGTATCTAGCTCTAGTATCTAGGTAACCATACCTTACCTTAAAGGTAAACCCAATACCTTGAAGGTAAACCTCGTATTACCTTGTCTTGAAGGTAAACTCACTACCTTACCTTGTGATAAGGTAAACCCCTTTACCTTAAAGTAAGGTAAATCACAATATCGTAGGATACCAACATCTAGTATCCTAAGAATCTACCTATCTACAAACTAACCACTATCTAACTTAACTCTAATCTATATAAGATACAACTTATCTAACTATCTAAGATATCTAACCATTGGGATACTAACTCATCTAATCTCCAACCCACACACACACAAACCACGGATAACCAAGATAGTAATATCTAACTATAACATATATGTATATATATCCATCTCTAACTCTAACCAACTAACATATGTCATATCTAACTAACAATAATATATACTAACACAACTAACTATCTAACTCATACAAGATACCACTATCTAACTTCTAACATACATCTAACCTCTACATAGATTCTAACATAACCACTAACATACTACATATCCACACATACAGCTAAATCTCTCTCCACTCCAACACTAACACACACACAAACACATATACCAAATCTATCCCCTCTCTTCTAACACACCCACACATATCTATATTCAAACACACTACCACTCAACCAAAACACAAATCACTCAACAAACCACACTAGCCTCAAGTCAAATAGGATGGCATGATCCTCCCAACTCTCTCACCGTTACAACACACACACTACACTACCATCTCTACAACATCAAACACACACTAGCACATATCCTCTGTCAATCTCACTTCTCTCTACTAACCACACACATTCTTATCTCATTCAAGCACACACACTATACTAACATATATTACCTAACAATTATATATATATATATATATATATATATATATATATATATATATATATATATACTATATCATACATATTTTATATCATACACATTTTTGATAACCTATGATACCTACATTCACTTGATATCCATACTACATAGGCTCATAGGATACACAAAATGTTCATGTCGTATAGTCAGTTTTATACTTAAAACCAATACTGCACCTATTAGACCTATTCACTAAATTCTAGGATTAAAGTATGTCATAGCCCTTCGTATTAGCTTTCTGAAACTTCAAACGGATCGCATTTTTGTGTCCGAAAGCTCCCGGAATCGCAAAAATACCGAAACGCGTTCGTCTTTCGGACAGCTGACACTCAAACAGTTTTACAGAAAGTTCTAGAACGATTTTGGCCTATTAATATATATAATTGGAAATCTAACTTCGATACGGTTCTTTTAAAAAATAGAAGATTAATCGGAGTCTTGAGCTAGGAGTTATGGCATTTATAAGTTGCTCTGGCAACTAAAAACGTGGATGATTAACGAATTTGGGTTGTTTTGGACAAAAGAAACACATACTGACTATATTATCTAGGATACTAACTAGATTATCTAACTCACTAACTTAACACTAACACACACACTCTATCACATACACACAAGACACATATCAATATATATATATATATATATATATATATATATATATATATATATATATATATATAATATATATATATATATATATATATACAAAAATCCCAAATCAGTCCACATCCATAAATATAACAATATTTTTTTTTACATAAAAATAGGGCTTGTAGGCAATAATACATAGATTCAAACATTGGTATCCAATGAGAACAAACCTAAACATTCTAACCATGGTTAATCTACTCTCTAACACATGAAAATCTGAAATTAGAAGACAAATAAGCATATGGGACAAAAACACAAACACATGGTGTGTCCCCTTTGGAATCTCTCCATGGGGGACACCAAACCTATCCCAAACTCCTAACGAGAACTCAAAAGAGCCTCTAAAATATTCCTAATAGTGGTTCATACATGGGGTGGTTCCTATGGGTTCAAAACTAACAAATATACAAGAGAAAGATGAAATAGAGAAGGTTTAGAGAGAGAGATACCTATTGGGAGTTGATTCCCAATGAACAACCCAAAGGACACGAATCCGACACGGACTCTTCTAGCAAATGGACACCCCTCCTTGCTCTTGGCTCCACAATCCTTGTAGCTCCCTCTCCTTACAAGAATGAGAGAATTTGGTGGAGAAAAGAGAAGATTTGAGAGATGAATCAATGGGATATGCTCTCAAGATTGGGAAGAACACTAAAATGGGAATGGATGCTACTTTGCAAATAAAAAGGAGATGGAACCCTCTCTTGGATGCCATAAGGGTTAGGTTTGGTCCAATAAAAAAATGTCTAATATGCCATTAATAGGTCCCCTTTGGTTAATCTAAGTCATGCAAAGGTTTGGGGTCAAAATGGTCAAGTTTCTAATCTCTAAATAACTAAACTGGTCATGTGGGTTTAATCTAAATGTACTAGCCTAATGAGATGAGTTTGTGGGCCATGCCTAACTAATCTTTGGGTCCCGACTAGAGTGTAAACTACCCGAGTATAATACCCCTGAATTTTTGAATTTTTTTATTATTATTTAATTGCCTTAAATAGGATTTTATGGATTTATGAGTATTTTTTTATTATTAAATATGACCTTAGCCTTGGTTAACTTTGGAGCACAAGACGTCTAGGAATTGTGGCACAGAAAATGTAGCAGTGAGCCTTGACTAGTGTATTAACCATGCTAGGGGAGGTCTAGCCATAGTGATGTCCGAACTAGGAAAACCAGGCCAAGTTGTGAAAAGACTCATTTAAATTATTTGATTAGTTATTATTTAATATATTGATTTTTAGATGACCCGGTTGTACCCAATCAGCCCGAACCGGACCCAAACCAATTCCAAGCCCATGTAGGCACGCAGTGGACCAAAGACGACCATGTAGGCATATTTTATGTGTGTGTAGATATTTTTTTAATTATTTTTAGAATTTGATATTGTATTTCTAATTATTTATAATACTATACAATATTGGTATTAATATTGTTAAATAGGTGTTTGACAATATTTGTACGATTTTCCGGAGCCAAATGAGGAGTGCGTAGGTTATGTTCACCCAACACTACCATTGGTATATTTTTAGTATTATTATTATTATTATTATTATTATTATTATTATTATTATTATCATTATCATTATCATTATTATTATTAGTGTTGTTATTGTGTTCTTGTTAATATTAAATAAAAATCCTTATTGGTTGTATTTTCCTTATTAAAGGAATATACCTATATATGTAAATATTTCCATAAATAGGCCTACACTAGTAGTAGATAATATTAAGATTTTTTTGTTGATTTATGGATTATTATATGAAGATATAGGTGTATATTTAGTTATATATATATATATATATAAATCTATTTATATGGGTTTAGAAAAGGAAAAAAAAAACAAATTTTATAATTCGTGAACAGTGCAATGCACTGTTCACTCTCCCCTCCCCCATTGGTCCAAACCCAACAGAAGAGTTAAGTTTTTTTTTTTTTTTTGATTTGATTTGATTCAATCTCAATCAAATCTTGATCTTTTTGATTCAAATCTTCTCCTACCTAATCGATACTAAGTTCTCCTCCAATCCAATCGAAAACCAAATCAAAATTTAGTTTTAAATCAATCTAGAATAGGATTTAAAAACCGGAAAAAAGTGTATATATATGTTCAAAGTTCGGGAAAACCCAAACTTCTTCGAACAACCTACCAAAACTCCTCCATAGACCTCGCGCAGCAACCCCGTGCACCCCGACGTCGTGCACACCGCTAGGATCGCCTGCACTGCTGTGCCACCGCCAAAAAATTGTCGCAGCAGTCGCCGGAGTTCGTGCGAAAATAGGACAGCCGCAGCAGAATCAACAGCGAGTCACCTGTCTTCAAGGTAGCTTTTCTTCCAACTCGTCCAATGAAATTTCGAACCATAAATTTCCTCGTGTAGTCTAATTGACCACCTACAAACCCCTTCAAATGGTTTGTCAAAATTCGTCCTCAATTTTTCGTGAAAATTCTTGGAAGATCACGAAAAACCACTAAATACTAGTTCTTTAATAACAGTTTAAACACCAAATTCGAAGGAGTATAACTGTTCAGCTTTTGAGAGTTTTCAAAATCCTATTGGACAATCTGGAAGACAACCTATAGAGCTTCAAAATCCTTTTTGTAAATCTGAATTTCTTCGACTGTGTGTCGAGAAATCGAATTGCCAAAATCAAGAAAAACTTGTTAAAACTGTTTTTGAAAACTTTAAAATTCTTCCGAACCACGTGCGTCCCGCCAAACCGGGCGACTTGATCGTGAATTGAAAGCATCGAAAGGTGCATAATGATTTCGTGGACGTGTGGGCTTTGACAGAATTCAAAATGGTCGCGTGTGCGCGACGAATTTGATGCGTATCCGTCGAAAATCACCATATCGACCTTTTTTGAAATTCTCCGATTACTTTGTGCACGTTCGTCAGATCGAGACGAAACTTGCGCCAACAGGACCGTATCATTTTTTGGTCCTGTATGCCAAGTTTGGTCCGATTCCGAGACAGTTGATTGGATCGCCGTTTTGCGGGCCCCACGGTCCGATTCAACGGGCGATTTTGTGCATGGCTCATCGGAATCTAAAATTGGACATACCGTTGGGTTCGTATCATCAAAATAAATTCATAGACATGTAGTTTGATGACTTTAGAGACCGTTGACTCTGGCACGCTTTTTGGTACAAAGCGGGTCCAACGGCGGACACCGTTTTGACCCAAAATTACCGTTTTGCCCCTGTGTCCAGAATTGGACTTATGGGTAGGCTATTCTAGCTATTTTGCTCATTTTGGGACTGTTGGAAATGTTTGTTTCAGCATCCGGAGGTGTTTGCGGGAGTTCAGGTTTTGTGGCTCTTTAATTGCAGGACTTTTGCTACCACCAGGCAAGTACACCTTGCCAAACTCTACAGTATTTACATGCTTTCCTATATTTTCAGTATTTTTTGCTTTGTTACATATCTCTCATGTTTTCTCTTGTGATTCTTTCTAGTTACACGTGCACGTAGATTTTGATTTTTCTTTCTTTACTACTTGTTCTATCTTTTCTATCTTGTTCATGTCTAGTTATAGTATTGATATACCTGTGCCATGTTTTTTTTTCTAACCTGTTTGACCTGTACTGGACTTGGACATGACTAGATCGACTTGACTTCCTAGTTCCTTAGGAGAGGATGTTTTATTAGCCGTGGCTATCCTCTATTGTTAGTGCCTCCCGGGCTACGATAGAGAACCTATTATAGGACTGTTAGTGCCTCCCCGGGCTACGGTTTTAGCTACGATTAATATTATATTCTCATGACATGTCACCATCTGTAGAGTTCTTTTTCGTGTTATTCTTTTCTCGATTTGGTTATTCCTATATTTCTTGCATGAGATTTACTGTACAGTAGGCATGTATATTATGTGTCTTGCTAGTCCTCTGAGGACCTGGTGATCTCTCCATGCTTAGTTAGAGACGAGGACTATCCGGAGGTTTATGGTTCAGGAGTCGAGACTGGTGACGCGCCTTCGCAGGAGGACGAGATAGTGGCTGAAGACTTCTCTTGAGACATGTCTCTTCATTCATAGATTTGCTATTTTATTTTCTTTCTTTTCAGTGGACATGTAGTGGATTATGTATTTCTTTTAATATGGTTTCGGGATGTCTTACCCGCATAATTACTTTCATATTTCATGTTGGATAGATTTCTTTATTAGTATCATTTTATTGGACTTGATATATTGTGACTTATTTTCTGTGTGGATGAGATTAGCTGTGTACCTGTGACTTGTATTATACTCTGGGTTGATTATCATGATTTACAGCTTAAGCATTTCGCTAATGGGCTTACTTTGAGCTTTGGCCCATTGGTGAGGTGTTGCTGGCATGTACCGTATCCTGGTCCTATACATATTTTGAGACTGGGCGTTACACTGGGTCACTAACACAAGTCAAAACTAGACGAAACTCAAACCCGGCTAAACTAATCCCCAAAATACGATATTAATAAATAAATATTCACAAAAATATTAGAATATGAAAAATAACAAATTTACTCTCATTTTTGAAAATAGGCAGTTACATGAATTATCATAAACCATATTAAGCAAAACTGATTTGGAATTTTTGTTAATTCAGTTACATTTGGTTGGGAAGAGTTAGCCTCTTTATGCTTCAAAGAATTCGTACATTATGGTAGAGCAGTGGGGTACACCTTGAATTTGAATAAAACAAGTGGGGTGCGACTCAAAATTTCTCTAAATATAATACAATACTAGTTTTGCAATAGCTTGTTGAGAAAAGTGCTTAAACATCTGTCTTTGATAATGAAGATGCTATATACATGCAGAACTTTGACTCTGGTCGACTGTCTATAAACTTTGTTATCAATTAACGTATGCCACAAATTTTTAGGAGGAATAAGTATAAACAGTTGTTTTCACGAGAAAGATACGCTGGTATTTCTTTCGAAGAAAATTTTGTTACGTAGTTTATTTTACAATCTTTTGGTATGTAAATACAATGCAAAAATTCTTTTACAAATTTAATTCTAAAAAAAGTATGATGATGGAGGATTGATCGGTGCATGATCACTCTGCTCCATTGACGATTTGACACTAGTCTTGTTACTCACGACAAGAGCGCTAGAACAATTATTTTCTCCTTTATAGATATGAACTTCAGAAAGTCTACGTAAAGATGAACTTTTGGTTTCTTCAATGGCACATCTATTGGAGGTTGCGATGATGTAATAGACCCAAGGAGAACATCTTAGAACTTTGGTGGAGAAGATGAATTACGTAATACGGGTTGTGCAAAGTGCTGAGGACTGACAAAATGTTCTCTCTCTCTCTCTATCTTCCTTTCTCTCTCTAAAAAACAATTTTCTAAGCCCCTCCAAATGTACAATAGCATGGACTATTTATAGGCACATTTGAGAATCTTTACTGCCTTGCAAAATTATGGGATTCTGTAGGAAAGTAGCTGCCAACGAGACAGAAAACCAAGCTGGATGTCTTGGCTACTTATCATGTGGCTATCTGCAATACGTCTTTACATTGCATTCGACCCATGTGAGTGACTGTTGTCTCAGTGCTCAGGGGATTTTACCGCTATCTGATATTTTAGGAGAGCAATTTGTCAAGCAAGTGCTTGTCAGAGCTGACAACCAATCGAATGTCTGCCTGACAGTACGGGATGTCAGTTTGGCAGAGCTATCAACCAATTGTGTGTTGTCAGTTTGGCAGAATTTTCAACAAATTATATGCTGGAAGTTTGGCAGGACCGCCATCGCATTAAATGCATGTGCTCTAACATAGCTTGATTATGCGAGATTGTGCATTTGAGCACCATTATGCGATATTGTACATTTCAGTAGAATTTTATGAGAATGATTCTGTGAGGTTGGACTTTTTGTAGAGGCTTCATTTTGTTAGGTTTCATGGATTTATGCGAGAACACAACCGCGGTCCCTCGAGACCAGCTAGCTACACCCCTGGTCCTCTGCAACATGTCAGGAGGAAGGGTTCGTCGAAGTAAATAGCATGTGGAGACTTGAGTCTGTTTGCAAAGAACAAAAGTTTTATTTCAAACTAAGAAAAAGAGTACAGGAGTACAATTGATTTTTTGGGGAAGTACAACTATAGGAATCTGATCAGAAGACGATCACTTTATCCCTTGGACGATGTATTATCGAAGACACGAGCCTTTGGAGAATGTAACAACACTTTGGTAGAAGATTATGATCACCCTTGATGTTTTGTGAATGATTTGAAACCCTATTTATAGAGTTCTTGAAATAACTGTTTAGTAGTTATGCTGGATTACGCGCGCTTCAGGTTACACGCCTCCTGTTCACTTGTACGAACGGTTGTACTAACTGCTGTAGACACGTGGCATCGTTTGACTGAGATACACGTGGTCGTGGACAGTATAGTAGACATGTTCTACGAAGTTTGTGGCTTGTGCGCCACGTTACTCTGTTCCGAACACTATTTGATTACTCTGCACGAGCTTCATCAGGTTGCGCGTGGGCGCATCGTAACAACTTGCGTAAACGGTTTGCACCAACTGCTGTAGACACGTGGCATCGTTTGATTGAGATACGCGTGGTCATGGGCAGTGTAGTGGGCACACTCTACGAAGTTGATGGCTTGCGTGCCACGTCATCCTGTATTAAAATAATAATTGATCAAGTGGCGCCAATTTGTCAGGCTGCGCATAGGCGCAACTCAACGACTAGTGCATTTTGACTAGGTCTTCTGTGTTGTACTGTTTAATCCTCACGCCATTCAGTGACTTGTGCGAACCAGCTATCAGCATTAATTACATGCTGACAAAATCTTCTCGAGCGTCGCATTGCACAGGATTCGAATAGATTTTCCTTAATCTCCGTGCCGTCAGTTGTCAGATAATGATGACGCCGTTACAGCTTTTTGAGGAAGTGCGCCACATGTCGCTCCGTGCACCCTGACTCCAGCGTAACCTGATGCTGCACAACTTGAATGTTTGGCGCAACATAATATTTTGGCGCCATAAGATGATTGAGCACTTTAATGGGTGGCGTATCTTATTTTTTAGGCTCTACAAGACCCCCTTCAAAGTTTTCGAAACTTGAAAATACTTCAAAGTTTTGAAATACTTTGAATTACGCTAGCTTTGTTTGGATTGCGCCAGTCAATGCTCAACCGTTATAATAAATTTCTTCTCGAAAACATTCGATCTCCTCTTCGTCTTCCCGAGTTTCATTGATGATGTTCGGTTTCCCATGGGGAATATGAAGCGTTGGTTGGTTATATATATAGGGAGAGGTCCTTGTACTCATTCCTCATTTCTGTACTTCCATGGCACCTAAGAAGAAGGAGATGGCGACCTGCGTTAGCACCGAAGTGAAAGCTCAGGAGACAAGGCCTGACACTGCGCCTACGATCCTATCAGAGGCTGACCGATCACTGCGAGCAAACAGTTTCTTATAATGCTTTGGATTGACCCCAGCAGTCTTTGATCGTCTGAACAGTGGTCCTTCGTCTTTTTCTAAAGAGCGCGGTGATGCAGAAGGATTTCTTCGTCTGATGCGTCGTTCAGGGATTCGTGATATCCGCGAGTTAGGCGCTTCTCTTCGCCAAGCTGGTGAAGTGGACGAAAAAAAGTAATGGTTTCTGTAGGGACGCCACTTTTTCTTTTGTCTTTTGCACAACTCATTTTGTAGGGACTTGTTTTCCCTTTTTATAAAAAAAGAATAAAAAAATTATTTTTGGCGCCCTTTTACAAACCTTTTCGTCTGATCTGTTTAGTGGCGCGTGCCAATGTACCATTTTGACCAACTCAAATGTCTACTATTTTTTTTCGAAGAACACGTGGCAGTTTTTTGTGTGGTTTAAACACCTCTTGTTTAGGTCCTTCCCGAGATAGGCTCCTAGAATGACGCGCTTGTTCACATCTTTTGGGCTCTTTAAATAGTCGATAGGAGAAAGAAATGTCCATGAACTCTTTCTTTTCATTTCTTCTTTCTGTTGATGCCGATGGTTCTTTGCAGAATCCCTTCGACGGTCAAGAGTTCAATGTTCGTGAGCCTTTCTGCGCCACCAAAATTTGATGTTGTTCTTCTGCATACCGAGTCTTCGAATGTTGGTTTGCCGTGCTCTATGTCATCGACACTTTTCAGCACAAACACCGTTGATTTTGATGGTAAGTCCCAACCAGAAACCAGTGGTTTCCACATATGAGCGCCATTCATGAGTTGTGTTTACTTGTGCCGCTTTTTACTAAGACTGTTTTGAAGATAGGCGCTGATTTGTAGAAATGAGGCGCATGTTGTAGACGTGCGCCTGAAATTCTGAGAAGAGGCGCGCACTGCAATCCAGTGCCTGACTTCGGTTAGAGGCGCATGTTGTAGACGTACGCCTGAAATTCTGAGAAGAGGCGTGCACTGTAATTTAGTGCATGACTTCGGTCAGAGGCGCATGTTGTAGACGTACGCCTGAAATTCTGAGAAGAGGCGCGCACTGCAATTCAGTGCCTAACTTCGATCAGAGGCGCATGTTGTAGACGTGTGAAACCCGTAAACTTTTAGTTAATTAATTGAATAATTTAAATTAGCTAATTATTAATATAAATCATTATTAGTTGTTAATTTAGGAAAATGCATTTTTAGAAAAATTATTATTTCTGGAATTTTAGAGTTTAGACAAAACCCGTAAAAAATTTACTTATAAATTGTTGCTATTTAATTATTACTATTTTTATTAAAAAAAACCATATTTTAGAAAAAATATTTTCCTAAAATTTTTAGTTGGACCAGACCTGTCCCGAAACCCGTTCCCGAGTCCCGAACCCGATTCAAATCCATTTCCGAAACCGATCTCGATTTCGTATAAATTATAAGTTATATATATATATATATATATATATATATATATATATATATATATATATATATATATATATATATATAAAATATATATATATATATATATATATATATATATATATATATATATATATATTATATATCATAATTTTTTAATAAAGGAATGAATTCCTTTCAGAACCTTTCATTCTTAATTAACTCTCTCTCTCTCTCTCTTTTTACTTTCCACCCGACCCCTCTTCCGCGGAGGAACCGTCGAGGCCTTTGGCCTTCCCAACCGGCCGCGCCCCTTCTCTTCCCCTTCCGGTAACAGCTCTTCCTCCTTCCTATATATACACCCCTCTTCCCTTCCATCCCCATCACTCTCCATCACAAACTACTCCCAAACCCACTTCTGTGCCCTAGTTTTTCCGGCGACCCGAGCTCTACCGCCGGAGTCCCGAGCGCCCCAACCAGGCCAAGCCGGTCCGACCCTTGCCGCCGCCCTCCAGCACCCGACCAGGCCGATCCCGAACGGATCCCGCCCTTGCCGCCTCCTCTGTCCGGCGCGCCACCCGCGGCCACCGGCCAACCCCGCTCGGCGATCTCCTTCGCCGGTGACCCCGCGCCCGTGCCCGACCTCCTGTGGTCCCCGATCCGGCTGTCCGGTGCTCGATCTGTGGTCCGTAGTTTTTCGTGGCTGTTCCAGCTCTGTCCGTTTCCGTTCCCGAGTTTATCCCGCGGCTCCCTGACCAACGGATATTGGGTAAATTCTGTTAATCTCAGTAGTTCGTCCATCCCGAGTCGATGATGATTTTGGTTCTCCGATCCCGTTGCGGGATTCGGTTTATATGAGTTCGATTTCGGAAATTTTCCGAAATCCTCTTTGGGTAGTGCTGTGGTTGGAGAATTTTAGTTCTGTTGATTAGTTTCGGATTTTTCGAAACTATTATGTTCTGTGGTTTTGTTTCCTGGGCTTCTCGAAAATTCTGAGTTATGTTTGGATATATTCTGGAGATTGGTTTTATGGTATTTTCGGGTTTTGAATATTTTCGGTTTACCGAATACCGGAAACATACTGTGGATGTATTTTCGGGTTCGATATTATTTTCGGGTTTTTAAATGGTGGAAATAATTTCTTGAGTTAATTCCCTGATATGGGACTTATATTTGGTGATTGTGGCACATTTTTCCAGTTTTGGGTTATCCCGGAAATAGAGGGAATGCTGTCGAAATTTTTATAAAATTTATAAAGGAATATTTTTAAATCGGATTTCGGAAATATTTTATAAAGTGGATTTCGGACGACGACCGTATCGGTCAATGGGCCCTTAGCGAAATGCAAACGAAACCGGCATTGTTCCGGACGTTGAGGCATTAGCTATTTTATGACAATTGGACCAAGTCTGAGACTCGTATTATATTTTAATTTATTAATCTTATTTTGTAATTAAATTGTAGGATAAATTTTAGAACTAACCAATGTTTCTTCTTATTTCAATTCGTGAAAATGGTTTGTAAGGGCATAAGCCCAGCTTTTATTTAATATCTGTGGTTTTGTAATATTGTAAATTTTTATTTTATTTCTGGTTGGTTGATTGACGTAAAACGTAAAAATGATAATATAATTATTTTATAAAATTTAAATAACATTTTCTCACAATAAAATAATTAGGAAATTACAAGTTTATTGCAAATTCACGTTTTCTCATTTAAAGAAAAATATTAATTTTATATATAATACAAAATACAAAGTTTTACCAAGTAAATCAATAACTACGAGTTTTTCCAAATACAATGTTAAATTGACTTTTCTTCGTAAGATACTAATTCACCTCGGTAAGCGCGCTCTAAGTAGAGTTGTAAATAACCTAAAATTTGACTAGGACAAATTCTAGAGATTGTAACTAGCACACCTAGATATAGATTGAATATTGGTGCTAATCAGGAATTCTCAATTGTAGGGTTTCGAGGACTGTACTAACATCATCCCGGAACCAACATCGAATCCAGTTATAATCAAGGCAAGTACGGTTATGTTAATGTGCAGTTTAATTAATGTTAGTAATCTTGCATGTTTAAACCACTGTGTTACACGTAACTCTCTCCTAGAGAAATGATTGAATCTGATTGACTTGGGATATTGGGGGAGTAGCGTAGTCTTCTATGACCAAAGCCTAAATAGATAATTGATTGTGCGAGCTTATTCCTTTTTCACGAGGATAGGCCGGACCGTATCATTAGGATACAATTGAATCATCCCAAACCGGTCATAGTCATTACATACTCGAATCACTTTGTTTACTATCATGTAGTTGAAAATCATTATTTCAAAACTGTTTAATATTGCAAATTGCTAATCATTAAAAAGACAATATCTGCGATAATTCGAATTTATCATAAAAAAGACATCTTTCAAAACAACTGGGTTTCAAAAGACGGAATTGATGATTTGGATAAGCTCCATGGAAGATTTTGAGTATTTATTATCTTGTGACTTTATTTACGAAAGAGTAAATAAACGATAATAAATGAAATAGAGATGAAAAGGCTGATGAATAAGCATGCCTTTTCAAGGAAGGTTGCTTCGATTCTCGAGACAAATAGTAAATGAAGATCCTTTCACGAACATGCCTTTTTGAGGAAAGGTTGTTTCGATTCGTGAGACAGAACGTTTGGCTTTCATCTGCCTTTAAATAGTGTGGAACATTTCTGAGAGCATCATTCACCCCTTTTTCTTCCTTTGCAAATATCTTCAGAAGAAATGCCTAAGGAGACGGAAGTTATCCCAAAGATCGAAGCCGCCCTCGACACTCCTTCCGACGAGCCTCTGCCGCCTACTCAGCCAGAAGTCGGAGAAAACTCGACTATTCCTGGAGAGAAGCAGGATATTCTTGTCGAACTGGTGGAGCCTGGAAGTACTGCCGAGGACGAAGCTCTGAGGAAGGCTGCTTGTGAATTGCTGGTGTCATCGGACAATAATGTCTTCGAGCTTCTTGCGAAATACGTTTTCAATCAAGATGGCTCCGGTCCTCGTTAATTTTATGTATTTCCCCCTATTTTAAATTGATGCAAATAAAAAGGAATTTTATTTACATTCTGAGTCTCTGTGTTGATATATATATATATATATATATATATATATATATATATATATATATATATATATATATATCTTCAAACATAATATTTCTTGAGAAACTTGCCATTAATGGGCATCATGGCGACTCGACCATCCATACCAGTTAATTAATAAGCTCCGTTGGAGATGTCACGCCCCAGAACCAGAATACTGGAGAGCGGGGAAAGACATAGCCAGCTACGTATAATAAAATGGAATCCACCTCACTATACGGTCACGGCTGTCTAGATATATGAGGGTTTAACTACAATCTATCAGTCTCCTATGGTCAAGAACAAGCCTAGTGTCTCAATCACAAGCAAGCAAATAAATGTTACAAGATGTAAGATTACCAAATATACAATAGTAAGGCATCCCAAACATTACATATTCAGCTGATCATGAAGCTAGTCGTACAAAATGTCAGGACTAGCAAGAGTTTAGTCATACATGATCAACCCTAGGATCTGTCAATCATGTTACAGTCCGTAGGCAGACAGTAGTAAGATATACAATACGAGCTAACAGGTGCTTGCCGGCTAAACGCCTCAAAAGAATATTTTTACAATAGAGTGGGAGAGTCAAAATAAACCCACTCGTTGCCAGGGTTCCGTCTAGTGGTCACCATCTGGCTGGGAAGTCGGTGGATCCTCTGGAGCTGCTCCAAAATCTGGCCATACAAAATCAGCTGAGTCAGACACCAGAAAGAGCAAGTGCCACAAAGGAGGCTTCACTTAGGAACTAAAACCAGCAATTGGCACATGAGTATAATTACATAATAAAAGACAGTAATTAAGGAAAAGCATGACAGGTGATATACGATGAGATAACCATGGGACTATTCAGATGACCAGGTTACAACCCGTAAACCAAACAAGGACCAGGGTTGTAACCCTTCGTCTGAATAGAACTTGATTTCTTCCACCGTTTATCGGCAAGATAATATAAAAAATCAGGACATGTAACAATCTTGTACAGGATCAAGACAAGACTAGACTGATTGAACTCCATCCAACATTTTACGGCCAAGTAAGGAGTACGGCTTGATACTTTAACTAACTAGGGTTATCACAGGCCTAGTTACTAGCAAGATGCAGTGAGATTATTCCAACAGCCACAAGCCCTGCAGACCATCCAGGCTATCCGGACGCAATTAAGGGTTGAATTCAAGTGGGTACATCGTCCAGGAAACGCATGTACCCTTAAGTGACTTAGAGGGTGCAACACATGACAGTGTACTGGAAATGTGCCCTACTCGACGGCAGGCTACAGATCACAAGTGGGGCGCCCAGATAACGGGATTGTCTGTAGCTGGAAAATCTCTTCATGACTACTGGATTATTCTAGTGATTAGCCTTAGTCGATTTCAGTAGGTACCCCTGACCGTGGTACTCAGGGGTCCCTGTCCTAGACATGATGTAAGACAAGACGGGTTTATTTGTACAAGCACAATCGTCCACGGTGTCCAGGTCATTCATACTTGTCATGTCAAGTTAGCCGTCGCAACAGCATATCAAAGTATATCATGTCAGGTTTATCATGTCAAATTATCATATCAAGTTATCATGTCAAGTTTACTTGTCAGGAGTGCGCCACGTCGGGCCGCTATCATGTCATGTCAAAAGTGCACCACAACGGATCACCATCGTGTCAGGGAACACACTTAATTAATGGCACAAGCATATAAGTGGTAATTAAATATTAGCAGGAGCAAGGGCCGTGGGGGACTCATGCGGCTCAAGAAAATTATTACATGCGGCCAGCAAGTCACTTGGTCATATACGGCTCAAGCAAGTTGCATGCAAGCAGCTTAATTAAAAAGGCCCTGCGGCCAGCAATTAAATAGTGGCCATACGGCCCAATCAAATGGCTATGTGGCCATAATTAACAAATGGCCGTATGCGGCCAGCATGGCATTGGCCATGCGGCCAGACAAATATTCCATATACGGTTAACATTGAGTGCATATGCGGCCAGCATATATTTTCATATGCGGCCAACCTTGATTTCTAAGCATGCAAATTTTAATATATAAAAATGCTTGCAACAACTTTAGTCCATGCGGCCAACTTACTGTACAAAAATCATGCAAGCAAAATATACATGCATGCTTGCATTAAATAATACATGCATAAGTACAAAATATTTTTTGTACTCCCATGCGGCCAACCTACTGTACAAAATATATATGCATTAATATAATGCCTTAAATAATGCTTGCAAGTATAAACATGGGATTCCCATACATTAATAACATGCGGCTGGTACTAAATATACATGCATGCTTGCATGCATTAATATATTCTCATGCAAGTGCTGTATGCATCTAATGCATGCAAAGTAAAGTGCCATTAATATATATTAGCATGCATCTAATGCATGCAAAGTGTAATTACCATACGGCCAGGAATTATTGGAAGGGGGGTATATGCGGCTAGCATTGCTTCCCATGCGGCCAGCTTACAAACTTTTACATGCAAGCATTAAGCAAGCTGATGTAGCTAACAAATGCATTAAATAATGCATGCAAGAAAATTGCATTAAATAATGCAATTCCAATGTAAATATTTTTCATGCAAGCACTTGCTAGCCAAGCTTTAGCTTGCGGCCAGCAAACAATAAATGGAATGGCCAAGCAATATATTGCAATGCAATGGTTGCATGCATGAGGCCAAGCTAAAGAATTAAATGGCCGAGGCAACTTAAATGCTAAGGCATTAATTAATTAAAAGGCCATGAATTCTCTTGGCCATATGCGGCCAAGAATTCTCATATGCGGCCAAGAGTTCTCTTATGCGGCTCACTTATATTAATACCCATGCGGCTACTGCTTGCATAAGGCATGCAAGCTACTGCTTGCTTAAAGCATGCAAAAATACAATTAATGCTAAGGCCAAGTAATTAATTAATGTTAATAACAATTATTTAATGCAAGCAAATATTTAATGCATGCATGCAAGCAATTAATGCTTGCAAGGCCATGCGGCAAAGAATGGCTAAGGCCATATACGGCTAAGCACTATTTGTTAGTGCATGCAAATGTTAAGCCTATATGCGGCTGAGCACTGTAATGTGGGGGAAAAGCATATACGGCTCACTAAAATAAGCATGCAAGCAATTACTTGCAAAGGCCACGCGATAGTGCATATGCGGCCAACTCAATAATTAATTCAATTAAATGGCCATGCGGCCAGAGAACTGTTCTTCTTCTCCACTTTCCGAGAAGAAGAACACCATGAAGCCATGCTTCCAAGCTCCATAAATTCGTCATCCAGAGTCCAAATCCGAACTTCCATAAGTCAAATTGGGGCAGAATAAAATTCTCTACAACATGGAACCATCAGAACTTGAAAATAACAAGGTTAAACAGATCGAAACCCAAAAAATCCAAAAATGAAATAAACTTATATCTACATGAATTTAGCCATGGAAATTAAAAATACTGAGTACTAAAGTGGGTTAGAAACACATGAGGAAGACAACGGAACTATAAAAATGGACTTCCTCCATGAAGCAAGATGCACTTGCCTAAACCTCCCACTCTCTCAGGTTGGTGGAGAAGTTATGGTGGGGAAGAAGAATAATAGATGAGGAGAGAGAAAAGAGTGGGGGTTAATAAATGATGATGGTAGTGGTAGATAGGTGGGTTGGTCCTCCAATAAAACTGAACCAAGACAACAAGCCGAACCGAACCAAGATAAACCAAGCAAAGAAATGCCCAATTAAACCAAGCAAGGAGACATACAATACGAGACAAAATACGTACACGTATTCCAAAATACGTAATACGAACCACATGCATTACAGGAGAAAACTTTACTTACAACATAAGGTCCTTCCCACTTTGCTTCGAATTTGTCTTTGCTCATGTGTGTCATAGTCATAGGACGTCTGACGGTTAGAACTAGTTCTCCTTTTTGAAATGCTCGGGCTTTGACTTTACGGTTGAAGGCTTTTGATAGACGAGCTTGGTATAACTCAATATGTTGTAGAGGTAGGAGCCGTTTCTCGTCAAGCGCTTCAAGCTTCTGAAGTCTCAGGCGATCATTGTTTTCGGTTGTGAGTTCATTGGCAATGGCAATCCTTAGGGAAGGGATCTGGATTTCCAATTGTAAGATAACCTCGCATCCATATACCAGAGAGAAGGGTGTGCAGCCTGTAGGAGTACGTATAGTAGTACGGTAAGCCCACAGACATTCTCCAAGTTTTTTACTCCAGTTTCGTTTGTTGGTAGAAACAAACTTCTTAAGGAGTTTGATGATAGTTTTGTTAAATACTTCTGTCAACCCGTTAGCTGCAGGATTGTAAGCTGTAGAAGCAATATTATTGATCCTGTTGTCATCGCAAAATCGGGGGAACTTCTGACTGGTGAATTGTGACCCATTATCATGAATGATTCGTCGAGGAACACCGAATCTATAAGTCACATGATGTTTGATAAAGTTGATGACGCTGCTTGTCTTAACCTCAGCTAGAGGTATAGCTTCAGTCCATTTTGAGAAGTAATCAGTTATGGCTAATATGAACCGATGTCCTCGAGATGAGGGAGGGTTGATAGGACCGATGACATCTATTTCCTAAGCTTCAAAGGGCCAAGATGCTGCCGCCGGGTAAAAAAATTCTGACGGTTGATGAATAAAGTCAGCATGAATTTGACATGCTCGGCACTTTCTTGCATACTCGATTTCATCAGATACCATTGAGGGCCAATAATAGCCCATACGGCGAATACGATCCTGCAATTTAGGACCAGGTTGATGTGCGCCACAAACACCGTCATGAGCTTCACGAAGTATTTGTTTTGCTTCTTTTCCCGTAAGACAACGTAGGAGTAAGCCGTCGAACGTTCGTCGGTAAAGTGTCTTTGTAGTATGATTATAGTAAAATCTGAGTGACCGTCACCGAATTATTGTGGCCTCCTTAGGGTCTTCAGGTAGGATATCATGGACCACGAAGTCTATGAAAGGAGTCCTCCAGTCTTTACTGATGGTACAAATTTCAACTGAATTATTGAATTCCATGTTTGGGTTGTTGACTTCAATATTTAAGTTATTCTGGACACAAAATAACTCTCGATTAGTGATGACGATCATTTCTTATCTTCTGACGGGAATTACTAATACTGCTACAAGATTAGCGAGTGCATCAGCTTCTGTGTTACATGCTCGGCGTACGTGTTCAATGAAGAAGCCTTTGAATGAAGTGGCCATCCTGATCGCTGTATCATGATATAGAACCAAATCTTGATGTCGAACTTCGTATGTGCCTCTAACTTGATTGACAATCAGTTTGGAGTCTCCGTAAACTTCAAGATAATCAATATCTAATTGTTTAGCCAATTGGAGACCAATGAGCAGAGCGTTGTATTCAGCTACATTGTTGGAACATGACTCATCTAAAGAATAAGCTCTTTAGATAGCTAACCCTTCTGGTGAGACGAGAACGATTCCAACTCCAGCAACAATAGCATCTTTTGGTCCAATTCTGGATGCACCATCAAAGAATAGACGCCAAATAAGAATTTCTTCTGAAATCATGTTGGATTCTAAGGTTTCATCTGGAATCTCATCGTAGAGTTTAGATGTTTCGGGAACTGGATGAGCTGCTAGAAAGTCAGCAAGGGCTTGACCTTTAACAGACTTTTGAGGAACATAAACCATATCATATTGTGCTAACAATATGGCCCATGTTGCAAGCCTAGAATTGAGGGTACTAGGCTTCTTCATCAGGACCCTGAGAGGGTTAACTCTAGAAATAATATGAATAGTTTGGCCAGTGATATAATGTCTCGTCTTTTGACCAGCAAACATCAAAGCTAGACATTCTTTTTCTACTGGAGTGTATCGATGCTCAGCTCCAATCATCATGCGGCTAAGGTAGTAGATAGCCTGTTCATGACCCTCTTTATTCCTCTAAGCTAATAAAGCACCTAAAGAGTGGTCCATTGCTCGAACATACATCAGAAAAGGTATTCCTAACGGAGGCACTAGAACTGGAGGGTTCATCAAGTACCACTTTATGTCTTTAAATGTTTGTTGACATTCTTCAGTCCAAATAAAAGACACGCCTTCCTTCATGAGTTGAGTGAACGGTCTACAGCGTCTAGAGAGATTTGAGATGAATCTCCTGATGTACGCAAGCCGTCCCTGGAATCCTCGTAGCTCTTTTAGGTTGCGTAGAGGATGCATTTCTTGAATGACTTTTATTTTCTCAAGGTCAACGTGTATACCTTTAGAGGTAATAACGAATCCAAGAAACTTGCCATTAGAGACTCCCAGGAATGACTTGGTGGGATTCATCTTGAGTTGATGCTGGCACATTAGATCGAAAATAGTTTTCAAATCTTGAATATGGTCTTTCTTTAAACGACTTTTGACAGCAATATCATCAACATAACATTCAACAGTCTTTCGTAAATGATCATGAAAGATGGTACTCATGGCCCGCTGATATGTTGCACCAGCATTTTTAAGACCAAATGAAATAACAGTGTAGCAATAGACTCCAAGAGGAGTGCAAAAAGATGTATGTTTTTCATCTTCTGGATGATCTTGATTTGATTGTATCCTGAAAATCCATCCATAAAGGACATACATTCAAATTCGCAAGTATTGTCAATCATGACATCAGTGATTGGGAAAGGGAATTCATCTTTGGGACAGGCTTCATTAAGGTCTCTGAAGTCGATGCAGACTCGAACTTTTCCTGTCTTCTTCAAAACTGGGACAACATTAGCCACCCAGTCCGGATGTTGTTCTTCTCTGATGAAACCACAAGTGATAAGTTTCTTAACCCCAGCTTCTATGACATCCATCATGTCAGGTCGAAACCGACGTTGTTACTGTTTGACTGGCCTCGTATTTGGCAGAGTGTTGAGCTTGTGGGTAGCAATCTGAGGATCCAACCCCGACATGTCTTCATAGCTCCAAGCAAATACATCAATATATTCCCTAATGAGTTGGATTAGTTCTTGTTTATCCGCTTCAGGGAGGCTTTTGCTGACAAATATCGATTTTGGAGAAACTTCATCTCCAATATTGACTTGAACCAGCTGATGTTCAGTAGGTGGCTCACATTGCTCAAAGCGAAGCTCCTATTGAGTATCCATCCTTTGTGCCCAAGGATCAGATTCAGAAGCTTCGACAAAGTCTTCGTCATCTTCCGAGAACTCAGCAGTCACCATATTGGAAGATAGAGTCACACGATGGACGTGCCCTACACTGATATCAGAATCCCATGAGATAGAATCAGAAAAGTTAGATCACTCTTCTTCCTCGGATTCGAAGGCTTCTGGAGTCAGAGTTGGTGAAGTATAACCTAATCCCCGCTTCGTTTTGCCGTAGTATTGTTGTGATTTTCCTTTTAGAGCAGGAATACGAATAGGAGTTCGCCTTCCTTTGCCGCCATTGAGACCAGCTTTAAAATTATAGCCCATTTTTTGAATGATATCTTTTGATTGTTGACTATAACGACGTAGTTGAAGTCTTTCGTTATCGTGATTTTCTTCTTTGCTATCGGACATGATCTTCTATTCCGTTCCTTTACTAAAAAGTATAGGAAGTTCATCTTTCTTTCTGGAAGGAACTAAGAAGAAGGAGTCCTGCATTGGCTTGAGTAATACTTCGTTTCAAGAAGCTTCAACTGCTCCTATGGCAAGTGGTTCAAAGTTATCTATCATTTTTAAATAACATCGAGTATAATAAAAAAATATCAGTATACTGTAAAGGAGATGCTATTTTATTGATTTGTACATCGTCATTTACAACATGATTCTTAGCCTTCACAGAAGGCTTAGTAAGGTTGATAACCAGAGGAGGAGAAGGAGAAGGAGGAGGTTTGTTACAACGAAGGTCGATAACAAGAGGCTAAGAAGAGGTGAGCTCCTTTTGTTCCTTTTTTACAGCAGAAGGGTGTTTGTTATGAGAGGAAAGATGTATGGTCGATGTCTGAGAAGAAGAAGGACAAATAGCACGTCCTTTGACGGAGATCACGAGAACATCTTTTGAAGTATGTTTCTGATCCTTCTCACTATCCATTGCCAATATAACTTTCATGAACTCCTCTTTGTACATCCGAGAGTCTGTAAAATATGTTTCAACCCTCCTGAAAGGATTTAATTCGGCTACTTCCTTTTGGACTTCTCCATTGGCATCACATATTTGAAGTATTGATGTAAAATGGATGGTACAATGTTATGCTCATGTAGAAAGGGTCTTCCCAGTAAAGCATTGTAAGAGCCGTGATTGTCGATCACGTAGAAAGTAACCTTCGTACGAAGATTGCCTATTTGAACTTTCAGGCGAATCTTTTCCAAAGGTTCACTTCTCCCAGAATTGAATCCCAGGATTGTCGTGATGGTTGTCGAAAGATTGTGTACGAGAATCTTCAATGCATCTAGTAAATTCTTTGGCATGATGCTGAGCATAGACCCAGGATCGATCAGGATACGATCAACTTCATGGTATCAACATATCTCGTGAAGTAGAAGGGTCGATCATGACGATTATCTTCTAACAGCATATCGTCTTGTGTAAAGGTGATGTTTGGCATCAGTTCCATCACACTATGACAATGAAGGCATGTTATAGGCTCATCCTCTGGTTTCTTGAGAAGTGCTAGACAAGTATCGGCTTGCGTTAAAGCTTCACTCAACGTTTCTCGAGTCTCCCTCGAAAGACGGAATAGCTCAAAAATTGACAATTTTACCGGAGTATTGGCTAGTTGAGCCAGTATATCAAAGTTATATGGCTTCTCAAGTCCCAAAATTAGAGTTTTCTTTAATACTTTGTCGAAACGGATAGGCTGTTTTCCTTTGTCGGCTGTCGTCGGTTTGGAAAGAGTTACCTCTATCTAGGGTGACGAAGTTGATGGATTATTGACAGTAGGAGAAGATGTTGCTTGAGGAGCCTCCAGAGCTGGAGCAGGGTCTTCTTGACCTTCTGAGTAGTCTCTTAGGTAAGGTTTCCCAGACCTGGTACCGGTCAAGACTTCCTCCTCGGATACAGGCTCAAAGGACACCATATTGCAGTTCTTTGCCTGGATCTTATTTCTGGAAGATTTCTTTCGGCAAGATGGAGAGTTTGTCCAGTAACCCAAACCAACCCGAGATTGGTTGTGAGAAAGACATAGAGAAAGAGGTACAGGAAATCCCTTTCTATGATTCAAACTAGAGGCCTCTTGTAGATCATATCCCATCTTTGTCATGAGTTCACGAGATTATGGACTGTACAGATGGAAAGCTGGTTGGTATTTGGCATCTGATTTTGACAATGTTGTCTTATCAGTGGAAGAAGAAGAAGGATTATCTGCTGCTGGGATGAAGGTAGCAGTTAGAGGTGGAAGATAAGGCTCACCAAATGAAATCATGTGACATGATTTATTTTTAGTGGCCTTCTTGGACTTAGTGGAAGAAGATGGTGTTTCAAAGTCCGCCACTAAATCTGGATGGATCCATATGATCTCCCCTTTATCAGTAGACAGAGGAAAAAGACCATCTATCCATGCAAGTGGAAGATTAACAATTTTCAGAGTAGTTCTCGGAATGGGGATGACGCCGTCTTGCACAAGTTGAGCTGGAAAGTCTCCAAACTGTAAAGAGACGACATTAGCCATTACAGTTTTCTCGTCTTGCTGGAGAGTGATTGCACCAGAATTGATCATCTCCTGAATTTTACCCTTGAACACATAGCACGCTCGAGTTGGATGTCCAATAAACCTGTGGTAAACACAATATTTAGGATGGTCAGTCTTACCAACTTCATCTGGCCTTTTAGGTTCTGGCAGTTGGAGTTTGTTGCTCTTGATGAGACAATCAAAGATACTCATGATGTCATCTTCATCGAAAGAGTATTCTTCTTTTGGACGAGGTGCCCGTTGTGGTGGTGCTGAAGAGGTAGATGTTGGCTGATTTACATTGATGGCCAAGGCTTCTTTGCCTTTGAGGTTAATGGACAAAGTTTCCTTGCTCTTACGATTGTTCTGTCGGCCATTATTATTTGGTGTAGCACGTTCCTCTTTGTCAAGATTAGGCATTTGAATGCCTAATTGTTTGAATTTGTCAGCGCTTTCTTCTGCGGCTTTGGCGTTCATTATAAAAGTAGGCCAATCCTGGAACTGTGTTGATCCTGTCCATATGCTGATTATAGGCAACAAGTTTGATTTGCAAGTGTCTATAGTTAAAGCATCTGGAGTTTCGAGAGGCATTTTGAGTGCTTCACGGCGGAACCGTTCAATAAAACGTTCAGTCGTTTTATTATGTCGTTTTTTGATTTTGATGAGAGCAGACATAGTCATGTCATTGGTTCCCTCATAAAATTGTTTCAAGAATATTTATTTGAAGCCAGCGAAAGAGGTTATGCACCCATCTGGTAAACTACGATACCAGTCATATGCTGTACCAGCTAAACAACCAATAAATACTCTGGTAAGAAGAGCATAATTTGGTTGGAGTTGATCAGTCATTACTTCAAAGTGGTTGAGGTATTGACTTAGAGACGTGCTGCCATCAAACAGCATAATAGTAGGGGGTTTGTATTTATAAGGAAATTGGACCTCTTTCCATTCTATGGTATAGGGCTGTTTGATCCCAAGCTTATGCAGGCCATCCTTCTGTTTGAAAGCTTCAAATAGAGTACGTAAAAGTTTTACGGCCTCATTGGTATCTCATGTTGATTGCAGAGTAGTAGATTGATTCAATGTGTTAGGAGGGGGTAACGCATGATAAGTACCACCCCTGTACCAGATTGACTTGGAATAGCCTGTGCAGGAATGGAAGCAGTGTGAGAAGATTGTACCCCCAGATCAATATTGGTAGGAATTGATGTTGTCACAGGTTCTTGAGTCGGAATCAGATTCGCGACTGGTGGAACTGTATATTGTGCCATAATCACAGCATGCATGCCTGCCATCATCTCAGCCATGTTCTTCAAACTAGCCTCCAAAGCAGCAATTCTCTGCTCTTGACTGGAAGAAGTGGAGGTATCTTGATCTTCTGTGACGGCATAAGCAGTTACTTCTCTAGCCTTTGAAGACGAGCTAGTAGAAAGAATGGTCCTTTCAGAACTTTCACTGTCAGCGTCAAAGTCACATAAAGAACTATCCCCAGAATAAGTGATAGGGATATCTTTTTGACTGAAAGAATCTTGGTTTGAATCAAGAAGATTCCTTTGACCGATTGTGTCTCGGCTTCTTGATCTAGTATATTGGTATACTCATTCACCGGATTCATGAATCCGATCTAAGTATTGCTGACTAGGATTGCGGAACGCATTACGTCTTGGACGTTTTCCACCTCCAGTGCTTCGAGATGCCATGTTGACAGAAGCATAAAGTAGTTCATCTTCGTCCACTAGGATTGGTTCAGGAGTTTGAACATAATTCAAACGGTCAAAGATGGATCGCTTAGCCGACTGACAGCACCATTTGATGACAACTTCGTGATGGTGGTTGCAATGATGTTCTTGTTGTTGGACCACCGTTAGACGGGATGGATTTGCAACCTTCCGCTTCTGTATTAAGAGTTCACGGAGGTCACTAACCGGACGAGAAGAAGTTGTAGGAATGTAGCCCTTGATAATATTCGGGACATGGTTCCTGTTCCTGAGGTGTCCTATACCTTGAATGTACAAGGACGTGCTAAGCTGGTTAGCATAAGTCACAGGATCTTTTACCTCAGCATTCTTCCTCTAGTGTAAGTTAGCAACTGGTACGAGTTGCGCTTGATGCATCTTGTGATTTCCCGAGATTGAGCCTAATTGGCACCTGTTGATATAGGTGTGCAAGTTTGACAGGGGAGTTGCTTGTGTATCTACTTGAGATACTAGTAGTTTGTCTCGTCGGGATCTTGAAATACATAAGGTTGGTAGATCCTGCCCCGATCTCTTTGGAGTAGGCATAATGCCCTTTTGCATGAAAGGTTTGTTCTGAATGGAACCCATCTTCCCGATAGAGATTTGGTTGTCTCTATTAAGGAGAGCAGTACTTTTCACCTAGTCAACGACTCGAGCATGTCACGACCCGCACCCGCTTTCCTGGATACGAGACGTGTCCAAGCCAGCCTACGCCGCAGAGTCGGCGGTAGAACGCTGTCAAGCCCGCAAGAATATAAATGCTCAAGATATCACATTTGCTGCTCATTCACATTACTAAATTTATTACAACTTTTACAATTGAAAAAAATACAAGATTTTACAACTAATGAAATTGATACAATTGCTTTCTATTTCTAGGTTGTCTTTAGCATACCCAAGTTCTCCCAATGCTAAGAGTGATCGCGGCTAAACCTGAAAAATGTTGGTTATCCAGTCAGGATTGGAACAAGTACACAAACCGACGACAATGCAAAACACAATAGAATTAACAAGACATGAAAATAATATATGGAATATGAAAGCTAGCAAGAAAACTGATGACATGGCACGGTAGAGAAGTAAACAAGGAAAAACTAATAAAAGACATCTATCTAGGTGGTGTGAAATATCCATTTCAACATGTGGACGGCTAGGGGTAAATAAGGCACACTGCACGTGTCGTGCGCAGCGGCTAGCATTCACGAGAGACAATGGGATAGTTCTGGGTAGTCCACATTTCTACTAAGATATCTCCCCTCCCGACTACTCCGTGTGACGAGCGTGTCAACAAGCAGCAAGATATATGTATAGACATGAAATATGAAAACTACTATGAATCGAAAAGCAATCAGAAAGTGCACTTGCCTGTCGTCTTGGGCTGCGAGTAATGATCAAGCAAAAAGTTGGAGTCCAAGGAACCTGTTATATGTATTAAGTCTAATTAACATATGAATTTTAACAAAATAGAGTTATACTGGAATTTACTGCTAGTTACTCCTACAATTCCAATTGGCTCCTAAGTGGCTTGGGTGGTCCCCACACTAACTTCCTAACTCCTAACCTGACCCTCAGGCATATCTGCAAGGACCCTTGTCAAGACTATTACCTCTCTATCATATATATATATATATATATATCCTACAAAACAGTAGTGTCCTACTGTTATAAGCTTCCAGGTGCCCATGTAAGAGGTGCAACCTGCAGAACACATTGGGTAGTACTAAATTATGAGTCCTAGCTATTCAAAAGTCTAATATGGTGTATGCAAGTGAAAATAACTAATATGCAGGCCATTGGATTGAGAGGTATGCACTAATGAGTTGAAATGTAGGCAGGGTGTTATATCTAGGCTACTAACCAACCAGACTGGTACAAAGAGGTGATGTTTGGCTGAACCCTGAGACCAGAGTGGACAAGTGGTTTGGGAATACCCCTGTACTCTATGTGGCTCACCGAGTTGAGTTTACTGTCCTCCATATACTCACATATCAGTAGTGTACATCAAGTTACACCCTACACATTTGTATTCATATATAACCAATAAATACTGAAACATTGCTGACCAAGGTTGACATTTCTACAGTAATTCTGATCGAGGGGATATGTACATAGCAATGGGTACGAGATGTGAGAGGATCTTCTGAGAAGAAAACAGAATACTATGGGTCCAAGATACCCATGCACAAGTAAGCAGGAAAACCTATTGGTGAAGCAATTCAATGTGCATTGCCATTTGCAGATGTCAACCTACTCCTTCCTGAGAAAGATAATTCTTCAAGAATAGAGGTAGTATTGTCCCTTTCTTCCACCAATGCATAATTGTTCTCATATACAGACGACCCAACTCAAGGATGAACAGGTATATCTGATACACAATGGAGTGAATGACCAAACTAAGTAAGTCAAACTCTTCTTGTGCCTTTACTCTCCATAACATCTCTGATACATAGTGGTATCAGATTAGGACACAAAACAGTAGTTAGAGGTAATAACTAAACAAGGACACATAGCTAAACATTAAGATGGATAGGTACTCCACCACCAATGATACATGTATCCAAATTATAACCCCTGCTAGTACATCTCCTATACTCACAATATTACCTGCATTTAATCTTTAAATGACAGATCAATGTACAGGTTGATACTTCTGATGCAGGGCAGATCATTAGTAGGACTGAACACATATAGTAGGTACCCTGTTATGTAATGTTGTGTAGAAGGAAAAACTGGAACTTGACAATATCATCTCTGAATTTGCGGTGGTTTAACAAGTTTTGCTCTTATGAAGAGCACGTTTGCTATATGTTATCTAACCTGGGGATTAGGAAGGTATGTTTTGATGTAAAAGATGATATGGTCTATGGGCAGGCAACAGGGTACCAACTATAAATTCATGTGTACATGCTCATACTCTGTCCTGGACTAGTTCATCCACTACCAAATTACAGCATTTTAGCGACGGCCATTTAGCGACGGAAAATTTCCGTCGCTATTACCGTCGGATCACCGACGGATTTGTGACGAAATACCGACGGAAAGCAGTGGACAATTTTTTTTATTTTTTTATGTCCATATCCGTCGCTACGCCGTCGATAGGTCGTCGGCCATGTAGCGACGGTTTTATATCCGTCGCTAGAACGTCGCATATTTTGGCGGGAAAAGCCTAAAATATTGGCGCGAGATTTGACTGACGACTTAGCGACGGAATAATTCGTCGCTACTCTGGCGCAAGATTTACTGACTACTTAGCGACGGAATAATCCGTCGCTAAGCCGTCGCTAATTTCTGTACCCTAACTTAAATTGAACCGACGGGGGGGAAATTTTCATTCCCCCCAAAACACTCTCTCTCTTCCCTCTCCCTCTCTCCGACGATCTCGCTCTCTCCGACCGGCGATCTCCCTCTCTCTCTAAGGTATGCTCTCTCTCTCCCCCCCCTCTCTCTCTCTCTATCTCCCTCTCTCTCTCTCTCTCTCTTTTACGATTTGGGGGGTTGGGGGGCTGTCGTAGTGGTCGGAGAGGGTGTGGGGCAGGGGGGTTTCGGGTACGGGGTGGGGTGGTCGGGGCAAGGGTGGAGTGGGGTGGTCGGGGGCAGGGGGGTCGGGGAGGGGGTCGGGCAGGGGTGGGGGGTGGTCTGGGCAGGGGGGTTCGGGTAGGGGGTGGGGTGGTCGGGGCAAGGGTGGGGTGGGAGAGGGGGCAGGGGGGTCGGGGAGGGGGTCGGGCAGGGGTGGGGGGTGGTCTGGGCAGGGGGGTGGGAGAGGGGGTCGGGCAGGGGTTGGGGGAGGGTCGGGCAGGGGTTGGGGGGGTCGGGGCAGGGGGGGCAGGGGGGTGGGAGAGGGGGTCGGGCAGGGGTTGGGGGAGGGTCGGGCAGGGGTTGGGGGGGTCGGGACAGGGGGGGCAGGGGGGTGGGAGAGGGGGTCGGACAGGGGTTGGGGGGGGTCGGGCAGGGGTTGGGGGGGTCGGGGCAGGGGGGACAGTGGGGTGGGAGAGGGGGTCGGACAGGGGTTGGGGGGGGTCGGGCAGGGGTTGGGGGGAGGTCGGGGCAGGGGGCGTAGGAGGGACTCTGGAGTCCCCGCGCAGGAGTCCTCCTCCTCCTCTCCCATAGACACACACACACACACGGACACACACACACACACACACACGGACACACACACACACACAGACACACACACACACGGACACACACACACAGACACACACACACACGGACACACACACACACACACACACGGACACACACAGACACAGACACACGGATACACACACACTCAGACATATATATCATGGTTTAAAGTATCGGCCGATACCGATCCGATACGGCCGATACCGATACGGTTTGGCATGTTCCGATCCGATACCGACCGATACCAAGTATTGACCGATACCGACATTGGGGGTCTTTGTTCCGGTCAATTCGACAAAGAAAATTAAACAGAAAAGACAAATCAACAAGGGTTTAAAGCATAACAAGGTTGTAGAAGCATGTAAAAGAAGAAAATCACATCAATTGAAGAAAATCACATCTATTGTTTGTAAACCAATCGCTAAGGGTGACTACTATTTCATTTAATTTCAAAACTACTAAGAAATAACACTGAAAATACTTAAAATTATGCCTAAATGTATAAAATATATGTTTTTAAATGTAAATAATTTATTAATAATTATTTGTTCCCCGATACCAAAAAATCCGATACTCCGATCCGAAACCGCCGATACTACCGATATCGCCGATACCAATACTCATAGGAATAGTCCGATACCGATTCCGATACCGATACTTTGAACCTTGATATATATATATATATATATATATATATATATATATATATATATATATATATATATATATATAGGCATAATTTTAAGTAATTTATTAATAATATATATATACACAGACACACGTCGTGAAGTCTAGTATATATATTTGATTAGCTAAGGTAGAAGTTTAGCCTAATTAAGGTTAGTTTTGACATAGTTGACTTGGACTCCTAATTTGACCCAGAACTAGTCTAGTATACCATCTGCTCCTCCTTTCTTCCCTTCTTCTCATTCGACTATCTCGGCCTCCTATTCGGCCTACTATTCCGATATGCGTTTGATACGGTCTACCTAACCTATATACTGATACTAATCTGATACTCTCTGATATTAAGTACATCCGGCTTACTAGCTAGCGGATCCACCAGTTATATGATTATATACTAATTATGTTAGATTGTGATACTAAGTAGCCTCGTGTAGGCCTAGCGTGTTATCCACAAGTTTAGTTTTTCTTACGATATGAGTATCTGTATCGGGCTATTAATTCTTATGTTTAGTTTGTCTTACGATACAGATATTCACATCAAATCGAGCATGAATCGTTACTTTGTTGATCGTACATGGATGTACAAACGACAACACGAGAGCAGAATTGGTGTGAGTGACGATTTTCAGGCAGGTGTGGAAGTATTTCTTAAGTATGACATGAGCAAAACTCAGTACATGGACGATAACAAAATCAAGTGTCCACGTGTTAATTGTCACAATAGACGTTTCGAAGAAGTGATGACTGTGAGAGATCATTTGACCCGTAAGGGTTTCGTACGTGATTACGGCCTGTGGTCATCGCAAGGTAAATTATATTCAGAAAGACAGGCTGCAGAAGCTGGTACTTATGCTTTTGATAATAATGCTGCAACGGATGTCCTCGAAGACGACGGATGCTCTGTGGATTATGGAGACATGCAGAACCTTGCACGAGATATGGTGTATGCTGCGGCAGGGCCTAATTTTGATCCGGAGGATCCTAATCCCGAGGCAAAGGAGTTCTATGATATGTTTAAGGACGCAGATACTCCTCTATATCCTGGTTGTGAGACTCATTCCGCACTGTCAGTGACGATGCGGTTGTTGAACATAAAGTCTGATTTTAACTTGCCACAAGCTTGCTATGATCGGATCACACAATTAACTAATGAGGTGTTACCGAAGGAATCAAAAGAGCTCCCAAGAAACTTCTACAAGTCAAAGATGATGGTCCGACAACTGGGACTGGGGTACGAGAAGATAGATTGCTGTCGCAACAGATGCATGTTGTATTACAAAGAGAATTGCGTATTAGAAAGTTGTTGGTTCTGTAATGCGGATCGTTACAAGACAGTACAGGGAAAAGGAAAGTCAACTAGAAAATGACGTCCTTACAAGTATATGCATTACTTGTCGATCACGAAGCGCTTACAGAGGATGTATATGTCTCTGAATACAGCAGAACACATGACGTGGCACAGTGAAGATCGCATAAAGGACGAAGAAGAATTGTCACATCCTTCGGATGGGGAGGCGTGGAAATATTTTGATTTGTGTCATCCAGATTTTGCTGCAGAGCCTAGAAATGTACGCCTGGCGCTATGTTCTGATGGCTTCGCCCCTTTCGGACAGTCGGGATCTCAATACTCATGCTGGCCGGTCATTCTTACCCCTTATAATCTGCCACCATGGATGTGTATGAAGACTCCTTATATGTTCTTGACAGCTATCATACCCGGTCCCAAAAATCCGACAAAGAACATCGATATATATTTACAGCCGTTGGTGGATGAGCTGAAACAGTTGTGGGAGATCGGCGTCACGACCTATGATATTTCCAGAAAACAAAACTTTCAGATGAGAGCTTCACTCATGTGGACAATCAATGATTTTCCAGCATACGGTATGCTGTCGGGATGGAGTACGCACGGCAACATGTCTTGTCCGATATGTATGGAAAATAGTAAGGCGTTCCGCCTTAGACATGGAAGAAAAACTTCTTTCTTTGACTGTCACCGTCAATTTCTGCCAACGAGACATCCTTGGCGAAAGAACAAGGACGCGTTCAGATATGGAAAACAAGAATTTTCTGAACCTCCTGCCAGATTATCGGGATACGATATTTGGGAAGATGTAAAAGAATTGCCCACCGCAATGGAAGATCCATCGAACAATCGTGTCGAGGGGTTTGGACAAAGCCATAACTGGACCAAACGGAGTATCTTCTGGGACTTGCCTTATTGGAAAGATAATCTTATTAGGCATAATCTTGATGTCATGCATATCGAAAAGAATGTGTTCGATAATGTCTTCAATACCGTTATGGATATTAAAGGAAAGACGAAGGACAATCCAAAAGCAAGACAAGACATGGCCGAGATATGCAAACGTTATAATCTAAACTTGATACAAAGGGGAGCTGGTGGACAAGTAACTAAGCCGATAGCGCCATACGCATTGAGCAAGGAAGATAGATTAATAATCTGCAAGTGGATATCTACTTTAAGATTTTCCGACGGCTATGTGTCGAATTTGTCTAGATGCGTTGATCTCAATGAACGCAAGCTAACAGGAATGAAGAGTCACGACTGCCACGTGTTTATGGAAAGATTACTGCCCATTGCGTTGAGAGAGTTGTTGCCTTCTGCTGTATGGGTTCCGTTGGCCGAGCTGTCTACATTCTTCAGGGATATCTGTTCAACTAAGCTCACGGTGCAACATATGATACAACTTGAGGAGAAGATTGTCTTAACAATTTGCAAGTTAGAGAAAATATTTCCACCGGGTTTCTTCGACAGTATGGAGCATCTACCGATTCATCTAGCATACGAAGCCCGTGTCGGTGCATCTGTTCATTATCGATGGATGTACCCCTTTGAAAGGTAAATAAAAATCGATATAATTTAAGTGGATTTTACAATTCATTGTTAATTCTCAAGATAATTTGTCTCTCTAGGTATCTACATCATCTAAAGAAGAAAGTTGGCAACAAGGCTCATATAGAGGCTTCGATATGCGAAGCATATCTTATCGAGGAGGTGTCAAACTTTTGCTCCATTTATTTCGATACTCATGTTGAGACAAATCGAAATAGACCTCAAAGGAATGACGAAGACGTTGAGGAAGGAGGTATATTCAATTTAAGGGGCAAGCCTATTGGGACTAGTAAGAAACGGTGGTTGAGTGACGATGAGTATGATGCCGCTCACCGATATGTCTTGTTAAATTGTGACATACAAGAAGTGAGAGATTTGGAGAAGTAAGTGACTACACCTCGTTATAATCTCTAATTTGGTGAGGTAAGTGACTACACTAATTTTTATTCTCTCTAACAGTGTATTTAGAGATGAAGTCAAAATAAGGACACCCGATATTACCGATGAGGGACTTCAAAGAGAGGTTGATTTTACCTTTCCATCATGGTTTCGAGATTACGTAAGTAACTGAGATAATATGTTATGCGGCTACCATTTAAATATATATATGCAACTAAAACATTTAAAGTTTACAGGTTTTATTAGCTGAACCAAGTACACTCACAAATGAGAGCATTCGTTATTTGTCATTGGGACCGAAGAAGCATGCAAAGACATGGCCCGGCTATGTCGTTAATGGCTTCAAGTTTAAGACAACTCAACATCCTATAAATGCCGAATTTCTCAATGACGGCTTCAGTACGAAGGATTCTGGTGTTTGCATAAGAGGCACAATCTATGACGACGAGCCGGACTTTGACTATTATGGAGTGCTTCGGGATATTGTAGAATTACAATATAGTGCCCCATTTGATATGCATATTGTTATGTTCAAATGTGAGTGGTTCGATACGACACCAAATATCGGTTGGAGAATCGATAAACAATTTGGATTCGTCGATATAAATCATCGCAGGAGGTATAGAGGGTCCGACACGTTTGCGATAGCAAGTCAGGCTGTTCAAGTCTACTATACAAGCTACCCAAGGCGTCGTAGAGATCGCTTTGACTGGTGGGCAGTATGCAAGATTAAATCTAGAAATACATTCAACGTTGGAGACCCAGCATACCAAGAGGACCAGATCGAAAAGCCCTAATACTTGGGACAACAGTCTTGTGACATGGATGTTGAATTAGAGGTTGATATACCTCTTGCTGATGAAAATAAAGGGAAGGAAGAGGTTGATATACAAGACTTAGATGTCAACCAGGGGAGAAAGAGGCGTCTTGTCCCAAGTATTGAGACTGAAGAAGAAGAAGAAGAAGAAGAAGAAGAAGAAGAAGAAGAAGAATAAGAAGAAGAAGAAGAACTTTATGAGGATGAGGATGAGGATACAGATGAATTCGACGATGAGGATGATGATGATGATGAGGCCGAGGCCGAGGAAGAGGACGATGACGATGATTAAATATCGCTATATTTCAGTTGTATCTTGAAGCACCCAATATCTGGTCTCGAATCCTAAATTACCCTATTACATTTGGATTTATAATTACAAGTCTAGTGGAACACAAAATGCCCTTTCATCAAAAGTTACAAGAATTGTACTTTGTTGTATTGGTGCGTGATTTTATCAGATTTTGTGTATCTAGCTTTTATTCGTACTTCACTTCTGATTGTAATATTTATTTCAGTTTGGGATATTTGCATATTATTGTATGAGTTTCTTTTTGCAGATGGCACTCCTAGGCCTACTCGTCTGGGCGGCACTCATCGCCCTGCTGCTGGTATGGATATGTTTAGTTTTATATTTATTTATAAATCTATGTTGTCGGTATTTTGTTTATGTGTTCTATTTACAGGGCATGGTTGCGAGCACCCGTACTGGTGGTGCTGGCCGTGGTCGTGGCGGTGGCGGCGGCGGCGGCGGTGGTGGTGGTGGTGGTGGTCGTGGGCGTGGGCGTGGGCGTGGTGGTAGCGGTCGTGGTCGCCAGCCGCATTCCCCGGATGTGACCTCCGATCCCGACTTGGAGAGCCCAGACACAGGCTCTTCCCGCCGTCATTCTTCCTCGGTGCTACCGACATCGTCGTCGAGGCCTGTGACTCCATCCGCTAGCGGATCCGTTCCGCCACCGGATGTACCAGCGGATGCAGCAGCAGATGCAGCAGGGGGCCCAGCAGTTACTGCAGGGTGGGCCTCAGAGTACCCCGGGATTCAATTTCATCCTGTTACCGGGGAGTACGTGCGCGGACCCGCGGATCCCCCGACGCCACCAGAGAGGCTGGTGGGCGAGTTCCGACGAGAGCTATAGCCCGCTGGTGAATCGTAAGTAAATTTAAGTTAATTTATTAACTTTGTTTCATTTATTCAAGTTAATAATCCAGTCGTTGCTTCTTTATAGGTTTTTCCCGTGGGATGCTGCCCGGATTCTAGGGCACATTATCCGGGATAACTACCATGGCCCCTACCTCAATTTTTCTGAGGTGCCTCAGGACATGAAGTACGTCTGGCTCGACGAGATGAGGGTATAAATCCGTCGGTGAATTATTAATTATTCTTTAAATCATTAAATTTTTTATTACGTGATATTTGAATTTGTATGTCAGAGGACGTTCTGGTGGCCCCTCCATCGCGAGTAGGCGATCCGCAGGACCTACAAAGCCGCCGCCGGGAAGAAGATACGGGATGCGGTGTACGACCTTCGTACGGCGCATACGAGGAAGGACTGGATCCGGGCGGAGTACTATGAGCAGATGTTGGAGAAGATGGATACTCCGCAGTTCAAGCTGAAATCGGAGAAAGCTAAGGCTAATCGACAGGTCGCGGGTCTGCATACGGGGGGATCAAGGCCCCACGCATTGACGCGTGCAGATTTGGTGAGATAGCGCAAATTCAAATTTATTCTATTATTTAATTTCGTACTGTTAATATACGAAGTTAATTAAATTCTACGTATGCAGGCCCAACGGGCGGTGAAGCAGGGGAAAGAGGCGGAGACGGTCACCGCTCACGATGTATTCGTACATACGCACAAGAGGCGGAAGGACGGGAGCTTCGTCGACGCGAGGGCCGAGGAGACTGATGTAAGTACTTACGTTTATGAGATTTATGTTAGAAATATAATTATTGTTAAGTTAATTAGATAAACTTAGGATTCAGACTATAACTTAGGGAAACATAGGATTTAGATTATAACTTAGGAAAACTTATAGTATAAACACATTCATTGGATAGGCTGCGTATCGTGAGGCACTTAGTCGGCTTGAGATCGAGCCCCCTTCCGAGAATGTCGGCGAAACGACGCCCACCCAGACGCACTCTTCTATGGCCGCTCGCTACGACGACGTGTTCGTAGAATCCGTCGGCGGCGTTAGGAAAGGGCGCGTCTACGGCTTAGGTTCCATAGCGCCCTCATTGCAGCCGTTCCCGAGATATCCACCGCCTCCGCCTCCCCCAGCGCCCCCGGTTGACGATGTGGGGGCGCAGCTTGCGACTCTGACCTCCGCGGTGTCAGATTTGCGGGCGATAGTGTTGGGGCGCTATCCGTCTGCTCCCGGTCCGTCTGCTCCCGATCCGTCTACTGCTGCTGCCGGTGCTTCGGATCGACCTGGTCCTTCTTCCCCCGGACGGCTTTCGTTTAACTGCTCTGCGGACGCCCGCATCGTATCGGATAACACCATCTTGACGCTCCTTGACATGATGTCGCCAGAGCAGCTACGTGCGCTTCCAGACCATGTCTTGTCCCAAGTGCCGGCACACACGGTGGAGGAGTACATACGCAAAGCGGATGCGGCGGCACGAGCACGAGACGATCCGACGGACGGGGTTTGATTTTGTTTATGTTGTTGGTTTTGTAGACATTTGGATACTGAGTATGTTCGGATATTTTTTTTATGTTTGGATAATTTAATGTTGGATATTGGATATATTGTGTTGGTAATATTTTGTTGGATATTGGATACGTTGGATATTGGTGTCGGATATGGATATTTTGCATATGGATATATGGTGTTGGATATTGGATACGTTGGATATTCGTGTTGGATATGGATATATGGTGTTGTATATGGATATTTTGCATGTTTGATATTGTGTTGGATGTGTTGTATAAACAGGAAAGAGTCTGTTTGCAGTATTTTTTTTTCAAAAATTAGCAGTTAGCGACGGACTGGCGACCACTCAGCGACGGATAGTCCGTCGCTAACTGGAGAAACTGAGGTTAGCGACGGAGTGGCGAAGTAAAATCCGTCGCTACCTGGAGCATTTCAATAAAGCGACGGATTGGCGACGGACGATCCGTCGACCTGATGCTGTTTGATGTCCAGAAATTTTAGCTTTCGCGACGGATTGGCGACTAACTTACGGCGGACTGGCGACCACTCAGCGACGGATAGTCCGTCGCTAACTGGAGAAACTGAGGTTAGCGACGGAGTGGCGACGGACTATCCGTCGCTACCTGGAGCATTTCAATAAAGCGACGGATTGGCGACGGACGATCCGTCGACCTGATGCTGTTTGATGTCCAGAAATTTAGCTTTCGCGACGGATTGGCGACTAACTTACGGCGGACTGGCGACCACTCAGCGACGGATTATCCGTCGCTAACTGGAGAAACTGAGGTTAGCGACGGAGTGGCGACGTAAAATCCGTCGCTACCTGGAGTATTTCAATAAAGCGACGGATTGGCGACGGACGATCCGTCGAACTGATGCTGTTTGATGTCCATAAATTTTAGCATTAGCGACGGATTGGCGACTAACTTACGGCGGACTGGCGACAAAGTCCCGACGGACTATCCGTCGCTAACTGTAGGAATTTAATGTATCGACGGATTGGCGACGTAATATCCGTCGCTACCTGGAGAATTTTACATTGAGCGACGGTTTAGCGACGGAATGTCCGTCGGTAATTGGGTATCAGAAAATCTCTGATACGCTTTTGTCGACAAAGTTACGACGGATTAGCGACGGATATTGGGTATCAAAAAATCAGTGATACGGTTTTGCCGACTGGTTAGCGACGGAGTTTTCCGTCGCTAACCCTATATCCTGATACATGTTTTGACGAAAGCTAGTCGGTAATCCGTCGCTATATATATTTAGATGCGCTGACGGGATTCCGTCGCTAAGTCGTCACTGAGCGACGGAGTAGCGACGGATATGTTTTAGCGACGAGGTTATTCCCGACGGCTGTTTTACCAAAATATCCGTCGGTAATCCGTCGGTATTTATTTTTGGCGACGGATTACCGACGGATAAGGCCGTCGATAAATCCATGTATTTTGGTAGTGATCATTGGTTAATCAAAATATTATATGGAGTTCATCAGTCAGTACAAAAGAGGCGTAAAGTATACACTTATCTCTGTGCTAAGAGGAGAAGAGTACGGAGTGGTTTATTTGTGTGTAAATCATGGGTTGCTCCTTACTTGGGTAGAAACTAAATGCAGGGCAACGTATTAACCTGGAATCCTATATATTTACACATAAATCATCCAATTGCAGGGATACTACCTGTTATTTGTAGTCATTACAACTGCAGCCACTACTCATCATGTCTATTTTCCTTTAACAGGGGCTCACCACATCCTTAGTCTTGATACTCTTGCTACCCCGATAGCCATAGCCTACCCACATATGGTCACTAGCATCTCATGTGTATCCAATATGTATTATACATAATTTAATACTACTGTGGCTTGATGGATGTGTGTATCCAGACTACCTGTTCTTAGGATACTCCCGTGTCAGATTAGTTTCCCCCCTTCCAACTACTAATCTCTTTCCCAACTTACCACAAACACCTATCCTTCATTGGTGTTCTCATGGGTTAATAGTCTCTATTGAATCGAACTTAAGGTGGAGGAAATTACCTGCTGATTTGCTTCGATCCTACAGGAGGTTGCTTTGACTTTGAGAAGAAGGCTGGAAAGGCTCGACCAGGAATTCTAGGGTTTTAGAAAAACCAGGGCCATGGTGATCCTCTATTTTTATACCAAGATTTGTGGGGGTCGGAGAGATGAAATCGAATCTCCAACTCCTATCGAGAGTTGGATTCGATTTCCTCTGTCCAAGGAATTCAAATTTCACCTGAACGTTAGCTGTTTAGGTTTGAATTAAATCTATTTGCACTGAGGCCCCTGGTGGTTTGGGGTTTGCACTAGTTGTTTACCAGGGTTCTATTTAATGATTGGGATGCAATGGTTGCAATCCAATCCCATATAAGCTGGAATTTGAAAGACCTCCCCCTTTCTCTTTAATAAATGAATATCATTTCTATATATATATATATAACTATCTATGTTGATTAATAAGTTCATCACAATTATTCACACTAATTACCAAAATAACTCTAAAACATTGATTAATAATTTATCAATATATTAAATAAGAAAAATAATTGGGGAATTTCGGGAAGGGGAGCTACAAATCTACCCACCTTAAAAATAATTTCGTCCTCGAAATTCTAATTTCTAATTATTCCTAAAAATTCAAAAAGGAAGTCTACTATTATCTAAATCTCTTTAAATTTAATTCCTCAAAGTAGTTTACAACCTTCCCCTAGCAATTTTGTAACTACGAAATCTTGAGGACTTCTACCCACCTTAGGTCACACTACTCCCTTGAAACACGGGTCACTAAAATCTTATAATCTCCTACTAGTGACCAATAATTCTACCAACAGATATCTAGGCATATGGCATCTAGGATCCTCTCCTATCTATCAATTACGAGTTTTCGTCTTTCCAATTAGTGAAAGGCAAAAACAATAAAGAGCTCAAGAGATATGTCACTGAATACAATTTACGTGATTTAAAGGCGAATGTATAATTTCAAACGGAATTGTCAAAGCAGTCGTGGATGAGATCCTAGAGACATCTACATCTCAATCCATGTAGGGTAAATAGATGAAGAGCGAACCAATTGTATCATGGTTGATCAGACCGTAATACAATGATTCTGATTAGACGATATGTTAGCGGGCGTCCCCAATAAACATATGCCTTGAAGCAAGCTCGATAAGAGGAAGCTTGCAAAAACTAGGCTGTTGCAAAAACTAGGGGGGACACGTGGCACCGCGGTTTAAACCGCGATCCCCTCCTCGGTCTGTCCATCTTTTTCCTTGATTTCCTTTCCTTTCCATTCCGCCTACCTAAGTTGCACCCCTACAAAGTATCTATCCGGTTCTTGTTTGCGTCCCCTTCCTTATTCATTCTCACTTCCAGAGTGTCCCCGTTTATTTATTCATTCTAATTTAGATTTTGTACTTTTCTTTTTCGTTTAAAAAAACTGTAAGAAAAGAATAATAATCGTCACTTCCTCGATTCCTTCTTTCGATCAATCAATGAAAATACGGAGAGACCACCGCCGTCGCCACCACCACCGGTAGTTTTCTCCATCAGGCGCCGGCGATGGCATACCAGCGGCGGCGCCACCACCACCACCAGCAAAGCCTACTGCAGCGGCTCCTCCGCCGGCAGATCTCCGCCACCACCGCCTCCCTCCTCCTTCTCCTCCTCCTCATCCTCCTCTTCCTCGCCTGCCTCTCCTTCTTCGCTCCTTCCCCTTTCCTCAACCACCACCACCACCACCGATCCCGCTCCTCCAATTCTTCCACTCAGCAAAATCTCCAAACCAACGGTGCCGGTGGTGCTGATGCATCCCGTCCCAAGCCGATCTTCCAGATTCCCGACGGAGGAGGAAGAAACGCTACGAGGAGGTCCAGGCCGAGGCTCTCCCTGTGGGGCTCGAAGCTCTCGCACAACTTCTTCGGGTGCAGCAACGCGTCCTCAAAGTTTCCAGGTCGCCATTTCTTTGCTTATTAGCCCACTGCTCACTTCTCTGTTGCTGTTGCTATTTACTCTTGCTTACTAATCTATTCTGTGTGCAGCTTTGCGTGTCGTTACTCGTCCTGACCGATACCTGCTCATCGCCACCAGTGGGGGCCTAAATCAACAGAGAACCGGAGTGAGAACAACAATCACTCTTATTATTAACAATCACTTTATTATTACTAGTCTACATGTACGTGCAAATTAGAATATCATAAGGTCAGTTGTCATCTTTTCTTCTTTTCCAGGTGACTATTCATGTGTGTGTGCTTTCTTTTTACAATGCTAAGAGATTCAAAGTACAATTTTTTGTTTTTTTTTTAATTTTCTATTGAGAATAATAACGTTTTTAAAATGGTAAGGATAGAAAAAATTATTACAAAAGTTGTATGGAAAAAGTAAACTTGCATGCAAACTTTATTGTTTTGACTCTTAAACATAAATGACATGCAAGTTGACATAATAACATCATGTTTATTAGGAATTCAAAAGTTTCACCACCAAGTTTTCTTATTATATAGTAGAATAGATTATTATTACCTGCTCATCTAATTCTAATTTTTATTTTTAAAATCATTAATATAAATCTAATTCTAATTTCTAAATATACTAAATGTTTTAAGTGTTCTAAAATTAAAAACTAACATAACACAAGAATAATTTAATTTCAAATAAAGGAACTACTAGTACTAACATTAAAATCTTGTAATTAAGTTAAGTAACCAATGTATTCCTTCTTACTCCTAGTCTTGTTACACATTAGACGATAAATATGAGATTCCTCGACATTTCACTCTAGAACAACTCTACTTGGGGGGTACCAAGTTGGGACATGTTAATTTGTTTAAAGTTAAGAAATAAAACCCAAAATTTAAAATATATCGGTCGATATTAGGTTATTTCATGTCTGACGACATACCGTATCAACCCGATATATTGGCCAACATTCTCTCAAACAATATAATTGACTTGTAGTGCCAATGTGTCGTTTTTTCATGTGAAAATGACGTCGGTCCCATATGTCGGACATGTTCTTGATCTATAACACTGATGGTGCTACATGTACCTTCCCACAAGTACATTCATTTCCAATCCTATCTTTTTAATGTATTGCTACTCATCATCTAAACATTATCATTTTGGCTACATTAATTTGTTGGACATGTTTCTTAATTGTCCAACAATCTGATCCATACAACATTGTTGGTCTTATAGTCTTCTTAAGAAATTTTCCTTTCAATTCATATGTACCTTGCAATCACAAAGTAGTTTATTAAATCTTATTAAGGATTAACATGTAAAATAAATATCTTGAAGGTTGTTGCTATAATAGATATATTTATCTATTCAAATATTTTGTTTAAAGGCTTATCTTATTTTTATTAAGGTTTTGCCTCAACTATCTCCCCATTGCTCTTGTGCTAGTCTTAGCTCCATCTATGTGGAGACTGTTTTGGTAACTCAAACCTGCATCCTCAAGGATGCAAGCACTAAGCCATATAGTTGTGCCAAGTTACACTCATTATATTAAGAGTCTAAATTCTTAAGTTACTTAATTTTTAGTGAATATGTTTAATAGAAGTGTTATGTATTTGGATGGAAGTTGGAACACTAGACATATAGATTTCTTATAGACTGTGGCCTTGCTTTTGTTTTTTTTAAAAGTTTTCTAGTAATCATAGTACGTGCATTGCCACACTTTCTTTCTTTGCCCCCCTCCCCTCTATGCCTTCCTTTGTAATCCATATATTCGTTAAAGTCACCATTGAAATTGATTGGGATATTGTGACTTATATAGTTGTCTTATATTGTTTAGGTTTTAGTTTCTAATTTTTGTTTAATTTCTTAAACTTATATCTAATCACATGTGCATATGCCGCCTTTTTTTTATTTTTCCTCGTGTTTCTACTCTGTCCCTCTTCCTTGGGCTGGGTTGAACTTTTGTGACTGTTTAGGGACTATTCCTTGTTTTGGGATTTCACACAATACCTACCGCTTTTTGCTAAATCCAAAAGGATCAAAACAGGTAAGTTTCTTCCAAAACTTAAGTCGATGTTTGAGTGCTTTCCTCATATTTTGTTTTAAGAAAACAAAACTGGAGTACAAGAATAGATAGTCATTGCTATCATAAAAGGTGCAATATCTCAACTCTTCTTGTTCATTACCATCACCTCATTCACTGTCCACTCTAGGTTCTTGCTCATCTCATATAGAACAGTGATACTACAATCAAGGGTGATGATAAGGTATACTCATTGTAGGGAGGGTAAAGTACATAGAGGGAAAGGGAGGAAGGGGGGTGGGTGTGTGTGTGTGTGTGTGTGTGTGTGTGTGTGTGTGTGTGTGTGTGTGTCGTCAGCCAGGTTGACCTGTAAAGAGGAGAGAGAGGTATGTGATTGCCTTTCTTTCCCTCTCCTATCTTTTGGTGAAGGTGAACAAAAGCACGTAGTAAGTAGCTAAAGGTTTAACAAGTCTAAGGTATCAAAGGTCAGTCAGCTTGTGCCGCTCCCGACTAGAAATCCCCTTTTGTATGCCACAGGCTTTACTCGTTTCCTTGATACAAGCTCAAAGTCTGGCATGTGGTCAGTGCAAGTCTAGTTCAAGCTAGTGCCCCAAGCTCGTTGTAGTATACTCATTGGTTCAAGCTGGTACCCCAAGCTTGTGCTGCTCCCAACTAGAAGTCCCCTTGTGAATGCCACATGCTTTATTTGTTTCCTTAATACAAGCTCGAAGTCTGACATGTGGTCAATGCAGTCTAGTCCGAACTAGTGCCCCAAGCTCGTTGTAGTACACTCATCGGTTCCTAGTTGATGTGGACTAGACTTAAAGTTTGTGCTGTGCTTGGTTGATTGCTTAATATGCTTGCATTTTTGGCACTAAATAACTTGTGGGACAGAAATGTAATACGAGGCAGATACCTTGTATTGCAACTCGATGCGAGAGGCTATTTAGTGTAGCACATGTTGCCAGGTTGTCGGATACTCCAGTGCTAGCTCGTGAGTATCCATATATTTTGTGCACGTCATATCAGGACGACTCTCCCGTGTCCACAACTTGAGAATCGCTGAAAATACTTGCTAGGGTTAATAACTAGTTGTACTCATTTAGAGCATTGAGAGGGGAGGATTCCAAGTTACACCCAACCCTGCTGATAAGGGTGGCCAGGATATGGCGACCCTGATTGGCGGGGGCCCATGATCCTATATACGATAATTACACGTATGTCACCTATAGTTATATGTACGAGAGCCCATGGAGGCCCGTAGTCTGCAGCGCGTGTAACGTGGAAAACTCGATTTGCATTTGGTAGTAAATAGGTTTATGATAACCATAGTTAACTTGTAGCAAGATGTAGGTGCCGTATCTTTTGCTTCCTTGTCTTTCTTAGATTCTTAGTTATTCACAATGTCACATGTTGATTCATAATTCTGCTCTGTTTCTAGCTTGTTATATACACTCGTTGGTGTGTGGTATAGAGGTGTAATTTTGCTCGGGAGACGGTATACGACCATGGTCCTTGTTTTCTTGTATGCTAGTCTAGATAAGTAGACAGTTTCTTTTTTGGCCAGGAAGCAGGTAGATTAGTATCATGAAACTGTTGTTCGTTTGTACTGAATTTCATTATAATTTAGCATGGACACTCCTAAATAGCCTTTTCAGTGAATGTGGTAACCTTTAACTGAGTGTAGGCATATTCAACTTTTTGGTTAATTACAATATTCTAGAATCTAGATGACCAGATAATAAGTTACTGATGTAAGAACTTTTAAGAAGCATGCTAAGGAGTGCTCTTTGGTGCAGTTCGGGGTGTACCCTTGCAATTGTACACCTATTGTATACAGATCAATAGAAGATAGCCATAATCATCATGTTGCATTATAAAAGAAGTGAACTTTAGCAAAGCTGTAACCTGTGTTTGTATAACTTTGTGGGATGGTCTCGGCATGTGCAAGAAACTTTATCAGATACTGATCTTTATATGTCAGAGATGTCTCAATTTTATGGAAATTGAAGTCTAATGTCACTGTAGGTTTTTCCGTTTTTGCGTAAGACAGCAGGTAATTTTTTAACCTTGACTTGCAATTGAAATGCATTTAACTTAGCTCCTGTTAATACATATATTGATTTGAATTATAAATTGAAGGCTAATGTCACTGTTATGTTGCAAAGTTTACTATTCCCCCATTCTGATACTGTGATACAGTGATTCGTTTCGTTGGCTTTCTAGTTCACGAATTAGGATACTCTAGACATTTTTGTCAGTTTGCTGATGGATTATATCATATTTACTGTTACTTTCCAGATAACAGATGCTGTTGTTGTAGCTCGCATTTTGAATGCCACTCTTGTGATTCCAAAACTGGATGCAAAATCCTTCTGGAGAGATTCTAGGTCTGTCTCTTGCATTATGGCCTTCTTGTTGCTTTTTTTAAAGTTGGATTGAATGCGTTTCTTACAATTTTGTGTTTACTCTGTCCGGTGCAGCGATTTTACTGAAATTTTCGATGCTGACTGGTTCATCTCATCTCTCTCAAAAGATGTGAAAACTATAAAAGAACTCCCCAAAAAGGGAGGGAAAGTCATTAGGGCTCCATATAATATGCGAGTTCCTAGGAAGTGCACTCCAAGGTGCTACATGAATCGGGTCTTACCTGTTCTTCTGAAAAAGCATGTAAGTGCATATTTTTAAATATATAGAAGACTTATAATGATTCTTAATTTTTGAAACAAATGGAAATCCCTGTTTGCTACATTATTCTGTTATTCTCAGCATAGATACCGTGTTTCCGTTTCAGCATCATGGTAACTAATCTCTGTTAATATATAAAAGGTTAAAGTTCAAACTATCAAGTTGAGGCAATTAGAGTCATTAGACTATGTGCACAAGATTTAGACTGAGTATAAAAAAAAAGGAGTGATCTCTCAAAAACAGAGATATTTTGTCTCAAAACATCTTCTTTTGTTTCTCTTCTCTAACTAAACATGGTATAAGAGCATTCCTAAGGTTGGCACCAAACATCATCCTCCATTTCCATTTTACTGCTTGATGTCCCTAGGGGTGTAGTAGCACTGCCTAATAGATGAAACGCATGTCCGTATCGTATGATACACAACACTTATGATACAATACACGATATGTATCTTACAATATGATATACTACCATTTTGTTACGTCGGATACAATACATATAGGCTGATTTGTAGTATCCTTTTTTTTACTTGAGTCGTGTAATGTATACTTAAGAATCTGGATTCTCGAACTAGATAGACTTGTAAAGATGAAACAAATAAAAAAATTTATAAGAAAATTATATTAAACCATGTTCATATATGGACTTACAAGTAAAGATATCAACTCCTATAATTGACGTATCACATGCTACACTATATGATACACAAGCAAATCTATATGCGATACGATACATGAGTTGACAACCTAGGATGAAAACCCAATTCGGCCAGCAGCTGTAACCATAGTTTTAAAAGGCGAAAGACGCACCAAGGCGCAAAGGTTCCTGGAGCCTGAGGCGCTAGGCGCAAGGCTCAAGGCGCGCCTTTTGAAATCTAGGCGCACTTTTTTCTTTATATGTAAAAAATATCTACATTTAAAAACTTAGCTACATAGAAGTCCAAATTCCTTGAAAATATCACTAATTATAGGCACAAAATTATTCTTTATATATATATATATATATATATATATATATATATATATATATATATATATATATATAACAATCTAAACGCCCATTAGATATAAATAACCCAAACTATATACATATAATATACAAACCACATATATATAAGCATTTAAATATAGAAGTACATTCTAATTTAGAAAACAATCTAAAACCCACAATAATATTAATGACAATAATTTCTATACTTTCCAATAAAGCCCATAAACTATATAACATGTATATAGAAAGTTGGAACATATATATATATATATATATATATATATATATATATATATATATATATATATATATATATTAAAGTAACTTTACGCCTAGGTGCGCTTTTTTTTTTAGGTGGTGCGCCAGGCTTGTTCCTAGGCGCTGTCCCTGCGCATCGCTGCGCCTTGCGCCTAGGCACGCTTTTTAATTCAATGGCTGTAACAATTGTGGTACACCTCATCTGAAGGTGATTCACTACCAGAGTATTCTTGAGTGATTAATCTAGAGAAAGGGGTAAGTAGATGCAATGAATTCATTTCGTCGATCGTTCACCCTAATTTTTATTTTTTTTTGCTCGAGTTAATTTTTGGTTCTCAATTTGGAGGACATGTCTATTAATGGATTGGATCATCTGAAGTGTTATCTCTTCCATATAACCTACTTCCGATATTGGAAATCAATAGCAAAAAATTCTAAATATGCAAATCATCCATCAAATTAAATGAGTCTACTTTAAGAGGTCTCATTATGTCTGGATGTAACGTTTGTAGTTTGTAGGACACGAGAAGTTCGGTATATATAATGGAGAAGTAGATCAGCTTGTCAAAATGATTTTCGATTTGAGAAATAGGAACAAGAGAATTCTCTGTCATGGTGGTTGTGTTCCATGTAAAGTTCATAGTTGGACTTTATTTTTTCTATGGACTTCCAAAGAGAGATTGGATAAGGCAGCCCTGACATATCAAGCAAAATCTTGCTTGTTGTATCAGATTTGACACAATCAGTGCTCTTTATAGTGGTGAGCTTGGGATATATTTTTCCACACTTCACGGGCCAATGGAGGAGTCAGATCATGATTAATGAATAATGGTTAATGCGGAAGACCAATAGATACTCCTGTAAGGAAGAGCAATACTATAGTAGTTAATGGAGCCACTAGGACTAGAGGCATGCCTAAATGAACATGGTTTGAAGTTGTAAAGAAGGATATGATTTTTGTTAGGTTAGAGAGGACATGGCCCTTAACAGAGCTGAATAGTAGAAGAGGATTTAATTAGCTGACCCCAAAAAATTTGGGATTAAAGGCTTTGTTGTTGGTGAATGTGGAAGTGTGAGACTGACAACCAGCAAGATTGGAAACAAGGTCAGGATCTCCAAATGTTTGATGTTTAAGCAAGTCTAAATGCATTGAGTAGAGTTCTTGGTGATAATTCTCTCCCATGATCCCATCCCTTGAACCCAAATTCAACTGAGGATAGTAGACTAAAGCAAGGTTCAAAAACTCGGCTTTTCAAATCGTTTCTGTACCCTTCCTACGAATATCAGTTTTGGCAGTTTCTGGGGGTTTCGATGGTTAAAAGTTGGTCAGTTTCACTGATTTCGATATTGGTTTCAGCATCAGTTTTGGATAATACTTAAAAGTTAAAACTATGAACTAGAGCTATGTTTTTGTCATTGGACACTTCGGCATTGGTTACTATTTCCGCAGATTATGGTAGCCATAATAGTGGGATGTGCAGTAAAAGTGAAAAGAAACATGCTAAAATGAAAGGAAATAAGAGCTGCCAGATTAGATAACTACAATGATTGTAGTGCAGGAAAGCATGGCATACAAAAGAGACTTATCTACATGAGAAGATTGAAAGTTATAAAGCATCCTGGTGGGTATGCAGTAACTGCTAGCTTCTCTGCTAACATATTTGACATCATACCTTCTGACACAAGATAAGACTACTGGGCAGACCTGACAGGTCAAGTGTAAACATCATTCTGATCACAATATTTGAAAGAGATCCACGGAAGCACAACTACAATAATTATTAACTATCTAAAGAAACTTAACAAATTTCAAGAGCGACTAAGGAACAGAGCACAGTTTGCCAAAGATCACAAATCCATGTGCCAGAAAAAGTCCGAGTCTTGATCTTCAAGGGACGATCCACAACGAACGAGCCTTCCTTCTGAGATCGACCATCAACCCAAATCCAAGTGAATGATCTTGGCGATTACGAAGATGGTGCGAGTAGGGAATTGATAATATAAGGATAGTCGACGTCAAAAGCAAAACTAAGAGGGCTGGTGGTGGTGGGTTTTGTTCCTGTTTGCTGGTACCAACAAAGGAAGAAAAGGCTATGGGTTCTGTTGGTTTCATATTCAAGGAGGGAAGCTTACTGTCATGTTGCAAGGGAAATAAAGGTAGCTGCTTTGAGTTTTTTATTGGGTTCAAGGGTTAAAGTGTAGGAGTTAGGGTATAAGGGGAGGGGTATGTTGCATGGCAGGAAGCATTAATCGCTTGTGTTGGTTTATGCAGTACAGGAATAAAGTTCCTGTTGATGATGATGACATAATGGTGATCTGTTGACAGCGATTGAGATGAAGATCTTCTCTGTGACGAAGAACAAGAGCACTAAGATGCAGAAAAGAGATAAAATTTAGGGTTTGGATTTCCAAATCTCAAAATTAATCTCAACTAATTCTCTGTGCAATACCAAAACTTTGATGAGTTTATGTAGCCATACAAGCCTTGGCCATCAAGATTACTATTCCTTAGCGGGTAGGTTGTAAACATGATTCGACTGACTCGAAGGGTGAAGGTAAAATAAACAAACATCTCAGTATATGTAATGATTTTCTTGCACATGCTAAATCGGCCTCAGTGTTGCTATCACCCTCAGCAGCCTCAAAAATGCCCTCTCTAATCCAACTTCAATCGTCGCCTGACGTCCGTTCTAAGTGCAATCTCCTAGATGGGCAATGATGTGAATAGTATCCAAATCCCTGATAACTGAAGCACTTGAAACCTTTCAGCTTACTTGGATCCCCTACAATATTCTTCTCCTTGTCTTTCTCGGCAGGCTCATACTATTGACCAGACTGCTCTATCGCTTGGTAGGACTTATTATAGCTAGGCATTTTTATCTAATCCCCTATCCCTAGGTTAACTGAAACAACTTGAGGCGGTTTCTCACGCTGAATATAAGCTTTCAGTCCATAGCGAAATCGTGAATTGTTAAACGGGAATCCTCTGACACATTGCAAAAAATCAACATGATGTCAATCTATTAATGTACTAACAAACAAACTTTCCTGACAAAGCATAGAGTAATTGGTCCAAAAGACACTCCTTGTAGGTCTGTGGGAGATACTTTTCTTAAGTTTCTTTTTTTATCTCATTCCAACTCTCTATTGAGCTCTCCCCATAGACTTGGGGACAATTTGGATTACACTTACGTTTCATCCAGGACTTCATTTCGTGTCGAACACAAGGAGAGAGTCAAACGGGTTCCATTCGGGATGGACATTTTTTCAAACGTCATTCATTTAGGGGCTCAAATGGCGTTTTCCAAATGCTAGCCCAAGAGCGTTCCAAAGATGAGAGTTTGAGCAAATGGGATGAAATGTAACTACAATCAAAACTAGCCCTTAGTCTGTATAGCAAGTCAGTTAAGAAGGCTGATAAATCGAGTCCTGGGAACCCATACCCTTTGGTCTTACAACTACCGCATAGAATAAAAAGCCTAAAGTAAGCTCTGTACCTAATCTGACGTATGAGAAGACTATAGGTCAACGCAGGACATTAACAGTTAAGTGTAAATAGTCTAATCACAATATCTGAAAGAGATTCGCGGAAGCACAATTATGACAATAATATCAACTATATAAAGTAAGTAACCTAGCAAATATTAAGAGCAAATAACTGAAGAACGGAGCACAGTTTCAAATTTTAGCAAAGATCACAAATTTTATCCACACCTCAGAATAAGTCCGAGTCTCAACCTCCAAGGGACGATCCCACGACGACCGAGTCTTCATTCCAAGATTGGCGTTCAAACCAAATCAAAGTGAATGATCTTGGCATCAAATCGAAAGATGGTGCGAGAAAGTCGATAATATAGGGTAGTCGACGGCAAAGGCTCAGGAACTAAGAGGGCTGGTGGGTTCAAGGGTTCAAGTGTACTAGGAGTTTGGGAATTAAGGGAGGGGGTCTGTAGCATGGCAGCCAAGCTTCCTGATATCCGATACGGGCCCCATCCCTATCGGGGGATTCCTATATAGAATAGCGGATACCGGACAATATATTGGACATATCGGGAGATATGACCCCGTGGAGGTATAGGATAATAATTCATATCATATATGAGACATATAACAAGAATGACAACATTAATATATATCTAATAATTACCAGACAATTATAGTAAGTGTGCATTAATATATATCTAATAATTCTTCATTGGATTCTTCGTCAGTGATATGTATCCTCTACAACCTCCTTTGCTAACGCAGGTCTCTCTTTAACAAATCATGTTGGTTTTTCTTCTTCGAGTCTTTGTATATCAGTGACTCTGGTTTTCTTTGACCATAATTGGTACTTCCTCCTTTTCTTCATTTGTTGCTATCTGGAAAAGACGAAATTAGTGTTATTTATAAGCCTTCGAGAAAATAAATTGTAGATAAGCTTTCTTTCTTACACATGTTTGTACCTTTCTTGCTCACCCATGTTTCAGGATCCGGAAACGAGAATAATGTTGGGAACAAATGTGAAGTTGTGATAATTGTTTGACAGACAATCACTAAAATGTCTCTCTAACAGCAGTATTACCGATTCTTGTGGTAGTTTCTTGACCTAAATTAAGTTCCAGAATGTCAGCTGGTATCTTTCCATATGCTCTCCTAAAATCTTAGTCTTGGAAATGGCTACTGCTATACAGTTTGTCAATGGTCATAGCTGTCAATTGTCATAATATGTTAACCATTACTCACTCGTAACGAAAAAGTTTGGCATGCATGTCTTTTGATTCACTATCATGTTTGACGATCTTGTGTTCCAAGGATTTGCCTTAGGCCTCGTTTGGTTCGCGGAATGGAAGGGAAAGGAAATCAATTCCTTGGCATTTCCTTTCCTTTGGGAAATTACAATTTCCATTGATTTCCTTTCCGGTGTTTGGAAATGCCAAGGAATTTGGAAAGGAAAGTGAATACTTCTAGGGGTGAGCATTCGGTTTATTCGGTTCCAACCGAACCGAATAACCGAAAACCGAATTGGACCGAAACCGAATAAGCAAAACCGAAACCGAACCGAACCAAATTAAATCGGTTCGGTTTTCGGTTTATTTGGTTTATTCGGTTTTTGGGTTTATTTGTGCTTTTTTTGTTAATATATATAATAACTAAATATACCTATATATATATATATATATATATATATATATATATATATATATATATATAAACTAAATTTTCTTATTCGGTTTTCGGTTTTGGACCGAAACCCGAAACCGAAACTGAATAAGAAAATTTAGTATTTTCAAAACCGAAACCGAACCGATTTTTTTTAAACCGAACCGAATCTCTTATTCGGTTCGGTTCAGTTTTCGGTCCAAAACCGAATAATGCTCACCCCTAAATACTTCAATGTTGGAAAGTGATTCCTTGCTTGGATGGATGGAATCACTTTCTTTTCCTCCTCAATTCCTTTGGCACCCAAACATAGGAAAGTTCCCTTCCCAACCCGATGATTCTGCGAACCAAACGAGGCCTAATAGAACCACGTGGAGAATAAAAAGAATTGAATACAAAGGAGCCATTCATCAGAATATCATGCCTATGCTTAACGAAATAGAGTTGCTGTTTGAAGAATATTGACCTTCTTGAAGTTGCTTTCATGCCAGTGTTGTCCTTTTACTTTCAAACTAGTATTGGGTTTTTTTTTTTTTTGTGTAATGGACGCTTCATTTTTCATAACTAATATATTAGTCTGGGTTTTTTTTAGCTCTCTTCCCCATTGTTTTTGCTGCATCTTGAATATGCTCCATTCCTACAACTACAAAAGATGTTTGATTCAGTTATATCTAAAATATATTAGACTGCATTAAAGTTATTGTGATTTGAAATCTGAGTAAATCTTCATTGGATAATTTTAAGTCAGAGTTAATCTCCATTGACTTTTGTAAGCCCATGCAACCAAGGATCACCCTCCAAATTCCTAGTATAAAGAGTGTGGAAGAAGAGGTTAGATGATAAACTAATACAATTTGCTACAACAAAATACAGTATATATATATATATATATATATATATATATATAGGGTCCGGATCCGGAGCCTTGTCGCCCTCGACAGTTGGATCGAGCGGGTGCGTGCGCGGAGCCCGTGATCCGATGGTGCCGGGGGGGGAGGGGTGCTTTTGATCCGTGTATATATATATATATATATATACTTCTTCCTTACGAACTACTCATTTCTTTTGAAGATCATGTTATAGCAGTCTTTTCTGGTGATTAAGGTATCAGAATTGGTTAGACATGTTAAAACTGTTGCCTTTTCAATTTGCTGCAGGTGGTTCAGCTATCAAAATTTGATTACAGGCTTGCAAATAGGTTAGATACAGATTTCCAAAAATTGAGATGTAGGGTTAATTATCATGCTTTGAGATTCACTGATCCAATACAAGTAATGGGTGAAACACTGATCCGTAGAATGAGAGAAAGAAGCAAGCATTTCATTGCCCTTCATCTTAGGTAAACTGTCTTATTCATTTTTTTAAATTTATTCTGAAACTTTATCAAGCTTTCGTTAGCAACTCAGGATATAGGTTGCTTACATCTTGCATCTTACTTTGTAACGATCACTTATTATGTTCTAAATTTGGTAATACCAAACCTTTTCTTAATCTCCAACTGTGGATGGATGCTTTACCCTGATTGTGGAATTCATCCAAAATTGCTTGTGGTTATCTATTCCCACCCACTGCCCCCCCCTTCCTTTCTTTCCAACTCCTCTTTCTCATTTTCTATCCTTCTCTTCCCTTTTTACTTGGGTATTGTTGTCTTTTCTATTCTTATTCATCTGCTCCACTAGAGCTCAATTATATTAATGCTTTGGGACCGCATATAAATTGCAGTTTTATTTCTAATAGGTCTAGTAGATTGTATCCATGTTTTTTGAATCTCAGTTGTAGAGTTAAATTCACAAGTTCTTGGCAACTTGCTTGAGTAGAAAACAGTCTTTGGCCTCTTCACGTTTGCGTCCTTTTTCTTGACATATTTGAACCGAGCTACAGATTAGTAGTGAAATTTCGATTATGTTTGAAGATGCTTGTTATGGCAGATTTGAACCTGACATGCTTGCATTTTCTGGATGCTATTATGGTGGTGGGGTAAAAGAACAGAGAGAATTGGGTAAAATACGCAAGAGATGGAAAACTTTGCATGTGAGGATTTTTCTTTTCTTTTTCGTTGAAGGTAAAAGTCCTTCGTCACATGTCTAAGGTGATGTTCCACTATATCTGCAGATAAACAACCCAGAGAAAGCACGGAGGCACGGAAGATGCCCTCTGACTCCTGAAGAGGTAGGTCTTATGCTTAGGGCACTGGGTTACGGAAATGATGTTCACATCTATGTGGCATCTGGTGAAGTATATGGAGGTGAAGGCACACTGGCACCCCTAAAGGCCCTCTTCCCCAATTTCCATTCTAAAGAAACTCTGGCAAGCAAGGTGGAGCTTGCACCATTCTCCTCATTCTCCTCTCGCATGGCTGCCCTTGATTTCATCGTATGTGATGAGAGCGATGCCTTCGTAACAAACAACAACGGCAACATGGCCAAAATTCTAGCCGGCAGAAGGTATGTTTTCATGTGAATTTGATGGATTTGGACCTAAATTCCTCAGCTTAGTCCAAGTTTGCTCAACATTACATGATTCTCTCGCCGCTTTCCTCCAGGAGGTACTTTGGGCATAAAAGGACCATACGGCCAAATGCTAAGAGATTGTACTCTTTGTTCGAAAATCGTGCCAACTTGACTTGGGAAGTATTTGCCTCCAAGGTCCGTAGTTATCAGAGAGGATCTATGGGGGAACCAAATGAGATGAGACCTGGAAGAGGCGAGTTCCATGAAAACCCTTCGACCTGTATATGCGAAAAGCCAGAGGCGAAGAAAGTTGCGGAATCTGGTGGCCATAGCCAGGCGAAGGCTGATACCGAGGGCAGGAAGGAGAGTTTAAACACAGGCGTCGGTGAGCCAACATCGAAGCATGATACTGATGAAGATGGCCAAGATAACGACGAAGACCCCGAGATACCCGACTTCGATGACGAGAGTCCAGCTCGAGCAGACGGAACTTCCAATGAAACTATGTTGGACTATGATCTGTTTATGAGGTCGGAGGAACCTGAGTTGGAAGAGATGTTTTCAGATTAATCAAGGACTGCTGCTACCTTGCTCGCCTGCGGGCCAGCCCGTCCATTGGCAGTCAACCGGCGTGGGACCCATGCATATGGGGGGACCAATGGGGTTCGGCCATGCAGGCGGGCTGGCCCGCCCGCCTGCAGGCAAATTACCTTTTCCCTTAATCAAGTGCCTATGCTGCTACCCAGTTGTGCAGAATTTTGTACTTTTGAACCAACATCATATTCTTTTGATTATTTGCGAACTGTGAGTCTGTTTGCGAACTGTACATAAACTGTGGCAACTAAGTTTACGTCTCCTGTTCCAGTGAAGTTCAATTGTATTAATTTTGGCATTAGAGAACACCAGTGTCTGTTAGTTCTTTAGAAAATATTTAACACGATACTTCATTTTATTGGTCAGCTGAAGTGTTCAATTTTGACATATCGCCAAACAATCTGTGGTTAGTTTTGTGTGCATGCATACTTGTTGAGGTATGTCCATGATTGAACATCGAAAAAAAAAAAATTATAGGGTTATGTTATCCTATGTTTGCAATTTACACCATCACATTGTTGAATACAAAATTTATATTGATAAACAAAAATGTTATTTGGCTCCCAAAAAATTTGGGTGATAACATCTTCCATTATGTGGCATATGATATGGTTGCTAACATGACAGCTGACATGACAAAATTTAACATTAAATTAATATTAAAATTAAAATTAATATTAAATTAACATTTAATTAACATGATAATTAACATTAAGATTAACCTTAACATTAAAACTAACATTAACATTAAAATTAACTGTAATATTAATATTAAATTTAATATTGACGTAAACATTAATATTAATATTAATATTAATATTAACATTAACATTACAATTACCATTAACATTAACATTAACATTAAAAAAATTTGGATAATTAATTTTTTGGGTTAAAATTTGTCATGTCAGCTGTTATGTCAGCTGCCATGTCAGATGTCACATAATGGGAGATGGCATCACCCAAATATTTTGGGAGCCAAATAGCATAATTGATTGATAAATGTACATTATATATATATATATATATATATATATATATATATATATATATATATATATATATATATATAATTTTTTTTTTTCTTTTTTTTTTTTTTTTTTTTTTTTTTTTTTTTTTTTTTTGAAGCAATGGGTACTTGTGGTGAACTCGCCTCCACCGGGGCTCGAACTCTCGACCACTTGGGTCGCATGCATCTCTCTTAACCACTAGGCTAGAGGTCATTTGCATATATATATATATATATATATATATATATATATATATATATATATATATATATATATATACAAAATACAAAGGTTTTTGAATCCTAGGACTGACTGTGCCAAGATAAAGAGTGGTTGGAATTTAATCTTAGTGAATCAACGATTGTGACGTTTTATGGGGACAGGGCCAGCCCTGGCCCAGGGCGGCCAGGGCGACCGTCCAGGGCCCCATAAAATTTGGGAGCCCAAAAAAAATTAATTTAACTGTATATATATATTAGTAATCTTATATTGAAACTAGAACTAATATATAATATGATCCTCCTTTATCACAAAACATTTGTGGTGTAGTGGTAGTTTGTTATACTTGTACACAAGAGATCCTAGGTTCTAGTCTTGGCTGTATCATTTTTTAGTTCCATTTTTTTATATTATATATGGGCCCCATTTTAAAAATTTGCCTAGGGCCCCCATTAACTCAGGGCCGGCCCTGTATGGGGAAGAGCATTATTGGGAGTGGGGTTTTATGGAAAAAAAAGCATTATTGGGAGTGGGGTTTTATGGGGAATCCAAAGATGGGGATTTAATATTTGATGGTTGGGATTTAATATTTTGATGGGGGGCCTCATAATGGTTGTGGATGAGCATTATTGAGAGTGAGATTTTATGGAAAATCCAAAAAAAATTCACATCCAGCAGTGGTTGGAATTTAATATTTTGATGGGGGCCTCAAAATTATTATTGTTCGTTTAAAATTGGGGGTCCAAAATTTTGAGGAAAAATACCTTAAATGAACCATGCCCTATGGGCACGGGTTATGACTAGTATATTATACAAAACACAAAGGTTTTTGAATCCTAGGGCTGACTGTGCCAAGATAAAGAGTGGTTGGAATTTAATCTTGGTGAATCAACGGTTGTGGAATTTTATGGGGAATCCAAATAGTGGGATTTGCACTCATAATGGTTGTGGATGAGCATTATTGAGAGTGGGGTTTTATGGGGAATGAGCATTATTGAGAGTGGGGTTTTATGGGGAATCCAAAGAGTGGGGTTTGCACTCATAATGGTTGTGGATGAGCATTATTGAGAGTGGGGTTTGCACTCATAATGGTTGTGGATGAGCATTATTGAGAGTGGGGGCCTCATAATTATTATTGTTCGTTTAAAATTGGGGGTCCAAGATTTTGAGAGGGAATACCTTAAATGAACCATGCCCTGTGGGCACGGGTTATGACTAGTATATATATATAATGTACTGGTGAGAGTATTCATATAGAATATATATTTATCAATATACTATTATGTGTCCTTAAGATACATGTTAATATAAGAATGCGTTATTGACACTCCTAAGATGTCATAATGCACTCATTTTTTATTTCTATTATTCAAATTCTAAATATATTCATGCATTAAGATTATTGGCACTCCTAAAATGTCATCCTGCAGTCTTTCCTCCGTGTATGCACAAATTAATATTAGATTTAATGCATGGATAGATTTGAATATGAATGATAGAAAATTAACGAGGAGTACAAGACATTTTAGGAGTGTCAATAAAAAAAAATCATAAAAAAGGTTAATTATAGTGGAGTTATTGTTTGGACATGCCATATGGATATTCAATTACATATAGATTCTTTATTAGTCGTGTGTATTTGTATTTGTATTTGTATTTGTATTTGTGATGTTGAGTGAATTTGAAATTCATCGGACTTTGATGCCAGTGGATCAACAACTTAAACGTAGGACTTCACAAATGGTGGTTAGTTCCAAGTTTGGAATTATGGTATGGTCCAAATTTGGATGGTGGCCGGCTCCAAGTTCTGATGGGGTCGTACGTACTTCCAATGTTTAGATCAGATCGATGAAGAAAATATTCATGTGTGCATGCCTCAATTATCTTCTTTTTCTTTATATAGAGAGATTAATTAATATTGCTCGTTTATCTTGAGATATTAATAACACATGCGGAACAAAGTTGTAGATTAGGGCAGGGGAGGAGCTAGAATTTTGGAGTAGGATGTACTAGCTGATAGACTAATAGTTAGTAGACGGCTCCAAAAATTTATGCCAAAAATTCGACAGAATTTTCTTTATAAATTTGATGATTAAAAACCTGTCATAATATTAAACTTAAGATTGATTGATAATCATTTATCATGTTGGTTCATTCATTATCAACACACATCTTTGCTTATAAATCAAATGAACATTACACCAAAAAAGTCATTTTGGAACAGAGGAAATCCATTCCATAAATGTTTAGAAATGCATTTATTCCGTTCCTATTTATTACAAAAATGTAAATATCATGGCAAACATTAGGTTGCCAAATAATTTTCTCTATCATATACATTAAAAGATAACCATGAGAGAAAGGAAAGTAAAACCAAAGTGTAACTGATTGGAAAATCCACAAAGACTTAATAGCTATTTATGTTATCACGATGTCCTGTTAGACGTTCTCATCATCATGGACTGTAAGCCTGGGCTACAGGCTCCTTTCATTTTTAAAGGAGAACTGAAAGAGACAGAGGTCACGAGTAACTTATTAAGGAGTTGGGGAACTGGGCTAGCAGCCTGGGCTACAGGCTCCTTTCATTAAAAAAAAATTTTGCCTTTTTTTTCTTTGGGCTTGCACTGGGCTACTGCAAGCTGAATGTACCTCTGCCCCTGGGTTAGGGCGGGGCTCCAGTCTACTCCAATTTTTTAAATATTTTTTATATAAGTTTGTTCACATTCAGCTTAATCTAATCTATGCAGTCCATTTCAGTTCGCATTTTTTTATTTTGTCCTTAATTAATAGTGCATTCCCAAATTTTTTTTGATTAATATGGAGATAAAATAGGAGGAACTTGTGGCTATTCTCGTGTCTTTTAGAACCTTAACAAGAATTTCTTCGTTAGCGTCTGTTAGGAATGTGAGAGGTGTGTTTCGTAAACTATTAATTGTGCTCCTGTCCTTATCTACTGTCAATTGGATCCTTCCAGCTCATTAACAACATACGGTACTAGAGCCAGATTCTTGGTCTTAATTTGGCGTAACCCACACTCCACGTCCACGTAACTGAGGACTCAAACAATGTTCAACTATGAATCTATTTGGATAGGCGCGAGTCATTAAAATAGTTTTAAATTATGATCATTTTGATTGCAACTGATCGTTGGTGCTGGCAGTTTCAGTTTTTAAATATGCCTTACAATTCCATTATAAATTGTTGTGATTATGACATTTCTTCATTTCTTATTTAATTGTAGGAGAAATGGATCGCAATTATGTTACATACGGTTATGATATCTACTTTTTTAATTCTCATACACACTTCCATGCTATTATTCAAACAAAATGATTTGAAACTTCACTTGCCGGAGGACAAAAAGCTATCTATCCAAACATATTTTAATAAGGCTAAATTACAACTTGATACCCTCAACTATTCAAAATTTTCAACTTGATACCCTCAACTTTGATAGGTACTAATTTAATACCCTATCTCAATTAATATTTTTAAGTTGATACCAAAAAAAGAATTTATTCCTAAAATACCCTCACCCCTACCCCTTGGCTGCTACTCCCCAACCCTCTCCAACCCTCGGCGGCCATTACCAACCCCCCCCCCCCCCCCCCCCGGCCATCCCCCTCCCTCCCTTCAAACCCCCACCTCCCGCCCTCCCTTCAACCCGGCCCCGACACCCCCTCCCCCACGGCTGCTACTTGCCCCCCACCCCCACCCTCCGGCGGCCATTCGGCACCGACCACACCCCCTACCCACCCCGGGTCCCGACGACCCCCCTACCCGGCTCCGGCCCTGCTCTCGCCGTCCGATCGTTCGTGCTCGCCGCCCGCCGGCCACCCGCAGCGGAGAGGGGAGGGGGGGAGAAGAGAATGGGGACAATTTGGTCCAAAAATTTTCAGGGTATCAAGTTGGTACCTATAAAAGTTGAGGGTATTAAGTTGAAAAAGTGTGATAGTTGAGGGTATTAAGTTACAATTTAGCCTTTTAATAAACTAAAAATTGCTGAAATACCCACTTTCGGGATTGGTGTTTATGAAAAAATCCACCCGCAGGATGGATTTTATAAAATACCCAAAATTATTTATTTTCACATTAACTATTCCAAGATTCCCTTAGATGTTCTGTATTTACAAATTGCCATTTTGATAATACCATAACTACCCCCCTTCGCGCAAATTTGATCTTATAAATGTATTTGAATTCACAAACACAGATTGGATTGCGATTTTTGTCTTCTTCTTCTTCTTCTTCTTCTTCTTCTTCTTCTCTTCCTCTTCACGAGAGATCTGAATTTCATTGTTCTCAACTTCAGCAGAGATCACAAAGATCGTTCGTTGTTCACTTTTTCTTCACTCAAACTCCGATCATCGCTTCATCCTCATCATCATTCTCCGTTTTACACATGACGGGAATAGTCATTTTCCGTTATAGTAGGACGAAGAATAATCAACTGTTCATCGTCATTTTAACACGGAGAATGGCCATTCCCCGTGATTTTATACGGAGAATGACCGTCTCCGCATTTTAACACGGAGATGGTCGTTCTCGTGATTTAACAACGGAGAATGGTCATTCTCCGTAATTTTAACACGGAGAATAACTATTCTCTGCATTTTAACACGGAAAAGGTCATTCTCCATCATTTTAACACGGAGAATGGCAATTCTCCGTGATTTTAACACGGAGAATGACCATTCTCATGCATTTTAATATGGAAAATGGTCATTCTCCGTGATTTTAACACGGAGAATGACCATTCTCCTACATTTTAACACAAAATGACCATTCTCGTCATTTAACATGGAGAATGACAATTCTCCATCAATTAACAAGGAGAATGGCAAATTCTACATAATTTTACACGGATAATGACTATTTTTTTGCATTTTAACATAGAAAATGACCATTCTTCGTAATTTTACCACGGAGAATGGTCATTCTCCTGCATTTTAACACGGAGAAATGACTATTCTCCTGCATTTTAACACAGAAAAAAGCATTCTCCGTCATTTTAACACGGAGAATGGCAATTCTTCGTAATTTTAACACGAGAGAACCATTCTCCTGCATTTCATGCACATAACGTAAAGTTATACCTTCTTTTTGCCCTTCTTTTTACTTACCAGCTTTGGCTTATATGTGTGAGAATCGTCTCACAGTATCGATATTTATATACGGATACGTATTTATAGAGTTGTCACTCCCCATTTTTTGTTCTACATATTTTCAGTGTACGTATACGCATTTTGACCCGTATTTTATTTTACTGTATTTTCGTATTCTTTATGGCTTGCCTTGATTATCTTGATTAGGGTTGACTTGGGGGTTTGGTCCAACTTGACTGTTTTGGATGGCTTGGTTGATTTATTTTGGTGGTTGTTCAACATGTGAACCATCCCCCTTCTTTATAAAATCCAACTACCCCTTTCTCTCTCTTTATACTTTCATCATTTTTCACCTTCTTCTATATACTCTCACACCAACCTAGAGAGCTTAAGCAGTGTAATCTTGCTTTATAATGGATCTTAGATTTATTGTTCCATTATCTTTCCCTCTTGATTCTAAGCCTCTTTAGAACTTAGAGTTCTTGGGTTAGATGAAGGGATCTTTGTAGATCTAAGTTTTGGTCATTTTTATTTTTTGGGTTTTGATCTATCAAACTTATTTTTATGTTTGATTATTCTATATTGTAGAGTATTCAATTTTACTCAAAATGGACTTTTGAAAAGTTAGATTTCGACTTGTTTTGAGGAAGTTATGGCCAAGTAAGATTTTGGACATCTTCTATATTCATCTGTCCTGATTGGCAGGGACGATGAATAGTGTTTTCCGCATGGCTGCATAGTACCGCATAGTTCTGTCCGCATGGCTGCATAGACGATAGTGCCTGTCGCATGGGCATAGTGTCGCATAGGCTTGTCCGCATGCTGTATAGGCATGTCCGCATGACTGCATAGTGCCTGTCTGTATGGCTGCATAGTGCCACATAGTACCTGTCCGTATAATGCCTATTTTGGCTTTTGGCTGTTTTATGTCCTATTTGGCTGATTGTGGGCCACAATTTATCCCAACTCCCAACATAAAAGTGTAGATCTTTTCCTTGGCTTCGAGAATATGTTATTAGCTATTTTTATGCAAGTTTCTCTCGTTTATGATAATGTAAGGATAGAACACGATAGTTGGCCTGTTATGGCGCACACTCTTAACAAGTAACAAGTAAACTTGACATGATAATTCTTGATAGTGATCCGTCGTGGTGCACTCTTGACAAGTAACCTGACATGATAATTCTTGATGGTGGTCCGTCGTGACGCACTATTGACATGATAAGTATATTGATAGTGGCTGGCGTGGCGCACTTTGACAAGTAATTGATAAGTAAGTCTAACATGTAATCTTGAATGCTGTTGTGACGGCTATCTTGACATGCTGAATAATAACTCGTCTTGACCGTGGGTGATTGTTCTTGAATGTGCTTGTATAAGCTACCCGTCTGTTTCGCATCATGTCTAGGACTTGCATCCCTGTTTACCACGGTCAGGAATTCATGCTGAATCTGACTAGGTTATACTAGATTGATCAAATTAGCTTATAGAGAGTTGTTTCCAATTACAGGCGATCCCTTTATCTGGGCGCCTTGAGTGGATTGTAGCCTGCCGTCGAGTAGGACACATTTCCAGTCCACTGTCATGTGGGGCACTTCTTGAAACACGTAATATGCACAGTCATGTGTTGTACTCCAAGTCACCTAATAATTCTTGATAACTCTTACATGAACCTTGCCTGGATAACTGGATAGCTGTAGGCTTGTAACCAGGAACATCTCATTGCATCTGTTAGTAACTAGGCTTGTGATAACCTAGTTAGTTAAAGTATCAAGCCATACTCTTTGTTTGGCCGTGAATGTTAGATGAAGTCCAATCCTATCTAGTCTTGTATGTGGCTATCTCGGGACATGCTTGCTTACGTTTACTATTAGCAATAAATGGCTAGAGACCCAATTCTGTTCAGATGAAGGGTTACAATCCGGTCCTTGTTGGTTTAAGGATTGTAACCTGGCTTCGAATAGTTCATCATCCTCTCGTCATTGTTGCCTTATTTACATTTTGTATTTTTCATTATTATTCTGCTTATGTCTGACATGCTGTTTTAGTTCTTAAGTGAAGCCTTCCTTGTGGCATGATCTTTGGGTTTATCCAGCTGGTTTTTGTATGGCCAGATTCGGAGCAGCACCGAGGATCTTCCAGCCTTCCTGCCAGATGGTGAACATAGACACAATCCTGGCAACGAGTGGGTTTCTATTTTGCTCTCCCGCTCTATTATAAAATGATTCTTTTGAGGCGTTTAGCCTCGAGAAGTGTTAGCTGTGTTGAATACTATATTTCTGTCTGCATAAGGGATGTAACATGATTGACAAATCCTAGGATTGATCATGTATCACTGAAACTCTTGCTAGTTGCATTTTGTACGACTAGCTTCATGATCATCTGTATATAAAATGTATGGGACCTACTATGAATATCTGATGGTCTATGTAGCATCCAGTTTCTGAAATGGGATATTTTGAAAATTTATAATCTTTTTATATTAAAATAATGGTGATTTAGTCATGTATGAATTTGGTGATTTTTAGATAGTTTAAAACTATTTTCTAAGTCATGGCTTATGACTTTGTGATTTTACTGTATAACCCTAGTGTAAACCCGAGATTTCATAACCTAGAGACTAACCATGACATGTAAGCCTAACCAAGTTGTAGGATACCATTTTAGCCCTTTGTAGCCTAAAGGGTATTGGTATTTTCTAGGATTATTTGGAATTATTTGTATTTATGTGTTTTTAATATTATTTAATTATTGTAGTATCATAATTAGTCCCTAACCTAGTTACCCTAATCTAGAGATTAGTCACTAACCTAGGGGGCTAATGTTAGATATTGCTTTATGTGTAAATATCTAGGTTTGATAATATCTAATTTTACTTTTAGATATTTCCTAGAAACCTAAATATATATCTACTTGGTCCAAGACTTAGGAGCTAAGTTACAAGGTGGATGAACCCTAATACTACCCCTACCTACCATGCCAGCCCAACCCTACCCCTTCCATATAAACACACCTCCTTTATTCACACTCATTTTCATTACACTAAAAACCTAATTTTCCTACAACTTCACACCCTCACCACTTAACCATTTCAACTCAAATTGGCCTAGTTTCTTGCATTAGACTCCCCTACACTAGAGGATACCAATTGTGGCTTGCTAGCAAGGAATTGTGGAGCTTGGACGTTGGGAGCGAAGGGGATTTCATTCAAAAGGGCCTATTATTGAGGATTTTGCACTCATAGGTAAATATCCCAAATAGTTAATATTGGTTTTTCTTTTCTACTTGCATGCATATAGGTAAACACTAGATGTGTGTCAAGTTTGGCAGAAAATAGGTTTGGTTTGGTGGTCCGTATCGGACACGTATCTGTGTTTAAATTTCAGTGTTTGGTGAAATGCCACTTAGGAACAAAAGTTATTATTTTCCAAAACAAATTACATTTTTGGGTAGCCCTAGACTTGTAGGTTACAACTATACCTGACTGAGCACGTTTTGG